>CM076578.1:1931780268-1932490953 GCA_034641835.2 Pinus albicaulis | reverse complement strand
TTTGGGCCTGTGGGAAGGTTCGCCCTCCTCGAGCTCTATTGACAAAGATGAGAAAGGGGTCTTGATCCACAAATTTTCTTGGTTTTTTTCTATTCTATTACTCACAAGCTAAGGAAAAACTACAGCAGCCTACTGAAAGAAAAACTAAGCAGCAACTTGGAACATAAATGAAACTATCAGAAGCGGAGCTAATGAAATGACAGAAAGAAAAGAACAAGTATAGAAGAGAGGCTGAGGCACATGGATTGGGCACTAACCCACAAGCCTAGCTCTCAAAAATTTAAATCGGTAAAATGAAATCAGTCTGCTCATTTCGTAAAATAATAACCTCATACATCTCTGAAAGTTTGATCACTGAAATAATAAAAGCTCAATAACTTGCAAAAAAATTCCCACTAAAATCGATTGGAATTGATTAACTCCTCCTAGCTCTAGCTCTGCTCTATTTATTCTATAGGGCAGCTACGAACAACTCCCTTGAAAAATGGTGACTAAGTCCACTTGACTCCAAGTAAGCCAAGATTGAGTACTCTCCTCTTTGAGTTGCTTCGCTGCATCTGGGATTTGAATTGTTGGAGAGAATCAGTGGGATCCTTTGGTTGCCTTTAGAGTTCGAATTGCTGGAGAGAATCTCTAGGATCCTTTGGATGCCTTTGAGAGTTAAGGTTTGAGTGTTAAGAGGGTGGGAAAAATCCTCTATAATTTCTCCTTCTTGTCTCCTCTCCTAATCTTTATGATAAAATCATATAAAATTCTTAATAGTGCTTACATTTTTCACTCAACGTCCTTATTCACAGACAAAAGTATGTTAGCCTTAATCACCACCTATACTAGCATGATGTTGATGCCCCGAAAATCGTTACATCAACATTGGGGGATAACCACCCGGTCCGGACCTTAAGACAACTCCTTTTCCGTTTGGGATGGTGGCTCCGACTGGATATAATGGGACCAGTTTCCCAGTAATGAATAAAAGGGGTGGATGAATGATTGGTTTTCTAATAAGTGATAATGAATGGAGTACTTAATCTATAAGCAAAAACGTAAATGACTATTTTATCCCGGGAAGCTTCTATTCTTAAGTGCAACGTTTGGTGATCTGTGTTCGTCGATAGGCATATAGATGACACTATTCAATAAACAAAGACATTTATTTAAATAATAATTACTTCGTTCAAATAGTTGAATGAAGTAATTGATAAAACATTGTTACACTTATCTTTTTATATTACTAATATATGAATGATTAGAAGAATAGCAAACTGTAAACATCCAGTAGTGGAAAGTATAAAGACTGCTGTTAAAACACATTCATATAATCAATAATAGCAAGAATAATCAAACAACAATTTACATAAAAAGAATGAATTCAGACATAGATAATAGTACCATATGAGCTGCAAATCTTTCCCAACGTCAATCGCAATTTGAATTCCTTCTTTTGACTCAGAAATACTTTTAAATAAAGGCAGTAGTGCACATCCACATAAAAGCTTCGTTATCAAAATTTGGAAAAATTGGTCCAGTTTTCATAAAAAAAATATGCCTGAAGTACAGTAGTGCAACTTCAAGTTTCAGTCATATACAAAAACTTACGACCCTTTCTAAATACATGAAAGGGTCTATAAATACTAAATTAAACTAACAAACTATAAAATTAAAAGGCTACTAAATTGGAATAACCCGATCTTGAATATATTCTCCACAGCAATATGGTAATCGGCAGCATGATTCATCATTCTGACTGTTTGCTTTTTGTCCTGAGTTGGCATATTGCTAGCATTGGTTCCACTTCTTGAGGGCGGCTGAGACGAGAATTGATTTGAGCAGCATAGGTGGCATCGTGTATATCGGGAATGATACACGCGATTGCATCCGTTAAGCATTTGAGGGCGGCTTTCTGGCTGTATGGTTTTACTAGGAACAACTAATAGGTGTCCCAAGTTAAACTTTTAATTCCCGTGATCAATCTCTCATTCTTTTCTAGCTCTTGACAACATGATTGTTCCAATGTCTTGGCTGATAATAATTTACCCGGTGTACATTGAGAGATCATGTTAGATAAATAGAGAGTATTGTTAATCAAGTCAATCAAATTGTTCGTAGATAATTTGCATCTAGAAACCTCTCTCTCTGCTTTCATCAATTGGGACTGCCACTCCATGAACATAATTTCTTTATGGGATTCTACGATTTTAGGCAAGTTTGCTGCTTGTCCCTCATTAGTGTTCTGCCAAGTGAGAAAATCCGTTAAAGTCTCATCGGCTTGCTCTAAGTCCTGCCTGGCATCAACTGATTTGTTTATTATAGATGTTGTTATGTCACACAGAGGTTCAACTTGGGCGATTTCATGACACAACAATATTATTTGTGTTATTAGTGCCTTATTAATCTGTATTGCCTCTTCTCTGAAATTGGCAGGCTGGGGAAGACTCTTGAAATTCTCTACTTGAGCTGTTAATTATGCAATTTGCTCATCTTTTGTTTTTATCATCTGTTCATTCATTGCCTTCAATTTCGCTAATGCCTCCGATAATTCTTTCTGTTTCTGAATCGCTTCTGCATCTGCTTTCTGTTGTGCCTCCAATAGCTGTGTTTGTAGTGAAGCGATCGCTTGATCCTTTTCTTTCAACAAATTGCTCACCTCTGATGCCTTATCCATGGTGGCTGCCGAATAGGCACCAGCATATTGGGACAACTTTGTTAGGTCATCGGAGGGGTTGAATTCTTCCTTCCACACTACATTGGTTGTTACTGTTTGTTCAGGGAACAGGGAAGGTTGATCAATCCTTCTCCTTTTCCGTTGTCGCTTTATTACAGCCTTATGTTTTGGGCTATAGAAAACATCCAATGGAGGAATATCTTCCACCTGCAAAATAATTTGATCGGAAGGATCCTTGGGAATTATTTCTAATTCTGTAGTCGGGGGTAGACCACTGGTTTCTTTGCTTGGAACCCTTTTTGATGCTGTATCCTGTGTATTGGCCGTTTTGCATGTATCGACATCCTTTGAGCTCTCAAGATTTCTTATAATTGAATCAAATTGCTGCCATTCCTGGAGCAATATTGGATCAATCTGAGTGTCGACATTCACCTCCCTTCTTCCTCTGCTTCTCTTTGCCTTTCATTCTACGATCACGTACTCTCATGTTATTTCTCTTTGCCTCTTCACTGTTCTTTCCTCTTCCTCTTCTGTTCTTTCCTTCTGGAGTTCCTCCACTGCTCTCTTCTTTGGACTTCTTTAGGGCACGGATGAGGTTTGCGGGTAAGAAGCTAACAACAAGTAAGCTGATTGTATCATCGGGGCAGTGGCTAACAAATCTAGAGGCAGAGTTTGCAACCTCTGCTCTCTAAGTTTGTTAAATTCAACTAACCCGTCGTCATGGTATCTTATTTTAGCTATCTCTTGAACCTGAAATATCGACTCGGCCGAGGAAAACAGGTCATCAAACTCGTCTTCCTTATGTTCAAATTTAGTGAGTTTGGCCTGATCTAGAACATTATAGACGACCTTTTTCGGATCAAAGCGTCTGTTAGGCAGAGTGGCGAGTTTTAACATATTAATCTTTTCCGCCTCTTTCTCTGCGTGTTTATAATCACGCAGAGTATAGACACCACACCTTAGAGGGAAAGGAGGCCAGACTTGCTTCTTTGAATTCCTGAGAGTCTTTGTAGCCGATGCGGATGTAAGCTGATATGCTATCTCTCGAGCTAAAAGTTTGTCTGGTATATACAAGGGGAGGACATGAGGTCTGGCCTGGCTACCGAAAAATCTTACATAAGTGAATTTTTGCTCTCCAAACCAGGTTCCTAGGGCTGTCAAGTCAATCTCTGCTTGAGAGGAGATCTTAGGAGCAGGTCTAGCAAAAATTGCATAGTAAATAGGTAACATGAATCCATTGCAGAGTTGATATAGGCGGTGTTTATAATGGGCTTTCCATAATTTCTGGTGATATATATGAATGGGCATGGGGTCCTGTGGAGTCCATCTCCACCCTAACACAGGAAACTCAGAATTAAAACAGAGGGTATCTAAAATGTAGGCACTAAAGTAAAATGGAGGGATGATTCTATCAGTAACACGGGATTTGTTTCTGAAGTCAAGAATAGCATTTGCTAACTTATCCGATAATATATTCCCCCAATCCATGATTTCACTATTACATGCTGCCTCCATCAAAGGTACCATCTCTATGGAAAATTTTGAAGAATCATGCAATCCCCACATTCGACACATCATAGCTCCAGCATAACAATAAGGAGAACATAAGGAACTGACGGAGTACTTACCCGAAGACTCATGTTTGTGTTTTGCCGGGTTTTGTCTCCATTCTCGTATAGGTTCTAAATAAATTTCATTTTCATCTCTAAACTTCTCCAGGAATGCTTTATTATACTTCTTCTCTAGTTCGGGAAAATGGTACATTTGTCTCAAATCATCAGGCTGAAACGAACCAAAAACTCTCGCATCAATAGTGCAGAATATTCTGTTTGTAATTGGAATTTCTTCAATGGCCCATCTCACTACATCTGTATATGGAAGAATTTTCTCCCGAGCCACTACCCTGTGCAGGTAGGAATCAGCCAAATCTTTCAGAGTAGCGTCAGATTTCTGGCTCGAGCCTGCTGAAGCTTCTACCGTTGTTTGCTGAGGTTCCTCGGCTTCAACCAGGTTGTAAATGCTCTGCCAGGTAGTATTACCGAGACCAAGACATGTGGTATCTAAGATTAATCCTTTTTTGTTTGGTCCCGGATCGGCAGCATGTTGTTCTGTTACCACAGAAGCTGAGGCTGTTCCAGGTTTCTTAGATTTATTCCCCATTTGGTCTGAACTTGCTACTGCGGAGAAGCTCTGCGCAAAAGATAAAATGAACGTAATGCGGAGAATAGACGGCAAAAACTAAGTACAGAAGACTTATGTCAATCAATAAATAATAGAAAATAATCATAAGACTCCCGCGGATGTAATCTCTGAAGGGATTTAGGCGTAACTGCTCCATTAATTGGCCGTTTAAACCTGTCAATCAATTAAATGCTCATTATATCTTTCGTTTACCAAATAGTCTATTTAAGCTCGGATTTGATTTTTATTGGGCGGTTGGGCACAAGTGAATCACTATTGGGAAGCGGAAAGGCTTTTTAATAATAATTAACATAATATGCCAAAGCCATATCAATCCTTTTTGAAAGTCGCGCTTGGCTTTATCGCGATCGGCGATCGGAGGAAGACTTGGGCAGTTTTATTTGAGTTATCATAGAATCCCCAATCGCCAATAGCGATATCGCTTAACTCGCACCGGGAGCTTGTAAGGAAAAGAGTTTCTTTGTATTCTTATCGCATTCCTCGATTGCCGATAGTGATATCGCATCGGAGCCAGGAGAGGGGCCTTTTGTTGTGATTGTTTTATTTTCCGATTGCCGATGATTTATTCCCTCAAAAGGTTTATAATGTTTTGTTTGTTTTCGGATTTTTAGAGGAATGATGATTTAATACCATTTTAATCTAAAAGGGACCCATTTCATATTATAGTTTTCTAAAGTAAAATTTTATGAAATGGGGGGTTGTTGTATAGCACAACAATTGGTGATTCGCTGGGAGAAATAGTTATCTCTGAGAAATATTGGAATATTTGAACTTTCTTTATATAGAAATCTTTATCAAAAAGAAAGGAAGATTCTAATATAACTAAGTATACATACATTCTGAATATAATAAAGGCTATTTTTGCTAATTTCTCCTCTTGTTAAAATTAAATACATTCTAAGTTTTAAATTGGCCTCTATTGGTTGATAATGACAAAACAAAACACCTTTCCAACTTAGCCGTTTTGATTAACTCCTTTGTCATAGGTAGAGCCTCTGCTGCCAGCAAACGTTCATAGTTTCGACAGGGATACCTTTTAACCATTTGATTTTCCATGACCCCTCCCATCTCAGAGTATGATTAAAAGAATGAATTCAAAATATGTTTTCATATTTTGTATTTCTTTTTCTTTTACATTATTTTGTAAGATAAAAATCCATTGTCCTGGTTTGGTTGCCAGCTGTTTGACAATGCCATTCACTGGTTGTAATCTAATCGAACAAGCTGGCTCGTGATGAGACCCCTTGTCTTATGCTTATAAGCCATTACCCTGTTTTGGTATGCAGTGTTGGTAATGTCGATTAGACTATTTTCCAATGATCATGGTAAGCAGGCTTCTGATAAGAACCCTTATCTTTATATTAGATATTTTAGAATTACACTCTGAGTAATCATAAACTTGGATGAATGGGATGGACAATTTTCTCCTTAAGAGAAAATGGATGACAAGGTAAGAGTTGAAGATACTAAGATTGAATCAGTTTCTGTTTTGATATTGATAACCCTTTTGTGGCCAGTTTAAAAACATTAAAATGATTTACAGTACTTCTAAATCTTGAGGAGATTTTACAAAAATAAAATGAGTTTTTCAGAAATGTGAATATAACTAATTCCATAGAAATTGTCTTCCCCTTTTTTTCTTTAAAGGCTTCTATTTTCAAAAGTAAATATTAAAAGTACTTCTTTTAGAGCAACTTATTAATACAGCAAAGGCTAATAGAAGCTATTTTACAACTTTATTTCCTAATGGTCCTAAAAAACTATGAATCCTACTAAAACTAAAAGAGAAGGGGTTACCTTCTCAATTGAAGAATTTCTTTAAGATAAGGCCATTAACAGGAAGAGAGTCCCTCTTTCCTGATAGATCTTGTAATATGAATTTCGAATGGCCTATCTTCTCTCTGATCTGAAATGGTCCAAGCCACATCTTTTGGAACTTGGTGTGTTTACCTTTATCCTCACGGGCTTTATCCCATTTCAGAACTAAATCACCAACCTGTAACTGTTTAGAACTAGATGAAGCTGAATCAAATGATTTTTTGATTATCTGTTGATGTTTTTCATTAGTAATTTTAACCTTTTCTCTTTCTTCTTCTAATTTTAAAATTTGATCATATCTGATTTGGATAGAAGAAGAGGGGCTTTCTTCAATAAACTGAACTAGGGCTAGAGAAGGAAGTGCTAGATTGGTTGGTAGTATTGCTTCTTTCCCATATACAAGATTAAATGTAGAAGTACCTATAGAGGCCTTCTGCGTTATTCTATCAGCCCCTAGTGCGAATATTAAAGATTTGTGCCAGTTTTTATGATTCTGTTCAATAGTTCGCTTAATGATTTTAAGTAGATTTTTATTGGTAGACTCTGCTAGACCATTACCCTGGGGATAGTAATTTGCAGAATATTTCAATTTAAATCCTCTTTTAATAGCGAACTCAAACATGGCATTTCCAAAGAAATAAGATGCATTATAAAAAACAAGAGCATTTGGGACACCAAACCTGGTAATGATGAATTGATCTATAAATTCTATAATTCCTTCAGAGCTTGTTGTCTTTAATGGAATTGCTTCAACCCACTTGGTAAAGTAATCAGTAGCAGTAAGGATATACTTATTTTGTTTGGAGGACTGTGGATTTATTTCCCCAATGATATCCAATCCCCACTGTTCAAAAGGTTGCTCAATGTTGACTGGTTGCAAAGGGAAAGCTGGTTTTCTTTGTCTTCCACTGGAGGTTTGACAACTATGGCATTTCCTTACATATTCGTGAGTATCTATGAATAAAGTGGGCCAATAATACCCAGCATGAATGATTTTGTGAGCTGTTGTGTCAGCTCCAAAATGTCCTCCGGCTGGTCCATCATGTAGCTCCTGCAAAACCTTTTGTGCTTCAGGTTTTTCTAGGCATCTTAATAAAACTGAATCATAATTTTTCCTAAAAAGTACATCATCAATGATTATGAAGTTTTTTGCTTTTAATCTAATGGCCCGTTTGTTTTTATAAGAAATATTAGGAGGTGCATATCCATTTTTCAAATAAAAGATTAAATCTACGTATTGAGATTCAGAATTGGTAATACTTATCTGGTTGATTTCTTCAATATGTTTTGTATCACCTGATTCTGGAATGTTGGATGCTCCTGCTAAAAACCTGCAAAAACCTTCGCCTCTAACAATCTTTGCTGGCTTTATTTCCAAGTCATACTCTTGAAGTGCTGTAACCCAATTTGCCCTTTTCTCACCTAATTCCCTTTGGATCAGTAATTGCCTTACTGCAGAAAAAAGGAACTATAACTTTTGTATGAGCTTTTAAAAGGAAGGGCCTGTAGTGTTTAATGGCTTTATACACAGCAAAGGCTTGTTTCTCAACTTCGGAGTAATTTAGTTCTGCACCCTGGAAATTTGAACTACAAAATGAAATCGGTGCTTCCAAGTCGTGATCATTAATCTGAGTGAGTACCGCTGCATAAGATAAATCGGATGCGATAGTATACAATCTGAAATGATTAGAAAAATTGGGAGTGCTTAAAGCGGGGGCATTGATTATTGATTGTTTGATTAAATCAAATGCTTCCTTTTCCACAGAACCCCATCTAAACAATGAATTTTTCTTAATCATGGTTTGTAATGGTAAAATGATGTGAGAAAATTCGGGAACAAATCTTTTGACAAAGTTGATCTGACCTAAAAATGACTGCATGGATTTTTTGTTATGAAGAAATGGGATTTCATAAATTTCGTTAATCCTGTCAGGATCAATATAAATACCATCTTTGGAAACGATAAAGCCCAAGAGCTTTCCTTGATTTAGAGCAAAGAAGGATTTTTTGGGATTGAGTGAAATACCATACTTTCTACAGCGTTCAAAGATTTGATTCAAATCATGTAAATGGTTGGACCTCTTTTTAGAAAACATAGTAATGTCATATAAATAGACGACTACTGTTTTGTTGATCAATCCTTTGAAGGCTATATCCATTGCTCTTTGGAATGTAGCTCCTGCGTTAATAAGTCGAAAAGGCATTTTCTGATAGGCGTAAGTTCCCCATTTTGTTCTGAAAGTAGTTTTGAGTCTGTCATCAGGATGGACTAGAATTTGGTTGTATCCTGAAAAACCATCTAGAAAGGACATTAGCTCAGAACCCACTACCGAATGGAGTATCTGCTCCATGGTAGGTAATGGAAAATTATCTTTTTGGCTTGCCTTATTCAGATTTCTGAAATCTATACAAATCCTGATGTCACCATTTTTCTTCCTAACAGGCACCATATTGGAGACCCAGTTTGAATGCCGGACCGGAAAAATAATCTTTGCTTTCAAGATTTTATTGAGTTCTGATTTTATCTGACTCTCTAAGTTTGGATGTATTTTCCTCAATTTTTGTTGAACTGGTTTTTGTTTAGAAAGCATTGGAATGGTATGCTGGATGATTGATGTATCATAAGTTTTTAAGTCATCATACTTCCAAGCAAAGACATGTTTATTTTTTCTCAATAATCTAATGAATGCTATCCTTTCTTCGACAGAAAGCCCTAGTCCTAAATTGACATTTTGAGGGTTCTGCTCAGTACCGAGATTTATCAATTCAAATCTTAAAGTAGAACTTTGGAGTTTTGAATTGGTTACCTGTTTAAACCTGTCTTTAATATCATAGAGATCTTCCAATTTGACCACAGGTTTTGGTATTGATTTTTCCTCATGATTTTCTTTCATCTGAAGATCATGATCGTTTTCATCAATGATCTGATCATTGTAGGACTCGTCGGAAGTTAAGAAATGTAAGATGTCTTCATCGTGATTAAACACTCGCCAATTGGTGACATTGTCAGGAATTGATGGCCTAAAAATCAACTCTGCTGAAAATCTATCTGGGCTATAATCTTCGGAAGGTAGGAGTTTAGAAGCAACATTGGCTAACAAGTCAGCTGCTGCATTCTGGGATCTGGGAATAGGTGAAATATTGAATGCTAAGAAATGAGATATAAGTTCCTGGACTAAAGACTGATAGTGTTTGAGGTGATTAGAGAGACAATGGATTGTATTTCGGACTTGTTTTATAACAATCTCTGAATCACCAAACACTTTCAAATATTGGACTTTCAGGCCAATAGCTTTATATAGTCCTTGCAACAAGGCCTCATACTCAGCTGTATTATTCGTGCATTCAAATTCTAACCTACAAGAAAGCATTGTTTTTTCTCCCTCAGGGCTGACTAGAATACACCCTGCTCCTGATCCTTCATTGGATTTAGAACCGTCAAAATATAAAGACCAAAACAAAGAATTATCAACAATTTTATTTACAAAATTCTCAGTAACATTAACACATCTTGATCTGTCAGTTTGTGAAAAATTTTCGATTTGGGATGTGAAATTGTTTACTAAGAACGGAGATGGTTGGGCAATATAATTGCCAAAGAATGATTCAGAAGAATAATTTCCCAATATATTATTATTAAATGCAATTGGTTGATTCTCTTGTTCGAACTCTGTGACAGTATGGGTCATGTGTTTCTCCCGATTGATTTTTATTTGATTTGGCTTTCCCCTGTAGGGCAGCCACATATGAGACCAATCGGTAGAAATATACCCATGGAGCTTCTCAGACCAATCCCTGCTCAAAATTAAACCATAAAACTCAGGTATCTTAGCGATTAAGATATCAATTCTTTGAACTACTCGTGGATCGGCCGATAACCTGATAGTAACAGAATTTATTTCCCCTAAGACTTGGACTTTGGTTCTATCTAACTGCACAATGTGAATTGAAGACTTTTGGGGTTCTATGTTCAGTTTAGAACAAACTGAAGCTGGCATTATATTAGATGATGCCCCTGAGTCAATTAAACAGTTGTGTAGATTTCGATTGTAGATTTCGAAGGTTAAGAGGAAAGGGGGGGTATGGGAATTTGATCTGTCTCTGATTAGAATCGTATCAGTAGCCTCAACTCTACCAGAAGGTGGTTGTCCTGAATCATTTGCAGCTTTAGCACTAGGAAGAGGCGAAGAAGGAATTGCATTTAGTTCCTTAAGAAGAAATTTTTGTTGATGTTTTAATTTACTGAGTTCAAACATGGTGATGTTTGCCTTAGTCTTCTTCATCTCATCAATAATATTGTAATCCATTGAATCCGATACTACCAACGTCTTTGATGTTGAAGGTATATTTGAGGACGATGGTTGGTTTTGAGGGATTGTTGCAGCCGGCTTCCTTGTGGGTACCTTTTCCTTTGTAGTATTAGTAACTGCACTCCTTTTCTTGGAACTTGCCTGGGGAGGTTCAGGGGTACTTTTGCTCCTAGTAGTCACAGGAAAAGCTTCTTGTTCAGTCTCGGTGTCGGAGTTAGGCAATATGAAGTCCCACATTCCATGGCATTCAACGACTTCCTCTTCCTCAATTTCATCGGATGATGTAATTGTTTCATCTTCTTCTTCTTCCTCAAGGTCTGAATTTGCATTGGATATAATATTTGGTGGTTTTGACTCAGTCTTCTTAAAATTCCTAAATGGTTTCTTTGTTGAAGTTTCTGCGACTTGCTTTTTAATTTCAACCATTTCATTTGACATTGTTTTGAGGACCTTTTGAAGACCCTCCATATCGTATGGATCTTTGGTGTTTTTCTTCTTTGAATTGTCCTTAAAAGACACTTTTTTGGATTTCCTATCTTCGAGAGCAGCTTTCTTTTCCAAAGCGATGGCTTCTTTCATGTTTTCGGGCAAAGTTGGTTTCGCAGCCCTATCTACAAAAATGGCTATATTTGAAGGTAAGGCTGTGATGTACCACTTGCTTCTAACTTGTTCACTTGGCTTGGAATCAGTGGGAATTTTATTCAAGAGCTTATTGAATCGGGAGTTAAACTCCTTAATTGGTTCCCTTGACTCAATTCTTAGATTTGAAAGGTCATTAATGAGCGTGGCCAAGGATCTATCGTCGCCATATTTGGTAAGAAAATGCTCCTGAAAGATATTCCAACTGGTAATGGATCCAGAGGGTAAGGAAAAATACCAAGACCCTGCTGATCCTTGTAACATGTAGGAGAAAAGTCTAACTACAACATCTTCTTGTGTTACTCCTTTTAGATTAACTGACAACATGAAATTATTTATGTGTTCCTCAGCTAATGTTCCAGCGTCTGGATTAAACTTTGGTAACCACTTCTCAGGATAATCAGGTAATGGATGTAATGGTGCAGGCATAGTGACTGCACCAGGACTGTTCCATGGATTTCCATCTTGGGAGTACCAACGCTTGACTGTGATGTTCCAGGTGATTGGGGAGGAGGTAGTAATAAAGACTCAAAAGGTTGTGATGTTGAAGGTGGTGACCCCTGGTGAACAATAATATGTAATGGGGAAGTGGGTGTTTGACTTCTCACTGGAGATGATGAGATGGAAGATGATGGAGAAAAGGTCTCACTATCAGAACCTTCAGTGTTCTTTTTTTTCCTTTTCCTTTGGGGTAAAGGCAACTCAGTTGGTTCAATGCCGAGTTTTTCACTTTGAAGTCTGGTGAGATGTTGAGGTAGGTGGAATTGCGAAGTCTGAATGCCTTGAGATACTTCAGATCTCTGAGGTGATATGGAGAAGCCTTGAAGTTTCTGGATGATAGACTGAAATTCAGGGGACTCTGGACTTAAACGTTCTGAAGTATGGTGTGATTGAGCAGTGATAGTTGATCCCTCTTCTTCTCGTTTGGACACTAGTGTTTCAGAATGAAAATGGGAGGTCTAAGGTGAGGTGGAGGGTGATTTACTCTGAGAATGGTCTGTAGGTTTTGATTTACTCGCCATTCATAGTTGACAAGGCCCTCCTTCTAGCGCCAAAAATGTTGATGCCCCGAAAATCGTTACATCAACATTGGGGGATGACCACCCGGTCCGGACCTTAAACAGCTCCTTTTCCGTTTGGGATGGTGGCTCCGACTGGATATAATGGGACCAGTTTCCCAGTAAAGAGTAAAAGGGGTGGATGAATGATTGGTTTTCTAATAAGTGATAATGAATGGAGGACTTAATCTATAAGCGAAAACATAAATGACTATTTTGAGAGCTTCTATTCAAATTACGCGTTTGATGATCTGTGTTTGTCAATAGGCATATAGATGACACTATTCAATAAACAAAGACATTCATTTAAATAATAATTACTTCGTTCAATTAGTTGAACGAAGTAATTGATAAAACATTGTTACACTTATCTTTTTATATTACTAACATATGAATGATTAGAAGAATAGCAAACTGTAAACATCCAATAGTGGAAAGTATAAAGATTACTGTTAAAATACATTCATATATTCAATAATAGCAAGAGTAATCAAACAACAATTTACATAAAAAGAATGAATTCAGACATAGATAATAGTACCATATGAGCTGCAAAATATTTCCCAATGTCAATCGCAATTTGAATTCCTTCTTCCGACTCAGAAATACTTTTAATTAATAAAGGCAGTAGTGCACATCCACATAAAGCTTTCATTCTCGGTGTAGGAAAATTAATTAGTTTTCATAAAAAATATACACACAGAAATGTAGTGGTACAACTTCGAGGTTTTCGATCTATACAAAAAAACTGCATTCCCTTTCTAAATATATGAAAGGGTCTATAAATACTAAATTAAACTAACAAACTACAAAATTAAAAGGCTACTAAATTGGTATAACCCGATCTTGAATATATCATCTACAGCAATCTGGTAATCGGAAACATGATTCATCATTCTGACTGTTTGCTTTTTGTCCTGAGTTGGCATATTTCCAGCATTGGTTCCACTTCTTGAGGGTGGCTGAGACGAGAATTGATTTGAGCAGCATAGGTGGCATTGTGTATATCGGGAATGATACACGCGATTGCATCCGTTAAGCATTTGAGGGCGGCTTTCTGGCTGTATCGTTTTACTAGGAACAACCAATAGGTGTCCCAAGTTAAACTTTTAATTCCTGTGATCAATCTCCCATTCTTTTCTAGCTCTTGACAACATGATTGTTCCAATGTCTTGGGTGATAATAATTTACCTGGAGTACATTGAGAGATCATGTTATACAAATAGAGAGTATTATTAATTAAGTCAATCAAATTGTTCGTAGATAATCTGCATCTAGACACTTCTCTCTCTGCTTTCATCAACTAGGACTGCCATTCCATGAACATAATTTCTTTATGGGATTCTAAGATTTTAGGCAAATTTGCTGTCTGTCCCTCATTATTGTTCTGCCAAGTAAGAAAATCTGTTAAAGTCTCATCGGCTTGTTATAAGTCCTGCCTGGCATCAACTGATTTGTTTATTAAAGATGTTGTTATTTCACACAGAGGTTCAAGTTGGGCAATTTGATGACACAACAATCTTATTTATGAGTGCCTTATTAATCTGTATTGCTTCTTCTCTGAAATTGGCAGGCTGGGGAAGACTCTTGAACTTCTCTATTTGAGAGGTTAATTGAGCAATTTGCTCATCTTTTGTTTTTACCATCTGTTCATTCATTGCTTTCAATTTTGCTAATGTCTCCGATGATTCTTTTTGTTTCTGAATCGCTTCTGAATTTACTTTCTGTTGTGCCTCCAATAGTTGTGTTTGTAGTGAAGCGATCACTTGATCCTTTTCTTTCAACAAATTTCTCACCTCTGATGCCTTATCCATGGTGGCCGCCAAATAGGCACCAGCATATTGGGACAACTTTGTCAGGTCATCGGAGGGGTTGAATTTTTCCTTCCACACTACATTGGCTGTTAGTGTTTGTTCAAGGAACAGGGAAGGTTGATCAATCCTTCTCCTTTTCCGTTGTCGCTTTATTACAGCCTTGTGTTTGGGCTATAGAAAACATCCCATGGAGGAATATCTTCTACCTGCAAAATAATTTGATCTGAAGGATCCTTGGGAATTATTTATAATCCTGTAGTTGGGGGTAGACCGCTGGTTTCTTTGCTTGGAACCTTTTTTGATACTGTATCCTGTATATTGGCCGCTTTGGATGTATCGGCATTCTTTGAGCTCTCAAGATCGCTTATAATTGAATCAAATTGTTGCCATTCCTGGAGCAATTTTGGATCAATCTGAGTGTCAACATTCACCTTCTTCTTCCTTTCTGCTCCTACATTGTTCTTTCCTCTTTGTCTCTTCCTGTTCTTTCCTCTGGAGTTCCTCATGCTCTCTTTTTTGGACTTCTTTAGAGATTTTGGATGTAGCAGGATGTTTGCTGGTAAGCTACTGCTCAGGCTCGCTTGATTGTATCATCGGGGCAGTGGCTTAACAAATCTAGAGGTAGAGTTTGCAACCTTTGTTCTCTAAGTTTGGTAAATTCAACTAACTCGTCGTCATGGTATCTAATTTTAGCTATCTCTTGAACCTGAAATATTGACTCGGCCGAGGAGAAAAGGTCATCAAAATCGTCTTCTTTATGTTCAAATTTAGTGAGTTTGGCCTGATCTAGAACATTATAGATGACCTTTTCGGATCAAAGCGTCTGTTACGCAGAGTGGCGAGTTTTAACATATTAATCTTTTCTGCTTCTTTCTCTGCATGTTTCTAATCACGCAGAGTATAGACGCCGCACCTTAGAGGGAAAGGAGGCCAGAATTGCTTCTTTGAATTCCTGAGAGTCTTTGTAGCCAATGGGAATGGTATGCTATTTCTCGAGCCCAAAATTTTGTACGTATATACGTGAGGCGGGACATGAAATTAAGCACATTGCGAAAACTCTTACATAAGTGAATTTTTGCTCTCCGAGCCAGGTTCCTAGGGCTGTCAAGTCAATCTCTGCTTGAGAGGAGATCTTAGGAGTAGGTCTAGCAAAAATAGCATAGTAAATAGGTAGCATGAATCCATTGCAGACTTGATATAGGTGGTGTTTATAATAGGATTTCCATAATTTTTGGTGATATATATGAATGGGCATGGGGTCCTGTGGAGTCCATCTCCACCCTAACACAGGAAACTCGGAATTAAAGCAGAGGGTATCTAAAATGTAGGCACTAAAGTAAAATGGCGGGATGATTCTATCAGTAACATGAGATTTGTTTCTGAAGTCAAGAATAGCAGTTGCTAACTTATCTGATAATATATTCCCCCAATCCATGAATTCACTATTACATGTTGCCTCCATCAAAGGTACCATCTCTATGGAAAATTTTGAAGAATCATGAAATCCCCACATTCGACACATCATAGCTCGACGCAATAAGGAGAACATAAGGAACTGACGGAGTACTTACCCGAAGACTCATGTTTGTGTTTTTCCGGGTTTTGTCTCCATTCTCGTATAGGTTCTGAATCAGTTTCATTTTCATCTCTAAACTTCTCCAGGAATGCTTTATTATACTTCTTCTCTGGTTCAGGAAAATGGTACATTTGTCTCAAATCATTAGGCTGAAACGACCCGAAAACCCTCCCATCAATAGTGCAGAATATTCTGTTTGTAATTGGAATTCCTTCAATGGCCCATCTCACTACATCTGTATATGGAAGGATTTGCTCCCGAGCCGCTACCCTGTGTAGGTAGGAATCAGCCAAATCTTTCAGAGTAGCATCAGATTTCTGGCCTGAGTCTGCTGAAGCTTGTACCGTTGTTTGCTGAGGTTCCTCGGCTTCAACCAGGTTGTAAATGCTCTGCCAAGTAGTATTACCGAGACCAAGACATGTGGTATCTGAGATTAATCCTTTCTTGTTTGATCCCAGATCGGCAGCATGTTGTTCTGTTACCACAGAAGCTGAAGCTGTTCCAGGTTTCTTAGATTTCTTCCCCATTTGGTCTAAACTTGCTACTGCAGAGAAGCTCTTCACAAGAGATAAAATGAACGTAATGCGGAGAACAGACGGCGAAAACTAAGTACAGAAGACTTATGCCAATCAATAAATAATGGAAAATAATCATAAGACTCCCGCGGATGTAATCTCTGAAGGGATTTAAGCGTAACTGCACCATTAATTGGCCGTTTAAACCTGTCAATCAATTAAATGCTCATTATATCTTTCATTTTCCCGAATATATTTAAGCGCGGATTTGATTTTTATTTGGCGGTTGGGCGTAAGTGAATTACTATTGGAAAGTGGAAAGGATTTTTAATAATAATTAACATAATATGCCGAAGCCATATCAATCCTTTTTGAAAGTCGCGCTTGGCTTTATCGTGATCGGCGATCGGAGGAAAACTTGGGCAGTTTTATTTGAGTTATCATAGAATCCCCGATCGCCGATAGCGATATCGCTTAACTCGCATCGGGAGCTTTTAAGGAAAAGTCTCGCTGTATTCAGATCGCATTCCCCGATCGCCGATAGTGATATCGCATCGGAGCCAGGAGGGGGCCTTGTGTTGTGATTGTTTTATTTTCCCGATTGCCGATGATTTATTAACTCAAAAGGTTTTATAATGTTTTGTTTGTTTTCGGATTTTTTAGAAGAATGATGAGTTAATACCAATTTAATCTAAAAGGGACCCATTTCATATTATAGTTTTCTAAAGTAAAATTTTATGAAATGGGGGGTTGTTGTATAGCACAACAGGTCCCAAAGTGGTTTTGATGTTGTCTTGTCTTTTGGTAGAGCCAAACACCTTAGAAACACGAGGAACCCAACACATGCTTCCTTTGGAATACCACCATCCAAGGAACTTGAAGGCCCTCTGTTTATTAGATAAACAACAGTATCTACAGCATCTACCCAAAATTGTAAAGGCAATCCTGCATGCAATCTCATGCACCTTGCACGCTCCATGATTTTTCTGTTCATCCTTTCTGACACACCATTTTCTTGTGGTGTTCTTGGAACTATCTTCTCTCTGCGAATTCCATGCTATGAAAAATACCTATCAAACTCTTTGCTGCAATATTCACCTCCATTGTCTGATCTGAGACACTTCAACTTATTTCTTGTCTCAATCTCAACCAAAGCTTTCCATTTCTTGAAAGTATCAAATACATCAGATTGTACGAGATACAATAAATCCAAGTTTTTCTAGTTGCATCATTGATCTTAAATTTTGAGAACAAAGTATTTCTTATACAGAGATTGACAGTAGGGGGCTTTTACTGGTTATTTCACATTTACTAGAAAGGATGAAACCAGAAGCTTTTGGCCCACAAACTGGCTTTGCCTAAAGAAATAAAATGTAAGCACTGAAATAGATCCGATCAATGAAAGTATTTGTTTATGTGCAAAGTATTCATTAATCAAAATTTTATGTGTGAATAAGCAAGTTCAAGTATTCTGCAAAGGAAGTAATGTGGTTTGAAGTGAAACTAAGGAGTTGTGTTCACTGTATAAGTCTGATTGGGAAAAGTGTACTTATGAAAAGTTATTTTTTAATGAAGCAAAATCTGAAATATAACAGCAAAAATGCACAGCATAACAGTAAGCATTTGTTTAAGCAGTTCACCCCTCTCTTGGGCTTCCTCTGCTAGGTCCAAAAGCCTCTAATTAGGCTTTTCCCTCTTTCATTAATGCTCAAATTAAGAATTACACTGTGTAGAAAGCCTCAAAAGGAAAAATTAGCTGCATATTTAGAAACAGAAGACTGAAATCAGTATAAATCGACTATTCATTCACCTCCAATGGATGAGTATAGTCCAACACAGCTGATCTTTCATTAGGCCCTGGTGGCTCCACAACCAAAATCGCTGGTAAAATCATTGATAGAGTGCCCTGATGGCTCTGCAACCTATCCCAACAGCTCCATAATGCTTCAATACCCCAAAATCAAAAAAAACTTCGTCCCAAATGGACTTCCCTAGCCAAATTTATGGCTAACTGAAGTTTGCCCAGTGTCACCTAGAAAAACTCCACTAAATGTGGAGAACTAGAGTTAACTCCAGTTAAAAATGGAAAAAAATGCCATATTCTGCGGCGCACTCCAACTTTATTGGGAGGTTAAGTTTAATGCTGTGGACGTGGTCACATGCACCACCGTCCAACCTGCCGCGATTAATGTTATAACAAACAGTTTGATAACCACAATGTTTGATTTAACCACAACTTGTGCCACCGATTCCGTTCACATGTTAAACAGTGTATTAAATGTTATCATAACCATTTGGTTTTGCGCGCCAAGTCTAAGCTACGGTTCCGAGCGAACGGTTATATGATGGAGGGGGCTGGCCCTTGGGGCTAGCCCCCTTTCAGGCTCACCCAAAACAAATTTAACGTGTAAATATAAGTTCAATCCATTAAATGATAAGAAAAATAGCTGTGGCCTGTTGGTCGGGCCTCTCTGTTGCTTCCGACCCGACCCACGTTCGAATCCTGCCGCGCATCACAAAAATTTTAATTGCCATTTCTGTTGGACCTTGGAGCCACGTGGTGGCCTCTGGGCTAGCCACGTGGCGCCCTTTCATTGGCTGCCTGGGGAATATTCCAAAGAATATTATGTGGAATATTTCATGGAATATTCCCAGAATATTCTATGGAATATTGTTTTTTTAATAAAAAAAATTTATAAAGTCAATTTTGGCCATTTTTTAATTGAAATTGGCAAACTTCAAAGCTGAATATCTTCTTCATATGGCGTCGGTTTTCAGTGCCGTTCGCGTCTACAGGATTTTTTTTCCGAGCTCTTTCCATTCGATCTAGTTCAGACCAATTATAAGTAACTTAATTTTTGAGAATTTTTCTACAAGAGACTTGATCTCCTGATCACACCTCCCAAATGGGAAGCTTTTGGACCCCAAAAGCTCTTTGATTACTGAAACTGATGATGTGGAGACTGATTCTCCACTCTTCCACCCTTGAATAACTGAAATCTACCTGATTTCATCAAATGAAGCTTTTGAGAAAATGATAATCTGTCTCTGGAATCAACTGATCGACCATTGCTAAGATTGACGGAGTCATGATGAAAATGATTAAAATTTGATGAACAAAAATTGTACTCTGCAGAAAAAAAAAAAAATTTCTACACTGATCAAACTTCCAGAAAGACTTAAAATAACTTTCACTTTGCAAACTATTCCCATGACGAATTCTACCATTCTGAAACCAAATTTTTCCCATGCTGAATTGTGTGTCCTCCTTGCTTGCACTGCTTTGCTTTGACACTTCATTCACTGCATTGGCTGACCCAAAAGGTAATTTCCGCAACATAACATCATCTTCTTTCAAATATAAACTCTTATCAAAATGAGACATGTTATTAGCAACATCATAAAAAGGCGAATGCTCAAAATCTGGTCGTTTCAACATTAACAAAGTTAGACTTTGACTTGCATTAACCAGTCTTTTTAATTGACTTGCATGGAGTAAAGAAGATTCCATCTTCTTCTTGTGAGCTCTCACAATGTACTCTTTACCATATTTGAACAAGTGATACTTTTTTTCATGGCGATGAAAGATAGCCTTCCTGTCAAATACGTAAGGACTTCCCAAAACAATACCTGAGATATCAAGCGGCACCACATCAAGTTCAACTGTGTCAATAAAGTGTGCAGTTATTGCAAAGCGCAATATGCACTTCCTTGAGACTTGCAAATTGGAATCCTTGCATATCCATCCAAGTGGATAAGGCTTCGGATGTGGAATGGTCTCAAGTTTAAGCTGCTTGACCAAGTCTTCAAATATAAGATTCGCTTGTGACCCAATGTCAAATAGTGTGTCAATTTTGGTATGTTTTGAAATTATCCTCACATGGAAAAGATCTATCCTCCTCTTTTCTTCATGAGTATCTTTGTGACAATTCAAAGAGCTAGAACTGGGAGTTGTGTCTTGCACCACTTCTTTCCCCTTAATGTTCTTTAAAACCATGGCTATGCTTTTTGTCTCATCTCCTGAGTCTGACCCTAAGTCTTGCTCAACTGTTGCTATAGTTTTCTCCTTTTCTTTGCTCTTGCTTTTCTTCTTATATTTTTCTGGTTTCAGTTCAGGATGAAGCTTCCAGCAATGATCTTCATCATGACTTGTCTTTGAATAGTTCTTGCAAAATAACTTTCCTTTTTCTTTTCTTGAATTTGCAACTCTCTTCTTTCCTTTGTTTTTGAAATTACTATCCTCATCAAAAGTATTCTTTCCTCTCACTTCTATATGTGTAGCCTAGACACAGACTTCATCTAAGCTGGTAGGATTAAACATTAGAATAGTATGTTGTAGATAATTGTTCAAACCTCCTATGTATTTTAACAAGGTGTCTTGACTTTGTAAGTCTACCCCAAGTAGAAGTGCTCTCCTTCTAAAATATTGGGCATAATCTTGCACATTTTGACCCTTAAGTTGCCTAAAATTTTTCCAATTCATGATGTCTTTCTGAATATGAGCAAGAGGATAAAACTATTTCTTAATAGCAGTAATAAACTCATTCCAAGTTAGAGTTATCTTACCATGCTTTTTAATTTCCTCCTTGGTCTTGGCTTCCCACCAAACCAAAGCTGCTCCATCCATTCTCAATGAGGCTAATTGGATTTTTGTGTCATCATCATGCAAATTCTGAATTCTTAGATAGAATTCCAGCTGTCTAATCCAGTTATCCAATTTTTCTGCATTCACATCACCATTAAACATCGACAACTCAAACTTTACATCAAGATTTAACAAAGGATTTTTAAGAGATGTTTTTGTTTTGTGTGACTGATTAACAGAAGTTGAAGAGGATGATGTGGAGGAAGAGGATGACGATGGAGATGGTGGATCACAATTTCCTCCATTCCCTTTCTTAGACTCATCTTTGTCTTTCTTTCCTCCTGAAGAATCTCCTTCTTCTCTTAGGTTTCTAGACCCTTCTCCAGCAATCCTCTCATTTCTCTCCTGGTATAGGATCCTAACCATCTCAGTCATGTCCAAGAAAGCTTTTCTAAAGACTCTTTCTTCTTCCTTGGGATCCATTTCCTCATTTACTTCTCCTTCTCTGGAAGACATGTTTGTGGCTGATTCTAAGGCTAATGAGGATGAAATGGAAGGTGGATATAATGGCACTCTATCCCTCCTTGGTTGAGGATTAACTTGTTCTCTAACCAATTGACCTTCCCCTCTTTTCAATTTCAGCCTAGTAAGCATAAAATTTTGCAGAATAACACAATATTCTTGCACAAATTTCACAAAATCTTAAGCAAAACCTAAAGCTTTGATACCAATCTGATCTAAAATTGTGAGAACAAAGTATTTCTTATACAGAGATTGACAGTAGGGGGCTTTTACTGGTTATTTCACCTTTACTAGAGAGGATGAAACCAGAAGCTTCTGGCCCACAAACTGGCTTTGCCTAAAGAAATATAATTTAAACACTGAAATAGATCCGATCAATGAAAGTATTTTTTTATGTTCAAAGTATTCATTAATCAAAATATTATGTGTGAATAAGAAAGTTCAAGTATTCTGCAAAGGAAGTAATGTGGTTTGAAGTGAAACTAAGGAGTTGTGTTCACTGTATAAGTATGATTGGGAAAAGTGTACTTATGAAAAGTTATTGTTTAATGAAGAAAAATCTGAAATATAACATCAAAAATGCACAGCATAACAGTAAGCATTTGTTTAAGCAGTTCACCCCTCTCTTGGGCTACCTCTACTGGGTCCAAAAGCCTCTAATTAGGCTTTTCCCTCTTTCATTAATGCTCAAATTAAGAATTACACTATGTATAAAGCCTCAAAAGGAAAAATTAGCTGCATATTCAAAAACAAAAGACTGAAATCAGTATAAATCGACTATTCATTCACCTCCAATGGATGAGTATATTCCAACACAGCTGATCTTTCATTAGGCCCTGGTGGCTCCACAACCAAAATCGCTGGTAAAATCACTAATAGAGCACCCTGATTGCTCTGCAACCTATCCCAACAGCTCCAGAATGCTTCAATACCCCAAAATAAAAAACAAATTCGTCCCAAATGGACTTCCCTAGCCAAAGTTATGGCTAACTGAAGTTTGCCCAGTGTCACCTAGAAAAACTCCACTAAATGTGGAGAGATGGAGTTAACTCCAGTTAAAAATGGCAACAAATGCCATATTTGGCGGCGCGCTCCAAATTTATCAGGCGGTTAAGTTTAATGCTGTGGACATGGTCACATGCACCACCATCCAACCCACCGTGATTAATGTTATAACAAATAGTTTGATAACCGCAATGTTTGATTTAACCACAACTTACGCCATTGATTCCATTCACATGTTAAAAGGTGTATTAAATGCTATAATAACCATTTGGTTTTGTGTGCCAAGTCTAAGCCACGGTTCCGAGCGAGCGGTTATATGATGGAGGGGGCTGGCCCCCTTTCGGGCCCACCCAAAACAAATTTAACGTTTAAATATAAGTTCAATCTGTTAAATAATAAGAAACATAGCCATGGCCCGTTGGTCGTGCCTCTCCGTTGCTTCCGACCCGACCCGCGTTCGAATCCTGCCGCACATCACAAAAATTTTAATTGCCATTTATGTTGGACCTTGGGGCCACGTGGCGCCCTTTCATTGGCTGCCTAGGGAATATTCCACAAAATATTTTGTGGAATATTCCATGAAATATTCCCAGAATATTCTGTGGAATATTATTTTTTAATAAAAAAATTTTATAAAGTCAATTTTGGCCATTTTTTAATTGAAATTGGCAAACTTCAAAGCTGAGTATCTTCCTCATACGGCGTCGGTTTTTAGTGTCGTCTGCGTCTACAGGATCTTTTTTCCAAGCTCTTTCCATTCGATTTGGTTCAGACCAATTATAAGCAACTTCATTTTTGAGCATTTTTCTACAAGAGACTTGATCTCCTGATCAATCATCAATTAAAGTAACATAATAATGAGAGCCACCAAGAGATGATACCTGAGTAGGTACCCATACATTTGTATGCACAAGCTCTAATTTTTTTCTCTTCTTTTCTTTCCCAACTCTAAGAAATCTGACTCTCTTCTGTTTTCCATAAATACAGTTCTCACAGAAATCCAAATCAACATTCTTCAAACCCGGAAACAAATTTCTTGAGTGAATAATCTTCATCCCCTTGTCACTCATGTGTCCGAGACTATGATGCCATAATGCTGCATCTTCTCCTTTGGAATTTAAAGCATTAATAGAGTTAGAAATACCATTGCATAAATACAATTTACCAATCTTTTTGCCTTTTGCTATTACCAGGGCTCCTTTGGTGACCTTCCAAGTTTTATCTATGAAATTAGTCACACAACCTTCACTACCTAACTACCCTATTGAAATTAGATTTTTCTTCAGATCTGGAACATGCCTTACCTCCTTTAATAGCCATTGGTTTCCATTCTGTTGTTTTACAAGAACCTTACCCATTCCAAAAATTTTATAGGGTTTATCATCACCCAAACAAACTTGTCCAAAATCTCCTTGAACATAGTAATGAAAATATTTCTTATCAGGTGTGGCATGGAATGAGGCCCCTGAATCTACAACCCAAGAATCAGTAACATTTTTGAAAGAAATAATCAAATCATCTTGTAACACATCACCTGTTACATTTGCTTCATGATTTTTTTCTTGTTGTGTGTCTCCTTCTTTTCCCTTCTGAGATCTACAGTATTTCTTTAGGTGTCCTTTCTTTCCACATTTCCAACACACTATCCCCGATCTGGACTTGGATTTGACTTTCCTTGATTTACTACGATATCTTGAGCTCTTTCCTCTTTCCATTTTTCTTCCCCTAGACTCTGCACTTAAAGCATTACCCGATGTCTCACCGGAGCTTTTTCGTCGCATTTCCTCGCTAAGGATAGCACCGACAACATCATCAAACTTTAAAGTACTAGATCCGGAGACAGAGTTACTAATGGCCATAACTAAACCATTCCAACTTTCTGGAAATGAGCACAAAAATAACAGAGCTATAAATTCATCATCAAAGTTTACCCCTATAGAACTTAACTGACTGGTAATCGTATTAAAATCATTTAAATGGTCTGCAACAAATCGACCTTCCAACATCTTCATATTAAACAAACATTTCATAAGAAATACCTTGTTTGAGGCCGAGGGTTTTTCATATAGTTTTGCCAATGCCTTAATCAAACCCTCTTTTTTTGTTTCCTTCGAAATATTGAAGGCTACCGATGCTGCGAGGCAAAACCGTATTGTTCCGAGTGCCTTTCTATCAAGAATATCCCATTCTACATCTGTCATAGTTGTCGACTTATTTGTGTTTTTGCTCAAAGGTAGGTACAGATATTTCTGATATAGATAATATTCCATCTGCATCTTCCACGGTGGGAAATTTTGGCCGTTAAACTTCTCGACCCTAAAGTTACCATCTTTCGCCATTGCTCCCACTCGAACCAAGAACCCTTCTTTCCTGTGAGTTTATCAGCCAAATAGACCTTCGGCTCTGATACCAGTTGTTAGAAAATTAAATATTACAGAGAAATACAACACATAAAATATGCGGAAAACACAAGCACACAAAACACATAAAACCAAAGAGACACAGATATAGGTGGTTCACCCAGTTTGGGCTACGTCCACCCGAACAGCTAGTCCTTCTTTTCTATTATCCAGCAAAATGAAGAGACATAACCTACAGTAGATCCGCTGTATTATCCTCTGTTCTCTCTCATAGTATCCCTATCTATTTCTCGCTCCGAGAATACACATGCAATCCACAGCCACAATAAAATACCCTCTTAAAAGTGAGGGGTTTCCTTCTAGGGAAAAAAACCCTAAACTAAACATAACTTCTACCGTCAGATCATCCACCTAATGAACGGCCTAGATTGACTAGAAATTACTATATTTTTACAAGTAAATTTTACATATATTCTTGGCTTCGGGGGCGCTACCCCCGAAACCCCCCGCTAGGGGGGCGCACCATAAAGTCGTAGCCGCCCCCCGCTGGACCCCCCAGGCAGCGTTTAATTACGGGCGGTGTTGCCACCCGCATTAAGGTACAAGGGTCCAACGTTTTGATACAAAATAAACAAGATAATAAGGCTCCACACCCAACAGGGTGGATAATGTATCGCTATTTAATAATTTAATGAGTCTAGCGATGAATGAAACTCGATTCTTGCCATGATCGACAAGCCTGTCACTATTTTATGTTTTAATGAGATTAACGGCAATTACAACCCATTCCTTTTTCATATTTATAGAGTTTGAAAAAAATGACGTAAGAAAAATCCATAATTACTTTTTCGTAAAGTTGACACTCAGATTCAAAAAGGTGTAAAATAATATATGAGAGAACCTCTTTATTCTTGTTCGACCAAGGTATTCCTTTTTCGTAAATAATCTATCTCAGTCTGAAAAATGGTTAAACTTATACTGAGTAGATATCAATTCATTTACTTTTACGAGCTCAAAAAGACAAGTGCTCGGAAATATTTTCACATTATCGGAGTCTGAAAAGAGCTAAAAGAAGACTCCAGGGGTTCCTTTTTCGCTATTATCAAAGCACAAAAAAGAGATAAAAGTGCGCTTCAAATCCTTTTTCATTTTTAACAAACCTCGAAAAATAAGGAGAAAAAGTATGCTTTGTGGTCAAATCATTCTCGAAATAAATCTGCAGGACTAATATGTTCATCAGTTGTAAAACCTGTTCATAACAACATCAAATGGATTAAAAATACCTGTTTCAGGATAAAACTAATTATAGCAATAAATATGATTTGAAAACAATTAAATGACCATTAAAAAGTGTTTTATTATTCATTTTTACCATTCAATAGTTACCATTTTCATTTTGGAGCTCTGAACATGTTTTTTCCCTCGAACTTCAGCAGTTGATTGCATGCAATTGGTAAGAATGTTTTGAACTACCCCCTGCAAGAGAACATGTTGAATGCCCCCTGCAAGATAAGATGCTCCCCAAGCTTCATTTCATTCACCTAAGTAGAATACTAGTTACTGATAGTTGGATGGAATGAAGGTTCATTATAGGGGAGGATTTGATTCATTTTTTAACGAGCTTGACACAGGAAAAGAACTATGCTCATGGTCTGTTTCATTTTTTAACGAGGTTGACACAGTAAAAGAACTATCCTCATAGCCTGTTTCATTTTTTAACAAGGTTGACACAGTAAAAGAACCATCCTCATAGACACTTGTTTCATTTTTTAACGAGGTTAACACAGTAAAAGAACCATCCTCATTATGTAGTTAGACTACTGAGTGTGCATTGGAAAAGACGTGTTCTAACAGAGTAATCATTTATGGAGCTTTATGAGCACCGCAAATGATAAGTTATAACATGCATTGACAGGTCTTCTCCAATGTTTTCATTGAATTTTGGAATTTCAAAGGGTAATTTCTGTGAAATCACTAGCCACCAAGGGGAATAATTTATGGGACAAGCTTGATATTGCATTAAATATGTGAATAAAGGATCACGCCGTTCAATACTCATAAGGGAGCAACCAGATAGGAATCCAGATGATGACATGGGTCAATTCAATAGATAGAACATCGAAGATGAAGCAACAATAGATGTTGTCACAGCTGAAATAGATGGTTTAGTCTGGGATGTTATCTCAGCCATGGTCAAATGACCAAATTTATTCCCTATAAAATCTACGGGAACTTGAAGTGAAACAAGATCAACAAAAGTAGAGGAAGGTGATTGAGGAAAAGACTCGTATAGGTAAAGCTCCTACCGAAAATGAGTTGGATTTAAAGGTGTCTCATCTTGTGGTATTTCTTCAATCTTAATAAAACTAGGTGGAAGAACTTCGCCATCAGGCACAAAGTATATTTCAAGTGGTTTACTACACGATATTGGAGACTCAATGGCTACAATAGATTGTGGAGAGACCAATACAGAAACAAATTTTGATTGTTCGACTTCGGGATCAATATTTTCTCCACTTAGGGAATATAGCAACTAAAATATAAGGGGATGATAGACCCTATTTCATTGGTCCTCGAATGATGTTTAGTTTGACCAATAAAAACTTATCCCTAAAGCACGATGGGATCCGGATCAACTTATCGTTGAACAACATCGAGTTCGGGAGGTATGGTCTCACTGATTGGGTGGATCGTGACCACGAGTAATTTTGAAGACTCCATCTCGACAACAGTAGACAAACCAAGACTTATAGAAAAAACTTGTGCCAACTCTGGTATATGGGAAGATGATGCTTCACCAGAGGTATTTATAGTACTGGTTTCGGTAGAGTGATGTTTCCTTCGCCGACCAGGAGTAGCTTCCGGTGGTAAAGGTGGTTTCAATGCTAATCTACGTGAATGACGGGGAAAAGGATTTTGTTCTTCCATGATGATTCATTCATTTTAACCAAAAAAAATAAAAAAATAAATAAAAGGGTAATGCTAGGCAAAAGGTTTACCAAGAAACTATGAACTGCATAATACCTCCTGGCAAACCAAGAAGTACGAGCAGGAAATCTCCCCGAATGTTGTGTTCGGTGTATCATAATTTACAAGGTGGCCAAATCGGTTCACTATGGATGGATAGCAAGCTAAATTTTTCCTCCCAAATATACCCGAAGGTACGTGGAGGCCCAAGTCCGTATTAGCGCTGTCTGATGCGAAACTGCACATTGAGAGCACCCCTTTATACTTTTCGTACTGTAACACCGCCCGATATACCTGAAAGTACATGGATGAACTACGATATACTTACGTACATGGAGTGAGGTATCAAACTCGGAAAGTATCACAGACAATTAACGACAACTTCTATGTTTTACGACGCTGGAACACGTCTCTAGCCTAGACCATCTAAATGTTATAGTTATGGTTCCAATGCTTTGTTAGGTAAATTGAGATAAATTTTAAGTTGATCTTGTTTATAAATTTTCCTTTCAAGGTTCACTACGATGATGTATTGGAAATTCCTAAAATGCAAACTAAAATGATAAGCAATCTTTAACTTTTAGTTTTTCAATGAAAATCCTAGCTACTAGAGGGAAAGAGCAATCAATTTGAGAGAAAACAAATCAAAGAGCACAAACCAAAATGCAGCTTTCCTAATTGTTCCTTTTGCAAAATACACAATCCACTACATGCAAATGCAAGTTTTTATTTTCAATTCCTTTAATGTTATGAATGCAGAAAAGGAAACTAAGTGCATCAAATCAATAAAAAAAAATGCCTTTTACTTTTGAGAAATGGAGAATTGAAACAACAATTTCTCTTTTGAAGGAAAAATGAGGAATTTAACAACAATTTCTCCTATCAGGAAACGAAGAATTTAATGAAAATTTCCTTTTTCAAAAGAAAATGGATCTAATGCAACAATGAAAATACTTTGAAATTAATTCATCAATGATAAATAAAAACACTTTAAATAAACATTGAACAAACTTTTCTTTCAAAGGAGGAAGGAGTAAGTAAGGTCACTAGTCAATCTGAGGTATCTGGCTCTTTAAAACACAACAGACAACAAATTGAAAACAAAATGCAAGGAACAATTCAATGGAATTTGGATGGTTTCATGGGGCAATGCAATCTCTAAGGGGAGCCAGTGCGTTGCAAAGCATGCCTGAATGGGAGACAGTGCTATGCAAAGCATTGTGTCTTTTCCAACAGTGCATTGGGCGTGGTGTATAAAGAAAAATACAACTATTTAAGACACTTATAATGCAAATTTGGATTTCAAAAAGCCTAATATTTATGAGTAAATTCTACTAGGAGATTAAACAGAGAAAATCAAAGGAAAATACACTAGGATGAAGGGTAAACTCCCCAGCGGAGTCGCTAATTTTTTGAGAGAAATTATGGATTATGGATAAAACATTCTTCCCTAGATGTAGTGATCATCTAGAGAAACAGGTTAAAGACTTTGCAACTACTTTTCCTAACTGTAAATAGAAACACAGAACAGATCAAAGAACTTACTTGGAGTCCAAGCGCTTCCTATTATCCTTTTGTCGCTCTTACTGTAGCTTCAAATCCAAGCTAGAGGTCTGAAAATATTTCCTGCAGGGATGAACACTAAACACAAAAAGATAGCAATAATATAGATTTATATTCAAGTTATTTAGTTAAATCAATAAAACATATATCATATACATCAGATAATAATTCATAATATGAAACACATGACTTATACATATACATATGTGGGAAAGTAAGCATAAATATTTATTAATGGATAGAAAGGGAGGTTACAACCCAATGATTTATTTAGTGTCACAATTTCCAGCAGCATCCCAACCTCATCACAATGCACATCTCTCCAGCAGCATTTCACTCAAATCAATTCCTCAATTGAAATTCCACCAGCATTTCCCTACTCAAATTCTTCCTTACCAAGCACTAGGATTTGTGCTCAATTTATAGAGGAGCTGAAGGTAGTTTACAATCAATGAATTTCTAATAATAGGAAAGACATGTTCCTAGTCTCATAGATATCAAATGGACACATGGATTCAAATTTTGACACATGTGAACTCTTCTAGAAGGCACTTGCCAAGTGGAGATTCTAGAACAATGAGAATTTCACTCCCAATGTCACCAACACACCTATGAATGTCGAGAAGTGTTTTGCAAAGAACCCTTGAATGGGGTTTCATGCATATGCAACACACTTAGTCCCTTAGGAGGCAATGTTGGTGAACTCTCATATGATATAATATAAACTTCAAATTTTGGAAACCTTTGCAATGGAAGTCATAGATGATTTGTCTTGTTCTTTGTCTTAGGGCATGTAGCAGTTAAAATGATAGGGGATGATAGAACCTATTTATTGGTCCTAGAGATGATGTCTATTTAACCAAGTCATTGGGAATGATGCCCAAATTTACCTTTAATACTCCTGTTCATCTAATGCGTCAATCATGTTCATGTCCAATGCTTGAAAGTTTGTTTCACCCATGATTTTATCCAGTCATTGTCCTTTGACGAGTTTAGTGGGCTTGATTTCTAAATCATATTCTAAAATAATAGAAATCCACTTACCTCTTTTTCCATCAAGATCTTGTGTTAAGATGTATCTTACCACTGTGTGAGGAAAAAATGAAATGATGTGTGAGTGCAAAATGTAAACTCTAAAATATTTCAATGCCTTGATTAAAGCAAAAGATTGTTTCTCCATTATGTTGTTTTTTAGAGGTGCATCTCTTAATGCCTTGCTGAAAAATGCAATGGGTTGTTCTTGTCCTTTTGTGTTTTTCTGCAATAGGACAGCAGCAACTGTATGTTCTGATGCAAAGGAGAAGATGAATAAATCTTTGGTAAAATCAGGGCTAATTAGAACTGGTGTTTGGGTAAGTGCTTGTTTTACCAGTTCAAAGGATTTATTTGCTTTTATGGTCCATTTGACTCCTGTTTCTCTTTTCAGCACATTTGCAATGTTTCTTAGGAGTTCTGCAAGGTTTGGTATGAACCTTATTAATAAATTTATCTTTCCAATGAAATATTGCAGCTCTTTGATGTTTCTTGGGTGGCTTATTTGCAATATTCCTTCAATCATTTTTGGGTCAATCTTGATCCCTTCTTCAGATATGATATGGCCTAAAATTTTGCCTTTTTTAAGGCCAAACAAATTTTTCTTAGGATTCAAAGACAAACCATACTTTCTGCATTTTTCAAAGACCTTTCTTAAGTGAGCTAGGTTTTCTTCATCAGTTTTTGAATAGACTGTTATGTCGTCAAGGTAAATCACAATGAACTAACCTATATCTTCTGAGAAAGCAATGCCCATGGCTCTTTGAAAGGTGGCACCAACATTCATTAACCCAAAAATAATTTTAACATACATGAAGGTGCCCTAGGGTGTAGTGAAAGCTATCTTGTGTTGGTCATCTGTGTGTACCAGCACCTGATTGTATCCTGAAAAGCCATCTAGAAAATATATTTTTTTGAAGCCTACTACCCTTTGCAGTATATGATCCATCTTAGGTAAAGGGTAGTTTTCTTTTAGGCAGGCTTTGTTTAAATTTCTGAAGTCTATGCATAGCCTAATTTCCCCTATTTTCTTCCTCACTAATACAAGATTTGAAACCCATTATGAGTATCTCAAAGGGACTTTTATCCCAACATCATACAATTTCTTAATTTATTTCTCAACCAAGGGTAGTTTTACAGGGTTTGTTCTGCGTAATTTCTGTTTAAAGGGCTTCTGGTTTTCTTTGAGAGGAATCTTATGTTGGATTATCTGTATATCATATGACTTTAAATATTCATAACTCCAAGAAAAAACATCAGTGAATTCTTTAAAGAGCTCAAGATATTTCTGTTTTATATGAGTTGGCAGTGTTTTAGACAGTTTTATCATTTTGGATTTTTGTTCAGTGCCTATATTTCACTCTTTTATTTCAGCTTCAGTGGGTTCCATCTTTGGCTTCCTAGCAACATCATTAAAGTCAAACAGTTCCTCTAGAGGAACCAGTCCCTTTGGCAAGTTATCATTATTGGACTGCAGCACTTCAAAGTCTTCTTTTTACAAATTAGTGCACAACTCTGTTTTATGTATGTGTTCTTTGTCTAATAGATTTATATCAACAATATTGGGAGGTTCTTGTTTGTAATATTGTTCCTCCGTAGAGAAATCTTCTTCATACTCCGAGTCTGAACTTGGCACTTCAAACTCATTTCTGGACTACAGGAAATCTTCTATATGTTTATCTCCTTCAAAAACCTGCCAACATTTTATGTTATCAGGGACTGCTAGTATATATTTGACTTGGACTATGTATTGCTTGTTTTGATAAGGTCTTTGACATGTGCTAGCTGCAAATGCTAGACCATTGGCAAGGATGTTTTTATTTCTAGGGACAAAGTTAAGGTCATATTCTATGAATGTTTTCAAGAGGTCAATAGCATCATCCCTATATCCTTTTAGTCTTGGATGCTTGGCTGTGTATTCTCCATTAATCTGCCTAATGGTTAAATCTGAATCTCCATGGACAATTATCATCTTCGCTCCTAATTTCTTTAGTAATTGCAACCTTAGGAGGAGTGCCTCATATTCAACTATGTTATTTTTGCATTGAAAGTTTAGCTTGTATGAGTGACCTTCTGCATGATTTTTCTCTGTGTTATGCACCCATATGCCTGCTCCTGAACCAGTATTGCTACAAGACCCATCAAAACTCATACTCCAAAGAGGTTCAATTTCAGATTTATCATTAAGTTGGTCATCATGTTCCCCATTATGTTGTTTATAGTGGCTGCCACCATGTTGTTTATTATGGTGTTCTTTAGGGTCTGCACTATGTTGGTCATTGTTTTGTCCCCTATGGCCTCCACCATGTTTTTTGTTATATTATGTTTGGGAAAACTATTTTGACTGTTCCCCCTCCTCTTTCTCTTCTTCTACAATTTTTTTCTCATTTGTTGCTACTTGTTAATTAAAATTTTCATCATTGTAAAGGATAAATGAATCAAGGTCTATGTGAATAGAATAAAGAGGGAATTTATCTAGATTTTATTGACTACTAACCATGTATTTCATGTGAGTTTCCCTATATAGTCTTCCTGGTTGACTAAAGACAGGGATGGTAGCATAGGTCATGTCCATTTGGAGGGTACCTTGGAGTTTAGCACCCCATGATCTTGAAAGGAGCATGGCATATTTAGGAGGAATATAGGCCACTACAATATCCATTACTAGGCTCTTGGCTGGTATTTGTGCTAGATTAACACGTAGATATTTGATTAGGCCTAGACATTTAACTCTACTGGAATCAAAAGAGATAAATATATGTATGTTCGAGTTATTTCAAGGCCTAGTCTTTCCATTAGTAATTTTCGCATAAGGTTGTGTGAAGCTCTCGAATCTAACATGGCATTATGTATAATTTTGTCATGGATGTTTAAACTGACATAAAACAGAGGAATACCTCCCTCTTGAAACTTCCCTTCTACTTCTGGTCCAAACATAAGCTCAAGTTTGTCATCATTTAAATTAACAAAATCAACATTTTCTCCTATGTTTAAAGCTTTCAAAAGTTGGGATCTATATAAATCTTGAGTGACTAATTCAATAAGAGGAATATAGATTTTAATATTGGCAATTTCATTCTCTATACTGAAAGGCGTATAATTTTTTGGAATGTTTAAATCATCCTTTTCAGACATTGTTTTCACAGTAATTTCAACTTGCTAGTTTTTATTAGGAACCTGAGTTAAAACAATTTTGTTAAGGGAACTAGCTGTGTTGCTAGTGCTGCCTTGGTCACCACTATGTTGGGGATTAGGTTGGCTATTTTTGTTTTTATTTCTATCAGAACTTTTAGCCACTGTGTTTGCATTTTCTGCTATCTTTTTAAGAATGTTTTTAGGGGTCTTCCTAGCATAAATTTCAAAGGTCTTTCTTTTGGGAGTGTCTTGGTTTTCCTACTTCTGAGGTCATATTGTCTGTGTACTTCCATGATGGAATTTTCAAAGCCTTTTTTATAGTCTTAATATTCTAGGCTTTCTTCCTCATTTGGTGCAAATATGCATTGTTTTTCCTTAGTGAGGAAAACAATATCCTCATTATTCACTCCCATTAAATTTATGTGGTTTTCATTTGTTTCTTCAATTACCCCCTCATCCTCATCCGCATAGTTTTCTTGGAAAGGAGGCCTGATTTTCTAATCAGGACCTCTCTATCTTATTTCAGAGGGGTTTCTTCTAAAGTTTTGGTTTTGGTTCTGACTTTGATTTCTATTTTGAGGAGTTGTTTGGTTTTCTCTAGGATAAGCTCGCTCATTTACATTAATCCTCTCCATGGCTTTAACTAAGTTATCAATTTTTGTAACAAATGTGGAGGGTGCAGCTTCTTCCCTATATGTGACTTTTTTTCCATTTTTCATTCTAGCTCTCTTGGCAATCAAATTGGCTTCTACACTTACTGCTCCCCTCTGCATGTCTTCTAATGTGAGGGGTTCTCTTTCTCTTAATTGATAAGCCATTTCTGGGTCAAAACCATCAGGGAATTTCATTATAGCTAGACCTTGTGGAGGTTTCATATGTATAGGGAAGGCATTATATACACTATTGAATCTAGTGCAACGCTCTTGGACACCCTCTCCAACATTTCTCCTAATGTTTTCATTCTCTGATAAGATTTGGAGAGGGTTCTTCTTGACTTCCCATTTGTTTAAGAATAATTGATGAAAAGCAGGGAGGTCATTTATACTATTATGGGATAAGCCTTTAAACCATTTTCTTACTTCTCCCCATAAGCTTTGAGCAAATATTATGAGTTTAACAGTTTCATCATCTATCTCTTGTCTGTCAAAGTAGTCATTCATTATGTCCACATGTTGTTGAGTAGTAGTAGAACTACTAGCATCATATAAATGGATCTTGGACTGGTAGTCCTCTGGTAGAACAACTAAAGGCTGTGGCAGAACTAGGGGAGCATACCATGTTGCCATGATCTGTGGTTGTGGAATCAATCAAGGGTTAACAAGTGGAGGGTTTACAAAAGGAGGTACAGGGTTAAGTGGAGGAAGGTGAACAGTGGGGGATGAAGTTAGTACAACAAAATTCTATTGTAGGGTGGATGGATCTAAACTATGTGGGTTATCCAACTCTGAGATCTAGTCCTAGACAAGCTTTGTTCTAGGGGTGAGTCAGATAGGATATTCAGCAAGTCCTTAAGGTTTTCAGGTAGGGAACTTGCTTTGTGGATTGGTGTTACAGTTCAAAATACCTCCTCATCAGCTCAGAGGGGAAGACAAATATGGAAGAAGTACAAAGACCTAAATTAAACCTATTTCTGCCAGGGTAACGCATATATAGAACAGAACAAGGACGTTATAACGCAGGCAAGAAATATATTAGCCGCGTTAGTGACTAGGGCAACACTCTGTTTACACTTGATGATCACGTTACCCGTGTTTTAAGTTTGAATTGGGAAAAGAGCGCGGAGAAAGATTTGAATCTTCGACTTTCCCTCACGAAGGAGTCAGTGCACAAAGGAAACTGCAGAAGCACCAGTTCATTATTGGTCATTGCCATAGAAGACTGAACTCCAAGAGAGGCAAAAGCATGGAGATCAAGGAAAAATCTAAGCCTTTTCCATTCCAAACTAGTGGAAAGAGAAGGGCAACAATGGCTTTCTCCCTCTCCTATAAGAAGGAGCTGAAGGCTCTTAATTGAATGTCGGAAGGATTGCTCAAAAGTTCTTGCATACTTGTGGAATAGAGAATAGTGTGACATTGTCAAGGCCAAGAGTCAAAGAGGCTCCTAGAGAGCTTGTTGGCTTGGACTTCTTCACTTGATAGAGAAGAGAGATTGGGAGACTGAGGAGGGCTTGGTACAACCGATGGTTGTAATCCTCCTTCTTTCAAAATCAATAGAACTATGTTCGTTTTGTCCATTCGATGCTTAATGTTATATTGTTATTTCAATATTTGTTTAGTATGATATGAATGGCTCATATGTGTATAATCTAGATGTTTATTTTTGATTTAATTGATAGAATACTTGTTATATCAGAAGTTACGCGAGTGCTTTGACTGATTGCAGGATTCAGATTTGGAGCCGGGATATACGAAAACCAACCACCCAAGCAGTTTACCCTATAGCAGAATTGGCGACTCCGCTAGGGACTGTCCCCATAGTTTCCGGACTATTTTTCCCTTTTATTTCTTCTCTCCTCTGTTCAGTATCCTTCCGACCATTTTTTGATGCCCAGTAGACATACCAAACGCTTGCAGAGTTCAATCCTGTGCCTGTCTGGCCAACTGAAGAGCTTTTCCCTGGTTAACACGACCTATGCAGTATATCCAGTGCGTTATAACACAGTATAGGTTTAAATACAGTGCGTTATAACGCTGTAGTTTCTCACAGACAGAGCGTTACCCAGCCCAAAACCCTGTTGTTCACTTCCGTGACTGTGTTTTAGCTGTGGAGTTTTTTGGCCACCAGTACCTTTCACAGACCGAGTCCCTGTGCTTTTCTGCTAAACTGGCATTGATTATTTGTTTCTCTTAATTAGTTAGTGTGCAAAGCATTTACTTTTTTTAAAGAGAAATTTTATTTTTATTTTTCTGCATTTAAGCTGAGTTTATTCTGAAAGTTTGGTTCACAGACTGTTAAAAGAGGTAGATAGAAAGCTGAATCTTAAAAGTTGAGCTGTGTTATTTAAATGTTGGTGCATGGATGATTGAAAAAAGAAACCTCTCCTTGTAGAAACATTGTTCATTGAAGTTGATATTTAGAGCATGTTTTGCATGGTTTATTGAGTCAAGAGTCTCACTATACTTCATACGTCCATTTCCCCTCCGCCAGACTAATAACAAAGTACACTAAAAACAAGCGATAATAAAATCAATCTAATAACTCTTTTTGAGCTCACACAAACAGTAGTTCAGGCTAGGATCTTGGGTTAGGAAAGTGAGAAAACTACCCAAGATCTCAAAACTTGAAAACTAGAGTCATTAACGAGTGAAATCCTGTTGCACTCACATTATTGGGACCGTTCCTTTACCGGAGCTCAGCGCGAGACAACACTTGGGTGCACTAGAAGGTAGCCCGCCTTCGACTGCATCCTGTGGGTGTGTTATATATTGGGGTTCCCTTCGGGGATGTCGAAACTAGATCGAGGATCTAGGTATTCTGCCCATATAGCACACTATCCTTGACTGTGGACCCCCCTGATAGTGTCTATGATTTGAGGTATCCTTAGTGGCTATACTTTTAGGGACTTACACAAGGTGACTGGGACGGGCTGTCCTGGTACCTGAAACAGACGGACCTACTCTGTCTTCAGTCTTTAGGAGGGTACTCGTCTTCACGAGAGTGCTTACACCTATCGTCTGGGGTTTGGGCGAAGCTCTAGAGTAACCGTAACTGTACTTTCGACCAACCCTCTCTGTATGCTATTGTGAGACTGGATTTCATCACTAGTGAACGGTAGTACTCAGACAGGGCACCCTATACTGGCTGCTTGTTGATTGATTTTAGAGAGTCTTTTTCCTTTTTAGTAAGTGTGTGGTTACTGTCACTTGAGACTTCATAATATATCACATTTTAAATAAAATTTGTTAAAATTAAACCAGTCACCGTGGCGTCCCCTGACCCACGCCGTCAGTCTAGACGACAGCAAGGTCTACCTCCTCTCACCTTAGAGGAAAGATTGAACCTTGGTGAACCCGGGCCTTCTACGGAAGAGCAGTCTCCTTTGACTAATCTGGATTATCACATAGACCCTTATCAGCCGGAACTCCCGGAGGACCCTTTCACTGAAGGCATTGTACCTAATTACAATCCTCCGCTCACTGATCCGTTAGGACCGGTGATAATCCAGATTCCACCGCGCCAAGATATGTCTGCGGCAACACCAACATCTATTTCTCCACCGGTATCCACAGGGTCGATACCAATGGCAACCATTCTTGGTTCGCCATCATCCTCCCCGCCGGTGGTCAGTTCTATGTCATTACTGGGTAACCCCAGTAGTCAACATATGCCTACCCCCAACCCTATGGTCAACACAACTGTCAGTAGTTTACCGAACCCTTCGGCATCTACTCCTACCGTGACCACGTTGGGGACCACGGTAGCTCCTCCCATGAACACGACTACTTCGGTGCCCTTTAGCAACCCTTTCGGTTGGAACCCTCTATTGAGTTCAAACCCCCTGGCCACTATGCCAGGGGGCAGTGTTATCAGTACACAGGTAGCAGGGAATATTTCTCTTCCTATGCAATCCTTAGGACAAATGGGACAACCCATTGTAAATACTATCCCCTTAAGTGGTTCAAACATAGGCGTAGGATCTATACCGTTTCCAAATTATGCAAATACTAGTATGCCTCCAGGAAACTCTATTGCATCCATTTGGACTAACCAACCCCAACCTCCGTCTGGAGTGGGAGGGCACTTTTACGCTGGGGGCAACCAACCATTTTCCCCTCAATACACTATGCCCTATGGACAGCAACCGTATGTTCCTACTCCTCCACCTATGGGAGGTTTTTATCAAAGTCCCACTTACCCTTCTGGTAACACGTGGATGGGGGGACCCTATGGTCCAAGTAGTCAGCCCATACTGCCTTGGTTAGACTCGGGGGCAAATCCACAATTGCCTTTCTTGGCAGCTTTGGACATACCCGACATCCATAAGCTGACAAATGACCCCATCAATCACAACTCGTTTTGGCCTCCTATACCGCATAAGATTCCTTCAGATATCCCGAAGTTCGACGGGAAGCATGGAGATGACCCGGCCGCACACATCACTACCTTCCATTTGTGGTCCACATCCAATTCCATGGTAGATGATAGTGTTCGCCTTCGACTGTTCTCCCGCACCCTTACAGGCAATGCCGCCAAGTGGTACATTGAATTACCACGCACCGCCATCAATACGTTTGGCGCTTTAGCGACGGAGTTCTTAAAGAACTTTCAACTACCAATTAGAGTGGAAACCGGCACAGAATTGTTAACATCACTGCGCCAAGACACTGCCACCCACATCTCTGACCATATTCATGAATGGAGACGTAGGAGGAGGCTTGTCAAAGTGCCAATACCGGACCATCTCTTAGCCAATTGGTTTTGCAAGTCTCTTTTACCCCATATCTCTAAAGACATTGGCCTTTTTGGTGCGGTGACAGAAGATCAATGTATTCGTCGTGCCCAGCACCTGGATTTGATCTATTCACAATTCGGCACGCTTTACGATCTGCTCCCCCATGCCCCTGGTAACCCGAACCCTCCGGCTACTAAGAAAACCGGAGCTCATGCCGATGGTCTCGTTGGCGCGATCTCTAGTGTAGCCACCAATCAGTCTCGGGGGCAAACCTCCCAGCCATCCTCGGCTGCCACCTCCCCCCATCAAACGACTCCTCTCCCTTCCGCTGAGGTAAATTCGGTGCAAACCTCACAAAAACCCAACGGGAAAAATAGGAAGAATAAGAAGAAAACATCTTCTTCGGAAGAGCAGTTGAATAATCAGAATAACTCTAATCAGAAAAATGCTGCTAACGAAAAAGGGAAGGATAAACCCATGAGATTTCCTTGCAAAATCTGTGCGGAGGACCACTTGACATACAAATGTCCTCGGTTGTAGGAATGCACTGATTTTATTGCTAACAAGGATTGTGGGAGAACACCTGCCGTTCTTCACAATCCTTTCCCCAATCAACAGCAGCAACATCAACATATGGTTGACAACCCGCCACAACCCCATCAACGGGGCAATGGTGGTTTGAATCCTTCCGGCGAAGGACCATCTGCCATTTATGGCATCGAGAGTATTGACCTACAAACTCACGCCAAGCTTTATGGAGCCCCTACCATAGAATCTCAAGAACCTGGAACTAGTTACAATCCGCCGCCGCCTAACAATTTACATATCGAACGGCCTACTACTGAACCTGTAATTCGTCCCCCCAAAGGGACACTTCGACGCATGACTCATAATACCTCTGTACGTGCAGCCCAAAACTACAATATTGTAGAAGATTTGGCGCAGGCACCGTCAGCCATGTATGCACTTGAAGTATTACAAACCTGTCCAGCACAAAGGAAAGCCTTGCTTTCGGCCATTGGCGAAATAGATCCCCAGGATTCCATGCTAGCAGTCTTTGATATGGAAAAGGCTAAACCTCGCCTCTCGCATCAACTCGCATTCCAGGTGCAGGTTGTGTCGAAAGGGAGACCCATCCATCGCACTGTCATAGACGAAGGTGCTTCGACCTGCGTTATGTCACAAGCTTGCTGGCTAAATTTAGGTTCTCCTACTCTAACCCCGCCATCGAATTCCCTGAAAGCTTTCGATGGCCACACGTTCCTACCCAAAGGATACCTTGCTAGCTTTCCCGTCACTCTTGGTGGGAAAACGGTGAACGTGGACGTTGAAGTCGTAGAGCGTCATCTCGACTATAATCTATTGCTCGGTCGCAGTTGGTCTTATGCTATGACCGCCATCGTGTCTTCGGTCTTCCGACTCATCCTATTTCCATTGGATGGGAAAATAGTCACGGTCGATCAAATATCCTTCTGCACCCCTGATTATTCCACTTTACCAAGTAGCTATGTACCCTTAATAGGAGGTGTCCCTGACTCTTACGTCAGTATCGGTACCGGTCTTTTGAAGGCATCTTCCCTACTGGGTTGTTTTCCTCTTCCGCCGCCTCAGATCCCAAACACGGTTGCAATGATATCCACCTCTTCGGATGGCTCTATCGACCCATGGATCATTCCAGCACCTTCAGAAATTGATTCCTATGGAGATCAGATGCCGCTTTCGCCGGTTGAGTTGGCTTACCAAGCCATCCAAGTCGCATCTGAACCCTCCACTGATATGGTTTCAAATACAAGTACAACCCTCTCTCCGATAACAGTTCTCTCTAAGGATCTCCTCAATGAAGTTTGGCCTACAGACGAAGCTATTCGAGAGATCATGTCATTAGAAGAACGACCTTGGGGAGAGTTCCACCATTGCGCTTCGACGATTGATTCGGAGGCGATAAAAACTGAAATCCCGTCTTTTGACCAACCTGAGATAGTTCCCTCCTCTTATACGACTGTCCACACTATTGATTCGGAAGGGAACATGGGTAATCTTTCCAAGACACTGCTCATCGATATCTCGGTCAAGACAGGTATCGTGGAAAATATTCAGATTGGAGCCGACTGCAATCCTGAGGAAATTGCGTCCTTCACATCTCTTTTTAAAGAATTCCGCGATGTCTTTGCTTGGTCTTATGAAGAAATGCCCGGCATAGATCCTTCTATTGTCGAGCACGAAATCAAGACTTATGACAATGCTAAACCTATCCGGCAACGGCTCAGACCTATCCACCCGCGCAAAGCAGCCGCCATTAAGGTCGAAGTAGAAAAACTTTTAAACGCTGGCTTCATTTACCCCGTTCCCTTAACTGAATGGGTTTCCAATCCGGTTCCCGTTGATAAAAAACAAGGCACTATTCGAGTTTACGTCGATTATCACGATCTGAACGCCGCTTGTCCAAAAGACAACTATCCTACACCGTTCATTGATCAAATTCTTGACGATTGTGCCAGATGAGAATCTTTTTCTTTCATGGATGGATTCTCGGGATACAACCAGATTGCCATAAAAAAAGACGACCAGCATAAAACTGCTTTCATCTGTCCTTGGGGCATCTTTGCGTATAAAAAGCTCCCATTCGGCCTGAAGAATGCTGGAGCAACTTTTCAACGGGCCATGGACTATGCTTTTCATGACATTCGACATATTGTACAAGCATACTTGGATGACCTCCCGGCTCATTCCAAGAAGTGACGAGACCACCTGGCTCATTTAAGAGAAATTTTTGCTAGGTGCAGGTTCAACAATATACGCTTGAATCCTCATAAATGCGTATTTATGGTCGAGTCCGGACGATTGTTAGGGTTCATTGTTTCCAAGCACGGGATTAGGGTTGATCCCGATAAGGTAAAAGCAATTATTGAATTGCCGGCACCACAATCCATCCTTCAACTCGAAAGCTTGCAGGGGAAGGCAAACTTTTTGCATCGTTTCATTGTTAACTATGCTAAGATGACGAAAGGATTCATGCGATTATTGAAGAAAGGAACACTATACTTGTGGGATGACCAAGCTCAACGGTCATTTGATGCTTTAAAACATGCACTTGTTTCAGCCCCACTCCTTAGTGCCCCCGATTATTCACGCGACTTTCTCCTTTATCTGGCAGCATCACCATCCTCACTTGGAATGGTTTTGGTTCAAGTACACGATGACGACAGCGAACATGTGATTCACTATTTATCTAAAGGTCTCATTGGACCTGAATTACGTTATTCACATGTGGAGAAACTCTCTCTGGCGGTAGTTTTCGCCGTCACCCGGCTCCGACATTATATATCGCTGCGACAGACTACGGTGATTGCTTTGGAGAATCCCATGCGACATATCTTGTGTAGACAAATTATTGGAGGGAAATATTCCAAATGGATCGTCATCCTCCAACAATTTGATTTGGTGTTCACGACTGCCAAAGCAAAGAAATCCCTGGTCTTCGCCGAATTACTAACGGACCTTCCCAAAATCGACCCGGCAGAGGTAGCTCATGATCCATTCCCTGATGAATCTATCTACTTGGTTGACTCTTTGGACCCCTGGTATGGAGACATCTTAGTCTACCTACAAACTCAACGCTTCCGCCCAGCTCTCACGTCTGATGACCATCGTCGTATCCGCCACCAAGCAAGGCACTACCTCATGCTAAACGATACACTATATCGTCGTGGGGTTGATACTATTCTCCGACGTTGTCTCACTATCGATGAGGCAGAACGCGTTTTGAATGACTGCCATGCGGGGGCATGTGGTGGTCATCTTTCGGGCATAGCTACTGCCCAAAAAATCTTGCGCGCCGGTTACTGGTGGCCCACTTTGTTTAAAGATTGCATTGCAGCAATCCAAAAATGCCATCCATGTCAAATTTTCACAAAGAAAATGCGCGCACATCCTGCCCCCCTTCACCCGGTTATCTCCGTCGGTCCTTTCGCTAAATGGGGAATTGAATTCGTCACCTGCAATCCCGCTTCGTAAAACGGACACAACTACATCGTGGTTGCGGTCGATTATTTTACGAAATGGGCTGAAGCCCTTCCCACTTTTAAGGCCGATGGCGAAACCGCCGCTCTCTTCCTGTTTAATCAGGTTATCTGTCGGTTCGGCGTACCCCTATCGATTGTCACAGATCATGGATCTCATTTTCAAAATCATATGATGACTGAATTAACATCCATGCTAGGTTTCCGACAAGATCAATCTTCGTCTTATTATCCTCAAGCTAATGGTCAAGTAGAAGCCGTAAATGGCGTTCTCAAAACCATGATTCGTCGATTGGTCGGAAGCCATAAAACCACATGGCATCGAAAGTTATATTCTGCGTTATGGGCATACCGAACGTCAGTAAAAACTGCCACAGGCTTCACACCTTTCCAACTTGCTTTCGGCCTGGAGGCAGTACTTCCGATTGAGTGCGAAATTCCATCGCTTAAACTAGTCGTTGAACTCCTGCCTGGCACCACGACCATCGAAGAGCGCTTGCTCTCACTCGATCACTTGGACGAAACTCGTCGAGATGCTACACTAGCACTCGAAGCTCACCAGCGCCGAGTTAAAGCTCAATACGACAAATCTTTCAAGCCTCGTTCTTTCCAAGAAGGCGATCTTGTTCTACTTTATGATCAAAAACACGACCTCTTGGGGGCAGGAATGCTCCAACCATTGTGGCTCGGTCCTTACATCGTTACTAAAGCCCTCTCAAAAGGAGCTTACGAACTACAGGACTGTAATGGAATTCCACTCGAGGAGCCCCGCAACGGGCTCTATCTGAAGAAGTATTTTTCCTAGTTTCACACTAGGCATATGCTTTGTAATTTTATGTATATAAGTTTTGCCTATTTTTTATTTTGATGCTTCTAGATTATTTGTTTGGTTTGAAGTGTTTTTCTCATGTAATATTTTTCTTTCGCACAGATGTCATCACACTCATTATCATACGTCGGGTATGCAGACGGTGCTAGTCGTCACACTAGACACATTGCTTCAGCTGCTTGGGTTCTCTATACGCCTGAGTCGGACCTTCTTGGTTCTGGGGGGATCTTCCTGGGTAACGCCACCAAAAATGTGGCCGAGTACATGTCAGTGATCCAACTCCTCATGGAAGCGGCATCTCGTGACATCTCCGATTTAGTGGTCAGGTTAGATTCCCAACTCATCATTATGCAGCTAAAAAATCATTACCGCGTCCGCCACCCTGTATTGTTACGTTATTTTTTACGAGTGCGACTTTTAGAACTTCAATTTCAAACAATCACATTTGAGCACGTTCCTAGAGAATTTAATGCATTAGCTGATTCTTTGGCAAATTATGTGTTAGATTGGCATTTGTCACATTTATTGTAAAAGATTTACTCATGAGTACATATATTTTTATCACATCAAAAAATGCATAAAAATTTAAAAACACAAAATCACCAAAAAATATATATATATATAGATATATGTCGTGTCCAGTACATAGAAAACATCAAAAAGAAAATCTCCCAAAACTTGGGGTGTTTTACAAAATTTGGCTCACTAAGCCATGCTCTGACACTAATACATCTACTCCAAACAGCTAAGCCTGATGCTCATAATAGCATACAACTGCTCTAGCCATCCTCCTCAGAGGAACCAAGTATCTCTCTGGCACACCCACTGTATGTCGCTACAGACGAACTGGAACCTCCTGCATAGGAAGCGGCGGTATACCCATACTCAGACCCTCCAAGTTCCTGGAGAGTTCATGTAAAATCTGGGTATCATCGTCGTCGCCGGCTTCCGCCTCCTCTACAGGTGCACCAGCCGCGGGTAGCTGCAATCCTCGCCATGCATGGCGAGGGGCCCCAGCTGGACGGACATGTGCCACATCTGTGTCAAGCAAGCAAACGTTTCATGTCAAAACTTAATTTTCACCCCTTTTTTTTTCAACAAAAAAAAATAAAATTACATAAACATTCAAAAGCTAAAAACAAAAACTTCTTTGAAAAGAACTGATCATTTTTTACCATCGGGCCCCCACTGGGTGCCAGGGGGCAGGACTAGCTCAGGATCGCCTGTGAAGTTCATCCCTGCATAGGGATAATCCTCAATCATGATGATCTGAGAGTCCAGCCAATCAAAAAATCCCTCATCGAAACAGTGACGGACGGGACCCTCTCCAGTCCGTGGAAGCAAAGTGGCCCACCGAGCCTGCCTCGGCTCGCGTGGACCCAATGGCGCTGTTGGGATCCTAGGCCTCATCAGTGGTATCCGCTCCAATATGAAAGAAACAATCAGAGTTCTGTACCCAAATTCTCTTTGAGTACGGGTCTTGCATGCAGTAAGCTCTGCTCGGACCCGACGGACTACACCGTCACACCAGTCGAAAACCTGAGGCTGCATACAATCAAAGGCTAGGAGCATCTGGGCCTTGGTAGCCACATGCTGACTCTTGGCGCCTGCCAAGCGAAAAATCATCCATAGAATAGATCGCAAGGGTCTCAAAGTCACCTGTGCGATAGGTATCCGGTTACTCACAGCCTGGGTGCCACGTATGCAGTGCGCATGGATCAAATCAGTAGTGGAACGAGGGTCAGCTCTGGACCCCGTCAAGTTAGGCCTCGCCCCACGACATGACAAGTCGGTCAAAAAGTAAACATCATCTTTTTCGATGGCGAGCTCGTTGCCACCAATCCGAAAGACATGATGTCTCTCATCCCACTGCTGGATCAGCCACCTCAGGAGGTCCTCTTGACCCCTCATCAGTTCTAAACGGGCATACTTAAGAAATTCGCACCTCTGGAGAGCCATTAAACTTGTCGCATCCGTCACCATCTCTCGTTCTTCCCGCTCATGCTCTCTCTCTCGCCAGATACTCATGATTAACAGCTAAACACCTGCAAATGAAACATTTCCAACCGATTAAAATTTGCCTGGACCACTTCAAAAACGAAAAAATTGAGTTGCTAGAAAGCATGTTGTGCCTAACACGGTCACTAATACAAAACAGAGCGTTCTAATGCTTACATCCCTCATGGGTTGTGCGTTTAACGCGGATGTTGTACTCCTGACCCGCGTTAGGCGCAAATATTCTTCTAGGGCCTCAAAATTTCCTAATTTTGAACCAGTAAAAACTAAAAAATTGGCAATTAAATGATAACAGGAGGTTCTAGCTCTTACCTGGATCTCGCGGAATAGAAAACTGTTGCCCGGATCGACCGTAATCACCAGCTGAAGTTTTCACCCCTTTTCCACTCCAGAGCTTCTTCACAGCACTCGAAACAGTGAAAATGAATGTCTTCTGACCTTCTTATAGCTAATTCTGGGGCATGACTCTCTTAAGTCAGTCGGCAAAGTCGTGATTCCTCACTGTACACATGTCGCAACACTTGAGATTTGGTACTAATGATTCTAATAAGGGATCAAGATTTATGAGCAGACACACTCATGTTTTATCGAGCGTTCTTTTCATGGTATTTTTCTTGCTCGTTAATCCGAAAAACCTCGAGTTCTCTTCTTCGGACTCGTTAAACTCACACGAAGTTGGCATCGAGCGTTCTTTTTGGTCTTTTCTTGCTCGTTAATCCCAAAAAAACCTAGAGTTTTCTTCTTCAGACTCGTTAAAACCATGAAGAAGCTCTGAGCATTCTTTTTAGGAATCTTTTTCTCGCTCATAAAACCGAAAAAATCTCGAGTCACCTTTGTCAGACTCGTTAAACTACTGAGACAAAGAACAAGGAGCCATTCTTTTCCTCTTTTTCAAAGCTCTTTAAACAGAAAAAGTATATCGAGTTTTCTCCGCGTGACTCATTAAAATTTCACGGAGGTATCAAGTTTTCTCCGCGTGACTCGTTAAAATTTCACGGAGGTTCCAAGTTTTCTTTGGTGGACTCGTTAAAATTTCACAAAGAAGATTGAGTTTACTTCGTCTCCTCGTACTCATAACAAAATGAGGTAGACGTCCATTGAACACAGATTTCTCACTTTTCCGGATTCGATGGACTAACTTACGGAAAATGAACTGTTTCGGGCTTACTATTACCCCTTTGCCATGCCCGGTTATCAAGACATGACAAAGGTACCCCAATGGAGCCGTCTTTTACGACATTTTTCAGACTCTCTAAACATGAAAAATCCACCGAGTTTGCTCATCTGGACTCGTTAAACCTAATCAGATGGGGCACAGAGTTGTCTTTCCTGACATTTTTCAGACTCTCTAAACATGAAAAATTCACCGAGTTTACTCGTCTGGACTCGTTAAACTTAATCAGACGGGAAAAAATTTGGACAAGATGGATATTACCTCTGTTACATTTTCAAAAAGGTTGATTTGGCAGCAAAATTCTTGAACATGGCACTTCCCAGAAAACTCTTTCGCAGTTAGCCGAACCCTACCATATATGAGTATTAGCCTTCATTTCCCAGTGTCCCTGCACCAGTAAAATCCTAACACACTCTTTGGTGTTCAACACGCTTCGGCTGCCTAGTACCCTGCTAGAGTGCCTTCTATTGTTCAAGCAGATCTCGCTATCTACTGCTCCTGTTATCAACCAAACCGTTCATTGTGCCAGAAATTATTTGTCGTCTGACGTTCCCATTTACTCTTCCTTATCTCAAATCATAAACAAAATCAGTTGGTTTCCGTTTTGTGTTGACTGATGTAGGACGCCTCAGTGCCTACCTCTCAACAGATCACTTCCTATCGACTTCAACACCTTATCTAGGAAGTTGATCCAGAAACACATCAGTACCCAGATACTTGCAGACATCAGTGGCAGGTAGTCTTGTGTTTGATCAAGGGTCTTCATCATTGACTCTTGGTCAAATGATTCTACGAGTGTTTGACTTCAACTCCTTTTATTCACACTTGCTAGATTGTACTGGGCATCTTAGGGACCATCATCATTATCGGTGGCCACCTTCGCATCTGTTAACAATTTTCATTATTGACTGGTAATCAGACAATTTCTCACATGTTCGACGAGAAATCCCTCATTCACATGTTGAGAAATATGCAGTTTAAGTGAATCGGCGGTCAAGACCTTGGGGCAACGGCTACACCATTAAAGTTGTGTTCCCTTCCCCAAGCTGCGATATTGTTTATGGAGACAGCTTCTTCAGCCTGATCCTGTTATGACAGACACTTCCACATTATGCCTATTGGTGGATAGATTCTTCATATCTCTATTCTAGAGAAATCATGTTGTTTAAAGCTACTGAGCATGGGATATGCCCGACTCTTGGCCAATACTATATTTTCTGACATATGTTGTTGTTTCAGGTTTTCCTCAGTCTTTCAATCTCTCTCTCTCTAAAAATTATAAAGTATTTCGGCCATCGTCTTCGTCTCTGACCTCACACTTTAGGGGGCATCTGTTACAGGTCAAAATACCTCCTCATCAGCTCAGAGGGGAAGACAAATATGGAAGAAGTACAAAGACCTAAATTAAACCTATTTCTGCCAGGGTAACACATATATAGGACAGGACAAGGGCGTTATAACGCAGGCAAGAAATATATTGGCCGCGTTAGTGGCTAGGGCAACGCTCTGTTTACACTTGATGGTCGCATTACCCGTGTTTTAAGTTTGAATTGGGAAAAGAGCGCGGAGAAAGATTTGAATCTCCGACTTTCCCTCACGAAGGAGTCAGTGCACAAAGGAAACTGCAGAAGCACCAGTTCATTATTGGTCATTGCCATAGGAGACTGAACTCCAAGAGAGGCAAAAGCATGGAGATCAAGGAAACATCTAAGCCTTTTCCATTCCAAACTAGTGGAAAGAGAAGGGCAACAATGGCTTTCTCCCTCTCCTATAAGAAGGAGCTGAAGGCTCTTAATTGAAGGTCGAAGGATTGCTCAAAAGTTCTTGCATACTTGTGGAATAGAGAATAGTGTGACATTGTGAAGGCCAAGAGTCAAAGAAGCTCCTAGAGAGCTTGTTGGCTTGGACTTCTTCACTTGATAGAGAAGAGATATTGGGAGACTGAGGAGGGCTTGGTACAACCGATGGTTGTAATCCTCCTTCTTTCAAAATCAATAGAACTATGTTCGTTTTGTCCATTCGATGCTTAATGTTATATTGTTATTTCAATATTTTTTTAGTATGATATGAATGGCTCAGATGTGTATAATCTAGATGTTTATTGTTGATTTAATTGATAGAATACTTGTTATATCAGAAGTTACGCGGGTGCTTTGACTGACTGCAGGATTCAGATTTGGAGCCGGTGGAGGAAGGACTCTTGCTTTGCTGCGTAGCGCTCTCCAAAGGATTCTAAAGTTGTCAAAGAGGTAATTCTCTGTTGTATTCTTTCAAGTTATTTCAGGCTAATATGAACATGCTCATGCCATCTTTGTGAATAGCATAGCTAATCTGACTGTCTGCCTCGGGCACCGGAAAGCCCTGAGAGGGATATACGAAAACCAACCACCCAAGCAGTTTACCCTATAGCAATTGGTCTGCTAACAACTAGGTTTTTAGATCTAGGAGACTTCCTAAGAATAATTTCAGGATTGTCAACTATTGGAGGAGGATTTGGGTCTGGATGAGATCTGGTACAGATTATTCTAGAAGTCAAGAATTTGGACCCAATAATTAGAGAGGTTAAGAGTTCATAAAAATATTAAAGGGAAAACCAATCTGTAAAAGAGATACTTAATCCACAAAGTATTATTGACTCGGATCTTTTGATGTTTAATGATAAGATAAGTTTCCCAGTGGAGTCTATGGAAAACCAGTGGAGTCACCAGGTGGAGGATTTTTAATTTGTCTTATGGCTAATTTTTTTCCACCATCAGCAACTAGGAACCATTATTGGCTAACACTTGATTCATCTAAGTTTTAAAAAAGGGCTTTTCTGATTTTTTCAAGTTTATATTTTGCTATTTATTACATTTTATTCCCCAATATGGTTGCCACTATGTTGGCTCCCCGTGATTTGCAATAATGTAAAGAAAAAACTCTGCAGGGAACCACATCAGAACCACTTTGGAATCCTAAGACCTAGACTTCCTGGAGTCAGAGAGGGATCTCTCTATGTAATTGTTTATATATGATATGTCTTTATGCTCTTTTTTTAAGATATTAGGCTAGTTATGAAGTTTTAAGGACTTGTTTCTTTTGATTTATTGATTGATAGGTTGATAGATCAATGGTGTGAATATTTGAGGGAGTATTTCATTGTAATATCCCTTTTTAGGAATAGCTAGCAATCCATGGCTGGAAAACACATTTTACAGAAATGGAGGCATCAAGATTTGATACCAAGACCTGGATCCCTTAGACCAATGTGTCTAAGACCAAAATCCAAGATTTGGGAGCAAAAAAATCCTTCTAGGGTGGTGAGACAAGCCTCCCACACCTAGATCCCTTCAGAAATTTCCAAGGAATGGGGCTACAAAAATGTATAAACATACAATGGATTCTCAGCGTTATTTTAATGAGCCATGACACATGAAGATTAAAATAGCTGAAAAATGTATAATATAGTAGCAAGAGAGTACAATTCATTTAGGAATCACTCACTCAATCTAGGCAATGAAACCCTCAATTAGACATGTACACCAAATGTGACAAAACACTGCTATATAAATAAGCTCTAGCTATGACAACGCTGTCAATGGAAGGCACTGCAACATACAATATGAACATACAATGATATATCAATGATAGCTCAAGAAATGAGGGGGAGCAAGCTCTCAACCCTTGAAAACAATAATACAACAATCCTTAGAAGGATTGGCTACAATACATGTACAAAATGGGAAAATACAATAATGTCGGAGTTGTTGGGTAGTAGTAGAAACTCATAAAAAAAATGGAAGGAGATGGCTGAATATGATCTACAATCTGAAATAGCCTCCTCCAATGAATCTCTAAAGTGAAAGACTGATCCTTTCACCGAAGGTTTCCCCTCCAATCAATCTTGCAATCCCTCACTGCAAATACACCATGAGAATAACGCAGTCTAGGAGAGTTACTGCACTATAGGTGAGTTGGAAAACATTGGCCTGATGCCAAGATATGAAAATATTCCTAAGAACACTCCTCAACAATCTCCCAATGAAATGGAGATCCCCTCCTCTAAAAATCAATCTCTGGAGTGGTGTTGTGGAACCCTCCCCTGCAACACCCAGCAACATAACTGAGCCACCAATGGAGACTGCATTGTAGCTAAATGAAATGCTTAGGCCCCAAGCCTAGATATGGGGATAATGAAGTACAATCCCTCAAGAGGTATCTCAAGAAGGAGAGGAAATCCTAAACAGGAATTCCCGAGGCAACTCTCTTGCTAAACAGCAAGAAGATGCTTTAAGTCTAAACAGACATGGAAATCTGTAATCCATAACATGAGAAACAATGGTTGACTTGCCCTCCTCTTATAAAATTGTGAGCTCCCACTTCATGGGTCCCACTCATTAGAGTTTTCCTTCTCAAGGAATCTTCCCTCCTCTTTCTCTGCATTGTCCCACAATGTGCTCTCCACCTCATGCCACTGCGTTGTTTGACTTGGTCAAACTTGACCTAGTCATCCTGAAAAAGTCCCTTTTCACACATGGGGGTGTGAAATCAAACCCAAAAAGTGATCCTCCTTCATTAAAAGAGGATTTTTATTCCCTATAGATAAAATGAATGGGTCTCCTACCCATTTTATTCATCTCCTAAGTGCAAATGTCAAGAATTAATATTCCACAAAATTTGGAATATTACAGTCCTCCCCTCTCAAAGATTGCTTGTCCTCAAGCAAGTACAAGGATAGACTGATGTATTTCCCCTTAATTTCCCTATAGCATCCATGCATGATTAACTCCTCCAAGAAAAGGATGCCATATCATCAATTACGTGTCCAATTTGTCCTCCCAACATATGTAATCTAGCTTTTGGTGAACATCCCCAAATAGCTATCATGTAAAAACAAATATCCATGAAGGAAACAATGGGCTGTCTAAGGGCCTCCTTGAGGCATGATATATGATAAAAAATGGGACTCATCATCCCCATATGAATCTCCCATCCCCAAGCAATCATCCATACAACATAAGTTTCCTCCCAACATGGCAACTCATATAAATCTCCCTCCACCTTGAGCTCCGGAAATGAAGGTGGGCTGAAAATATGAATATGGAAAGCCTCATAACTTGCCCCATGTTGTCCTCCTCTCCACTTATGAGAATTTTAGAGTGTGTGCTGATCATGGTCTACAAAATTATTGCCCTCAAGTGGCAAAATGAAGAGAAATCCTCTAGGGATTTCTCCTCCATCAATGATAATCCGGCTAGCCCAAGGCATTTCATCCATGATGAGTAGGACATGATCATCATAGAATATCCCAATGAAATTTTTTATGTAGGTTATACCATGTGCAGCAAGGTACAAACAATTTCTCATAGGGATACAATGCAACTTCACCCACTGCAGCTGCAGAAAATAACATGGCAAGCATTGTACAGAAAATATCACCTCTACTATTGAATAGTAAATAGATGAGTGAATCAGCAATACACAATCAAAAGCATGCCCATATACATAAAATGGATGGATAGCATCATGAAATTCATGGCCCACCCCAAAAGAAGGAAAATAGGTGGCTGTGGTGGCCATGTCTCCCCTCATGTTCCTACTAGAACATGCAATGCATAAACTATGGGGATCATCTCCCCTCAAAGACACATTCAACTCATGTGTCAATTCACCAATCATGCTCCCAATAATAATATGGACAATATCAGCAAATGGAAACATTTTCCTCATCAAAATAGAGGAAGTACTGATGGTTTTACATGATGCTTGATGGTACAAATAGTCTCCCAAGTAGCAACAACGCAGTTTTTCAAACTGCTGCCTCAGAATTTTACATGGAAAAATGTTTCTTAATACATGGTCAAGTACATGAATTTTCTAAACATACATGTAATGAGAAAACCTTTTCCCAAGGCCACATAAAATATGGATGTCTCCATCACATGGTTTAGCCCAACTTTGCTCATGGAGCAACATGAAAAATATGCCCCTTTGAGGAGCCATGCACTGCAACATAATGATAAGAGTATGTAACTCATAAAATGTAAACACAAGGCTCTTACCATAAGCTGGAAGTAATATTATAGATGGATCCATGTATGTGACTCTGCTCCCAAGTGTCGGCGCTGTGATCTCATGAAAAAAGGCTCTTGTCCATGCCAATCTTTATCTCTTGACATGCTCCTTGTCAAGAACACCTCTGGTGATGCTGCGGAAAATATGAAGCTTCTCCCAAGATGGAAATGCCCCCTGATCAATCCAAGCCAAGGAGTAATCCCTTTTGTTACACCATTTTTTGGTCATTTAACCTATTATCATTAGATGGACCCAAGTACATCATGTAAGACCAATTTTACTCCAAGTAAAATTTCTTTCACTATGAAAATAACTTAGTAAATCACCTTTATTAAGTTGTTTATGGTCTAAACAGGAGACCCCATAAGGGAATATTACATAAATATAGGTTTTTTTTATTTTCCTCAAGCAATAATTAGTTAAATAGTAGTTTAATTAATATTTTTGGTTATATTTAACCCAAAACAAAGAAATTAATTAGATAAATCATTATTTATCTTATTATTTTCTAAATAATAATTGTTTAAATCTTATTTAAATAATATTATTTATTAAATATGACTAATTCACCCTTAAATAATTAAATAAATCATTATTTATTTGATTATTACTCGACCATATCCTTAAAATGATAAATAAATCATTTATTTATTTATTATTACTTAATCACATCCTTAAAATGATAAATAAATCATTTATCTATTTATTATTTACAAATAAGGGGATTTGACTCAAGTCAAATTCCTTTTCCCTCCAACAAATATAATAAAATATTCCATAAAAGTTGGATCTAGATTTGGTCAATAATATTTTAATTATGCACCAATCTCTAGACTAAATATTTTGTTATAAATATAAGGGTTTTCCCATTCATTTGTCACCTTTTGTTGCCTAAAGATCACTTTGCATCTCAACACTTGGTCTGGCTATTGATCCACAATCATAGCCATACTTTTCCATTTTTGCCTGGGTTTTCTACACCATCAAGAGAGAGAAGTTCTAAATCTGAAGTGCTTAGGACTCACAAGAACCCATCCCATTGAGGAGAACATGGAACACCCTCTTGTGTTTTCCTCCCAGGTGCCATTAATAAAAATATTCATTGGATATATTCTAGTCTTGTCTATTGGATATATGGAGTAAATCTTAATTTTATACTATTTAATGTATTCTAATGCATAGATCTATATTTTTGCAGCATTTTTCTTGATCATTTAAGTGCATATCTGAATATATTAGCAGTCATTTCTACTGTTAGGGCTGTAATTTATGTGCAGCTAAAGTGATCTTTTTTCGTACACTTCGAATCAAGATTCATATGAACAACTGGCGACTCCACATGGGTTTACCATTACGACCGCTGTTTTTTTTATGATCCTTGCATATCCAGCTGCTTCAAACCCTAGTATTTCTCTTCAGCTTGTTGTTTTTCTTATTCTTGATGTTGTTTTTAACCCATAAAACCCTAAAACTATAAAAATTCTAACTTGCGCATGTTTTCGGACCCATTGCGTAGGCGACAGACATCAACCACATCTAAGACGAAAAATTTTCTAAAACCTATTGTCGAAAGTTCCGGAAGTGCAGGTCACACTTTTCTGCCCAAAACTTGCGACCTGGACCTCCAGGGCGCACTTTACGGCCCAAAAACTGCGACCTGGACTTTCTGCAGGGATTTCTCTGAAAATTTTCTAGGTTCTACTGAGCCTCTGTTCAAGGTTCTCTGACCTACATCTCCGCCCATTTTGGACCTGTACTTGTTCTGTTTCACTCAACTAAGTGGGAACCTAGCCTCCTAGGGCTTCAGTACCCTCCACTTTTTGTGGAAGAGTGTTTGCTATTGCAGGTTGTCTGAAATTTCAGAGTCTTCAGCCATTTTTTTAGATCTGATACCTCATCTTTAGATCCACTTCATATCGGCTTGTTATCCATCCAAATCTCCTCTTTTAGCTTTGTTTGCGTTTTTCTTTAGGGGGCACTCCGCTTCCTTCCTGGAGATAGCCTTTCGCCACCTCTTTTTTACAACAATTTTCCTCTGATTTGTTGTTGTTTTCTACACCACTTTCTAGCAGATTTGTCTTTTAGATCTTTGTCCCTCTTGACCCAAGATCTATTAGCCTATTTTAGTGTGTTTAGATTAATTTTTTACTCACCTATAGACTTGTTGTTGAGAGGCCCACATTCTTGGGTTTATATTATTTCATTATTAGTTGTTTATTTTATGTTTTGCAGGCCTATATACTGTCATTTGCAGGGTTATTTACAGCTATACAACAACACTTTTTTTTTTCTCTACAAATTTCTGGGTTTAAAAATTAAAATTTACACACTTTTACATGCACACCCTAAGTGAAAAGGGGCTTCATTAACACTGCCGAGAAAAGACTCTAAAACATTGAAATCAATTGATCCTGCACCTCTCTGCCCTTGTTTCGACATTGTAATCGGTTGATCTTGCACCTCCCTGCCCTTGTCGGTCTCTTTTTCATTGGTTCCGTGTGTGTGTCATCATTTCTCAACCTCCCATGGGCTCTGATTTTCCTCAGGGGGGGGCCAGCACCTCTTACACATCTTCCCCTCTTGGTAGCACATATTCAAGGTACAACATGCCTCCTCTCTTTGCCCAACCTCCTTTATACCACACTGTTACCCAACCTCTTCTATCTGGTACCCCCGATGACCAAATTCTCACGATGAAATCTGATCAACCTTCAACTGTAGACATCAATATTCAGACTCGGTCCCCTCAGTACAAAAATCCTTCCACTGTGTTTATCCCCGAGTCGCCTCCTTCTACCTCTACAGAGCCTCTTTCGACACCTAATGGCTCCTTGAAGATCCCTCAGCCTAGGGTGGAGGTTCATACCAAGATCCCTAAGGGTCCACTACACTGAAATGCTGGTTCTGACAAAGTCTCCCATTCATATAGCATAGTCGATGATTTGGGACAATCCCCTGCTACCATTTCAATGCTGGAACTCCTCCAATCATGCACTTCACAACGAAAATATCTTCTATCTGTCGTGGGTGCTGTAGACCCTTCCGATGATCGATTGATTGTCTTTGATGTTGATTGGTCAGAACATCCTCCTCTCCCTCCTTCTGTCGCTTTCCAAATCCCAGTCAAGATCCGGAACGCCAACGTTTCTCAGTGCATTATTGATGAGGGGGCATCCACCTGTGTGATTTCCACTTCGGTTTGGAAACAACTCAGATCTCCTAAGCTAGCTCCTTCCAAAATCACTCTCCGAGCATGGGATGGCCATGCCTCCAAGCTCATTGGATTATTCCACAATTTCCCCATCACTTTTGTAGGAAAGACGGTTTGCGTTGACATAGAAGTCATAGACGCCCCCTTGGATTATAACATTCTATTGGGTTGTAGCTACACTTATGCGATGTCTTTTGTCCCTTCCATGGTTCACCACAATATGTCCTTCCCCCATAACGGAAAGATAGTCACCATTGACCAATTGACATATTACGAGCCAAAGTCTTAGACCTCCCCTAATTCCACTATCTCTTCGGTGGCCAACAAGCTAACAGTCGACCCTTTGACCAGTGTCTCACCTAGCATCTACAAGGAATCCTCCTTGCTTGGTACATTCCTTGGTCTTCCTCCTCCTATCTCTGATCCTAGCTCATTGAATGTTTGCATGATGCAATCCTCTCGGGCTTCTCTCAAGAGGGCCACCTCGGCTAGTCAACAACCCCCTTGCCCTCCGCAGTCGTCTCCTAGCCCTTCGATGTAGCCTCTTGTACCTCCTCCTCCTGGCCATTAAGTTGGTACTCATGAGCCTATTTATCCTCCTGGTTTGGTTCCTCTAGGCCTTAACCATTTGGGAGCTGTCCCACCTGGCCATTACCCCTCCGGTCAGATACCATTCCTAGTCCCTCCACCAGGCATCTATATGACACCTGTCATGGCCACCCTCTCTCTTCCTAACTTAACCATTGGGCTCCCAGTTTGGTACCTTGATCCTCCAACCGCCACCCCACCAGGTCAACCTAAACCTTATCTTGTTCTGACTCGGGTTCAACCGTTCCCCCTGACTTCTCTTGTTGTCACAGTGCCTCAACCGCCTCAATAGGATCCACCCCCTATTGCGACCGCTTCGGGTAAGAAGGGTAGAGCTCGCAAAAATGCCTCAAAGGACAAAGCTGCCTTGACTGACCCTGCACCTCCTCTACCTCTAAAGCCCTGTGCTTTGTGTGATGTCATTGGTCATGCCACACATAATTGTCCATAGTTTCCCTGCATCAAGCCCATGGTTAATGTCGCGTTCCCTGAGTCTACCGTCCCTAAAACCTCTACTTCTTCATCGACCGCAACCAAGAACACCAAGACTATTCACACCAAGCACCCTTGTGCTTTTTCTGGTCTCCGTGGCCATTACTCCCATCATTGTCCCCGCCTTACACATTACCGTGCCTCTTTGGAGGTATTTCGGGAGTATAAGATTAAACAAAATCAATCCGCTTCTCTCATGCTCGCACAGTACGCTGTAGGCCAAACTAAGGATTTACCTGCTCCTATTGACATTCCCCCCCTGATGTCAAAATTACAGAGCATGCAGCCACCATCCTCTACCTTTCATCATCCATAATACCTTGGGTGGAAGCTCCCATCGAATCTTCCCCTGTTGTTTCGCCTGAACCCCCTTCAGCGATCACCCTGGGCTCATCCTCAGTAGATCCATTATCTGCTTATCCTTCCATCATCCCCTATGATGATGAGCATGTGAACCTTCCTTTTCAAGATGATGAGTCAGGTAGCTTCAATGCGTCAGGTGGTCTCTCTTCCTATAGTCACCCAATTTTATGTTTCGATGATGACATCATGGAAACCCCGTCCACCCCAACTCCATCATTCCCGCCCATCAACAGGATAGCCCACCCCATGCCCATGATGACTTGCATAACCTCAGCTCAAGATACACCTCTAGTAGCTCCCACACTCCACCTTACTGTCGAGATGTGATTAGTAGACATCTTACCCAGATCACCCCTTCCCGTGGAGTGCGTTCGATTTCTACTTTGAACTCAGGTTGCCAGCATTGTTCATCAGCCTTCCATTTATTGTCTTATGGAACCCTTCATATAGATCTACCATCCACACCTTATATCGGTTTTGCTGATGGTGCAAGTTGCTACTCTCGGAATTTAGCATCGGCAGGTTGGGCCATTTTCACCCCCTTGCATGCACTTGTTCTTTCAAATGGTGTATGCATTGGTACTGCGACCAATAATCAGGCTTAATATGATGCAGTATGAAGTTTATTAGCCGATTCCCTTTCACATCGCATCCTCCATCTTCATGTTCATTTAGATTCCTTGCTTCTTGTCATGCAATTGAATGGTGTTTATTGTGTGCATAATCCTATCCTTTTCATAAGATATTTACGAGTGAAGTTATTGATGCGTGAATTTGAAATCATTAATTCCAGTCATGTACCTAGAGCACACGATCACTATGTAGATAGCATTGCCAACCATATTCTGGATTGGCATTTAACACACACATTTAACACAAGACAATAACATAAAAATATCAAAATGATGAATATCCATAGTATGTGTCGTACAAAATGTTTTAGAGTTCATCAACTCTGATACATATGACATACCCATAGCATGTTACCAAAAACTAAAAAAATGGGGGCATCACATGCCCCTACACACTAATCACTATCTAGAGGATCCCGAGCCAATGGCTATACCCCCGTAGCTCGTAGATCATGAACACTTTTTTGGGCCATCGCCATGCATCGCATGACCCCTCGCCATTCCGAGGGTAAACCAATACATGGCTCTATGTACTGGTCATCTAAGTCTTACCATCCACACTCCAAAACATCGGTCAGAATCCTCTTATATCTATGAAGGATGTCCTCCAGAAGGGTTGTTGTGTCCTCATTTTGCTATGCCCTTGGTCCACTAGATCCTGTGGCCCCTGATACTGCAGGATGCCCCATGTACCCGGCCGGTTTTACCAGTGTTGTATCTGCATACCAAAAGTAAAAGAATTAGTACTACATACAATATTCTAAAAAATTTACATGCACGTAAAATATTAGCAATGTGGCACTTACCATCCGGTCCCCATATACGACTAGGTGGAAGTGGCAGATCCAGGTCCCCATAATAACTCATCCCACTATAGGGATAGTTGTCTATATACAGCGGCATCTGATCCCAATGAACAAAGAAATTAGGATGGAACACTCATCCAACTACTCCACCTCCTCCTCTTCACAGTAGTTGCCCCCACCGGCACATCCTAGGCTCTCTCAGGCCCCCATCTGGGAGTTGTATGTGAGGTCGAAGTGTCAGGATCTTCTCAAAGAAGAAAGAGCACAAAACTATACCATACGCACAGTCATGGTTCACTTGATGCTTATGTAGCAACAACTGTCATTTCAACGATGAAAGCATCATCTGGGCCCACCCATAGTAGGTCCCATTCAAAAAACTCTCCATAAGCATCATTTTTCCCCCCGTAATGTGATGAAGTGCTTGGTTTCCCAGGATCCGTAGCACCGCTACAGCCACAACATGGGTCTCTAACCTCTCCAAATCCCAGATGGGTATCCGATTCCCCTTGACTTGGAGACCGGGACGACAATGGTGCTCTAAAAACTCTATGATATTCTGCCCATGTGGTAATACTAGCTGAGTATTCCCTACCATCCCAAGTGGTGGGAGACCAGTCAAGAAATATATATCTTGGACCGTTAACTCGATCTGGTGCCCCTGCATTATAAAGACCTCATGGTCTAGGTCCCAGTAGCTGACAATCCGGGCCAATAAGGGCACCCCAGCTCTCATCAAAGGGTTCTCCACAAACTTCAGAACCCCAAACCTAGCAAAATCACTGCGGACACCCTGATCCTCCCAGATCTACGAACGTAATGCACCCAAGTCTCTCTCTCTCTCCAGTTGATCTGTAATTCTACCATACCTGCAAAAAAACATCATATTCATCAGTATATAGATAGGAAAGACTTTTTCTCATCAAAAAACCCTAGTGCTCATCCAAAAAGCAGCACCGAAACACCCCTCCCGGACAGGTCACACTTTTCAAGCCCAAACCTAGGATAGGTCGCACTTATCTGGCCAAAACTTGCTACCTAGGTCGCATTTTTTGCCCCAAGAAGTGCGACTTGGCTGTGAGGAGGAGTAGAGGGCTTTTCCTGAGAATTAGGGACCTAATCTAAACTTTTAATCCACTGAAAAGAAAGAGGAAGGTTAGGCCTCTTAGCTGCAACTAACAGCTCCCGATTCCAATGGTTGGTTTGTCCGCTACAATCGCCGCAAGATTTAGGGCCTTCTCTCCTCTCCACATTCACCACAGCTCCACATGAAAATGAATGAATTTGGAGGGAAAATGCCTTATTAAAAGAGAAACCCCTATTTCTTCGTTTGCTCGCTGTGATCCAACCGTAGCTTTGTTTACCAAACCGTCCACACCATTGGAAAGCTCTCACTGAGCCCTCAAATGGGTATCTGTTAGTTTTTAATGATTTGATACTTCACCGAGACACATTTTCCCAAGAAGCACCACTTCACCCTTCCTCAAAAACCAAATTTCTTCACTTGCAACACTCGTATCGGGGACACCATGTTACCTCCATACTTGTCCCTGCTCGTGTCAAATTTTGTCATGAGTTACCATCTGGTACTCATGCTTTTATGGTCCCCATTGGCCCATTTTCATATGTGGCAACACCATCGAGTCACCCTTGTTTAGAGCATCCGATTTGAGTCATCATTGCTTTCATGGAGTCTATCTCGAGTCCCTTTACATCTTGCCACAGTCCCCCATATTTCATTGCTTGGTCCCTCTCTCGTGTCACACATTATGGCTTTCAGTTATGCTATCCCCTATCCCTCATGATGTTGTGTCAATTGCTACCAGGTCATCAGTGCCCTTTATGCTCTAATAAGGGAAGTCATCTATTCGCTACTCATTCCCTTCCATTTTAATCATCATCATTGGTGTCAGTCTCTCAGTCTCTCTACTATTTTCTCTTGTGCCTTAGTTGAGGATCCCTTATTGCCTCACCTATGGCAGACCTCCTTCTATCAACATCAGCTCATTCATTCCAAAAGACAGGTCTAGAGGGCGGTGTACCTTGGTTCCAGCTTCCACTTTGGTTAGGTACCTCGGATCAGGCAAAGGGACCCCTTATTTCCCTTTAACTTGATTGCTTCTCAACTCCAGCTCCTTTCATCATGATCGAGATCCGTATACTTGATGGTTCAGTGATGCAGCAGCTAACATCGAAGATTCCGGGGTGTGTGTGAGATGTCTCAATCCTCATGAGGGGGTGGCCCTATAGGTAGCCCCCTGTTAGGTCTCTGTAATAAGCAAGATTGGCAAAGTCCAATCACAGAGTTAACATCATTTCAACCAACTTTGGGATTCTAGGATCTAGCCCTCCTGAATCCGGAGAGGGATCTCTCCAATGTGTACAAAGATGGATTTGTCTTTGAAAGCTTAAGGTAATGATATTAGGCTAGTTATGAAGTTTAAGGATTTGGTTTTGTGTTTGGATGACTGAACATGATTGCTGTTAGAGGCGGAAAGATCTATATGCAAATAGCCTCAAAGGTGAGAAGTTGCAAGCAAAAGAGTAAGATTTGATCAAGATGAAAGATGGTGGCAATTTTCAATCCATTGGGCTATGGAGTCATAAGAGGATTTAACTGAAGAAAATCAGGTTCAAGAGTGGTCTATGGGGCAAGTCATCTATGCGTAAGGATCTCTTTAAGGTTTGATTTATGGAATGGAGTGATACAATAAGAAAGGGAAATAACAGATGCAGAACAAAGAGCAGCCCAGGATCTGGTAAGTACTTTGAAACTAGCCAGCCTTTGACCAGGCACTTAAGAAAGACATGAAAGCAAACTAGGATCTGGTAAGTACTTTGAAACTATCCAGCCTTTGATATACTTCTGATATAAAACATATAAAAAACAAAGGGAAACTTGAAAGCAACCCTTGGAGTAGAAACTAGCGGGCCGAGCTCACCACAAATCCTCTTCTAGCTCTTCTTTACTTGGTTACACCCAAGACAATCACAAAGATAACACAGAGTGGCCTAAGATCTGATAAGTACTTTGAAACTAGTTAGCTTTTAACACATTCTAAGGAAAACGTTCAGATAATCATGTAGACGAGTCTGGGACCAGGGCTAACCGTATCTTCCTTCAGTTTATCTTCACACAACGTATACGGAAAGTAATATTCAAAAACAATATCCAACTAAGAAAATAAGACAAGGGAACGCCAGCATTCTTATGCCTAAACTGAATTAAATCATTCTCAAATAACACAGTGGAAAGAAAACATATAAATAAAGATTTCTCAGCCAGATAAGGTTACTGGTATTCAGTAGATCCTAACCCTGTTTAAACTGTTCTTTATAGTGGAAAATGAAACAAAATGAAAACAGAAATAAAACAACAAGTTACAATGAGAATAACATCACTGTCAACATAGATTAGGATCCCATAAATCAGCTTGTATTGATGCTCCAAACCAGTTACAATCTTCAAATCCAGTGTTTTAATTCATCTCTCTTCACAACCTAACTTATCTGTTACAAGCAGAGCTCCAAGAGCCAGTGAATCACTATTTACAAATAGAAGCCTTTAGCTCAATTACATTACAATGCTTCAACAATTACATTAGCAACCAACCAACCCCTCACTCATCTTCTATAGAAGTATTTATAGAAGATGAGGAGGTTAGATCTGATACAAGATCTCAAACCAATTAATACAGGCATTAATGTATTCTTGGCCTTTGAGGGGCTCAACGAAGAAACTGTACAGGTGTTCCACTGCATTAACTGATTTATACTAATAATTTTAGCTCGATGGGAGCTTTGTTTGACCCTTTTGAGGCTCCGTGTACAATTAGGGTTACTCTGCGGATATCTGTCATTAAATTTCGTGGCAGAAGTAACTTCTTCGGCTGCTTCAAGGCAAGATATCGGATCCTGCTCCATAAATTCGGCCCCTGATTGAGTTTTTTGAGGAAATAGGTGGCATTGTGGTAGCTGAGGAATCGATTTGCCTCAAATATGGCGGTGGAGGCATTTTTCTGATAAAAAAAATTTAGGTTTTATGTTTAAACTTTACTTTGAGTCGAGGATTAGGCTTTTGATAATCGTCTTAGCCATAATCCCCACTCATCTATCCATTCATTTACTGCTCTGGTCCATTTCTGCGACTGATACTCTTTTTCTGGGTTTTTTCGATGCTTTCCAGGTTCAACAGGGGCATGCTGTATCATCGGCTCATGAAACCTTAATGGATATGTGATTTAACATCCTGTGGTTGATTTCCTTTGACAAATCGAAAGAACGAGAGTCGTCACCCTCGTCCTTCGAATCTTCTTCAGACACGGCGAAAAGAACATTAAACCTGCAAAATACAAACAAAATTATGAAATCCTACGTTTATATGGGCAAATCTGCATTGGAGGGTGTGCGGAGGAAAGAGGTAATCAGAGCCGTCGATCGCACTATGATCGACGGTCGGGAGTGATTGAGAGAAGTCAACGGCATGAATAGTTTGATTGGGCAACGGAATCAAGGGACTGAACGTGGGCCGTCGATCGGCAGAGATCGACGGCGGAGATTAATTTTTCGCAGCGCCGGGGCCCAGCTAAAACACGCGCAGTTTGGTTAAAGGTCGGGCATCTTGGGCGATCATCAAACGTTGGATTAGCGGGCCCAGATCAGACGACGGAGATCCATTTCGCTGGGCATCCCTGGTCCAGACGTTAATGCGTGGGGGAAAAATTTAATGCGGGGGGACGGCGGTTTTAGAAAATGGTACGGAGGACACGCGGCGTGCAGCGTATGGAATCGCTGGCCAATGGGAGAAAACAGCCTTTGGCCTGAAGGCGGTGCGGAAAAGACTGCTGGTTTTGGGCAAAAAGCGTACGGGAGGCGGGGACCACATGGTAAGTCAGGGTTCGCACCGTCCGATCTGCGGAGCAGATCGACGGTCGAGATCGCTCCATCATTTATACGGCGGAAACCTTTGGAAAAAATTAAAAACCCAAAAATATGATTTTACAAAGGTTTTTAATGGTTTGGGTGGAGAAATTTAAATTTAAAAGGATAAGCGCCCGATGGGTTTAGCATTCGGTTCTGGTGCTCGGGCACATGGAAGAAAAAGGGTTGGAGGCTTAGCCCGAGGGGGCTTAAGCGCAAAACATAGAAAATATGTGTTTTCTATGGAGTTTTCAAAAGAAATGAGGTTGCGGTAAGGTTAAAAAGTGGGTTTTCAACTTCATAAAATGAATTTTGATGAGGGGAGAAGGAGAAACATGGATTTTCATGGGGAAATAGAGAAATATAAGAAGGAGGTTAGTATTTGGGGAGAAGGAAGGGGAAAAGGGTTTGCAGAAGTATTGGATGTTGGATTTTTGTAGGTTTTCAGAGGTTTTTAGGATGAAAAAATCAGTGCAGGATTTGGACATAGGAATAAGGCAGGAGGCCTCATAGAGAATTCAAGAGCCAACAAAATTTAGTGATAAAATTTGTTCCTTGGAGGCTCAAAAAGTTTCAGCCACCTTTTGGTATAACAAAATATTATGGGTGGCTAACAGTGGCTCCACTTGGGGATGGTGCCTTCTTGAAGGCATCAAGAATTCAGACTTGATTTCTCTGGGGGGCTGACTTGTGCCTGATCCTTTGGATTGCTCTTCTTTGCTGAATGATCTTGCTCTGCTTCTGAAAAATAAGATCAGTGGTGAAAAATAAATGGACTTCATCAATACAACTTTCTACCTACCCAATCCTACTGATCTAACATTTTTTCTTCATTAGAGTGCACTTGGATTGGCAAACTCTTTTCACAACATTTTATTCCTTTGAAAGCATAAAAAATAGTCTAATTCTACTTCTTATATCTCCCTGAACTCAGATTAAACTGTTGAGCTCAGATATTTCTCTACCTAATCTACAGTATGTTGGGATTAAACTGTCTAGCAGACTTTCATTCTCTAAATTCTACCACAGAAATTTAAAAACAGCCAAGTCAAGATTAAGCTATTTGACTTGCTGTGGTCTATGGCATAAAAACAAGCTGCACATAGATAATTATTTGAGGAAAAATAAAATGGAAGGCTTAAGATCTGAAAGTCTCTCATCATGGCCTTCTCTTTTCTTCACAGCTCTGTTTTGACTTTTATTTTGAGTTGTCTGTGCTTTCTTCTAGTTCAGATTTTAGGCTGATTAGAACCAGATCTTGTATCATTGTGACTCAGAAAATAAAACAGATTTGAGCCCTTTCTCTTTGGAAAATTAGGTTCAGGTTTTGAGCTTGTTTGAACCTTCAATTTCTATCCTATTCTATCTACTGATAAGCCAAGATTGAACAGTTTGGCAAATCGGATTCACTAACCTATCAGCAGAAAAATTTAAAAGCTAATTAGTCAAGATTAGGCAGTTTGACTAACTAGAAGTGTGTTTTAAGGAGTGGCATTTGAGCTTGCACACTTTCAGATTTGTTACTCTTTTTGGCATGGGGCTTTGCCTTTCTTGTTTTCATTCCTGCCCTCTTTTCATTTTTTCTTTGTTTTTGTATTTTTTGATTTTTCATAACTTTGAATGCAATGGTGGATGGACTATTCATAATGGAAAAAGATAAAAAGGCTTTAAAACATAAAATGGATCAAGAGAAGTAATGCTTAAGCATCCTGCCATTGACAGGACCCCCAAACAATCTTGTTCCATCCAGTTCCTGTAAGAAAAAAGTGTTATTACCAACAACTGAATGAATAGAGTAAGGGCCAAGCCATAGACTGTCAAATTTTCCATGTTTGCCCTTTTCTTCCCTCCTTGAATCCCACTTTAAAACTTTGTCCCCAATCTTGAAATTGCTGGCCTTTGTTCTTCTGTCAAAAATCTTTTTGATGCTTTCTTGTTTCTGTAATGCTTTGTTGTACACTTCCTCCCTGGTTTGCTGAAGATGAATGGTCTGATTTGTTCTCCTAATCATGTCATTCTCTTCAGTCTGTAAATCTTGGATTAACTTCATAACTAGTGCACCAAGGCTGTTGGGAAAAATTGCATCTGTACCATACACAAGCTGGAAGGGTGACATACCAATAGATTTCTTCAAAGTTAATTTGTCAGCCCAAAGTGCATGGATCAGCTTTGTGTGCCAAGACTTTTTATTGTCCTCCAACAGTTTCTTGATTATGTTCACTAAGATTTTGTTGGAAGATTCAGCAAGTCCATTACCCTGAGGGTAATAGGCTATGGAATGTCCCAATTTTATCTGATATCTGTGACAGAAATCAACCATTTTCTTTGATCCAAATGCTGCTGCATTATCAATGATGATCTTGGTAGGACAGCCAAATCTAGAGAGAATGTTATTCTCCATGAATTTGATGATAACCGAATCATTGGCCTGTCTACAAGGGATGGATTCTATCCACTTAGTGAAATAGTCTGTGGCAGTAAGAATCCACCTGTGCTGGGCAGAAGATGGTGGATGGATTTCTCCTATGAAGTCAAGTCCCCACTGTTGAAAAGGAGCTTCAACAGTGATTGGATGCAAAGGCAGGGGTAGCAGTTTTCTTTTGCCTTCAAATAATTGGCATTTATGGCAAGCAATGGTCATCTTGTGTATATCAGGAAATAGAGTAGGCAAATAGAAACCAACCCTCAAATTTTTGTTGGCGGTTGACTTCCAGTATAAATGGCCTCCACACTCTCCTTCATGGAATTCCTGCTTAATCTTCTCTGCATCAAACTCAGGCAAAAATTTAAGCAATATACCACTTGCATTTTTCCAATAAAGACATTTATCAATAATGCAATAGTTTACAGCTTTTATCTTTAGGAATCTTGCCTTTGTTTTTGATAAACCAGGAGGTGCATTTAAATTAAGCAAAACATAGACAATATCGGCATACCAAGGAGAATTCATAAAATGGTCTTCAATAATGGGAGTCAAGAATTCTTCTTGGCTATCCAAAGCACTAATCATATTAATATCAAGAACTTCACAATTTGATTCAGCCATTAATCTAGCTAGACCTTGGCCTTTGATGAGTTTAGTGGGTTTTATCTCTAAATCATATTCAAGGATAACAGCAATCCACTTACCTCTTTTACCATCTGGGTCCTGTGTTAGAATGTCTTTAACAACTAAGTTTGGGACAAAGGCAATAATGTGTGAGTGAAGGATGTATACTCTGAAGTCTTTCAATGCTTTGACCAAAGCAAAAGCTTGTTTTTCCATAATGTTATACTTCAAAGGGGCATCCCTCAATGCCTTACTAAAGAATGCAATAGGCTACTCTTGTCCTTGTGGGTTTTTCTATAAAAGGACAGCAGCTATGGTATGTTCTGATGCAAACGAGAAGATATAAAAATCTTTTGAAAAATCAAGGCTTATGAGAACCGGTGTTTTGGTTAATGCTTGCTTTACCAGTTCAAAGGATGTCTTTGCTTCCAAGGTCCATTTTATCCCTTGCTCCTTCTTTAACATGTTTGTGATAATCCTAAGGAGCTCAGCTAAGTTGGGGATGAACCTTCTCAAAAAGTTGATCTTTCCAATGAAAGATTGCAACTCTTTTATATTTCAAGGATGAGAGATTTGCAATATGGCCTCAATCCTCTTGGGATCTATTTTTATACCCTCCTCAGAAATGATGTGTCCAAGAAGTTTACCTTCCTGGAGACCAAATAATGTCTTCTTAGGGTTTAAAGATATCCCAAACTTCCTGCACTTCTCAAAAACTTTCCTCAAATGTTCTAAGTGTTCTTCATCTATTTTTCAAAACACAGTGACATCATCAAGATAGATGATGATGAAGCAGCCCAGTTCTTCCGAGAATGCTATGTCCATGGCTCTTTGAAAGGTTGCTCCAGCATTCATTAGACCAAAAGGCATTTTCATGTACATGAAGGTGCCCCATGGTGTAGTAAAGGCTGTCTTTAATTGATCAGCAGGGTGAACTAAGATCTGATTATACCCTGAATAGCCATCAAGCAAAGAAATTCTTTTAGACCCCACCACCCTTTTTAAAATATGATCCATCTTTGGTAAAGGGTAATTGTCCTTTAATGAAGCTTTGTTTAAATCCCTGAAATCTATACAAAGCCTGATTTCTCCAGTCTTTTTCCTAACAGACACCAGATTAGATACCCATTCAGAATATCTAATAGGGACAATAATACCAGCGTCATACATCTTCATGATTTCCTTCTTAACCAAAGGCAGTTGGACAGGGTTTATTCTGCGCAGCTTCTGTTTTAATGGTTTTTTGTTTTCTTTAAGAGGGATCTTGTGCTGTATTATTTCAGTGTCATAGGACTTAAGATCTTCATAACTCCATGCAAAAACATCAGAAAATTCCTTAAACAACTCTATATATTTGAGCTTTATGCGAGCAGGCAAAGTCTTGGACAATTTGATTATTTTCGGTTCTTCCTCACTGCCTATGTTGCATTATTCCACCTCAGTCTCTACAGGTTCCAGCTTAGGCTTTTTGTCCACATCATTGAGATCAAACAACTCTTCCAAAGGTGTTAGACCTGTTGGCAAACTTTCATCTTTGGAATGCAGAGTTTCTAATTCCTCTGTTTCTGATTCTGCACTAAATTCTGTTTCGTTTCTAAGTTTTCTAGTCTGAAGGTTAATGTTGACAAGCTCTGGAGAAGGCTCTTCCTCACCAAGAAAATTTTCTTCACTGCAGTCTGTATCATAGTCTGATTCTGAACTATGCAGTTCAAATTCATTTCTGAATTGCCTAAAGTCTTCTATTTGTTTATCTCCGTCAAACACCTGCCAGTATTTTTTATTATCAGGCACAGCTGGTCTAAATTTTATTTGAGGTGAACAATCATCGATCTGATATGGCGTTAAACATGTCCTAGCTGCAAAGGCTAAATTGTGGGCTATAAGATTTCTTTTTCTCAGGACAAAACTCAGTGTGGACTCCTCAAATGTTTTCAAAATATCCATGACATCATTCCGATAAGCCCTAAGTCTGGGATGATTTGCATTATATTCCCCCTTGACTTGTCTAATTATTAATTCAGAATCCCCATATACATTTATTTTCTTGGCTCCTAACTTTTTGAGCAATTGTAAGCCTAAGAGCAGGGATTCGTACTCCGCTATGTTGTTGGAACACTGAAAGTTCAGTTTGCATGAAATGCATTCTGTGTGCTTGCTTTCAGTGTTAGTAATCTAGACACCTGCACCAACATTCGTTCTAGTGTATGACCCATCAAAATACATAGTCTATAGAGGATCATCTTCAGTTTTATCCGTTTGGTGAATGTCCTCTGTATGATTTGACTCCTCAAGTTTTTCATCGGGTTGAGGATTGTTCTCTTGACTGTCAAGATTTAACAGCAATGGATTTATGACTTGTAACTTTAGACCAGTGTTTTGTTTGCCAATGTTTTCAAATGTGGCAGACTGTTTTGACACTTCAGTGCTGTGTTCCTCCTCCTCCTCCGTTTCAGCCATTGATCCTGTTAAAGTGATTTTTTCAAGGAGTGTTTCATCATTAAACATGATAAAAGAATCAAGGCCTGTATTCATAGAATACAGAGGGGAGTTTTGAGGTCTGTCTTGACTTGTCACTGTGTATTTCATATGAGACTCCCTGTAAAGTCTTCTATTCTGATTGAAAACAGGGATAGTCGCATAGGTCATGTCCATCTGCATAGTCCCTTGTAACTTAGCCCCCCAAGATCTTGATAAAAGCATTCCATATTTTGGGGGTACATCAGCCACAACAACATCCATGACCAAACACTTGGCTGGAATTTGGGCTAAATTAACATAGAGGTCTTTGATCAATCCTAGACATTTTACCCTACTTGAGTCAAAGGAGTAAAGGTATTTGTAAGGTCTGGTAATTTCAAGACCCAGGCTTTCCATTACAGCTTTTGGCATTAAATTATGGGAAGCGCCTGAGTCATGCATAGCATTGTGTAGAATTTTGTCATGAACGTTCAAAATTACATAAAAGGGAGGGACAGGCCCCAATTGGAATTTACCTTCAATATTTGGACCAAAAATTAGCTCTGGTTGGTCATCATTAAGATTGAGAGTATCCTCGTTTTCTTCTATGTTCAAAGCCTTCAAAATTTTGGACCTATATACATGTTGGGTAGCTAACTCAGTCAAAGGAACATAAATTTTGATCTTTGAGATTTCCTGTTCCAGACTGAAAGGAATTTGATTCTTTAAGGTGCTGGTTTCAGCCTTGTTTACTGCCACTTTATCAGCAACAATAGCTTGCTGATTTATTTTATCTACATTTGACACATCGGTTGAAATAGGAGTACTAGCTGAAGTGTTAGTACTACTGATGTTTGCACTCCGTTTTTCAATATTTTGAGTGTCTTTCTCTTTACCTTTACCAGAATTATCAGCCACTGTTTTATCCTTTATTTTGACTGTTTTAGGCTTGGTTGCAGTGCTGCTTTGAGAAGGTTTTTTAGAGGTTTTCACGTTGGGGGTCTGTTGACTAGATTTATTCCTGAGGTCATATTGTCTTGGAGGTTCTGTGATGGAATTTTCCATGTCTTGACAACAATTTTCATTATCATCTCTTTTGTCATCATAAGGTGTGTAAAGACCCTCTTTTCTATCATAATGAACCTCAAAGTTATCATCATCTACCCCAAATAGGTTGATATCAGCTTCCTCTGTCATTTGATCGGATTCCTCAACCTCACTTACATAATTTTGATGAAAAGGAGGAGTGATCTGCTAATCATCTTCCCTTGGTCTATTTAAAGGTTGATTTCTTCTTAAATTCTGATTCTGGTTTCTGTTTTGAGGAGCAGTTTGATTTTGACTTGCTTGTGCTCTCTCAAGAATTCTCATTTTCTTCATCATTTCTTCCATCATTCTTTCCATCTTTGATTTTGGCTTAGAAGATGATGACTCCTCTCTGAAAGATACTCTCTTTTCAGCTTTCATTCTTGCCCTCTTCTCCATAAGGTTAACTTCCACAGAAAGAGCACCTCTTTGCATATCTTCAAGGGTTTAAAAATCTCTTTCTCTGAGTGAATAGGTCATGTCAGCGTCAAACCCTTCAGGAAATTTTTTTAAGGCTGAGCCTTGTGGAGGTTTTAATTCCAGGGAAAGTGCATTATATACACTATTAAATCTGGTACAATAATCTTGTACACTTTCCCCTGGGTTTCTATGGAGATTGTTATAGTCAGCAAGAACTTGGAGAGGATTCTTCCTCACTTCCCATTTGTTTAAGAATGTTTGATGGAAGCCTTGAAGATTATTGATACTGTGGGGTGCTAGGGCTTTAAACCATTTTCTTACTTCTCCCCCTAAACTCTGAGCAAATAAACTGAGTTTGACAGAATCATCATCGATTTCATTTCTGTCAAAGTAGTCATTCATCTTGTCCACATGTTGTGATGCTGCTGTAGTATTGCTAGCATCATATAATGGAATTTTGGACTGATATTCCTGTGGAAGATTGACTAATGGTACAGGAAGGACTAAGGGAGCATACCATGCTGCCATGATATGTGGTGGGGGTGGGTTGACAAGAGGAGGTGTGGGCTGAAGTGGAGTGGTTTGAACAGTGGATGAAGGATGAACAGAAGTGGATGGAACAACAGTAGATTGCTGAGCTGATCTTGGATGAGAGACACCTAAATTAAGAAGAAAGTGTAAATCAGGAGGTGTTGATTCTCTATTCCCAAGGTGTTCACTTGTTTCAGGAGATGAAAGTGAAGACTCAGAATCTAGCTGATCTAAATCACCAAATGACCTAGTCCTAAATGGGTTTAATAAGTCAGTTTGTGATTTCTGTAGAGCTGAAAGATTTTCAGGGACTGAATTGGCTCTTATATGAGATCTGAAAATAGTTGAGGATTCTATCTTAGGAGACTTCCTAAGGATACTTTCTGGGTTGTCAACTATCTCAGGTGGATCAGGGTCAGGATGGGCTCTAGTGTGAATCTTTCTAGGAGCCACTATGCTATGTTTTTAGACCCAAATAAACAAGAAAAACTCAACCAGGTATGACAGTCTTTGAAAGGTCAACTGATCTGTTTTCACCATTTTAATCCTACAGCCCTCTACCTGAGTTTGAAGGATATTATAATGATAAGGGTTCTTCCCAGTGGAGTCTTAAGGTCTGTTCAGGATTGTGGAGTCGCCAGGTGGAAAGTTCAGAGTGTTTTCAAAGAGATACACTGTCCACCACAGTGCTTGTGAAACATCCTTTTTCAAGGGTATCCCGAAACACAACAAACTCTAACCAGAGATTGACTCGGAGGGCATTCACCAGATATGTCACCTCTAAAAGAGGATGAGATCCGGAGGCTACCTCGCCCTTTCCAGACTCTGTCTAAGAGTATGAAGTAAAACACATCCAATGGTAAGTGAAATGTAAGAGCAAGTGTTTTACTACCAATCTGAAATTCTTTTTGGTATTTTTTGAATTGTTTTTATTTGTGGTTTGCAAGAATGTCCTAACTTTGCTTCAAAACATAGCTATGGTTATGAGACAAAGACAGTCTACTCTTATGGCTAAGCCAGCTGATTTTTCAAGGTTAGATAAAAGCTTATAAGAATCCTAGGGTTCACCTAGCTTGTCACTGATTCAAACAAGTTTCATCATGATTACCATTTCTTGGTAGTGCTTGAAAAGGCTGCTTTTTACTCTCAAGGTTTGTATGAAAATCAAAGGGGAAAAGGTGAAAACTCAACCCAGTTCCCCAGCGGAGTCGCCAGAAATGTTAGGTGGCTCCAGCTGGTTAATAAAGAAAATTCTCTATGAACCAAATCTCTGAATATCGTATAATTATCCTTAAAAACTTCTGGGTTTGTAATTCCCCAGTGGAGTCGCCAGAAATGTTAGGTCTCTGTAATAAGCAAGATTGGCAAAGTCCGATCACAGAGTTAACATCATTTCAACCAACTTTGGGATTCTAGGATCTATCCCTCCTGAATCTGGAGAGGGATCTCTCCAATGTGTAGAAAGATGGATTTGTATTTGAAAGCTTTAGGTAATGATATTAGGCTAGTTATGAAGTTCAAGGGTTTGGTTTTGTGTTTGGATGACTGAACATGATTGCTGTTAGAGGCGGAAAGATCTATATGCAAATAGCCTCAAAGGTGAGAAGTTGCAAGCAAAAGAGTAAGCTTTGATCAAGATGAAAGATGGTGGCAATTTTCAATCCATTGGGCTATGGAGTCATAAGAGGATTTAACTGAAGCAAATCAGGTTCAAGAGTCGTCTATGGGGCAAGTCATCTATGCCTAAGGATCTATTTAAGGTTTGATTTATGGAATGGAGTGATACAATAAGAAAGGGAAATAACAGATGCAGAACAAAGAGCAGCCCAGGATCTGGTAAGTACTTTGAAACTAGCCAACCTTTGACCAGGCACTTAAGAAAGACATGAAAGAAAACTAGGATCTGGTAAATACTTTGGAACTATCCAGCCTTTGATATACTTCTGATAGAAAACATATAAAAAACAAAGGGAAAATTGAAAGCAACCCTTGGAGTAGAAACTAGTGGGCCGGGCTCACCACAAATCCTCTTCTAGCTCTTCTTTACTTGGTTACACCCAAGACAATCACAAAGATAACACAGAGTGGCCTAAGATCTGATAAGTACTTTGAAACTAGTCAGCTTTTAACAAATTCTAAGGGAAACGTTCAGATAATCATGTAGACAAGTCTGGGACCAGAGCTAACCGTATCTTCCTTCAGTTTATCTTCACACAACGTATACTGAAAGTAACATTCAAAAACAATATCCAACTAAGAAAATAAGACGAGGGAACGCTAGCATTCTTATGCCTAAACTGAATTAAATCATTCTCAAATAACGCAATGGAAAGAAAACATATAAATAAAGATTTCTCAGCCAGAGAAGGTTACTGGTATTTAGTAGATCCTAACCCTATTTAAACTGTTCTTTATAGTGGAAAATGAAACAAAATGAAAACAGAAATAAAACAACAAGTTACAATGAGAATAACATCACCGTCAACATAGATCAGGATCCCATAAATTAGCTTGTATTGATGCTCCAAACCAGTTGCAATCTTCAAATCCAGTGTTTTAATTCATCTCTCTTCACAACCTAACTTATTTGTTACAAGCAGAGCTCCAAGAGCCAGTGAATAACTATTTACAAACAGAAGCCTTCAGCTCAATCACATTACAATCCTTCAACAATTACATTAGCAACCAACCAACCCCTCACTCATCTTCTACTGAATTATTTATAGAAGATGAGGAGGTTAGATCTGATACAAGATCTCAAACCAATTAATACAGGCATTAATGTCTTCTTGCCCTTTGAGGGGCTCAACGAAGAAACTGTACAGGTGTTCCACTGCATTAACTGATTTATACTCATGATTTTAGCTCGATGGGAGCTTTGTTTGACCCTTTTGAGGCTCCGTGTACAATTAGGGTTACTCTGCGGATATATTTCAATAAATTCCATGGAAGAAGTAACTTCTTCGATGGCTTCAAGGTAAGATATCGGATCCTGCTCCATAAATTCGGCCCCTGATTGAGTTTTTTGAGGCAATAGGTGGCATTGTGGTAGCTGAGGAATCGATTTGCCTCAGATATGGCGGTGGAGGCATTTTTCTGATAAAACACTTTTAGGTTTTCTGTTTAAACTGTACTTTGAGTCGGGGATTAGGCTTTTGATAACCGTCTTAGCCATAATCCCCACTCATCTGTCCATTCATTTACTGCTCTGGTCCATTTCTGCGACTGATGCTATTTTTCTGGGTTTGTTCGATGCTTTCCAGGTTCAATAGGGGCATGCTGTATCATCGGCTCATGAAACCTTAATGGATACGCGATTTAACATCCTGTGGTTGATTTCCTTTGAAAAATCGAAAGAACGAGAGTCGTCACCCTCGTCCTTCGAATCTTCTTCAGACATGGCGAAAAGAACCTTAAACCTGCAAAATACAAACAAAATTATGAAATCCTACATTTATATGGGAAAATCTGCATCGGAGGGTGTGCGGAGGAAAGGGGCGATCGGAGCCATCGATCGCACTATGATCGATGGTCGGGAGTGATTGAGAGAAGTCAACGGCGTGAATAGTTTGACTGGGTAACGAAATCAAGGGACTGAACATGGGTTGTCGATCTGCAGAGATCCACGGCGAAGATTAATTTTCCGCAGCACCGGGGCCCATCTAAAACACGCACAGTTTAGTTAAAGGTCGGGCATCTTGGGCGATCATCAAACGTTGGATCAGCGGGCCCAGATCGGACGGCGGAGATCCGTTTCGCTGGGCATCCCTGGTCCGGACGTTAATGCGCGGGGGAAAAATTTAATGCGCGGGGACGACGATTTTAGAAAATGGTACGGAGGACACGCGGCGCGCAGCGTATGGAATCGCTGGCCAATGGGAGAGAACAACCTTTGGCCCAAAGGCGGTGCGGAAAAGACTACCGGTTTTGGGCAAACAACGTACGGGAGGCGGGGACCACATGGTAAGTCGAGGTCCGCAATGTCCGATCTGCGGAGCAGATCGACGGTCGAGATCGCTCCATCATTTATACGGCAGAAACCTTTGGAAAAATTAAAAACCCAAAAATATGATTTTACAAAGGTTTTTAATGGTTTGGGCGGAGAAATTTAAATTTAAAAGGATAAGCGCCCGATGGGTTTAGCATTCGGTTCTGGCGCTCAGGCACATGGAAGAAAAAGGGTTGGAGGCTTAGCTCGAGGGGGCTTAAGTGCAAAACATAGAAAATATGTGTTTTCTATGGGTTTTTTAAAAGAAATGAGGTTGCGGTAAGGTTAAAAAGTGGGTTTTCAACTTCATAAAATGAATTTTGATGAGGGGAGAAGGAGAAACATGGATTTTCATGGGGAACTGGAGAAATATAAGAAGGAGGTTAGTATTTGGGGAGAAGGAAGGGGAAAAGGGTTTGCAGAATTATTGGATGTTGTATTTTTGTAGGTTTTCAGATGTTTTTAGGATGAAAAAATCAGTGCAGGATTTGGACATAGGAATAAGGCAAGAGGCCTCATAGAGACTTCAAGAGCCAACAACATTTAGTGATAAAATTTGTTCCTTGGAGGCTCAAAAATTTTTAGCCACCTTTTGGTATAACAAAATATTATGGGTGGCTAACACCCCCCACACACTCAGATGACATCTTCATTACAGCCTTCGATGCAGCTCCATACATTTGATGATGTCAGCCTTAGCCGCTTGCAGTGCTTTTTTGTTTGCATATATCAGTCAAATTTTTAGAGCCCTTTCCTGTTTTCAAGGGCATCTGGGTTGTATTTATATCTCATGTACTCAGATATTATTGTACAAAGTCCTAGCCATTATCCCAGGCACAATATGTATGTGGGATTCATTATCGTGTTATTTATCTGGCTCATGTTTAGGCCAGCATATGCTTTATTATTGTGTTCTGTGGTTTTCTGGGCGCCTTATTGTTTGTACTATTTCCTTGGCGGGCATAGGTATGCCTCCCCCACTGCCTATAGTAGGTACTCACTCATCAAAAAGACTTTTCGCACTTGCAAGTTGCCTCCTCAGGGTCTAGTTATTTTAGCACTTTGGTTTACCTTATACTTCTCTCTCTTTGACTTCCCCTTCGATGTCTAGTGATTGAGTTCTTACAACGTACTTCGGTCATACGATTAGCTCCTATCGCTCGCACGTTGGGGGGAAATCTCTTACACCATTTTTTGGTCATCTAACCTATTATCATTAGATGGACCCAAGTACATCATGTAAGACCAATTTTACTCCAAGTAAAATTACTTTCACTATAAAAATAACTTAGTAAATCACCTTTATTAAGTTGTTTATGGTCTAAACAGGAAACCCCATAAGGAAATATTAAATAAATATATGTTGGTTTTATTTTCCTCAAGAAATAATTAGTTAAACAGTAGTTTAATTAATATTTCTGGTTATATTTAACCCAAAACAAAGAAATTAATTAGATAAATCATTATTTATCTTATTATTTTCTAAAGAATAATTGTTTAAATCTTATTTAAATAATATTATTTGTTAAATATGACTAATTCACCCTTAAATAATTAAATAAATCATTATTTATTTGATTATTACTCAACCACATCCTTAAAATGATAAATAAATCATTTATTTATTTATTATTTACAAATAAAAGGATTTGACTCAAGTCAAATTCCTTTTCCCTCCAACAAATATAATAAAATATTCCATAAAAGTTGGATCTAGATTTGGTTAATAATATTTTAATTATGCACCAATCTCTAGACTAACTCAATATTTTGTTATAAATAGAAGGGTTTTCCCTTTCATTTGTCACCTTTTGTTGCCTAAAGATCACTCTGCATCTCAACACTTGGTCTGGCTATTGATCCACAATCATAGCCATACTTTTCCATTTTTTTCTGGGTTTTCTACACCATCAAGAGAGAGAAGCTCTAAATATGAAGTGCTAAGGACTCACAAGAACCCATCCCATTGAGGAGAATAGGGAACACCCTCTTGTGTTTTTCTCCAAGGTGCCATTAATAAAAATATGCATTGGATATATTCTTATCTTGTCTATTGGATATATGGAGTAAATCTTATTTTTCTATTGTTTAATGTCTTCTAATGCATAGATCTATATTTTTTCATCATTTGTCTTGATAATCTAAGTGAAAATATGAAGATATTAACAGTCATTTCTGTTGTTAGGGCGGTAAGTTATGCACAGCTAAAGTGGTCTTTTTTCGTACACTTTGAATCAAGATTCATACTAACACCTTTGCACTATGAGAGTGCCCTCCTCTTCTCCTGCAACACCATACATCATATGAGATCAAATATTCTTGTGCTCTCTCCAAGACAGTTCAATCAATCTAAGTTCTTGCTGCCTCCTCATGCTCACATCATGTAACTCATGTGATGAAGGTATCATGACTGATATATATGCCATATCAGATTCATGTACCCCTACTCTCTGCTACTCAATGATGTAAACATCCTGCCACCTCTTTTCCACTCCCATCCTCCTGAAAAGAGGATACACCAAGTGATGGCCAAACTCCTTCAAGAGGAGCCAACGCAGCCAAGCCTCTTGCTGCCCAGTTTCATATATTTGCAAGTGGAAAATTAGCCTCTTTCTCTTTAACCACACCCACTCAGCTCTTTGTGGATGTCTTCTCCTTCTTCCTCCTTTGGTACTCCTCCCATGAGGGCTACCATCCTCCCAAACCAAAACTCCTCTCTTGCATTCCATGGAAGATTGGAATGCAGCTCCTTGGAGACCTCCTAAAGGAGACCTCTCACCCATGACTTTGTTGGATCCATGAGGACCCAAATGTGATGGAGGTAACATCTCCTCTCCACCCACTTTTAACAGTGCTACTAATTCCTCCAATGGTGGAGTGGTTGTTTCAACCTCTGGTTCAAAGTATGTTTCCTTGTTTATCATGAAGGCGCCATGGTTTGTTTCATCCTCCAATGGTCCAAATCCCAACCTCAAGGGTTGAATGAGACTCATCAATAGTGCATGAGGATGAGGTTCCATCTCCTCTTTGAACCCATTTCACAGTTCAGTGCAATTATGGTGCTCTAAAATAGCAAAGTGTATAGATCCTTGGACCTCTATATGTGAGTTTCCACATTCTCTTAAATTGTTTGCTGAAATGAAAAGTGGAACTTCACTCATACCTTGGTGGATCTTGGGATCTTCTAGTGTGGCTGCAGTATTTTTCTCCTCCAATGCAATGGATACCTCATCCATAGATGTAGAAGGCTTATCCTCCAAAGCTGTAGCAGCATTAGTGCAATCCTCCTCCCATGGTGGTGTGAGCTCTTCCTTTGTCCTCTCTCCATCAAAGGTTTGGATCAACCTTTGAGCAAATTCTGCAAAAGAACTCACTCTTGAATGGACCAAGGGTTTTAACCACCAAACAGAGGCTTCATCCTCCATGTGCAGCACTGCAATCTCCACTGCTTCTTTCTCTGCCATTGGATGTAGCAAGAAAAATGCCTCTAGATTTTTCACCCAAGCTCTAGCTGAAGTGTTCCCATCAAATGTAGAAAATAGAAACCTATTGCCTTTGATTTCTCTTTTGCCATAGGGCCTTCTCTCCTCCTTCTGCTGAATAAACTGTGGGAACATTATAGCTCCCATGAATGCTGCAGAATTGGATTTATACTCACTCAGGTATTGATCTAGAACCTGATGATCCAAGCATCTCTCATGCTTGCTTTCTTTTTGAGAATAGGAAGTGCATGGACCTTCCTCTTCTTCACTTTTCTTCTCCTCCTTGGGGAGGTTCTTCTTTGTTCTGAAAATATATGAGATGAAGCTAATCTTATTCATCATCTTCTTCTTCTTTGTTTTGCTTGAAGGCCACAGGCTGAGCCAAGAGAGGTGCTATGATACCACTGTAATATCCCTTTTTAGGAATAACTAGCAATCCATGGTTGGAAAACACATTTTCTAGAAATGGAGGTAGCAGCATTTGATACCAATACCTGGATCCCTTAGACCAATGTGTCTAAGACCAAAATCCAAGATTTGGGACCAAATAAATCCTTCTAGGGTGGTGAGACAAGCCTCCCACACCTACTTCCCTTCAGAAATTTCCCAAGGAATGGGGCTACAACAATGTATAAACATACAATGGATTCTCAGTGTTATTTTAATGAGCCATGACACATGAAGATGAAAATAGTTGAACAATGTATAATATAGCAGCAAGAGAGTACAATGTTTTGAGTAATCACTCACTCAAGCTAGGCAATGAAAGCCTCAATTAGACATGTACACCACATGTGACAAAAAACTGCTATATAAATATGCCCTAGCTATGACAACACTTTCAATGGAAGGAACTGCAACATATAATATGAACATACAATGATATATCAATGATAGCTCAAGAAACGAGGGGGATCAAGCTCTCAACCCCTGAAAACAATAGTACACCAATCCTTAGAAGGATTGGCTACAATACATGTACAAAATGGGAAAATACAATAATGCCGGAGTTGATGGGTAGCAATAGCAACTCATAAAAAAATGGAAGGAGATGGCTGAATATGATCTGAAATCTAAAATAGCCTCCTCCAATGGATCTCTAAAGTGAAAGGCTGATCCTTTCACCAAATATTTCCACTCCAATCAATCTTGCAGTCCCTCACTGCAAATACACCATGAGAATAATGCAGTCTAGGAGAGATACTGCGTTGTAGGTGAGATGGAAAACATTGGCCTGATGCCAAGATATGAAAATATGCCCAAGAACACTCCTCAATGATCTCCCAATGAAATGGAGATCCCCTCCTCTGAAAATCAATCTTCGGAGTGGTGTTGTGGAACCGTCCCTTGCAACACCCAGCAACACAACCCACCAATGGAGACTGCGCTATAGCTAAATGAAATGCTTAGGCCCCAAGCCTGGATATGGGGATAATGAATTACAATCCCTCAAGAGGTATCTCAAGAAGGAGAGGAAATCCTAAATAGGAATTCCCTCGAAAAATCCCTTGCTAAACAACAAGAAGCTGCTCCAAGTCTAAACAGACATGGAAATCTATAATCCATAACATGAGAAACAATGGTTTCCTTGCCCTCCTCTTATACAATTGTGAGCTCTCTCTCCATGGGTCTCACTCATTAGGGTGTTACTTCTCAAGGAGTCTTCCCTCCTCTTTCTCTGCGTTGTCCCACAATGTGCTCTCCACCTCATGCCACTGCGTTGTTTGACTTGGTCAAACTTGACCTAGTCATCCTGCAAAAGTCCCTTTTCACACATGGGGGTGTGAAATAAAACTCCAAAAGTGATCCTCCTTTATGATAAAAGTATTTTTATTTCCTATAGATAAAATGAATGGGTCTCCTACCCATTTTATTCATATCCTAAGTGCAAATGTCAAAAATTAATATTCCACAAAATTTAGAATATTACATTCATCTGAACAGATAGACCATGAGAAATATTAATCCTTTGGGCTATAGACTCATAAAAGGATTTAATTGTTCATCAACTCTGCAAGGGTTTTCATAGGGCAAGATAACTATATCAAGTGGATCTATTAGGTTAGATGTGATATGAAATAACAATAAGTTGTGAAGGCGGAAAAACTAAAAGTCAATTAAGAATCTTTTAATTCTACTTCAACAATAAAAGACTTTTAGGTAACTATTTGAGGCAAACCAAAGGACAGGGCATACCATAGACTTCTTTGGCCATAATTTAATAAGCAAACCTCTATGACAACAATCCAGCAATCCTAGAATTACTTTCAGAAAAAGAAAACATTTAAGATAACAGTGAGTGTAGCTAAAGAGCAAGCTAAACCTATCTTCTTTAACTAAACACTCTAAAGACCTTCAAAGCAACAGTTTGAGGCAGACCAGAGGATATGAAATACCATAGACTTCCCTGGTTTAGACTCTACTAGATATACTTCAAATAAATGCCTTAAAAGCAATATTATAAGCTACACCAAAGCACAGGGCCTACCATAGACTTCTTTGGCTTGAATCTATTAAACCATTTCCATACAACAAGCTAGGTGGAACCAGAGAGAAAATAAGAATTCTCCAATCATACCTTACAGAGGAAAACATTAAGATAAAGAATGAAAATAGAAATAGGGTGCCAAGACAACATATCCTACTCTAAAATTTATGTTCCTTTGTCAGAGAAATAATGGATAGAATGGAAAACAGAAGGAAAACAATGATAAAGAAGGAAAACTTCACCATTAACATAGCTCAAAAATCCTGTGATCATGCTTGCATTACTGATGTTCAAGACAGTTACATTTCTCCAATAAAATGGATCTCTGTAACTCAGCTTTTTCTCAAATCTAGCCTAGAAGTCCTTAACTAGCTCAGCAACAGAAACTAGTCAACTAATCAACCAACCAACACTAAAAATGAAGTTTACATGCAGTATTTATCTACAAAAATGAGGAGGTGATCCTAAGCTAGGGTTTCATATGTCATTTATTACAGATTTAATGAGTTTTTGACCTTTGAGACCATGCAAGGCCCAAGGAAAAATATATGAGAGTATTTCTCTGAAATAATAACTCCTAACTTAACTTTTGAGCTAACTTTGGGGAAATATTTGACTTTAAGGATTTCTTAATAAATTTTACAATAACTGTTGGGTAGATGAGAAATACCTCTGACTATTTGTAATAACTGCTGATGTTTTATTGAAAGAAAACACATTTTAGGTGGTAGAATATATCCTTTGAAGAAGTAAATTCTTTGATCTGATCATTCAAATTTGCCTTTGTGTTTATCTACCTCTATTTTATCCTTTATACTCTGTTTTAGGCTTTAAACTTAATTCATTCTTTAAATTTCTGCCTCACTGACCTTTCCTTTAATTCTGCTTTTATCTCTGTTTGATGATTAATTCCTTTAATTTGTCCTTTGATCTATGATTTAACCTTTAATCCTTTAATCCTTGCTTTTGTCTTCAAAACTCTTAACCTCTGTTTTAACTTTTAACCCACTAATATTCACTGTCATAGTCCTTACTGTTTTGCTCCTTCGCTTACATCTCTATTTTTATTTTTTGTGTAGTGGGGAATTTTACGCTGCTGGAGGGTTTAGATAACCACCAATAATCATGATTTATTGGTGATTATACCCGATATTTCGCCTCCGGTCCCTTTAAAATAAAAAAAATATTTAGATCGTCACCCAGAACATTTATTAAAACATTTATGGACCGCTGGAATTCGTTTTCTACATTCCTGCCATTAAACCTGCACATAAAACAAATGAATTGAACTTAAAATCTGCGGGGGTGGTTTTTCTACATCTATTTGGGGTGTTGTGGGCTTTTGGAGCGATGTGGAAGTGTAAACTGTGGTTGATGCTTTATCGCAGACCCACGGGGCTCTGGATGTTGAGATTGCAACAAGAATGATGAGCCTAGTGGAAAGGAGTCGCCTTCACTAAGTGGGCCCGCAGGCTATTTTTGGCGCAAAGTCTATTTTTAGACTATGTCTATTTTTAGACATATGGATCATGTTATATGAGTTACAGGATGCTATTTTTGGATGGTTGGTCAAGTTGGAAAAAATATATGGACTTCTACTTTTATACATATTGGGCAGAATCTATTTTTAGATTTCCAGTCTAAAAATAGATATGTCGAATATTATTAGCTCTTAATAATATTTAGACTATAAACATTATCTTATTCTCTTGGAGCACTTCAGTTAAGTGCACAGATGTACGAGGAGGCCGCGGAAGGTTACGCTGTTCACGAGGGTTATGTGGAGCTATTATGGATACTTCGATTAGAACTCATGTGACGAGTTTGGTGGAGTTGATTGAGGAAGTTGGTGAGTTGTATTCAATTTAACTAATCTAAACATAGTTGAGCTATTTGTATCCAGTTTAACTAATTGATACAATTAGTGAGAGTGGTGTGAATTAATTATTAATTAATTCACTAATTATAAACTCATTAATCAACTAAATAATTCATCAGTTAACTTCAGTGCATGGACAGTTTCAATGGAGACCAGTGCAGAAATAGGTGACAGAGCAGGTTAACTATCAGTTGTGACTATGCAGTTGCTATTTGCAACACACAGATAGGTGGAGTAGCCCATGAGGATTGCGCAGTTCAATCCAGGTGGTTTATCTATTTAATGAAGCCACCCCATAGCATTAATTACGCAATAGAGGCTGGCTATCAAGTGGCAAAATATTGGAGCATGTGTTTTGCTAGATCTAGCTTGATAGTGTGTAGCAAGTGGAGGTAATGCTGAGAGCTTGTGAGGAGTTTTGTACTATTATTGTTACATGATCTCCATGACATATAATATACAGATAGTTGGGGTTTTCATCTTTAAGCTTTACCATTAAATACTGTGTTCATATGTGTGGTTGTTTGTGGTTTTAATGTATGCATGAAATTGATTTTATTTTTGCATGTGATGATCAATGCTAGAAGAGATTTTTTATTATGCATGAAGCTAAAATAGTGTGTGATCAGGAGAATCTCAGTGAATAATATCTCAATTATTCAAATTTCTACATGGTATCATAGGTATATTGATCATTGGAGCAATTGCAAAACATTGAAGCGGTTGAGTTTTGTGCTGGTGGAATTCGAATTTGCAGTAGTGTTTTCTTGGTGTCGAAGTTGAGATGTCTTTCAACAAATTGCGATTGGAGTATGCCCTTGAGGGCAGATCAAATTATATTTCATGGAAGGACAGGATGGAGGTGGTGTTGGATGACACTGGGTTGAAGGATTTCATAGATGTAGAAATTCCAAAGCCTACTTCTAGTGATGCTGCCGTATTTGACACATGGAAAAAGAAGATAGCAAAGTGTGAAGGATTCTGTTGGAAGGTGCGAAGGATCACATAGTATCCAGCCTTCATGGTAAGGCTTTTCCAATCATCATGTGGAAAGCTTTGACAAATTTATTTCAAAGCAAGAGCAACCAGAGGAAGTTGGCGCTCAAGGATAAACTCAGAAACATAAAAATGGAGAAAGGCGACAGTATGCCCAAGTACCTCACAAAGTTCATCCAATGCAGGGATGAGCTGGGAAGTGTGGGGGTTACTGTTGATGATGAGGACTTGGTGAGCTTGGCTCTCCTTGGGCTTCCGAAGAGTTGGCACTCCTATCAGGACTCTGTCAATGGTCGGGAGAAATTTCCAGGATGGGAGCGACTTTGGTCGAATCTTGTGCAAGAGGAGATAAGGCGGAGTACCAGGGATGAATCTTCATCAAAGAACTCTGATGAAGAGAATTGCACTTTCACTGCCAAAGAAAAGAAGGGGAAGAGCAAGAAAGCTTCTCAATCCGGTGTGAAAGGCAAGAAGCAGGACATGTCCAAGGTGAAGTGCTTTCACTGTCACCAACATGGACATTACGCCACTAGTTGTCCACATAAGAAGAAAAATAAGCATGCTGCTGGGACTATAGCTAGAGAGGCCTTAGCCTCACAGTTTGAGCTGGATTTTTCTCTGATTGCATGCTTGGTTTCAAGTGTTATGGGTTCAGTGTGGTTTCTGGACAGTGGTGCATCTTTTCAAATAACAAGAGATCGAGATTTGTTTACTGATTAGGATGAGAAAGATCTTGGAGTGCAAATCGAGATGGACGATGATGGTAGATACAGTGCGACTGGTATCGGTACCATTTCCTTTGAGAGGGAGTCCGGTAAACCCTTTATATTGAAGGAAGTGATGCATGTTCCAAGATTGAAGAAGAATCTTATCTCTATGGCGATGTTAGAAGACAAGGGATATGACGTTGTATTTAGCGAGGGAAAGGCTTTCCTGTGTGGTAAAAAGCGGTGAGACCGGGAGGATGAGGTTCGAGTTAAGAACCTTTGTCAATTGCGGGTAGATGGTTGCATAGGGAAATGGCGGAGGCAAGGCAAAAGGAGTGGTAAGCAGGGATCATGGCGAGTTGTGGCACCGGAGATTAGGCCACCTTCACCATGGAGCTTTGAAGATACTGTAGCAGATTTCTACTAGGCTTCCTAAGGGTACTCTTGCACAGTCAGATTAGTGCAAGGGATGTACCTTGGGAAAATTTGTGAAAGCCACCTTTCACGAGAAGGATAGTTGTGCCACGACGATCCTTGAGAGAATTCACACGGACGTGTGTGGACCTTTCTCAGCAGCTTCGACAACAAAGCACAGGTATTATGTGATATTTGTTGATGATTTTTCTTGTAAGTGCTGAATCTTCTTCATGCAGAAGAAGAGCGAGACATACTCAAAGTTCTGTGAGTTCAAGGCACTGGTTGAGAAAGAATCGGGGAAGCAGGTGAAGGCTCTAAGGAGCGACAATGGTGGTGAATTCATCTCTAGAGAATTCAAGGACTTTTGTAGCGCAGAAGGAATTCGAAGAGAGCTCATAGCACCTCATAACCCACAGCAGAACGGGGTTGCTGAGCGGAAGAATAGAACAATCGTGGGTGATACACGGGCGATGTTGCATGATCAGTGCCTACCCATTCACTTGTGGGCGGAGGCATGCAATACTGCAGTATATGTGCAGAACCGTTGTCCTCACAGGATAGCAGCATGAGTGAGAGCGTTTACGGTAAGAGGCACGATGTTTACGAAAGTTTTGGTTCACTGTTTACACATTCTGTGTGACGAAGGATTCCGGAAGAAGGTTTGGGCCCGGCTAAGTTGAGATATTTTTGGGGGTACCTTTGATGCGCCCCACAACTATCGTGTGTATTTTCAGGGCAGGTCGTGAGGGCTAGAGGCCTCTGCCTCCAAAATTTCATGAGGAGAAAGCCATGAGGTGTTCGCTTGAGAGGGAGCCACACTTGCATGCAGATGAGGAGCTATTAGTTCCTAAGGATGAGTCTCGGGATGTGGATCAGCCACAAGATGAGGTTCATGGAGTGGAAGAGACCACTAAAGCAGCGCCAACCATCAGAGGGCGGAAGCGCACTACAGAAGCTGAGCGACTGGCTCAAGATGCAGAGAATGTTGTAGGAGCACCTACATCACAGCGCAGACAGAGACAGTCACCTGATCAGTATACTAGATACATGGCTCTTATGAGCAAGTGTATCGTGACAGAGCCATCCTCTTTCGAGGAAGCTGTGGAGGACCCCACATGGGTAGATGCCATGGTGGAAGAGTATGATTCAATTATCAGAAACAGTGCATGGGAGATTGTCCCAAGGCCGAAGGGGAAATCAGTGGTGGGTTCGAGATGGATCTACAAAGTGAAGCAGGCAGCTGACGGGAGTGTGGAGAAGTATAAGGCAAGATTTTTTGCCCGAGGATTTTCACATATTGAGGGGATCGATTATGAGGATACCTTTTCACCTGTCTCAAGGTATTCTTCCATACGGACGATTCTTGATCTCTCAGCGCAGATGGGGTGGCACATTCATTAGATGGATGTGAAGACTACGTTCCTCAATAGTGTCATTGAAGAGGAGGTGTACATAGAGCAGCCCGAAGGTTTCTAGATCTTCAGCAGGGATTCACATGTGTGCAGGCTCAAGAGAGCACTGTATGGGTTGAAACAAGCACCCCGTGCTTGGTACACATGGATAGACAATTATTTCACCGGACTTGGATTCTCCAAGAGTGAGGCGGATCCTAACCTATACCAGATTGTGGTGGAGGGTAAGAAGCTAATCATTGTACTTTATTTAGATGATTTTATTTTGACAGGTGATGAGCTGTTGATACTCTCATGCAAGGAGGATCTTGCAAAAGAGTTTGAGATGAAGGACTTGGGCATCCTTCATTATTTCCTAGGATTGGAAATTTGGCAGCGCAGTGATGGATTGTTTGTTTCTCAGGGTAAGTATGCCTAGGAGATACTGGAGAAGTTCAACATGCATGGCTGCAAGCCTGTTGATACTCCTCTTCCTGGTGGTTGGAGGAAGGAGGATGCTACTTCAGTGGAGGTAGCGGATGCCACTATTTATCGACAGTTGGTGGGGTCGCTTATGTATCTGGTCAATACATGACCCGACATATGCTATGTTGTTAACTAGCTTTCACAAGCTATGGTTAAGCCAACCAAGCTCTTTTGGAAGGAGGGGAAGCATGTATTGAGATATCTCAGAGGCACATCGGGATATGGATTATGGTACAGACAGTCGGATGAGGTGAAGTTGTGTGGCTTCACGGATGCAGATTGGGCAGGGAGCCCAACGGACAGAAAGAGCACATCTAGAGGGATTTTCAGTGTCAGGTTGATAGCAGTTTCTTGGTACAACAGGAAGTATAGATCCGTGGCACTCAGTTCAGCAGAGGCCGAGTATATGGCAGCGAGTTTGGCTGCATGCAAGGCTATATGAATGAGGAAGATCCTGGTCAGGTTGTTCGGTTCACACTTAGAGCCTACTGTGATAATCAGAGTTGCATCAAAATCTCGGTTAATCTAGTATTTCATGATAGATATAAACACATTCACATCCGGTATCATCATATCAAAGATTGTGTGCAGTGGAAGGTCATGTTACTTTCATACATTCCTATGGAGGATCAGGATGCTGATATCTTGACGAAGGCGCTCACCAAGAGAAAATTCGAATACCACAAGGGAAGGATATGGGTTGCAGATAATCCATATCTTGTTGAGAAGGAGTGTTGATATTGCAACTAGAATGATGAGCTTAGAGGAAAGGAGTCGCCTTCACTAAGTGGGCCCGCGGGCTATTTTTGGCGCAAAGTCTATTTTTAGACTATGTCTATTTTTAGACATATGGATCATGTTCTATGAGTTGTAGGATGTTATTTGTGGATGGTTGGTCAAGTTGGAAAAAATATATGGACTTCTATTTTTAGACATATTGGGCGGAATCTATTTTTAGATTGCCAGTCTAAAAATAGATATGTCGAATATTATTAGCTCTTAATAATATTTAGACTATAAAAATTATCTTATTCTCTTGGAGAACTTCAGTTAAGTGCACAGATGTGGCACAGAAGCTGATAGAAGGAATTACGCTATTCCTGAGGGTTATGTGGAGCTATTGCATGGATACTTCAGTTAGAACTCATGTGACAGAGTTTGGTGGAGTTGATTGAGGAAGTTAGTGGAGTTGTATTCAGTTTAACTAATCTAAACATAGTTGAGCTATTTGTATCCAGTTTAACTAATTGATACAATTAGTGAGAGTGGTATGAATTAATTATTAATTAATTCACTAATTATAAACTCATTAATCAAATAAAGAATGCATCAGTTAACTTCAGTGCATGGACAGTTTCAATGGAGACCAGTGCAGAAATAGGTGAAAGAGCAGGTTAACTATCAGTTGTGACTATACAGTTGCTATTTGAAACACACAGATAGGTGAAGTAGCCCATGAGGATTGCGCAGTTCAAGCTAGGTGGTTTATCTATTTAATGAAGCCATCCCATAGCATTAATTATGCAATAGAGGCTGGCTATCAAGTGGCAAAATATTGGAGCATGTGTTTTGCTAGATCTAGCTTGATAGTGTGTAGCAATTGGAGGTAGTGCTGAGAGCTTGTGAGGATTTTTGTACTATGATTTTTACATGATCTCCATGATATATAATATGCAGATAGTTGGGGTTTTCAGCTTTAAGCTTTCCCATTAAATACTGTGTTCATATGTGTGATTGTTTGTGGTTTTAATGTATGCATGCAATTGATTTTATTTCTGCATGTGATGATCAATGGTAGAAGAGATTCTGCATTATGCATGAAGCTAAAATAGTGTGTGATCAGGAGAATCTCAGTGAATAATATCTCAGTTATTCAAATTTCTACACTGGATAGTTTGAACGGAGGAGGTGGTGTTAATTTGGTGCAAAAGGAATAAAGCAGTTTTTGGGAGTGGAGAAAGTGGTTTTCGCATGAAGGGAGGACTGGTAATAGTTTTGGGGAATCAAGTGTGATTCCATTCATTGACTGATGCATGGCAGATGGCACCTGGGTGAATACCACCCATTTCGCATGGTCGGGGTTTGTTTAACCCCTACGCAAATAAATTCACGATGATTGTTGTTGACTTTTAGATCTCGGGGGTTGAGATCAACGGTGTTCGGGAGATCTGGAGGGACGGGAAGGTGAAGAGTTGGGTTCCAGGTGAACATGTGGCATAGTTTAAATGGGGCATGGGGTTTGGTGGAAAGTGGGGCCCAGGAGTCAAATAAACAAGTGGAGGTTTAGAAATAAAAGGAAAAGGGGTTGAAACAAAGGTTTTTAATAAAGGGAGGAGGGATAAAAAATTAAAGCCATGGTTTTAAACATTATAAGTGTCTAGCTTTATATTTAAAAATGGTTTTTAAATATAAAACAAAATGTCCCGATAGGTTAATATTTTGATTAAAAATAATGTAAAAGAGGATCTTTTACAGTGTTTTGATGAGATAAGGGAAAAAGATGAAGGAAAGGGGTTTTATGGGGTTTTAGTGTGTGTGGGGGGGGGGGGGGTGGGGGAAAGGAAATGAGGTTTTTTGGTAGGGAGAGGGTTAAAATGAGGGAAATAAGCCCAAAATTATTTCTTTAAGAGCAGAAGGGTGATTTTGAAAAGGTAAACTGAGAGATAGTGAAAAAGGATTTATAAGGATAATGAAGGTAGTGAGATTTCTAAAGATAACTGATAGGCAAGGAATGTTATCTTTAGTTGGTTGTAATAAATCCATAGTCACCTAGTGAATACTGTAGAATACATGAGCATAACAGTGAGAATGAAAACATATATGAATTTGATCATGGATATGTTAGAAAAATTTCAAGAATATTCCTTTATTGTGAAGACTAGGGACCAAAACTCAGTAGCTAACTCCCTAGTTGTTTCTACAATTCTGTTTGTCATCCCCACACATTCCACTGAAATATATGAGGTTTAAGTTTTCCATAGGCCTACTATCCCAGACAACATTATTCATTGGCAAGTTTTTGAACATGACCAGCAAGTCAAAAACTTCATAGAATTGAAAGAGGAGTTTGAAAGCACACAAGTAGATCATCAAAACATGCTTGCTGAAACTAAGGGTAATTCTGAAGTTTTACGGCTGAAGAATAATTCTATACCCAAAGGTCTCATCTCAATTGAAAATATTTTTGACCGAAATTATGTGTTCAAATCTCCTAGGATACAAGTTGATGATGAAGAGGTAGAGTGTTGTAACCTCGGTACAATAGCAATGCCAAAAATTATCAACCTTTCAAAGTTCCTTTCTATAGAGATGAAACATAAATATATTGAGATTATGAAAAAGTTCATAGATGTTTTTGCTTGGAGTTATGTTGATTTGAAGAAATATGATTCTACTATTATTCAGCATACCATTCCTATTAAAGAAAATGAGAAGCCTTTCAAACAGAAGTTGAGTAGGATTAATCCACTAATCATGCCTCTGATTGAGAAGGAAATTAAGAAGCTCTTTGATGCAAAAATCATTGTTGCCATCAGATTTTGAGCATGGACTGTTAACTTGGTTCTAGTTAGGAAAAAGAGTGGAGAGATCAGAATCTGCATTGACTTCAAAAACTTGAACAAAGCTTCTCTAAAGGACAATTACTATCTTCCTAAGATGGAGCCAATTTTGTTTCGGGGATTTAACACCCTAGAGGTTGGTTGGGATTCAACCTCCACAGAGCAGGGGCGTACTACTTAACAGAGACTCACACGATCATGCACAGTCATGAAAACGAAATAGAGCAGAATGAGAGGTTTACCCGTTGGTCCTACGTTTGAAGTAGATCCATGTGGAGTTCAAACTCCCTGCAACCGTCCTTCCTCTTTCACCTGAAATACAAGAAGAAACCAGCACAAAGGACAAGTTGTACAGTATATTTCTACTCTATATGTTAGTGAGATTTATATAAAACATTAAATAAATCATCATGAATGCTTGTATAACAAATATTCTTCATACATTAAAGCATACACTAACACGTTTATTTCGGGAACAGCATGATACTTATGTATTATAAAAATAGTACGTACAAAAGTAAGTGGAGAGATCACCTGATCCTTCCAAGGCCTTCGCAGACCGTCGTCTGGATCCGTCCAGCCCTTGCCTCGCTAAGACTCCTTCCATATGAGTGCACACGAGATAACATATAAAGGGATGTGTATCTCAAGGAAACAAGGGTTTCCTGAAATGAACTGGGAAAGTGCAGGAGGCACGGGGAATCAGACTTGGATAGGGAACCAACGGAGTATAATAATAATAATTCTCTCTCTCCCTTAGGCCATACATATGAGGTCTTTTTATAGTCCCTCCAAGTAGTTTCAGCAGTTGGAAACAGTTGGCCACGGGCTGGGGTGGTTGAACTACCTGAGTAACCATCAACCCGGCACGAAATTAGGGATTTTTATATATTTTTTAATCATTAAAATGGCATACGCGGAAAAGTCTAGCTGTACTCGCGTATACACGCGGAAAAACACGGGCATAGTCGCGTATGAAGGATTTTCCATTGTTTTTAAGTGAATTTGTCCAAGTCTGTAGGAATGGGTGCCCATAAAGCCATGTAGCAATCATGAATCATGTCAAGGTGAGAAATGATGCTATAACATATGCCCCCTAATATATGAGGTCAGAAGGGGTACATGATGGCCAAAATGTATTATGCACATAGAAAGAACTTCGCAAGAACAAGAGAGGACTTCACCAGATTTCAGCCTGCCAAAAACCAATGAAAGAAATCAGAGAGTCAACATATGCTGAGGCGGGCATACCCATGCTCAGTCAAAAATACATCATATATATAGAAAGTACTGAATAGATCCAACATGTATACAAGTATAACTGAACTGAAAATACATAGTGAATCATCTGAGCAGGGCCCGGAAAGACAAGTTTGTATCAATGTCCAAGTATCACATATAGAAAGCTGATCAAAGATAGTGCAACTGGATGTCTGATCAAGTAACTGAATCTCCAAGTACCGGATCATAAGAGGCGGATCAAACGGTACAATCTCGCAACTCGGGGATCAACATATAAGATGCTGCTGTGCTGAACTGCAACATATAAGGGTGGACGGCAACACTGGCAGAAACTGAGAGAACTGTCAACAGTGAACCGAGAAATGCTGATGCAACCCGAGGTCTTCACTGATCACAACGGCACAATTCTACACACTGGGAATAAATGAGCTGAAGTCGACCATGTGAGAAATCGTTGGATTACCGGGCAATGATGTTTCCCGTTAACCAACGCGAGACAACCCACCGATAATGATAATGAGCGTCAAGGTGCCCCAGTACAATCTGACAAGTGTGAATGAATGAGTTGAAGTCGAACACCTGAAAGAATCTACCAATCAGGAGGCAATGATGAATCCTCACTGTCGATAGCGAAGAGTCTGCCACTGATGACTGCAAACCCTAAGGTACTGACAAAAAGACTCTAGATCTTGTTCCCAGAGCAATGAGTCGAAGTCGATGGGAAAAGATCTGCTGGAAGGAAGGCATTAAGGCATCCCACATCAGTCCAGTGCGAGTGTAACCCGCAGGCCAAGATTTGGAAGGAATCGGACGAAGGAGAGTAATGGAACCAAAACCGTAGTACGTTTCCGACGTGCACAAGATGAAGCTAGCGCACGGAAGAAACCCTCTGAACCAACTAATAATGAAAGCTGACACAGAGGCGAGAAATCCACCGATAGGGTCAAATGGAAATCCAGGTACTGCACGAATCCCAAGTGTGATAATGTGTGCTGACGTCGAACACAGGGGAAACCACTCAGTCAAAGACCCATGATGATGATCAAATGCTGAGCACAAGGTCACCTATCAATGATGGAAATAGGCCCAAGGTGCGGCTCTAGGTTTGCTCTTAGAGCAATGTGTCGTAGTCGATAAGAGACAAACCCGCCGGCAAGAAGTCAATGGGGACCTTCTCAAACCAGCACGAGCAGAAGACCAAAACATCTGATGTGATAGAACATGATACTGACAAGACCGGGAAGGCCGACTGAATAATGAGTCAAGAGACACCGCAGAATGGCCGACTCGGGTTAGACTTCCCTTGAACAAAAGCACGACTCGTGATGACCATGGCAGTAAAAAGTGACACTGTATAAGTCTGTCATGCAGGAGGCAAAACAAACTCTCCATATGATTGGAAGAGATAACCAACCGGGGGAGAACTGACAAGTGAAACATGGTAAAAGGCTGAACCTAGGTCAAAACTAAAACCATCCCAAATGAAGGAAATATATATAAGTATATGTGCTTTGTTCAAGGGCGACAAAACTGACTCTGTACTGCCATCAAAATAACGAAGATACATCCCGTTCCCGCTCTTTTTGTTATATTTAATTTTTTTTGTCTTTTTCATAATAAGCCTGAAAAAGAATAAAAGAATGCTATGGTACAATGGATAGAACGAGTATCAAGAAAGCAGATGCACTAGTTTCGGGGTTTGGAACAATCCTATGCTCAATGCAAGGTGGCGAAAACTGGTCAGTGATACTCAGAGGAACGTTCCATCCATGGGTACAAAGGTGTCAAGTCGTGATAGCTAAGTGCATGCGATGGTTAACTTGTACAGAAAGTCAAGGTCAAAAGTTGGCTTAAACATCGAGTCCAAATGAAGCCGGCTAAAGGCCAGGATAAACAAGTAGCCAATATGCAATGCGGTAATACAACTTAACGACACCAGGGAGCCTCTAGGGTATAAGCCAGAAAAATGATAAGTGATGAAGGAGAAGAATGAAGCTTCAACACGAAAGACATGGCGGGACTAAAGAGGACTCCCGAGCCTACATAAAAAGAAGCATGGGCAACAAGTGATAGCGAGGAACTAACTAGGAAGCCCATGTAAAGGAAGTCTCTACCATCAAGTCATGATTTAAAAAATCGGCGAGTGAAATGGGTATAATACTCATGACCTGATGGGATCGACCCTAAGGCAAGTGATCAGTATGGAGGCTAGAATGCAAGATGCAACGGAAAGTGATTCCCTAACCTATATGCAAGTGAAGATCATATACCTGCCATGAAGAGTCTGAACACATGGGCCAGAAACCGGGAAAAATCTCGAAAATGTCAAAATGTACCTGAAATATACCAAACTGGGCACTTCCAAGCAATCGAGTTATACAGCATAAGACAGATCGAAAAAATAAGCACAAAGAAATTTTTGCGAAAATTTTCAATTTTTTAGCCATAAATACACAAATTACCTCTCAATTGGTTCATTATTGCATAGCTGATTTGGAAAAGAGCTCTGGAGCTAAAAACTTGTTTCGTCAAATCAGCAACAACCGACCGTTAGAATTCAGCGAAACTTCAGGTAGGCTCCTTATTCATCCTGTTGATTCATTTTGTCCGTTTAAAATTTAAAATTAAGTGGATTTTTACCTGGAAACCCTTATTAAAAAATGCGTACCTGCGCATACGCGGGTTCAAAGAAGGCAAGTCGCGTGTATACGCGACTGTGCACAGCGAAACTAGCGTATGCGCAAGTCCGAATTTCAAAAATGAGTTTCTAATGCAAATTTCAATGAATTTTTTCAGGATGACAATTTCATGGAGGGAACGCGAGCATAGTACAATAGACCAAGAGGTCATGGAAGATCAAACAGCGCAAAATGTCCTCCGAAACTGTGGATTATTCAAATTTTTCAAAATGCCCAATATGAAAAGTAATGTGAGATTGCTTGAAATGCTGGTAAATTATTGGGAACCGGATCGGGATTGTTTCATCATTGATCAAATGCCACTACGCATAGAGGTGGAAGATATATACTTCATCACTGGACTCTCCAGAAGGGGAGACCCAGTGGATCTGCACGGAAGGCCCCTGGGAGGGTTAACCGTGGAGGACTATGTCCAACTCTATTGCATAGAAGATTCCAAGAAAGTTGGCACATAGATTGCAATCAGAGATATCAAGGACTTGCACATGAAGATCCTCCTATTCACCATCGGCAGAGTGGCAGGATCTGCCTCACTGCATCAGGCGTCCAGGACGCACATGAGCATAGCTGTAGAGTGCTTAATTCATGTGTATGGTTGGTGCACTGCCTTGCTACTGAACATGAAACAACAACTGACCTCCATTCGCAAAACACATACAAAACACTTTGGCTATGGAACCATTTTGACTACATTCTTCTTCGAGAGAGTTCCAGCTTTGAGACCCAAAGTCATCTCAACTATCAACAGCCCTCGGGACCCAAGAATTGCCCGTTGGGCAGACATGATGAAGAGACTGGGGGGCAGCGAGGTACCCCGAACTACCTGGGATGATGAGTTCTTCTTATGGTGGAGAGAACAGATCATCGCAGTAGATGACTATCCCTATGCCGGGATGGATTTCCGAGGAGATCCGGATCTAGTACTTCCACCCGGTGCAGCATGGGGAGCAGTCGGTAAGTTTTTTCAAAAATTTTAACTTATATGATTTTTTTGGATTTTTCAAATATGTATGAAAAATGAAAAACAAACATGTTTTTGGATTGGATTCATAATGACTGACAAATAAAAACGATCATGTTTCAGATGTTGGACCAGTACGTCCTGAGGGCCTAGCACGTCACAAACGCCGCAGAGGTGAAGCAGAGACAGCGGATTCTGACAGGACACTCCAGGCCGTTCAGAGAAACTTGGAGGGACTGACCCGCCAAATCCCTCTGGCTGCTGTGGAGGACTTGCCAGAAGCCGTCCAGAGACGGGTTGTAGGAGTACCCCGGGACTGTGTTAGACTGTTCCGCCGTGTGGCCACTGCAGTGATGTTCTATAGGAACGCTAGGCAGGGTCCTCAGGAGTAGATAGTTTTTACATATTAGATGACTGTATATTTTTTGAGACTGAACATGATGGGGCATAAGCCCAAGTTTTGTACGGCATTGATGGATCCAAAATTTTGTAAAGTTTTTTGACATACTGATGATATATATACGGCGATATTTTGATGTGATGTGATAAATGTATCAAATGTATGATGTTTTTGATGATTAGATTTTATTGTATTGAATGATTAATATGCCAATCTAAAGCTTGATTAGCCAATGAGTCAGCAAACCAATTGTCAGCTCGAGGAATATGAATGGATGTTAAAAATTGAAATGACCTTTGTAACAAACGTACCCTCAAGAACAATCGTAATAAAACTGGATCTCGTACCCGATAAGTGTTGTTCAACTGCGACACCACCATCTGGGAGTCCAAGAAAACTACCAACGAATCAACACCCAAAGATATTGCCTCCGAGAGTAGATGAATGACTGCAGTGTATTCTGCTACGTTATTGGAAGCAGGACCAATGCAGACCCCTCTTGATACCAACAGCTGACCGGAAGGATAATGAAGCACCCAAGCCGCGGAAGCTAAGTTCCGGGTGTGTCTACTAGCACCATCGGCGAAACCATAATGACTCATGACATCAACACAACCTGCCAAAGCAGATCAAAAAAAAACATCACCATCCCATCAAAAATCGAAAATCAAACAGATATGTACAAGACAAAAAACTACTATATACAAAGCAAAATGCCAGGCCAAAGCCTAGGCATAATACTTCTTCAGATAGAGCCCATTTCGGGGCTCCGACAACTCGTTTCCTTTGAAGTCAACCAAGGTATACGCTCCTTTCTTAAGGACCTTTTTGACGATATAGGGGCCATACCACATCGACTTAAACTTTCCTGCCCCCAAGGCATCCTTTTCTTGGGCATAGACCAAAACAAGGTCGCCTTCGGAAAAGACCCTAGGCTTAACCACCTTATCGTACTGGACTTTGACTCGGTTTTTATACGCTTCGTTCAACGTGGCGGCATCTCGACGCTGCTCATCAAGATGTTCCAGATGAAGAAGCCGCTCTGCCAGACTAGAAGTGTCAGGAAGAAGCTCAACAACCATTTTAAGGGAAGGAATCTCGCATTCAATGGGAAATACGGATTCCACCCCGTGGACTAACTGAAACGGAGTAAAGCCAGTTGCAGTTTTCACTGACGTCCTGTATGCCCAGAGTGCAGGATATAGCATAATGTGCCAGTTGGATCTATGTTTATCAATCGTCCGTTGAAGAATTGTCTTCAAGAACTTATTCACGGCTTCCACTTGGCCATTGGCCTGAGGATAATATGGAGATGAATGCTCCTGCCGGAAACCCAATTTAAGAGCCAACTCAGCCATCATACTGTTCTGAAAGTGACTGCCATGGTCAGTGACAATCTCTCTAGGTATACCGAAACGAGCAATGACTTGATTGAAGAAGAAAAGAGCTGCAGTCTCACCATCGTTCCCAAAAGTAGGCATGGCTTCGACCCACTTCGTAAAGTAGTCTACTGCTACGATAATGTACTTGTGACCTTTTGCCGAAGGCGGGTTACAAGTAGTATAATCCATACCCCACTTTGTAAAAGGTCCGACAGTAACGACTGGAAAAAGCGGAGCTGGATGAGCGCGCATTTTTCGAGTATACACTTGACAAGGATGACACTTCTTGACCGATTCAATACAATCTTTGAAAATCGAGGGCCAGAAGTAGCCAGCGCGCAAAATCTTTTGGGCTGTAGCAAGCCCCGATAAATGACCCCCACAAGCTCCACTGTGAGAATCATTAAGCACAGCCTCAGCTTCTTCGAAAGTTAAGCAGCGTCTTAGGATTGAATCAACCCCTCGACGGTACAAAGCATCACCAATAATCAGATAACTTTTAGCTAAGTGACGCGGCTTACGACGCTCATCTTTCGAAAAAGAAGAGGGAAACTTCGCAGTCTGGAGATATACAATGATGTCCCCATACCAAGGATCTTGTGGAGAGATCAGAAACAAGTGTTCGTCCGGAAAGGACTCATCATAGATCATCGCCTCTCCACAAGGCAACTCGGAGATCAATTCCGCAAAAAACTAATGACTTCTTGGATTTGGCAGACATGAACTCTAGATCAAATTCTTGTAAAATCACAATCCATCTATTATATTTGCCCCCAATCACTCGCCTGCTGAGGACAAACTGAAATGGATTGGCAGCAGCCAAGACATAAGTTTTGCGAAGAATAATATAATGCCGGAGTCGCTGCACAGCATGAACTGCTGCTAAGGCTAATTTTTCTATCGGGGTGTATCGCAGTTCAGGTCCTACCGGTCCTCGACTAAGGTAGTAAATAACATGCTCAGCCAGAGCATCATCCTCCTGAACCAGAACCATACCAATGGTAGATTCTGCTGTAGCCAGATACAAAAGAAAATCTCTGCTATAATCGAGTGGACTCAGTAAAGGAGCAGAGGTCAATGCCTTTTTCAAGGCATCGAATGAGCGTTGAGCATAGTCGTCCCAAAGAAAAGGGACTCCTTTCTTCAACAGTCTCATATATCCCTTTGTAATCTCGGCATAGTTAACGATAAACCTCCGAAGAAAGTTAGACTTCCCTTGGAGACTTTGAAGTTGACGGATTGAAGACGGGGGAGGCAACCGAAGTATTGCCTCAACCTTGAAGAGATCTACCCTTATCCCTTCACTAGACACGATAAATCCCAACAGCCGACCGGATGTTACCGCGAAAATGCACTTGTTCGGATTCAAACGAATTTTATAAAAACGACATCTCTCAAATATTTGCCGGAGGTGTCCTGGATGATCCATCCTCTTTCGAGAATGAGCAGCTAGATCATCTAAGTATGCCTCGATAATTTTCTTGATGTCGTGGAAGGCATAAGACATGGCCCGCTGAAAAGTAGCTCCAGCATTTTTCAGACCAAAAGGCATTTTCTTATATGCAAACGTTCCCCAGGGACAAATAAATGCGGTCTTATGTTGATCTTCTGGACGGATAGTAATTTGATTGTAACCAGAAAAACCGTCCATGAAGGAAAAAATTTCGTTACCGGCACACTCATCAATAATCTGATCAATGAAGGGTGTGGGGTAATTATCTTTAGGACACGCCTTATTCAGGTCTCTGAAATCGATGCACACTCGAATCGTTCCTTGCTTTTTATCAACGGGAACGGGGTTTGAAACCCATTCAGTTAGAGGAACTGGGAAAATGAATCCCGCCTTAAGCAGCTTTTCAACTTCGGCTTTGATAGCTGCTGCCTTCCTAGGATTAACCGGACGAAGTTTTTGCCTGACCGGCTTAGCGTTTTCATACGTCTTGATCTCATGCTGGACGATAGATGGGTCTATGCCAAGCATTTCCTCATAAGACCAAGCAAAAACATCCCTATACTCTTTGAAGAGCTCGGTATAGATTTGAACTTCTTCACGGGAACATTCAGCTCCAATGAAAACGTTCTCAATAATGTTGGGATTCCTGGAGATGTTCACCGGGATAGTCGGAGAGATCACGGCCATGTTCCCTTCAGCATAAACCTGTGCTGGTGCTAAGGGGCTCAAGACTGGGTGAACAGGTCCAGGAGACTGAGGACTTGGAAAACTAGCTTCGACTTCGCTCAAGTCGGGTAGGAAGTAAGACCGATGATGCAAGTCATCCCACGGTCTCTCTATACCTGTCATTGCTTCCAGGATGGCCTCTTCAGATGGAAGAGTGGTATCTAGACAATCCTGGGCAGAAGAAGAAGTAAGCGTCCAAGCCGGAGCCACATCTGCATCCAACTCTTCCGGCGAAAGAGGAGCTGGATCAGACTCTGCAGTGTCAACAACAGACTGATATGCAATCTCAGCTGCAGAAATCGGGAATGCCATTCCACCCACTTGCCCTTCCTCCAAAGTGGCGGTTGGGGAAGGTAAGGTCCAAGGGTACGAAAAATAATGAGTTCGAAAGAACTCTCTTCGAAGGGGAGCCTTGGAGGATGAAATAGCATTGATAGACACCTTAGGAGGAGGAAGATCAAAAGATCCCATCAGGGAAGAATACATTCCAACTCCCGGATTCTCGATAGGTGCCTTAGTATTGTCCAACTTAGGGACAGATGAGTCAGGAGGCGCATCCAGGTCTACAGGAGGACAGTCCAGTTGATCCACCGTAACTATCCTCCCCTCGTGGGGGAAACATACTATCCGAAATAGTGAAGATGCAATGGCATCCATATCATATATCCAGTTCCTCCCCAACAGAAGGTTGTAGTCCAAGGCTGCATCTACTACCTCAACCTCTATGTTAACGGTTTTGCCCCCAACACGGATGGGCAAAGCCGGGACAATACCATGGGGCCTATGAGAATGGCCATCGAATGCAGTAAGAATAGTGCTAGATGGAACAGCTTTGGGAGATCCTAGTGTCTTCCAGCATGCGAGAGACATCACGCAAGTAGAAGCACCCTCATCAACGACCGTGCGAAAGATATTAGTCTTCTGATACGATGATTTAATATGGAAAGCCATATGATGAGGAAGTCTCTTCTTAAAATTCTTCATATCAAAGGTAATCAGAAGAGAATTTTTCGGATCTATAGCTCCAATGGCAGTGAGCAAAGCACTGCGCTGAGCCGGACAAGACTGGAGTATCTCTAAAGCTGACATAGCACAAGGACTCTGCGCCAGATCTTCTACAATCGAGTAGTTCTGGGCAGCCCTCATGTTCGGATTAATCGTTGACCGCTTAGAGGATTCCTTCGGTATCCGAGGCATAGACTCGACAGTTGGCTTCGTGATATGAAGCGGCTCAGTAGCATCAGGAGCTTCCTTAGCTTTCGAAGATTCCTCTCCGCCATAATCACGGGATCTCGTAGCGACATCCACATGAGCACTCATCATAAAGATATTCGATGGAATTTCCCCTTCCTGAGGACCTCCAGAGGAAGCCCCAGGATTTTGGTTTGCGCCAGCAATTAATTGCTGCCCTTGGGGAAAAGGGTTTGTTAGCACAGCCTGGGAACTAGAAGAACCTTGCTGAGATAACAGGCGCTGAGCATCCTGAATTTTCGGGCAAAGATGCGTGAGATGGTCTCCAGCACAAAGCTTGCACGGAAACTTAACTTTCTTTTTCCCCTTTTGCCCTTCACCAACACGCTCGTTGGTCTTATTTGCATTGCCCTTCCCATTCTTACCCTTCTTCTTGTTATTACGTCCCTTCTTCTTCCCATCGGACTGTTGATTTCCTTTGGGTTCAGAAGATTGGACAGCATTAATGGACAAAGACTGGGAAGGTGAAGAATCAGCAGGCACAGCCTGACCAGAAGAAGCAGATTGTCAAGACAACTGCTGCAATTGAGAAAGCAGGCTGGCTGCACTACTACTGACCGATCCGACAAGTCCGTCACCATGCGGACCAGGTTTAGGTTTCGATAGATCCAATTTGGAGCGAGGAGCATTAGGCAAATACTTGTAAAGCATGCCAGACTGAGAATAGATCAACTCTAACTGCTGGGCCCTAAAGATGGCTTGCTCCTCGGAATATACCCCTGACATGGATACATCCTTTGAAATATCTGACTGAAGCGATTTCAAAAACCACTCGAGAAGGAACTCACCTGGAATATGGGCTTTAATTAGCCTCTTCCTTCTCCTCCATTCCTGAATATGATCAGAAATGTGAGTTGCCTCATCCTGCTTAAAATTAGCCAGGAGTTCGGTCCCAGCCTCATATCTGACGGGCAACTAAAAATGGTTAAGAAAAGTGACAGCCAGTTCTCCAAATGTGGCGAAACTGCCCCCAGTAAGCTCTATATACCACTTCGCGGCATTTCCAGTTAAGGTGCGCTGAAATAATCTCAATCTAATCGAATCGTCGATCAGAGAGTTGGATGAACACCATAAGTGGAATGTGGTGACATGGTCTGCCGTATCTTCACCATTCTTACCTTCAAACTTAGGAATGTCTGAAGGAAGTTTGGTTGGAACCGGAGGCCAACCCGGACTATACTGAATCGGGTCATTAGTTAACTTCGCCAAGTCTGGCAAGTTTAACGTTGCCAGAAATGGTAATCGCGGCGGAGCCTGAGAATTCCATCCTTGATGGGATGGATTTCCCACATTCCGAAAAGAATAGCCTGGATTTGATGAGGCACCAGGCTGCCAGAAAGGACCCGTAGAAAACGGAGAAGAACCTCCTCCCCACGCCGAGTTACCAAGACCCAGACTATTTCCCCCTGCTGAAGTATTAACTGAAGATGTAAGCCCCTGGTAGGGGTTCCATGCATTAGATAAAGGAGAAAAAGACTGATAAGCACTCGATGCGGGGAAAGAAGCATTCCCTGGATGACTCGCGATGAACTGATTCCCTGCCCCCGACGTTGCAAACACAGGATTCCACCCCATAAAAGCAGTCGAACTTGGCCCCTGAGCCCAAGGATTAAAACTTTGGGTCTGGGACGTAAGAGGAAACGACCCTAAAGAAGGATTGGGACTAGGAATATGCCCAGTCCCAAAGGGGAAACCCTGAAAAGAAGCTGATCCACTAGCCATGTTGGACATGGGCGTAGATCCAGCGGCACCGGCGGTAAAGGAAAAAGAGGGATTTCCAGCAATGGACATCCCTGAAACAAAGGGACCAGATTGAGAAGCATATGCTTGGGTGAACCCAGAGCCAAACATAGCAGTGCTAGAAGCACTCGAAGGTAGAGCAAGAGTGCCCCCTGCCTCGACAGAAGCAGGGGTCTGAATGCCCGCAGCACTCACGGTAGAAGCCGCGTTCCCAGTCGTGGCCATCGAAAGATAAGAAAGATAAGGAAGATCCGGCGGTCTCTCAGACTCCGGTCCGATGTACTCTATAACAAACGGATGATTAAGAGGAAGAGGAGATGGACCTGTAGCTGCAGGCTCAGGTATATCTTCTATCTGAAAATCTTCTTCCTGAGGAAACAATACTCTCGAGGTGAGCGGAACGCTCCTCTCGGAACCGACACCGGAATCAGCAACGAAACCTTCGGACCTTAGTGGAGGATCTCTCTCCACAGCGTCAGACTCTACAGGGTGAAAACCACCTGCTAAATCGCTCCTACGCCTTCTCGAAGAAGGCTCTGCACTCTCGGAAGATAACCCCCGGATTCTCCTCGAACGTCGAGGCGCTTGATCAGCCACTTTTACAGATTTATTATATTAGACTCAAGAAAAGTGAAAAGCTAGGCAAGCTAGGAGCAAAGAGCACACACTAAAATCAAATCCCTGAGAAACAGCAAGCAAATAGCCTCCAAGTATTTCCGCTCCGGGTGATGAGGACCGGACACCAAAATACAGGAAAGCGAAGTATAGGGCCTTCCGAAAGCAGTCTGGGATGATTAGGGCCCAGAACAACTAGCGAAGGTATCAGAAACGGTTACGCCGACCTCCTAACGACAGCCTTTGCCGGCTCAAGCACCCAAGCTTCGCAAGGGCACCCCCCAGAAGTACTGCTGAAAGTGATGCGACGTCTGCCTCAGGTACCACGGGTATTCCCCCCCGCAGTCACCTGTGTGGAACCTAGGAACGACAACTATGGACACCAATCCGTATCAGAAGCTGGGCGGAACGGTCTTGAGGTCAGATTCAGCTAATCGGAGGGGGGGTATCCCTCTTCTTAACCTTCACTTCCCCTCGCGCTTGACTCTCGGATGAGAGCTTTCCCAGTCCACCTCACGGAGTTGGATTTCGCTCAATTAGTAAACTTCTATGTTTGTTTGAGCGGCCTTGGAGAGTTAACTCTCCTCTCTCCTATTCCAAGGCCCTATAACCTAGCTAGTTGGTGATTGACACTAAATAAAACTTGCTAGTTGATTTTAGATTTAATCGCTTATTTTAAGGGCTGTTGTATTAAGTCACAAGGATATGGAGTTGAAACCAATGATGTTCTGACGCAAAAGAAATTAATAAAAACGTGACTACATGCACATGCAGTTCTTAGTCTTTCGATGAAGAGCAATTTCTATGTAAGTTCTACGAGGCTAAAAATGTATTTTTCTTTTCGAATTACAAACTCACACGCACAAAAATTAAGAAGCTAACTAAATGATTCAATGCACCTAATGCAAATGACCACTAGCATGTAAATTCTAAGATGTAGAAAGTCCCTTGAAACAAGGTGAAATTTCCCAAAAGGCTCCTTCAGTTTCAACTAATCTTTTGATATCCAGAAAGCTAATTCTTGCAAACAAGAACTCTTAATATAAGACACCAAAATACTCAACAAGAAGAAGAAGAAATCAAAAGACAACCTCCCTTCACAATCAAGCGGGAAACTAGAAGCAAGAAACTTCACTAAAGTCCCAAAAGATGAAGCCAAACCAAAATGAAAAAGGCAACAACAAAAACAAAAACAAAAAACAATGTTTTTTGAGTTTTTGATATGCAAAAAACAAAAAGCAAAACAAATGTTTTTTGGGCTTTTCAGTTTTATAAAACAAGAGCTTCAAGAAAACCAAGAACAACTATCCCAATCCAAGCCAAAACGAGACCGAATTTGAAGCATAAACTCCAACTATGCCCCCAAACCTTATAAAACTAATGATAGCAAGATCAATAAGGGCAACGGAAGACTAAAAACTCAATCAAACGGCCAAGAGAAATAGTGCAAATTCGTTGCAACACAAAACTCCAAAGAAACAAGAAAAGATCTTCGAAAAATGCAACAAAACCCTAGCTTATGAAACTCAAGAAAACCAATCGAAAACAAAGCAAAGAACGCAATGCAAAGCACAACACAAAGACAGGAGCGAGTCAATGAGCAAAAACTCTCTGTTCTGGTAAAGCAGAACAGCCAAGAACGCTCAAAAAGCGATCTTGGAACTCAATCCAGGAGTGCTAGCACCAACAAGAACACTTCGCCAAAAAGATCAGTTTTCGGACAAACGAAAGAGAACCAAGACTTAAAACCACTTCTGTCACACTCCAGTAAGTACAAAGACACTGCAAACACAGGCCTCCACAGCCAGAACAGACCAAAAACACCAGGATCTTGAAATTTCAAATTCAGCCTAGGTATACGCGACCTTGCAGTTATGCAACAGGCGTGTATACGCGTCTGTGTTGAGGGAAAACCGCGTATACGCGGTTCCTTCTACACAAACTCGCGGGTATACGCGACTGTGTGCAAGAAAAACTGTGTATACAAAGAAAGATAATGAAAAATAAAAAGTACAAGCCTGGAAAAGGTATCAAAGCGTCAAACTGACTGCAAGAAAACAAACTGGACTGTAAAAGACAGAAGAAAATGTTGGCAACCTACCAAACAGCTGAAACAACCCAACAGGAGAATCACAAAAATGTGATCCCCAGCGGAGTCGCTAGTTCTGTTTCGGGGATTTAACACCCTAGAGGTTGGTTGGGATTCAACCTCCACAGAGCAGGGGCGTACTACTTAACAGAGACTCACACGATCATGCACAGTCATGAAAACGAAATAGAGCAGAATGAGAGGTTTACCCGTTGGTCCTACGTTTGAAGTAGATCCACGTGGAGTTCAAACTCCCTGCAACCGTCCTTCCTCTTTCACCTGAAATACAAGAAGAAACCAACACAAAGGACAAGTTGTACAGTATATTTCTACTCTATAGGTTAGTGAGATTCATATAAAACATTAAATAAATCATCATGAATGCTTGTATAACAAATATTCTTCATACATTAAAGCATACACTAACACGTTTACTTCGGGAACAGCATGATACTTCTGTAGTATAAAAATAGTACGTACAAAAGTAAGTGGAGAGATCACCTGATCCTTCCAAGGCCTTCGCAGACCGTCGTCCGGATCCGTCCAGCCCTTGCCTCGCTAAGACTCCTTCCAAATGAGTGCATACGAGATAACATATAAAGGGATGTGTATCTCAAGGAAACAAGGGTTTCCTGAAATGAACTGGGAAAGTGCAGGAGGCACGGGGAATCAGACTTGGATAGGGAACCTACAGAGTATAATAATAATAATTCTCTCTCCCCCTTAGGCCATACATATGAGGTCTTTTTATAGTCCCTCCAAGTAGTTTCAGCAGTTGGAAACAGTTGGCCACGGGCTGGGGTGGTTGAACTACCTGAGTAACCATCAACCCAGCGCGAAATTAGGGATTTTTATATATTTTTTTAATCATTTAAAATGGCATACGCGGAAAAGTCTAGCTGTACTCGCGTATACACGCGGAAAAACACGGGCATAGTCACGTATGAAGGATTTTCCACTGTTTTTAAGTGAATTTGTCCAAGTCTATAGGAATGGGTGCCCATAAAGCCATGTAGCAATCATGAATCATGTCAAGGTGAGAAATGATGCTATAACAAATTTTGCAGAACATTGTTGGTTCCTAAAGGATGTCTATGCTGGATGGTTTTTCAGGATAAAATCATATTTTAGTGGACCCAGAAGACCAGGAGAAAACTGCCTTTACCACACCATGGGGGACATTCATGTATGCCAAGATGCCCTTTGGTCTGATGAATGCAGAAGCGACCTTTAAAAGAGAAATGGACATTTCCTTTGCTGAGGAGAAGAATAAGTTGGTGGTTGTCTATCTAGATGACATAAAAAATTTATCACGGAGAGAGGAAGACCATTTGAAGCATCTGGAGAAAGTTCTGCTGAAGTGTAGAAGGTTTAGTATTTCTCTTAATCCCACTAAGAGTATTTTTGCTTTAACTTCTGGAAAGTTTCTTCGTCACATTATATCTAAATATGGGATAAATATTGATCCAAATAGAGTCAATGCCATTCAGAAAGTAGATATGCCTAGAAGCGGGAAGGAAATTCAGTCTTTCCTTGGGAGAGTGAATTTCGTGAGAAGGTTTATTCCAAACTTTGGTGAGATTGTCAAAGAAATAACCAAGATGTTGAAGAAATGAGCTAAAATTAAATGGACAGTTGAAGAAAAGCAGTCATTTGAGGAAATCAAGAAGGCACTCACTCAAGCACCAGTGTTGGTTAGCCTGGATTTTTCAAAGGAATTTCTGGTTTTTACATTTGCATCAAAAAATATAATTGCTGGAGCTTTTCTGCAGAAAAGACAACAAGGTATTGAGAAACCTATTTCATTCTTTAGCAGGACATTAGCTGATTCATAACTGAAGTACAATATCCTAGAGAAATAGGCATATGCTTTGGTCAAAGCCATCAAAAATTTCAGAATTTATATTCTGCATTCTCATGTCATAGAATTTGTGACAAATGTTGTAGTGAAGGAGATATTGAATCAAGTTGATCCTGATGGCAAGAGAGGGAAGTAGATAGCTAACTTGCTAGAATATGACATAGAAATCAGACCTACAGAATTGGTGAAAGGTCAAGCGATAGCAAAGTTGATGACAAAGTCCAATTTTGAATATCTTGATATGAATTTAATTGAAAAAAATTTAAAATTATTAGATGAAGATGAAGAGGTGATTCCCATTGAAGAGAATTACATCCTATCTGACTGGTACATAGACATTTTTTTTGTCTTACATTATCATAGAGCTCCTGCTGAATTGACAAAATCTAAAGCAAGATTTGTGAAGCTTAAGTCTCTGAGGTACTGCATCATAGATAAAAATATGTATTAGAAAGATACTGGTGGTATTATTTTGAATTATTTGCTAGAAGAGGAATATGAAAAAGTGACTGAGGAGTTTCATAAAGGAGATTGTGGAGATCATCACTATTGGAAGGCCACGAAAAAAATATTCTCAGAGCAGGGTACTATTGGCCTACCATGTTCAAATATGTATACAAAAAGATTGCTTCCTACCATGAATATCAGATTTTTAATGGTAAGAAAAAGCTTATTCCTTTACCCTTGATGCCTATTTATGTTGAGTCGTCATTCGAGTAGTGGGCGCTATATTTTATTAGTGAGATTCAATCATCATCTTCAGGGCATCGTCGTTGGATCCTGACAACAACTGACTATTTCACCAAGTGGATTAAAGAAATCCCAACTAAGAAAGCAAATGATGCAGTCATAATTTCATTCTTAGAGAATAACATATTGTCCATGTTTGTCCGTCCTATGAAGATCATCACTGACAATGCATAGGCTTTCAAATCCAAGAGGTTGATCAGTATTTTTCATCAATATCGTATTACACTTGGACACTCTACTACATACTATCCACAAGGTAATGGTATTTTTGAATCTTCTAACAAAAGAATTGTGAGAATTATTAATAAGGTGTTGCAAGAAAATAAAAGGTCATGGCATCTGAAGCTGAAGTATGCTTTGTGGGCTTGATAGAGTGTGTACAAAAAGGTCAATTGGAACTTCACCTTATGAGTTGGCATATGGAGTTGAAGCCATTTTTTCTACATCCTTGGGAGTGCCTGTTATGAAGTTTTTGTAAGGATTAGAGGAGGAGCCTAATGCTATTCAAAGGAGAACAAACCAGTTGATAGCTCTGCAGGAAAAAAGGGAGGAAGTATATAACAACAATCAACAGTTTCAAAATAGAATAAAGAAGACATTTGACAGGAAGGTCAAAGAGGAAAAATTTCAGATTCAAGATGTGGTATTGAAGTGGGAGGCCATAATTGAAGAAAAGGGGAAACATGTTAAGTTTTAGAATATTTGGAAATTTTCATTCATATTAGGTGCATTCCATGGCAACAACACTTACCTACTGCAGGAGATGGATGGACAACCTTGTGCTTGAGGACCTGTCAATGGCAGGTTTTTGAAGCACTATTCCTCTTAAGTTCTATTGATCTTTAGTTCCATTTTATATATTCCATTTTATTATGTTTTTATGCTAATAAAGGCAAGGTAGTTAGCAAACTTGAGCTTAGGTGAAGGCCATTAGAGTTTGAAGAAGGCTTGGCAAATTTTGGAGTTTTTATTTCCAAGAAGATGGATGGCACTGGAACTACAGCTTCTTTGGTGTACCGCAGGGGCACACCATCCCAAGTGGAGCCACTGTTATCACTTATAATTTTTTGAAACATTACTTGACATGGTCATTCAAGTTCATTATCAAAGGTCTCAAGTTGGTAGAGGAAATTTTCATTTTTTTCATATTTAACTTATCCTAAGGTTCAAGACCACCTTCATTTCATCTCAATCCACCACCATTAAGGTCATGTCATGTCACATCAATCATAATTTGATGTCATGTTTCATTTCCCAAGCACTTAAATTTGAAAAAGGACACTTTAGCCAATTTTTCATCTTTTCGTAGCGTCTTACACTGTAAAATAACAGTTTTCACAATGAAAGTGCCTAATAGTTTTGTAGAAAAAATGTTAGAAAATGAACTAGCGACACTACGAAAAACATTTTCTATCTGTCTTGTCAAATCCAGTGCAAGGTGTTAGTTCATGATTAGAGGAGTTAGGGTGGATGTCATTCGAGTCAGTTAGGGTTATTTCAAAGGTACAAGGTCATGCCTGAGGTCATTATTATCGTTTTTAGCATGCATGAGTCATGATTAGGGCATGAGTTGTCATCGAAACCATAAAACATTACCCAATTGAGTATTTTTGTCATTCTCTGCTTTATCCTTTCATGTTATTGAGTTTCTGGAGAGATGCTTCACCGAGCCAAGCTGGTTGTTGACATTTTCAAAGGTTGCACGTGTCACTAATCAAACGAGGCTGAGAAGATATAAATTCACCATGGCTGCAAGGAATAAGACTAACAAAGGTGGTCACTGCCTGAGGTATGAGCCCATGGACATTAATTTGTTAAATTAAGACCCAACTGCCTTGGAAGTGTTTAGAAGTACAGGGTGTTTGCAATTCAACCAAATATTGCAAGGGTGCCATTTTCAGGTTTCAAAGGAGTTTTCCAAACATTTTACTGGATCAACTACAAAGGTGGGAATTTTAAATCTCACAATAACACTAGATAACATTTAAGTAGCAACAGGAATCCCTAGAGGAGGGGAGAAATGGTTTAAAGGCATCAAATTCACCATGCAGGACTGCAAATAATTCATTAAGCTAGAGCATAGTGAAATTGATCTCACAAATGCTATCCCAAGGAGTTACATGAAGGACAACTTCTCAAATATGTTGATGATCATTCACAAGTACTTCATATGTGAAGGAAGATTTCACATGGTCTGCTCCTACCACCTTAGGCTTATGCTACATTTTGTAGGTAAGAGGTCTCTTGACCTACCCTTTTACTTATATAGAAGTTTAAGTAAAATGTCAGATAAGGTTCAAGTTAAAAAAAATGAAATGAAACCTCTCTCTTTCATCATGGTTTGATTAAGTTGTTGGTGTTAGAGGATTTTAAGAGATTAGGCAGAGATTGGACATCCTTTCTATTCATCAGTGGTTTTGAAGTAGATGTTGTCACTCCTAAAAGAGTTACCAAACCTAGAGATGTTTCAAGACCTACAGTGGCAGAGCAGATAGAACTAGTGAGCATGGAGACAAAGCCTTTGCAGAAGATTGACACACCCAAAGCTACACCTGCAAAACAGAAGTGTACAGCTAGCAAACATGGCAACAAGAGAGTTACAAGGAGCTAAAAAGTGGTTAAGGGTAACTTAGAGGACATCTTGCGTGCCATTGATATTGAAGAAACTCCCATTGTCCAAGCTGAAGATGTTGAAGAGGGAGGAAGGGAGCTTAAGAAAGGAAAAACAACTAAAAAATTGGAGTTTGCAGGTGATGATGCTAGATTCATGTTTCAACCTAGAAAACCAATGAATAGGCATGCAAGAAAGATTATGGAAAGCAGCTGTTAGTCATCAGTATTTTTCACCTGTTGTTGATGACTAAATTCTAGCTGAGTTTTCTAGAAGCTGATCTCCATATGTCAATTTGTCATCTAGAAAACCCCCATAAAATTTTTGCCTTCCTACCTTTTCAGTCCACCCATGACGAGATGAAACCTCATTATCAAATCCTACTTAACCTCAACCATACTAGTCTGACCATTAGTTCTAAAGAAACAATCCAAATCTGTTCAAACAACCTCCCCTAAGTTAGGAAGTGGCGCTTTAAGACATTTCACCCTTGGCAAACTATCCAAGAGCCAAAAAACCTCCATCTGCTATAGACCAGTCATAACAGACCTCCCACTCTACTAATAAAGTTGGTCACAACCCTAAGTCGCGCCACTGATACACCCTTAAGTCTCAGCAATACATAGACCATAATCTCAAGCTGATTTTAGGTGTTTTACAGTGTTTGATGGATCTTTCAAGGACAGGAAACATACCAGCATCTCAGAAGACAATTTTTGGCACCACATGAGAAGACAGCTGCTTCTCAATGTGATCTTGAGCCTGGGATGTAGCTACAGTGCAAAGAGTTTTTCATCAAGCTCTTGAGACCACATTCGAAGCCTGAAAGAACAGTGAAAGAAAAACAACACTGTCAAGAGGCTGTTGATATGACATGACTAAGAACCTCCTTCATTTATAAGAAGAGGGTTTGAAGAACAAAGAAACCCCTTCATCTATAAGCAGAGGGTTTGAAGACCAAAGAAACCTCCTTCATCTATAAGCAGAGGGTTTGAAGACCAAAGAAACCTCCTTCATCTATAAGCAGAGGGTTTTGAAAGCGCCTCCTTCATCTACAAGCAGAGGGCAAGGGGCCATGACTTCTTCACCAAAGCTAGAATGCGAAGCAACAAAGGAGGAAAACCAAGAAAAGCTCAAAACTGCCCAAAAAGGGCCCTCGGCACCGAAAGTGAAGAAAGACACATCAAGACTTGGAATTTTGGCCCAAGATTCTAGACAGGTTTCTAAAAAGCCTTGAGGGACTTGCTCACCAAAATTGAGCAAATTTTGACTTGTTTTTGTTTTTCGACATTTTTGGGCCTAATTGCATAAAATCATAGGCGCCGCCATTTCAGTTTGGAGCATCCTCAACTCTTGAGAGTGGTACCATTGGATGTATTAAATTTAGGAGCATCTACTCAGAAATTTTTGGAGCATTTGAAGTTGTTTTGGTCCCCCAAAGATACAAAAAACACTCACTTTTTCAACATGCTGCCTCATCTATCAGCAAGGTTTATTTTCTGGTTTTTTACACACAGTCCTATTTTTGGAGGACTTCTAGCCATCGGATTGGAAAAATTTTAGTTTTTCCACAAAGTAGACACTCAGAGCTTTCCAACGAGCTATCATGAGCCTTGTTTCGACATCGGGAAGGCTGCCAAATGTTGCCGGCAAGTCAGGGGACCTTTTGCTGATGTAAATTTTGAATATTTTTGTAAAATTTGAACCTTTAAAAATTGCTTTTTCCAAATGTGCGTTTAGCTATTTTTGCACATGGAAAATGATGCAAAGTCAATTATTTTTCCTTTTTTAGCATTTTTTAGATATTTTATGAGATATTTTTGTGCCTTGGGCTTTGCAAAGCCTCAAGGACAAGTTTAGATATTTTGAGTAGGCCAAAAGGAGAAGAGGTTGAAACATGAGGTTTACCTCACTTGAGCCTATTTATTCCACAAGCTCTCATTTGTAAATGAGGTTGAACTTGAAAAGAGAAGCAATATATGGTCATATGAGCTTTGGAAGAAAATACTTGTGTTATGCTTTTGGATTGCCTCTTGGATGTTCTTGGATGAATGATGAAGGATTTTTGATGGATTCCATGAATTGGTAGAATGGTATAGTGTCTCTTGATTTGTTGTTGTCTTCTAGTTTTCATTCATGAATACATGTTTCTTACTTGCTATAGATCAGTAGAGAACAAATTTGAGATATGCCCATGGAGGCACCTCAAATTTCCTGAATCTTCATAGCCTTCATGTTTTCTTCTTCCTTAGTTGCATTAAAGAATTCTTAACTGCTCTTTAACAACTTGAGGATATTGTTGCTTGTTTCATTCATAGTTCTATACATGCTAAGGACTTACGGTATGCCCTGCTTACCTATGGATAGCTATAGTTCCATCCATGAAATTTCTCTTTGACTGATTAGATTATCATCTTGTTGAACCAAGGAGGCCTAGTTTCGATCTAGCCCTTTGCCTAAAACTATGCGAATCTCGTTGTTCAAAGTGCCCAATAACTTGAAGTACTATGTTTAGGCGTTCCGGCATAGTGTTTTGAGTTGTTTGTCTTCCTTAAGTGTTTTCCCCAAAGTCATATAGCCATTTCCCAAAGTTAGAGGGTCTTGTACTTCTATGCATGGCTTGAATGTTTGTTTCTATGTATTGATTAGTTTATAGTTACATTTTGCATTATTAATGGTTTTCCCTACCATGTTTATGTTATCTATTGAACCATTGATGCTTGAAACTCTTTGTTGTTCACAAACTTGATGTCCATTTACTCCATTTTGCCCAAAGATCCTTTCTACCTTGAATCAAATCGACCCTTCAACAGTCTTGTATCGTCATCTAATAGCTTTCTTGACCTTTTGACCCCATAGCCCAGTTAATCTAACATCTTGTTATCTATTTTATATCTTTGATCAGTTTCATCTCTCACAACTTAAAAAACAAAAAATAAAAAACTTACTTCATAACTAGCCTAAAATCAGAACACGATAAGCAAACACATAGATATCCCTTACACATATAGAGAGAGCCCTCTCTGAGTCTAGGAAGCCTAGGTCCTCGGGCTCCAAAGCTTGGTTTGATGTTACACTGTCATTTGGCTTGCCAATCAGCCAAATCACGGGACACTAACATAATGGCGATCACGGTGGGACACTGAGTATTAAACAAACTTAGTTTCCCTAATTTCTAGCAGCCTTAAGAATACTATCTAATTGACTTATCCCATCGCTCACTAACATAATGGCGATCGCGGTGGGACCTATTGAGTACATGATAGTCTAGCGAACTCTTATAGACTCTTTAGTCCTTCAATCCTAAACTCAGACCATCAGCCTGTAGAATCATTTAGAGTAAAATCTCTGTTTCACCATCTTAGCAAAGTGATGAATCAGGTTTATAACACTCTCACAGACTAGGCTGCACATAAAACTCAAAAAAACCCCAAAAAACTCCCTTAGATTGGTTTCTGTCAGTACTGGTGGTGGACCATACACATATACTCTCAAAACAACTAGAAATCCACCTGGCGACTCCACTAGCTTCCAGTAGGCCTTACTACCTTGCTAAATTTTAGAATACCATCTGATTTAGCCACCTCATCGCCACACTAACATAATGGCGATCATGGTGGGACTTTGAGTGTTAAACAACTTAGTTTCCCTAAAATCTTTAGAGGCCTTAAGAATAATATTTGATTGACTTATCCCACCGCTCCCTAACATAATGGCGATCACGGTGGGACCTTCCGAATTAGTGACAATCTAAGTACTCCTTAGTAACTCTCGAAGTCTCATTCAAACTTAGAAAACTTAAGTGTTGTCCGAAGAGTAGAAAATAGCTCCTTCACCATCTTAGAAAAATGATGAGTCAGCTATAGGAAAACTCTTCCAAACCTCAGGACTACATGAAACTCAAAAAACCCCAAAAAAATCCTTTAGATTGGTTTTTGTCAATACTAGTGGTGGACCATACACATGTACCTCAAAACAACTAAAAATCCACATGGCGACTCCACTAGCCTCCAGTAGGCCTTACTATTTTACCGAACTCTAGGTTACCATCCGACCAACCTATCCCATCGCTCACTAACATAGCGGGAGATGGTGGGACACTGAGTACATGACAGTCTAGCAAACTCTTATAGACTCTTTAGTCCTTTAGATACTTAAACAAGCAAGAAGTCCATAAGATCATTTAGAGTAAACTCTTTTTGTTATCGCCACCCTAGAAAAGTGTTGAAACAGATTTAGAATACTTTTAAATAAACCATAGACTGCACATAAAACTCAGAAAAACCCCAAAACAATTCCCAGTTTGGCTTTTTCCTTAGTTACTGGTGGTGGATCATAGCTACATCTTTTCAAAACAATCAAGTTCCACCTGGCGACTCCACTAGCCTCCAGTAGGCCTTTTTCCCCATTAGTCCTTATAAAGTCTCCTAGGAATGCATTAAGTAATCCCAATCATGCTGATGGAAGACAGCATGGTTCAATTCCTCCACCTGAGGACACAAAGGAGATATGCTCCGATGAGCAGAGAACGTATCCCTGGTTTCCCACACAAAATTACTACAGATGTAAATTGGTTTGCAAAAATACCTCTCTTTCAAAATGAAAATATTGACGACCCATTTTTACACCTCATCAAATTTCATATACATGTATGGAAGTTAAAGGTTGAATGGCATGAGCACTGCCTCATGAAAATGTTCATGGGTACACTAGAAGAAGAGGCAAGAGAATGGTATGAAAACCTAGAGCCTCGCACCTTGTTTTCTTTGAAGGATTTCCACAAAGTATTTTGTAAACGCTATATAGGACATTGTCCATCTCTATCATTGGCTGAAAATTGTTGTGATCACTTTGAAAACCTCATACAACACCTTGTAAGCATTGAAGAAAACTTAGGAAATTGGCATCCTGAGGATTTTTTAAAGGAGGTCCATAATTTTCTTACCCAAGCTAACCATTAAGATGACCAAGAAGAGTTGATCCTAGATGAAATCCATCAAGAAATACGAGAGGATCCACAAGAGCTCTTTGAAAAGGTTGAAACCAATAACAGTCTATCTGCCCTTCCCTGCAAAATGCAAGAGGACATTCAGCCACAAGATCAACTTCCACAAAAAATGGAAATAAATTGCTGCCCACTTCAAAGAAAACAGAAAATACCTTCTCCTTTAACTGAAGAGGAAATAGATCAAATTATAAACATACAGACAGCCTCTGAAACTTCATATAACCAAAAATTCTCTGATCTTTCTCCTGTTAATCTTGCATATCATAAATCAGAAAATAGATTTGTAAATCAAGTTGAAGAAAAGAAATATGATAGTCCAATATACATGGCTGGTGACATTACTTATGTTAATTGTTCTCCAATATTTGATCAATATGTTGATGAGTATGATTTCCAAGCAGAAGCTAACTTTGCAAAAGACTCAGTTTTTGATTTTCGGGAGAAAGCTCAGTTTCATAAACTTGGGAAAAGTGAGCAACCATTACAGGTCATCTATGACACTAATGAGAAGAGCCTTGAGAATTTAGAAGTAAGTGAAGAGTCTCGGACTCTTTGCTCTACTTCACTTTAGTCCATCAGAGATAACATTCACGTAATTGGAAATCAACAGTTTTTCAGCTTTGATGATGAGGTTGAGGAGGATGATAAAATTCTTGAGCATGTTGTAAATGAGAAGCCTTTTCCTGAAATGGTTGAGAAAATCATTTTAGACATGGAGTCTTCCTTTACTCCATATTTGCAGCCACCAAGTTCCATTGAGTTACAAATTGCAGATGAAGAAAGAGAGGTTGATAAACACATGGGAGTTGTCACACTATCCTTTCAAGATAATTTACTGTCAAAGTGTATCCCTGCCCATCATCCTGATGACCTTCACATAGTTTTCAGCCTGCCCTATTAAAACACATCAGCTTGGAAAGAAAACTACACTGCAATATATGATGAGTCTAACATTTCAAGTGATCATGAGCAAGGAGAAGAGTTGCTTTACCAGGAGAGTCCTAGATATAGCGAAGTGGAAGAAAGAGTAGTCCTGAATGAAGCCTATATATCAAATCCTCTAGATCAGGTATTATTCCAAGATCCATTTGTTGTTTTCCTTAAGAAATCTAAAGGAGTAGTGGGTTCTATCATATACAAGTTGCTACCAAGAATGAGAAAGAACTTAAACACTACTGTCCGAAAACAAACCAAGTGGGAGTGGCCTTTTCATTACTTCAGCATCATGAAAGAACTAAACCAAGATCACCCATGCAATCATCTACTTGACTGGCTATATTGGAAAGAAGAGTTCACCAAAAATATGTATGTTGTGTATAGTTCAGGCTAGGATAGATAGATAGCTATGGAAAATAAGCTCAGCCTTGTGAGCACCTTTTCAGTTGTAGTTTGTTTGAAGAAAAGGTGAAAAAGAAGAAAATACAAAAACAGTAAAAAGTAGGAAAAGAGGGCAGTTTCTAAAAAAGCAATGGTAAAGCCCCATACCCAAAAATAGTCATGTTGAAAGCGAGCAAGTCTAAATGCCGCTACTAGTACTCAAATGTCTTGTTTATTTATCTAGCCTAATCATAGCTGAACATGTTTAAATTTAATTGCCGATAAGTTAGTGAGTGAAAAAGATGGTCAACATTATGTAAGATTGACTTATCAAAGAGAGTATATTAGGATAATATATTGGTTCCACACGCCCAAAACAGAACCAAAGAGGGAAGCAGGGATGAAAAACAAATTGTGCATCTTAGCCCTGTTTTTCCTAGTTTCCATTTCTGAAAAATAATATTTGTGTGCAACTTGTCTTTTATGCCACAAATGCATGACAAATCAGACTGCCTAATCCTGATTTGATCATATTTTAAATTTTGTGTTTTAGATTAGAGAACAAAATCCTGTCAAACATCTTAGTCTTGACAGTTGATCTAGCATAGGTAGAGTAATGAAGGAGTTCATCAGTTTAATCTGAACTCCCGGCATATATAAGTGTAGAATTAGATAGGTTCATTTTGCAAAAAGAAAAATATATATTCAAAAGGCTGCTAGTTCAAATGCGCCAAAAGGAAGAAAAAATGTTAGGAAAGATAGTGGGGTAGGTAGAAATATCATTGATGCTAATCATGCTGTCACTTTTCAGAAGTAGCATCAAAGAGGGATGAAATTTGCCCCAATGGGTAAGGCACTGGTCTTCATAAGCCAAAGATTTGAGATTCTGGACACCTCCTAAAAAGGAGCTACCCTCCCCAAATGGAGCCACTGTTAGTCATCAGTATTTTTCACCTGTTGTTGATGACTAAATTCTAGCTTAGTTTTCTAGACGCTGATCTCCATATGTCAATTTGTCATCTAGAAAACCCCCATAAACTTTTTTGCCTTCCTACCTTTTCAGTCCGCCCATGACGAGATGAAACCTCATTATCAAATCCTACTTAACCTCAACCATACTAGTCTGACCATCAGTTCTAAAGAAACAATCCAAATATGTTCAAACAACCTCCCCTAAGTTAGGAAGTGGCGCTTTAAGACATTTCACCCTTGGAAAACTATCCAAGAGCCAAAAAACCTCCATCTGCTATAGACCAGTCATAATAGACCTCCCACTCTGCTAATAAAGTTGGTCACAGCCCTAAGTCGCGCCACTGATACACCCTTAAGTCTCAGCAATACATAGACCATAATCTCAAGCTGATTTTAGGTGTTTTACAGTGTTTGATGGATCTTTCAAGGACAGGAAACATATCAGCATCTCAGAAGACAATTTTGAGCTCCACATGAGAAGACAGCTGCTTCTCAATGTGATCTTGAGCCTGGGATGCAGCTATAGAACAAAGAGTTTTTCATCAAACTCTTGTGACCACATTCGAAGCCTGAAAGAACAGTGAAAGAAAAACAACACTGTCAAGAGGCCGTTGATATGACATGACTAAGAACCTCCTTCATTTATAAGCAGAGGGTTTGAAGACCAAAAAAACCTCCTTCATCTATAAGCAGAGGGTTTGAAGACTAAAGAAACCTTCTTCATCTATAATTAGAGGGTTTTGAAAGCGCCTCCTTCATCTACAAGCAGAGGGCAAGGGGCCATGACTTCTTCACCAAAGCTAGAATGCCAAGCAACAAAGGAGGAAAACCAAGAAAAGCTCAAAACTGCCCAAAAAGGGCGCCCGGCACCGAAAGTGAAGAAAGACACATCAGGACTTGGAATTTTGGCCCGAGCTTCTAGAAATTTTTCTAAAAAGCCTTGAGGGACTTTCTCACCAAAATTGAGCAAATTTTGACATGTTTTTGTTTTTCGACATTTTTGGGCCTAATTGCATAAAATCATGGGCGCCGCCATTTCAGTTTGGAGCATCCTCAACTCTTGAGAGTGATACCATTAGATGTATTAAATTTAGGAGCATATACTAAAAAAATTTCGGAGCATTTGAAGTTGTTTTGGTCCCCCAAAGATACAAAAAACACTCACTTTTTCAACATGCTGCCCCGTCTATCAGCCAGGTTTATTTTCTGGTTTTTTACACACAGTCCTATTTTTGGAGGACTTCTAGGAATTATATTGGGAAAATTTCAGTTTTTCCAGAAAGTAGACACTCAGAGCTTTCCAACGAGATATCATGAGCCTCGTTTCTACATCGGGAAGGCTGCCAAATGTTGCCGGCAAGTCAGGGGACCTTTTGCTGATGTAAATTTTGAATATTTTTGTAAAATTTGAACCTTTAAAAATTGCTTTTTCCAAATGTGCGTTTAGCTATTTTTGCACATGGAAAATGATGCAAAGTCAATTATTTTCCCTTTTTTAGCAAATTTTGAGATATTTATTAGATATTTTGTGCCTTGGGCTTTGCAAAGCCTCAAGGACAAGTTTAGATATTTTGATTAGGCCAATGGGAGAGCAAGTTGAACCATGAGGTTTTCCTTACTTGAGCCTATATATTCCAAAGGATTTCATTGTAAAACAAGGCTGAACTTGAGAAGAGAAGCAATATATGGTCATATGAGCTTTGAAATAAAATACTTGTGTTATGCTTTTGGATTGCCTCTTGAATGTTCTTGGATGAATGATGAAGGATTGTTGATGGATTCCATGACTTGGTAGAATGGTATAGTGTCTCTTGCTTTGTTGTTGTCTTCTAGTTTTCATTCATGAATACATGTTTCTTGCTTGCTATAGATCAGTAGAGAACAAATTTGAGATATACGCATGGAGGCACCTCAAATTTCCTGAATCTTCATAGCCTTCATGTTTTCTTCTTCCTTAGTTGCATTAAAGAATTCTTAACTGCTCTTTAACAACTTAAGGATATTGTTGCTTGTTTCATTCATAGTTCTATGCATGCTAAGGACTTACGGTATGCCCTGCTTACCTATGGCTAGCTATAGTTCCATCCATGAAATTTCTCTTTGACTGATTAGATTATCATCTTGTTGAACCAAGGAGGCCTAGTTTCGATCTAGCCCTTTGCCTAAAACTATGCGAATCTCGTTGTTCAAAGTTCCCAATAACTTGAAGTACTATGTTTAGGCGTTCCGGCATAGTGTTTTGAGTTGTTTGTATTCCTTAAGTGTTTTCCCCAAAGTCTGATAGCCATTTCCCAAAGTTAGAGGGTCTTATACTTCTATGCATGGCTTGAATGTTTGTTTCTATGTATTGATTAGTTTATAGTTACATTTTGCATGATTAATGGTTTTCCCTACCATGTTTATGTTATCTATTGAACCAGTGATGCTTGAAACTCTTTGTTTTTCACAAACTTGATGTCCATTTACTTTATTTTGCCCAAAGATCCTTTCTACCTTGAATCAAATCGGCCCTTCAACAGTATTGTATCGCCATCTAATAGCTTTCTTGACCTTTTGACCCCATAGCCCAGTTAATCTAACATCTTGTTATCTATTTTATATCTTTGATCAGTTTCATCCCTCACAACCTAAAAAACAAAAAATAAAAAACTTACTTCATAACTAGCCTAAAATCAGAACACGATAAGCAAACACATAGATATCCCTTACACATATAGAGAGAGCCCTCTCTGAGTCCAGGAAGGCTAGGTCCTTGGGCTCCAAAGTTTGGTTTGATGTTACACTGTCATTTGGCTTGCCAATCAGCCAAATCACGGGACACTAACATCAGCAAAGAGGTTCAGAAAGTTAGTGAAACTGCTCAACCACCATCAAGCATCATAGACCTCTCCTCACCTGCAAAAGAAGATCTGGTCATTAAACAAAAGAAGGGAAAAGAGAAAATAATTGAAAATACAGAAGTTGAAACCCTTAAGGAACAGTCGAAAGAGGCAAAGGAAGAGACAGCAGTCTTGAAGAAAGAGGCAAATAAGCATAGAGCTGAAAGGATTCAGTTTGAAAAAATGAGAAAGACATGGGAAGATCAACTCACAAGTGTCTCAAAGACCTTGGACAATACAAAGAAATTGATAAAATGGACTCAGCCGCTAAGAGGAGAGGTCAAGCACATTAAAAAGGTAAATCTACACTTGCAAGCCAAGAACAGGGCACTGAAGGATCAAGTGAAAGACCTAGAGAAGCAATTGGATCTGATTCATGAAGACCTATAAAAGAAAGGTTTGGAGATGACTGTGGTTGACGAGCCCATTGCTCAACTGATCATAAATGAGGAGGAAACAACACAAGAGCCATAAGTTGAGATTTAATATGCCTTAGAAGGTTCGTTACATGTAGAAAATCAAGATTTTGTAGCTGAAGGTCAGTTTTTGAAGACAGTTTTGAAATAGGCAATTTATGTGTACAGTTTCGTAACGTTCTCCAAGCTTAAAGCCAAGAATACACTACGAAAAAACCAAAGCCTTTTTTCTTTTAATGTCAATTTTTACATGATTCAAGGAGGGGGATTCATGGTGGTTATGTGTCATGACTTGATTAACATCATGGGACAACAAAGGAGCAAAGTTAATGGGTTCAAAAGCCACTTTTCAAGGCTACCAAAACTCGCTACGAAACTGTCTTGTTTTCGTAGCGAGAAATTGTTAAAGGTTTTTGAGCATCTTTGTTGGGCCGCGAATATGACCACTTTTTAACACTCATTTCATCCATTCTACTATTCTTTATCATGTAATTTATCATAATTTATCATATAAATCCATTTTATAATTATTTATGCTCTTATGGATAAATATTATTTATTCTCCTTTATTTTTAATAAATTGATGATTATTATGCAAATTTTATCAATGATGGTTTATTAATATATTTTGTAACATCACTCACCATTTTAGCCTCCAAGATATTTGCTAGATTGCAGATTTGATCTCCAAATCATCATCAAATATTCCAACTCAAAAATTTGCCATAATAAGAAGTGTCAGGTTTGCGGTTAACATTCTGGGAAAATGGAGAAGAATCTAGAAAATCCGAAACATGGGTTTTGTCCAGAACGGACCGACTTAACTTTAATGGAGAATGGTTTGCCCAAATTCGGCCTGTATTAAGAGAAATGGAGGGTTCTCTGAGCATGATATTTCCAGATTCGCTGTTGTGGCCGTCCTCCAAATTATCTTAGCTGCAAATCTAAATTCGACTTGTTCCTATTAAAATATTGATGGAAATATCTTTTCTTGTTCATCAAGTTGTTGAGAACAATCCAATATTGTTATGAGGGATCATATTTACTATTTAATTTATCCTCTTTCTGATTATAAAAGGAGAGCATGTATTATGTATTGGGACAATGAAGGGATGATTATTGAATTTATTTTGTAACTCTGCAATTACTTGACTCTCGTGATCGAAGAGCAACTAATGTAAATGTTATTTATGTTTGATTAATACAAGAACGTGTTTCTGTTCCATTTCTTAACTCTGGAGTAAATTCCAGCGGTGTTTCACCAGTGGTTGAGGGCCCGACCCTGGTGGATCGATCCGCTATTTTTATCTCTATATTTCATTCTTATTGTGTGATAGTTTCTAATTGATTTCATTACGGTTTGAAAGTAAGTGGTTTATTGTTCATTGCTTATTTAATATTGGTGTGTTACATTGGTGAATTGCATTGCCGCCCCTTTCTAATTTAACAAGAATCTTAATTACCTGTCTTGTTATGCTTTAACAGAGCTATGTTGTTCAACATTTGATTCATTTGTTGTTCTATTTGATTGTTGTCCATTACAAATTGTTGTTCAATAGAATTTTCCATGCGATCCCATTGATTAGAGTTTGTTGTTCAGATTTATTAAATAGGATTGTTGTTCAATTCCTTCGATTACAGTGCGTTGTTCATTTCCAATTCATTAGTTTACAAATTGCAAAGAGTTTGGTTTTGAGAGCTTTCCTAGTTTCCTTTCATTAGCAGCATTAATGATTTAGTTCAATTTCTATTTCCCTTTGATTTCTTTAAAGTAGGACTGTCAACTGTAGATAATATTGGTTATTGCTTCCACGTTCCCAGATTGATTGTCTTGTTCCAGTTTGATTTCAATTGCATCAATTTCTATAGGAATGAGTTATTGCTACTGTATCCTCGATTGATGTTTGCTGAGTGAATAGTTAGATTTCAGAGCAATTGAGTTCATGTTATTGTAATTAGATTGTTTTCCAAGCATCCATTTACTCTTGTATTTAGAACACTGTACTACATATTGAAGAGCATTAATCTTGGATAAATTGCCACCTCAGACTGAGTACACTCTTGAAATAAAAAGTTGTTCTTGGATTGATAATTAATGTGAGATAAATAGGTGTTAAAAAGACACTTTTTATAGCTCAACAATCTTAATGACAATTTTTGCCAGCTAGAGTCCTCTAGCATGTAAAGGGAGATTATCATCAAATAATTATGACTCGAAGGAAGTTCTATGAAGACAAGTCATCAGCCAAAGTAGCTTTGAAGATAAGGGTCATGCGTTCCTAAAAAATAGGGTTATGCTCCACAAGTCTAGGAGGGTTTTTAATATGTAAAGTGGTGATGAACTCTTTCATGGTTTTTTTGAGCATGTGATACTTAATTTGTGACCATCATGTAATTATTTCAAAGATAAGGTAGAGTTATGTAATAAATAGGAGTTAAAGTCCTATTAGGAGATATTTTCTTTAAGGTATAGCTGTCAGTTTTTTGTTAGGAGTTATGTATTAGTTATGAAAGGTGTCATAGGAGAATTTGATGATCTAGCCACCAGGAAGATCATCCTTATTGTAAATAATTTTTATTTAAAAACAAAGAATCGAATTAGTAAGGGGTTGGAAGACATTTGCACGAAACTGTTGCTTTTATTTTTTTGACCTATATCAATAATACAAAGTGATGTTATTCTTGACAGACCTAAGATTCTCATGAGGTTTTTAATTTCTTATTAATATATATCTTTATGTTTTACCACTTGTAGTATATTTCATCTCTATTACTCATAATTCATAACTCTATGCTCTGACTTCCTTTAGTGATGAAATGACTGTGTTTTCCTATGTTTTATGTGTGAGTTGGTTTTGTTAAATACCTCTATCTACCTCAGCTTCCATGTTAAGAAAATTTGTCACTAAAAATACTAATTGTTGACTCCATAAGCCCAATGGTAGAAAGCCTGCATTATTTTCAACCTGCAAACATAAAAAAACAAGTTACATTTCCCATAGAGTTAGCCATTTAGTACTATCTTTATTCAATATCATAAAACCCCCTTGAGAGAGCCCTCTAAAACTGAAGAGGCTAAGCTTCAATTAGAAGTGGTTTGAAACAGTTACATAGAGTTGTTTGATAAGAAACCAATCAAGTAAAATTTTGTGATAAAAGTTGAGATACAACATTTTCTGGCGTCGTTTCCAAGGACGAAGAAATGATGTTTATTTTTCCCTATGTTTTTCACATTATTTCCTCTGGTCGTTCGGTCAGGAGGAAATATTGGGCTGTATTTGTTATTTCCAAAATTATGGCTTTCAAAAGAACTCACACAAGGTCGGATACCTCATAGCAAATAGTCCCTACTTTTTCTAATCCAGAAATATTGGTTTCCAAAAGAGCTAAGAAACCTCAAACTCCTTCAACACCAGATCCTACATTTTCTGCTCCTAGCAGAAGTTCTCATAACCCTTTGCTTGAAGATATTTCCTAGGAACTCTCATTATTAGAACAATATTCTCCTTTCACACCCATTTATTTTCAAGGACCTGAGTTAGAAGAACATTCTTTCAAGTCTATTTCTTTATCTTCACTCAAGCTCAGCAAAATATTGTTGTTGGTTCTTCTTCCATTGTTCATCAACCCACTCCCATATCAGTGTTACCTCCACCTTCATTCACTTTCACAGCAGGTTCATCAGCCTCAACTGCCCAAGGAGTAGTTAACCAAGTTGTGAATATGGTAGTACCAACTTTCTTAATGAACAAATATGCTCTAGTAAATATTGCACAACCAATGAACGCCATGCCCCAAGAATACCTCAAATTACTTCCTCATTTCACTAGAGAAAATGAAGTAACTGCAGAACAAAATTTACCTCTTTTTTTCACTTTTTCTAAGAATTTAAATGTATAACACCTGGATGTTGTGATGAGACTATTTGTGCATTCTTTCGATGGAGAGGATAGAAAATGGTTCAATGGATTACCAAATGCTTCCATAAATAACTGGGAAGAGTTAGAAAATATTCTCACTTAGCGATGGGGAGAAAAGATAGATCATGGTTACTGTTAAGTCCCTATATTACTAGTGTAGTCCCTTATTATGTTAGTGTAGCCCCCCTTATTTTTATTTTTGTACACCTGTAACCCCCATATTTTTATTATTGTGCCCTTACATTATGATTGTTAGGTCGGCCAGGATTACATTGTGGCCGCATGGACTCCTATATATAGAAAGAAGGTTTTTTCATTTGTATCATCCAAGAATTGTTAATTCATGTAATTTATTGGAGGTTTCCCCCTCGAAGTGACTTATTTCTAAGGTGTTGATATCTCTTTTCTTCTATTTTTGGAGCCGGTTTCATAACATTTGGTATAAGAGCTTTGGATTCTAGGGTTTCGCTCCTCCAAACAGGTCATCGTGGAATTTTCGCTACAAATTGTTTTCTACGAAGTTTCAAAAGCTGAAATTTTGAGAGTGCGAAGCCAAAATCCTGAAGAAGATCTTCGCAAAATTGAAAAGCTTGGTTCGCAATATTTTTGGAGATATGATCAGTGGAATTTAGGTAATTTTTCAGGCTCCTGAATTTAACCTAAATAGTTCATCGTGGAATTTGCGCTATAAATTTGTTTCTACGAAGGTTCAGAAGCTAAAAATTTTAGAGTGCAAAGAAGAAATCCTGAGGAACATTTTTGAAAAATGTCAGATCTTGGTTCGCAATATTTTTGGAGATATGATCTGTCGAAGTTAGGGTTGTTTCAGGCTTCTGAATTTCATCTCAAAGAGGTGATCATGGGAAAATATTCATAGCTCTCTCTCTGAGCATCAGATTGGGATGTTGTAGAAAGTGGCTACAAGTACATGGACTTTAGTTTCCTTCCTAGCAATTTCAGAGCTGAAGGAGGAAACAATAACACGTGGCAAGTCGTACATTTTCTCTACCGAACCAGTCCAGAATTAGGTCATCGTAGGAGATTGGGCACAAGTTTGTCTTCAAGAATCCAAATCAGGTCAGACCTATGGCATTTGAAAGAGAATTCAGAGGGCTACTTTAGGGCCAAAGTTAAGTTATTTAGGGTCCAAAATCACATAGATAATTCAGTTTCAATATCGAGCTTCTCAAAAGAAAGAAAAAGGTGTGTATTTGGTTTTTAAAATTGCATAACGTTTGTTTGAAAAAGTAGTTTGAAGTGATTCCAAGGGCATATTCAATAATTTTTATCAGTATCAGGTTCTATAATGCCTCCAAAAATTAATTCCATACCCATTAAGCCCTTAAAAATCTATACTGTGACGCATGAAGAGGAATAATTGCAGTATGAGATATCAAAATTACGGTACCAAGTGCAACAAATTTCGATCTTACGAAGAGCAACCGAAGATGACATAGATGGTTTAAAAGCAGAAATGGAGGCTAATTTGGATGGTTTGAAGGATCAAATAATAGCTAATATGGATGATAAATTAGTGGAAGATAACATCGAGCATCAACAACAAGTTCTGCAACTCTCAAAGGATAACCTAACTTTGGTGCAAAATCTAATGAAACAATAGGAATATCAACGTCATATCGAAAGAAGTTCTGAAGCAGTCACAGAAACAAGAAATCGACAAGCAAGATCAATTTTAGAGTATCTTAGCAAGTGGAAGAACTTTCCTATAGAATATTCTACATGGGAGGATGAGAATTTTATACAGAAGCATCAAGAAATAATCAAGCATTGAGGACAACACTTGTTTGAAGGAGGGGGGCATGTTAAGTCCCTATATTACGAGTGTAGTCCCTTATAATGTTAGTGTAGCCCCACTTATTGTTTGAGATTTATCAATTGGCTAAAGAATGTGTTGCTCTTTTTATCCTCATAATGTGCTATCATTTCCTCATTAAAAATTGACTAAGTGACAATTTTTTTACGGGAGCAAAGCCATCGATACCATACAAATGTATTTTGTTCTAAATGTAAAGTTGCAATGCGTACCTTTTGTGTGTTCTGCACATTATTGAGATAACAATATTGCTCTATCTGTAGTATCTCTGTTATAGGATCCTTGCCATCAAACTTCCTCATATCCATCTTTGGAATATGGTGGTTCTTCCATCCAACCTTAGAGTTTATAAAAACATGATTAACATTTATTTTGTTCTCATCATGAGTTTTCTCTACTATATTTTCGCCATTAGGAAACATTTCTTGTATCAAATTTGCCAAACCTTCAATGTCTACTTTTAGATCATTCTTCATGTTTTCCATGTTGTCTTTCATTTTTTCTTCGATCTTAGCTTCCATGTCATCCATCTTAGCTTCCATGCCCTCCATCTTAGATTCCATGCCCACTTCCATGCGACAAAGTTTAATGAAATTAAAAGAAGGCCTAATGAAGACATTTATGAGTTTGTAAAAATATTTAATAAATTGTACAATAGTTTACCTATAGAGATGAAGCCCCCCTCCCTATAGGAGCAAAGGTAGTTTTTTTTGGGGCTTTTGAAGCTGATTTTTGCTTTACATTGAGAGAAAGAAGAGCCCCTACTCTTGAGCAGATACAAACATATGATTTATATATTGAAGCTAATATGACTGTAGCTGGAAAGGAAAAAGGGAAACAACCAGCCCAAGAGAAGGGGAAAGAAAAATAAGAATCATCGCAAGATCTAAGGATAGAAGATCTGGCAAGGGTGATAAAAAATCTGACAAATAAGCTATCTAAGATAGAATTGGAAAATAAAAACTCCCAAAGGCATGTACAACAAAACCGAGGGGGTTTCAACCCTAAATTCAGAAGACATCCCCTACAAATTTTGCATAGCGAAAGAAGAGATCAAGACCAGGTTCAAACACCATTGTATATAGAAGAAACACCTGCAGAGCCAACAGAAGATGACCAAAGGGAGGTCGAGGATCAGGTATCTACTATGTACGCAATAGAAGAGGATGAAGAGGAATATTATGAGGGAGAATATGCTGAAGCCGATGTATATTTTGATCGAAATGATATGGATGAATACTGTATGCAATTCACCTACTTCATGCAAGCTGAGTTACATAAAATATATGATTTAAGGTCTAGAAAGAGATTTAGAGTGCAGGATAATGCAGGTGAACAACAAGGTTCCATTCCTCCTCCAATGACAACTCCACACAAAAGGACCCTACGAAACAGGTCAGTAATGGGAAAAAACCTACAAAATCACTTAAGAGAACAAATTTGCAGTAGGTTGAATCTTCCCAGGACAAATCAGTTAACACTAATATTATGGAGAGAGTTTTTCTTGTACCCGAACAAGCAGAAGATTCTAGAAATATTGAAGAATAACCTGAAAAAGTTGTTAAGAAAACTCATGCCTTCAGTTTGGAAAAATAGTTGGCAAAGGTTAAAATTCAGGTACCTCTTCTAGAATTGGATAAAATACTAGCTTACAAGAAAGAAATTTTAGAGTTTATTAATCTCATATAGGCGGAAGATATAAGTGACACGCAGAACCTACAAGAAGAAAATCCAGTGGTCACCTTTGGCCCTCATGTAGAAGAAGTAGATCCTTATGTTCCACCCTTCTATATTTCTCTGTTGCTTCATGATTTTACTCTACATAATTGCATGTTGGACTCAGGAGCATCCCATAACCTCATGCCATTATCTGTTATGAAGGAGCTTAACCTATATATTACCAAACCTTATAGGGATATGTACTAATTTGATTCCAAAAGGGTGAAATGTGTAGGGTTGATTAAACATGTAGCAATTTCATTGGCACTAATCCCAGCAAAGAGTATAGTCATGGATGTAGTGGTTGCTGACAGCCCAACCAGGTTTGGAATGCTCCTGTCAAGGTCTTAAGGAGCTAATTTGGGAGGTGTACTAAACTTAGATTTCACTTATGCTATCATTACGGTTTTTAATGGGGAATAAAAGAGATTGTACAGGGAAACAAGGTTTGTGAAGACCACCTCTAAGAAATATGAAAGAAATTTCCCCATTTATAGTCAAGAAACATAAGATATTTCTTGTTTCATGCTGCACAAAGATGCAGAATTTGTTGAATATACAGGGAAGCAACTCTCTTCAGCAGTTGTAAATAACGAGCGGCACTCAAAGAATATTTTGAAGTGCTATTTTGATGGCGCCTACTCCAAGGAAGGAGCAAGTGTCATATTCTTACTAATATCACTAGAAGGTAACCTCATGCCATTCTCTTTTAAACTAGAATTTTATTTGACAAACAATGTGGTTGAATATGAGGCCTTAATATCAAGCCTTAAAGTTTCTAAATAGATGGGGGTTAAATTTATTTAAATTTATGGTGACTCTGAGTTGATAATAAGGAAGATCAAGAATCATTGTCAAACCAAGAATCAGAGATTAAGATCATACAGGAATTAAGTTTGGGATTTGATAGAAAACTATTTTGAAGCCTTCAGTCTCCAGTATATTCCGAGGGAGTAGAATAGATTGGCCGATTCTTTAGCAGTTGCAGCCAACATCTTTGAACCTCCCATAAATCCACGGCTAAGGTACGAAATTTAAGTTAGACATAGAGCTTCTATCCATGATAATGTGAAACATTGGCAGGTGTTTGATGATGATGAACAGATAAATCAGTTCCTGACAATGATTGGAAACTTTCAAGATGATGAGATAGACCAAGAGGAAGAACAAACAGAGTAGAGAACAGAAATAAGAAACCTCAAGCAGTCAATAGGTGAACATAAGATACTCCAATTGAAAGATAATGTGATCCCTAGAGGGGTTGGTTCCCCTTGAAAGATTGTTCGATGCTAATGATGTTGCTATTGATTCCAAGAAAATACATCAAGAAGAGAATATGGAAGATTGTATTTTGGGAACTCAGCAGGAGCCCAAAATAATGAAATTGTTCAAAGGGGTTCCCAAAAACTACAAATAAAGATACATTGACATTTTTAATGATTATAGGGATGTGTTTTCCTGGTCGTATGAAGACCTGAAAACATATGAAAACAAAATTATTCAACATAAGATTCCATTGAAGGAAGGGCTCAAACCACATAGACAAAATCTCAAACATATCAATCCCTTGTTGTTAGCTCCAATAGAAAAAGAAGTGAATAAAACGTTGCAGGCGAAAATTATAGTCCCTCTCGGATATTCAGACTAGGTTTCCAATCTAGCCCCTGTAAGAAAGAAGAATGGAGAGATAAGACTATGTGTAGACTTCAAGAACTTGAACCGAGCTTCTCTAAAACATAATTATCCTTTTCCAAAAATGGATTATGTCTTACAAAAAGGTGACAAAATCTCACATGTTTTCTATGGTTGACGGATTTTCTAGGTATGATCAGGTAGCAGTGGAAAAAGAAGATCGGACGAAGACTGCTTTCACTACACCCTGGGTCACCTTCATGTAAGAAAGGATGCCATTTGGCCTTATGAACGCAGGTGCAACATTCCAGAGGTCCATGGACATAGCCTTCGTTGGTGACAATTTTGTAGTTATATATCTGAATGATGTAATTTTTTGCTCGAGGTCGGATGATGAACACTTGGAGCATTTGCAAAAATCTTTTCAAAAGTGCAGAAATTTTTGTGTGTCATTAAATTCGAAGAAATATTTATTTGCCTTAGAATAAGGTAAGTTATTGGGTCACATAGTTTCTAAGAAAGGAGTAAAGATTGACCCAGCAAGGGTGGAAGCCATTCAGACTATTCCTTTACCCAAAAGCCAGAAGGATATCTAGAGATTCCTGGGAAAAATAAACTTTCTGAGTAGGTTTGTGCCCAACTATGCTGAGATCATGAGAAGTATAACAGATATGTTGAAGAAAAATGTAGAAGTGAAATGGGATAAGGAAGTGAGAGATGCATTTTTTAGAATAAAGTAAGCGTTGTAGGAAGCTCCAGCTCTGATTAGTCAAGGCTATCAAAAAGCCTTTTAGGTATTCTCATTTTCATCCCCCACTACTATTGTTGTTTTATTGTTGCAGAAAGATGAAGACAATAAGGAGTAGTCAGTTGCATTTTTCGGTAAAGTCTTTAGAGATGCTGAGCTCAAATAAAATATTCTGGAGAAAAAAGTATATTATTTGGTCAAAGCACTAAAAGCCTTCAAGACTTATGTGTTGCAGTCCCAAATAACTACTTATGTTCCTAATTCTGCCGTGAAAGATGTGTTGGTCCAAAGTGATGTTGAAGGAAAAAGGGGGCACTGGATAGAAAAAATCCAGGAGTATGATTTCGACATAAAATCCACCAAGCTGGTCAAGGGATAGGGTTTATTGAAGTTGTTGACAGAGACACATTCTCAAGCCTTGGAAATTAATTTGTTGGCACCAGTGGATGGAGCTACTAATGAAGAAGTTCAAAGCAAGTCCAAAAAAAGTATTCAATACAAATTTTTGTGCTCTGATTGGTATAAGGATATTGTGCACTACCTGTGTTTCTTTTCCTATCCAACTTCACTAAATATAATAAAATACAGAGCTCTCAAGCTCAATTCTTAGCCATATGCTATCATAGAAGAAAAGCTATACTCGATAGATCCTGCTAGTATTTTTTTGTTATGTTTGACCGAAGCAGAATATAGTAAAGTCACCAAACAATATCATGAAAGTCTGTGTGGAGGAAATTATAGCTGGAAGGTCACTGCCCATAATATTCTCAAGTCAGGCTTCTATTGATCAACCTTGTTTGCAGATGTTTATATACTAGTCAGAAGTTGTCAGAAGTGCCAATTGTTTGCTGAAAAGAAAAAACTGGCTCCATTACCTCTCATCCATGTATTTATTGTTGAGCTCCAAAAATGTTCCTTCTTCCACCACATTCCACTCCATTTCTTTCATCCATTATTAATCCCAGGCTCAAATGATCAATGAAATTAGTTAAAATTTCTTTAAGAATGAATATCGTGGCTAACTTGCTATGTTTTTATGATTGTGTCATTGTAGTGCTTTTTGAACTGAAACTAGCTACAGAATGAAGACATTCTGTAGCTAGTTGCCAATTCTGTAGCCATATTCATGTTTATACAGGTTCCAGATGTCATCTTGGAGAAAAGCACACATGGGTGTATTCCACGTCATGTTCTCATCATTCGTTGCCCTCCATGGAGATTGAACAGAATTCTGTACGTGGTTAAGCACGTGGAAACTTGAACTAGGAGGTAGACTCCTAACAGGATAAGGACAGTCCAGATTCTGTTACGTGATCATGATCAGAGTCCTAGTTTAATTTCTATTAGGAAAGACAATAATCCCCGTATTATCTCAAGTTCTGTTATGTAAATTTGCTATAAATATGCTCGGGAAACCGAGAGAAAAATGTTCGATTTTGGTTAGATTTTATGTTTGACTGTTAGATCTTTGAAGTCCATGGATACTCTGTTTTGAGGTGATTCCTCTTTAATGAAAGAAGCAGCATTTCCTTGAATGCGTTGAGTCGATTTTGAGCTAGATTTCGTGCTACTCTGGTGGTAGAGGGCCCCTGCCTCCTGAGCAACCTTGTTTATACAGTAGATAAGTGTTTTTATTTCGCTTTTATTTCTAGTTTAAGTATATTTCTGAAGCTTATGTTCATTTTTGTTTATATTTACTATCACAACCAAACTTACTCTAATCAACTCTTCCAAAATATCATTATGAAGAATAAGGCACAACTGTGATAGTGTAGGTTTAGTTGCATTTACTTTCGTTAGTTATCATAGTTAAGACTTACTCTAATAAACTTTTCCAAAATATCATTATGATGAATAAGGTATAACTGTGATACTGTAGGTTTTAATTGCTAGTTTACACCAAGTGGCATAGCCAATTTTACTCTTACAAAGCTCTTCCAAAATATCATAACAATGAGTAAGAAGTAGCTATGGTGTCTTGGACTTTAGTTGTATTTTCTTTCAGTCTTGTGTTTATGTTCAATTGCTTTGAATGGTATGGCCATACTCGTTCTCACAAACTCTTCCAAAACATAATTCATACTGAACGGGATGAACTGTATAATTCTTTAGGTTAGTTGCATGATAACTTAGTTAGAGCACTCCAGAGGTAGAATGCATGTGGTTTAGTTCTGTCATTTCATTTTCAGTTTCATAATGGCTTTTAATTTAACATTGTTCACTGTAGACTAGAAGTACCCTAGTTTAATCTTAACTTAGTTCACTGTGTTAACATTCCAGTGTAGTTGCCATCCATTGCATTTCAAATTGTATTAGTTGTTAAATTTAAACACCACGGCCTTCATTATTTACAAAACTTCTTTTGTTCCAAACTCATACTAACACATAATTATCTGGACAGAAAGTAGTATCAGTCTAAGGCCTGGAGTACTTTTGCAACCTTTTTACCATTTCACAAACAAGCCTTTTATCAAAGACCATTATAAAAGGAAATCTATAACTTGTGTGTGAGGCCTAGTGGTGCTAGATTGAGTTGCATAACAAAGTTAGAAGTTAGTTTAGAATAGAAATCTTATGGTGATACAAATGTTCTTTTCCAAATATATTTTAATAGACCTTTAACCATGGATGAGATGTTGTAACATTGTAAGTTGATTGTTTGATTGTTTAGTTAGGAGAATTTCATTTACACTTAGCTGCCCATTTCTCAAGCTCTTCCAAAACATCTTTAATGAATTAATTGGACAAGTTAAGCTCATGTTGTCATTTATTTTCTTGAATTCATTATCAAGCTTTGTAATTTGCTAGCCATAGTTTAGGCTTTGTTTTGTTTCAGTATTTGCATTTGTCTTTTGTCATCCATAATTTAGGCTTCACTCTGTTTTTCAACCAGTAGTTTCTTTCCACCAGCATTTAGTTCTTTCCCTTGTGAACATAAAACCATAAAAATCCAAAAACATCATAAAACACTAGACACAACGTAGTGAGAAACAATTACCTAAGCACATATAGTGCACCACACTTCAACAGTTTACCAACCCTGGTTGACAATTAATGAACTCAATTTAGGAGACTAGGTTGAGCACAAACATTTTGGCGCCGTTGCCGGGGAACTGTAACTAGGTAGCCTTGTTTCTTAACTCCAAAAAAAAAGAAAAAAAAATAAAAAAAAAGAAAAAAAATTATGCGTAGAGAGAGAGATTCAAGGGGTAGATTCATAAGAAGTAGCAGCAGAAGCTTGATCCCTAGAACACCACTTGTTTCATCTATACCAAGAGCCATTACACCTCCAACTCAGACCCATAATCCATCCTTTACTGATCCTAGACTCTTATAGGACTTAAGATCAGATATTCCATTAGGAAGACCTCCCATTTCATCCACTGAACCTGCCTTAGAAGAGGATTCAAGGACCTCTGTTAGAGACACAAAATTTTCCACTTCCTTAGAAGAATCAACTATGGTAGAAGAAGGGGGAGGAGGAGTCTTTAATGGAGAACACACATTATTTGGAGGAGGTAGAGGTAGAGGTAGAGGTAGAGGAGAAGGAGGTAGAGGTGTAGAAGGTGAAGGAGGTAGAGGAAGAGGTAGAAGAGAGATGGGAAGCTCTTTTGGGTTTCCTATAGTAGATGAAGAGACCATTACAACCATGAAAAACATTTCACCCTCTGTCCTTCCAAAATTCTATGGACTTAAAACTGAATATCCTGAAACCTTCCTATTTGAATTCGAAGTCCTATTTAGAACTTATGACTACTTACAAGATGCTCAAAAACTTAAACTATTTCCTTCAACATTGAAAGGGGCAGCATTGAAGTGGTTTATGAGTTTGATCAATAGTTCTATTAGGACATGGGAAGACATGAAACAAGCATTTCTAGAGAGGTATTTGGATTATTTTATGTCGGTCAATCATAAGGAAGAAGTGTTTAAGATGTTACAAAAAGAAGATGAAAACTTGGAAGATTTGTTGGAGAGATTTCATTACAACATCAAAAGAGAAAAAATGGAAAACTTAGATCAAGACACCTTAAAAGCTCTTTTGCTGAAAAAAATTAGGGATGAATGGTTGGATATCCTTAACATGATGGTAAAAGGGGATATATCTCAGCTCACATTACCTGAAATAGCTGAGTTATGTATCAACCTTTCAAGAGGGAAATCTAAAATTATAAAAGGCCCAAGAGACCCTGCTCTTGCAAGGGTAAGTAAGTCTGCTTCTGGGACAGTAAGTAGGGCAGAGATAGGGCATATGCTTGATGAATTTAAATCTAATATCTTAGGGAGTCTTAGTGAACAAATAGACACCCTTAAGTTACAAAACAAGAAAAAAGCCGAATCTGATGCTTTGGCAATCTTTTGTCCCAGATGTAGAAAGAAGCATGCCCTGAGAGAATGTCCTTTGGATGCAAAAGTTGTAGAGACCTGTGTCATTTTTTCAAAAAAACATGAGACCAAGAGTTGTCCTTCACTTCCTGGTCTTAAAGTTGTCTTTCAAGAAGAAATTCCTACAAGTGCCACATAATCTCTCAATTTTGTCTCTAGAAGGCCTTGGAAAGGACCCCAAACACAAGGATTTCATGAGCAAATGTATAATCAACCTCCACCAAATTGGAATTCTTGGCAGCAACCTTGGCCCCAATTTCAAAATCAATCTCAAGCTTGGGCACAAGGGGCACAAAATCCCTATGGAAGATACTCTCAGTACTATCAGTATCCACCATTCTATCCACCCTATCCACATTTTCCTCAACAACAAAATCCTCAACAAAATCCTCAAAATTTACAACATCAAAATCAACCACTTCCATTACCATTTCCTCAAAAATCAAATCAGTTCCCTGCTCAACCCATACCAAACCCCAACAATAAAAATCCTCAGAATACATATATGATAGAAGGCCAACAGTTTCCAACTTATTTAATCACTCCTCTAGACCTTAGTGATGTTCAACTTAGGTCTGGAAGAATACTTGAAAAGAGGAAACCTTCTATGATTATACAAGAACAAGACAACTCTGAGGAAGATTCTCTACAAGAAAATAAAAGTCTTGAAGAAGACACATCTTTTCAGGACCCAAACATTGAAAAATCAAAACAAAAAGAACCAATAATCTCAACTCATGTATTAGGGCATCCATCAACATCCACTCCTACACCTCCCTTTCCAGAAAGATTACAAATTGATAGAGGTGTAGAAAAACAAATTATGGTGCCTAATTATGATTTCCTAGATGAGCTAAGAAATGTTTGCATTAAGATTCCATTATTACAAGCCATCAAGGAAATCTCAATTTTAGCAAAGACAATAAAGAAGTTGAGCATGAAGAAAACAAGAAAAAGAATAAGAGAGACAAAGAAAATTCAACTGGCAGGAAAAATAACAGACATTATGATGGGTAATATTGTTATTCCAAAGTATCTAGACCCAGGAAATCCAGTTGCCAAAATTCACATCAATGGAATTGAGATCCAAAACACACTCATTGATTTAGGAGCAGCAATCAATATCATGAGTAGAGAAATCATGGATAAACTGAAACTTCCTAATCTTCTCTTTACACCCAAATTATTACAGTTAGCTGACAGATCTGTGATTAAACCTGATGGGGTAATAGAAGACATTCCAGTGTCCCTATATTCTTGGGAGTACCCTGTGGATTTCATGATCCTAACTTCTAAGAATAATCTAGGTGGACACCCTATTATATTAGGAAGACCTTGGTTAGCTACAGCTGATGCTTTCATTAGTTGTAGATCCGGTGATATGTACATCTCTGATGGTAGCTCAACTAAGAAATTCACTTTGTATCCTCCAGCAAGGGCAATTACAGATTTAGATGATACTCAATGGATAGAGGATGAAGAAGACTTGCAACCTCTCTTCACAATTTCAGAGATTAGTGAAGATAGTCAAATTCTGAATACTTTAGAAAACTTTGAATCCTCTTCGGAATATAAACATGAACCATTTCAAGAAGAATCCAACATTGAGTTTTTGTCATCAAGACAGATGTCTCTTCATTCCATGGATAAATTTGGCAGCTCTACAAATGAGATATTTCCAGGTAAATCTTTAAACATAAACAAGAACCTACAAAAATCTCAACAAGAAGAGTTAGTCAAGATATTACAGAGACATTCTTCTGCATATGCATGGGAGTACACTGATATGAAAGGGATAAGTCCTAAGACTTGCACTCATCACATCTATATAGAGTAAAATTGTAAACCAATCAGACAACCTCAAAGAAGGATGAATCCAAATCTTAGGGAGATTGTTAAGGGAGAACTACAGAAATTGTTGAATGTCAATTTCATTTATCCTATTTCAGATAGTCAGTGGGTTTCTCCTTTGGTAATTGTGCCAAATAAAAATGTTAAATGGAGGGTATGTATTGACTACCGAGAATTAAATAAAGCTACTCTTAAAGATCATTTTCCTTTACCTTTCATAGATCAAGTGTTAGATACATTAGCTGGCAAAAAGTACTTTTCATTTCTAGATGGGTTTAGTGGTTATAATCAAATCCAAGCAGCGCTTGAGGACCAAGACAAAACCACATTTACCTGTCCTTGTGGTACTTGTTAGACTCCGTCCTGTCATTCTGCTGCAATCAAGTTCACCAAGGTTCATTTCTCCTTATTTGCAGTCATTAAAGAGTAATTCTGGAGTTCAGGGTTTAGTCTTCAGAGGTAGACTAGAGGAAGCTTCAGTAAGTCTTCATTTCAGAAATGTCATCAATGTGAAATTGATTCTTCTTCAAAATCCTGTTTTGAAGAAGAATTCATTAAATGTGTTTTTTAGAATATGTATCAAATTCTCCAGCTCTTCAAAAGGCAGCAGCTCAGTTCCTGTCTCTGCAAAAGCACAAACAGAAGAAAACAAAACATCATCAGCAATCAGAGGCAAAGTAAGTTACAAGCTATTTGGAGAAGTCTCACTGGAAAGCCCAAACAAACTTCATTGTCACAGCTATTGAATCAAATGATTATGTTAGCGTTGGGACTGCCCTGCGTCTTATTGATCAGAGGAATGTGATCCGAGGTGATTTTGTGCTTGTTAGTAGTGACACTGTGAGTAATATGTCTTTGAGGCAAGAGTTCATTCTGAGCAGCATTGCTTCTGCCAGATTTTAGGGCTGTTATGGTTGGGCCCCCAAATATTGTAGTTGCAACACCAGCTTGTATTGGGGCATGTATTTCTAAATATATTCTTCATTCTTCATCTCTTGAGGAGTCACTTGCTACGTTGGTTTTAGATGAGAGAAAAGGAACTGGCTATGTTATTCACAAGCAGCACTGTGGTTATGAGCGCTAACACATTGAATAGTATGAGAGGTTGAACCAATGATAATCATATTGTAACTTGCCATTTGATGTCTGTGTTGCATAACTAATCTTGTTGACCTAAATCCTAATAGTTGTTCACCTTGCTATTCCAGTTCAATGCAACACAATGGAGCTGACATTCTGTTCAAAAATATCCAATCTGTCCCTCCTTGAGATGTGTCATTTCTTCCTTGATTTCATGTCCATTAACGGGTTTGTTTGATTGAGATTATCTATTTCAAACCACTCCTTCACTATTGAAATCTTGCTCAACTGCCTCCCAAGAGCCTTCAAGCACACAAGTTTTTCACCGCTTTCCTCATATGCACCCTGCTATTGGATTCTTCCAATAAATAGGGCTTTTCGAAGAGACACTACGACTTGATAATGAGTACAATTAGCTACCCTGTCTACAATCTTCAAAATGCCATTCTGAAGAAACCACTACATAAGATTTTCAAACGAGTTCAAGATGTTGTTATAATGAAAGTTAAAACTACTTCATAAGGTTTTCAACCAAGTTCAAACTACTCTAGAGTAAAGAGAATACTCGGCCTTTGCACATCAAATGTTGGGCAGGACAGAATCAACATCTTGTTGAAGACAGTAATCAACATCTTGTTGAAGACAGTACCTTCAGTGGAGACACAACATATTCTAATAACAAAGTGGTTCAAAGGAGGGTACCTGCCATGGAGACAGAGCCGTGTCTAATAACAGAGTGGTTCAAAATGTTGAATGCAGATCTCAAGAACCATGTTCAGTGTACTTAATTTCTTCACCTGCTAGAGCACGGTAATCAAAACCAAGGTTCCAAGCAATAAATGAATATTAACATTGCAGTAGAGCGACACACTCGGGCGATTTCCGCAGTGTTTACAAGGTGAGCGACCCACGCAGAGCTGAGCGACCCACGCATCAACAGAAGTCCGGAAAATGGTTGTATGCGCCCAGTCGACATCCAAAACGACTTCAATGAATTGCAAACATGTTTTAACCTTGGCTCAGTAGATTTTTGTCGTGGTTGTATTGATATTGGGAAACAAGCATTGCGTGAGGAAGTACGGGAGTGTTTCTTAGACCTGGGATCCTTTCCAGAGGATAGGAAAATATCTGTGGATGCATTATTGGACATCTGGGTTTATGTGAGAAAGATGGAGTGGCACGATGCTTTTGTTATCTTATTGGAACTTACCAGTAGGAATCTGTTAAATTTAACAAGCAATCTCAGGAGTTGTGCAATCAATTATGGCCCTGTATTTGGCATCTCGAGATTGGATTGTTAACAGGAAGAGGTTGTTTATGCCAAAAAGGAGAATGATTTGCCAGGAAAATGGGCGCTACTCAAAGACCATGCGTTTGATGCGCAAGTTGTTTCCATTCACACAGGTGCAATAGAAAGGGATCAGTGGTGTGAGATGAATTTTCGACAAGCAGAAGCCTTGATTTTAATTTTTTTTGCAAGCAGCTACTTTCTTCCTTCGTTTTTTAGTTCCATGACAAAACTTAAAGTCCTCATAGTACTCAATTATGGATCAAAGAGAGCCACAGTAAACGGTCTACTGTGGCCATCTTCTCTCCCACAGCTTAAGAATATTCGCTTGGAGAGGTTGAATGTGCCCCCACTTCAAAAGCAGGTTAAAATCTTTCAGAATTTGGAGAAACTCTCGTTGAGCATATGTGGCAGTTTGACCCATATTTTAGCATTAAAATATTGGGGACCTTTTCCCAATTTCTGTAAAGTGGCAAAGCGTATCTCCAGAAATTTGAGAGCAGTTGCAAAGTGGCATTCAAAGATCGATTACCTATTCTGCCTTTAGTCTACGCTCCAAGTCATTAGAAATCCTCGGCTGGAATATTTGGAGGTTTTTCTATCTTTAGAGCAGATAAATGATCCTTTTCTATCTTAATGACTTCAGTTAAAACTCCGCTCTAGTATTGGCTATCAGAGGAATTCGAGGGAAACAATGTTCTGTTTTTAGAATAAATGAATTAATCTATTCTATCTTTGTAATTTCAAATAAAACAAATTCCTTGTCTTGGGGTCGATTTGTTTTCCCCTAGCAGGATTTTATTTATACATTATAAATGAATTGAAAGAGGGGGGAGAGTTCTGAGCGCTGGTGGAGAAAATTAGAGCTTTATTGTACAGTCTTAACTAGAGATTTTAATGGAGAAATACAACTCTGTTTTCTGAGATTCCTGTGGCATGAGATTTAACATTTGTGTCCTCTTTTGTTTCATATGTAGCCTGTTATGTGTTCATGTCATTTCATAATCATTTCCAATTGAACAAATGAAGTGTTAAGGTAGAATTCATATTTAGTATGCTCTGCCTTTAAGTTTGTTCATATTTAATGTTTTCTTCTGTTCGACAAGGATTCATCCTCTATGCCCTTGTCGTCTCCTCAGCAGTCTTGCCATTCCATTTAATCTCAAATTGATGTTAAATTTTCTTGCCTACCTTGCCTCAGAAGACAATCTGTGTTTTTTATTATATTTCTCTGTTCAAGCTGTCTTTGCCTCACACAGCCCAGAAACCCCATCATTTATTAAAAACCTCATCCATATCACTTTACTAGCCTAAGATTAGCATTCCTTATCGGTCATCTCAGCCCCTTGAAGATCCTTTTGCTGATTTTGACCCGGAGAGAGCCCTCTCCTGTCCTCGTAGGGCTAGCTACGAGGCTAAGGTTGGTTTCATGTTGCCTCGAGCCTCGCCTCTTTCAGCCTGTGGCAGATTTGAGTGCTAACAATACTTATGCTTACCGAGTATTGCCATTTGGATTATGCAATGCACCTGCAACATTCCAAAGGGCAGTATTAGGAATTTTTTCAAATCTAATACATGATTGTGTAGAGGTATATATGGATGATTTCACAATTTATGGAGACACATTTGAAGAGGCTTTAGCAAACTTGGAAAAAGTTTTAAAGAGATGTCAAGAAGCAAATCTTTCACTTAGTCATGAGAAATGTTTCATGATGTTTACTGAAGGTATTGTTTTGGGGCATCATATTTCAGGGGATGAGATTAGAGTTGATGAGTCAAAATTTGAAGTCATCTCTAACTTATCTATTCCAAGTTGTCAAAAATATGTTTGGAGTTTTCTAGGATTTACAGGATATTATCGAAGGTTTATAGAAAACTTCACCAAGATAGCATCTCCACTCTTTAAATTGCTTACCAAAGACTGTGAATTCAAATGGAATTTTGATTGCCAGTTAGCCTTTGAGACCCTAAAAACAAAAATTTCTGAAGCACCTATTTTAAGGGGACCTAACTGGAATTTACCTTTTCACATATCAACGGATGCCTCAGATACAACTCTAGGAGCAGTATTGGGACAAAAAGACCTGATTCCTTATGCCATCTACTATACCAGTAAAAATTTGACTCCTACAGAGTTAAACTATACTGTAACTGAAAAAGAGTTTTTAGCTGTTGTTTATGCCATAAACAAATTCAGACACTATATAACAGGCTATGAAACTTTTATTCACACAGATCATTCTGCAATTAGATACTTAATGAACAAATCAATTACTAATGGCAGAGTTATAAGATGGTTATTTCTTTTACAAGAATTCAACATTACCATTCTAGATAGGCCTGGAAACAAAACACAGTAGCTGATTTCCTATCTAGACTTCAAAACATCAAATATGACACTCTAGTTGAAGATCAATTTCCTGATGAATATCTTTTTGAAATTTCTACTCAGACTCCTTGGTTTGCTGACATTGCTAATTATTTAGTTTCAGGAAAATTTCCTTCAATAATGAATGCAAGAGATAAAAGAAAAATCATTTATGACAGTGAAAAATATTCATGGGTTGCTAATGAGTTGTACAAGACAGGTCCAGATTTGATCATTAGGAGATGTGTACGGGAAGATGAGATGCTTGAGATTCTCAAAGCATGTCATGATGAACCTTGTGGCAGACACTTTGTTGATAAGAGGACAGCCTATAAGATCCTTAATTTAGGATATTATTTGCCATCCTTGTTTAAATATGCTAAAGAGTATGTAAAAAGGTGTGACAGTTGCCAAAGAGTAGGGAAACCTTCTCCTTCAGGTGAGATGCCATTACAACCTTAGGTACATATTGAAACTTTTGAAAAATGGGCTTTGGATTTTGTAGGACCTATTAGTCCTCCATCAAGACAAAAGAGATATATATTAGTTTACACTGATTATGTTACCAAATGGGTAGAGGCCAAGCCATTACTTTTTGCTAATGAAGCATCTGTAGTTAATTTTCTTTTTGAGGATATTTTTACTCGTTTTGGTGTCCCAAGGGAAATTGTTATAGATCAAGGAGCTCAATTTACATCAAGGCTAGTGGAACAAATGATGGAGAGATACAAAATCATACACAGAAAATCTACTCCCTATCATCCACAAGCAAATGGTCAAGTGGAATCTACTAATAAGGTTATTGAAGGAATCCTAACAAAGACTGTCCATTTACATAGAAAAGATTGGGTAGATAGGCTTCCTGAAGCCTTGTGGGCCTATAGAACTACATGGAGAAGTACAACAAACCATACTCCTTATGAACTTGTTTATGGAAAGCAAGTTTTGTTTCCCATAGAGTTCCAGATTCAAACTTTCAAAATGGCAGTTTAGCTAGGACTTGATCTATCAGAGGCATAAAAGCATAGATTGGAGAAAATTAATGAATTGGATGAGATTAGACAAGATGTAGTTCAGAAAACAAGTCTAGTCCAACAGCAAAGGACTAGATGGCATGACAAGTACATCAAAGAGAAGAAGTTCAAAGAAGGTGACTGGGCTCTCTTGTTTGATTCAAAATTCAAGGATTTTCAAGGTAAATTTCAAACACATTGGCTTGGGCCATATGAAGTTGTTAAATTTTTTCAAAATGGAGCAGTAAAAATCAGGATAATAGATGAAGAAGAGGTCACTTTTCTTGTGAATGGTCATAGATTGAAGCTATATCACAAACCAGGAAAACAATGATGTGAAGTTAATGAAGAAGAATCTTTCTTCTTCATCAACTTAATTGAATTTTCTGAAGTCATTTCCTTGAAAAAATAATAATAATAATAATAATAATAAAGTATAAACATGAAAACCAATCAATGATTGGCATGTTTATACATAAAATATAGGGTGAAAATCAAAATCTTTCTGACACTCTAAATTTTCCATTTTGTTTCTGCAAGCAGCTGTTACAAAATCATAAGTTCAGATCCATTTCACTTATGATCCATCTCATTCCATTTACTCATTCATCCATATTCCATCTCATTCATTCATTCATACTTTGCTTCATTCCATATTTCATTCATTTCATACTTCATCCACCTCATTTCGATTTCAGAATTTAAAATTTGATGTTTTTCCAGCAATTGAATAATACACAGTAGAAAATTGCAGGGTACTTTTCCACTCCATTTCATAAATTGTAATCCATCCCACTCCATCATTCACTTCATACATATCCCATTATACCACATTTCATCATCCATCCTCACTCATTCCATACAACATTCCATTTACATTCCAATCCACTCCATTCCATGATTCAAGTTCTTTACAGGTACATTTTGCAATCAAACAGACATTCTGCAGCTAATCAGACATTCTGTAGCTAATCAGACTTTCTGCAACCAGACAGGTATTCTGCAGCTACAGAACCTGAAGACACTGACCAGCAATTATTTGATTTGTAACAAAATGATCCTGCACATCCATGAACAAGTCAAGATCAAGAAGGCATATGAAGATCACAAGAAAAGCAAAGGTAAAGGTATGAAGTAATTATAATGCCACATCATGAAAAATTTTAGTATAGTTTAGCTAAGAATAATTCGAAAAGTTGTTTTGATTAATTTTATTGATCATGCCGAATAAACCTTCCGCAAAACTTTGGATAAAAATCCTTCTATTTCACCATTCCAAAACCCATATCCGATCATCATTTTTTTTTTAAAAATTTTTAAACGGTTAAAGTGCTGAAGTGATTGAGTTAATCACATCACTAAGCATTTAATGATGATTTTTGAAATATCTCCGTGTTATTTTCACTCATTGATTCTTTTTCTTCACCTCACCTCATTAATTCATTCCGTAACCATTCCTTATCACTCATTTCTGCAGCCAACTCTTAACCATTTCATTCTGTAGAACAGAGTTATCTCTATAACAACCGTTGTCACCATGAAATAGAGGAAACATTTGGGGAGAAAAAATAGCTTGTTAACAGCCATTCTCACCATGAGCAGAAGGCTGGTGAATTGAAGATTGAAGAAGAGTTATGGGCCTCATCGTGAGAACAGAACCAGTTGGCACGAAATACTTGGAAGGCTATCCCCAAATCCGAGAAATGTTGCAACAAGCAAGATGGCTACAATTCCTTGAAAAATTTAGTGGCTCCCACAAAGAAGTTATTAAAACATTTGCAAGGTCATTCAAAGGAGCCGAGGTTGAGGTTGGAGATATTAAGTTCACTGTCACAGAGGCTTTTATTGCAGAAGCAATAGGACTCCTTAGACAAGGAGAAAGGTGGTTTAAGAATAGAGAATTCCATAACGAATCATGGAAGCAGATCCTCAAGTCACCAGGTATGGATGTCACTGTGTTTAAAAAGGGTATCCCTAGTTCTGCATTAAAGAAAAAATGGAGAAACATGTTGCTTATCCTACAAAAATTCATCACTTGTGAAGGTAGATATGGTACTTTCTATGTTTACCATATTAGGTTGATAATGAATTTCCTAGAAGAAGAACTTAATTTGCCCTATTTCTTGCTTCAAATTTTAAAGAAAATGGCTTCAAGTGTCCAAAAGAGAATTCAATTTCTGGAGACAACCTTATACCACCATGGGTTAGTCAAGATTTTGATTGAGCATCATTTTAGCAAAATAGGGGATAATTGGGATAACTTCTTGGTGAGAAATCACTTTGAGGAACCAAAAGAACCTTCACCTGAACATGAACCTACAAAAAGAAGCAGAAGATGGAGACCCTCCAAAACTGAAACTGATAAGGCAATACAAGAAAGTAGTGAAGAAATGATCTCTGAAAAATTAGTTCAGATTAAGGAGCAACTTAAGGAAAAGAGGATCATAAGAAGAGTTGCCAGAGAAAAAGGAGAAGGGCCATCTCAACCGAGGAGGAGCCACGGATTGAGGGGCATACTAAAGAAAAAAAAAGTCAAACAAACTGGGGTTATAAACATAGAAGATGAAGAAACACCTACTGAGGAGGATTTTGATGAAGAAGTTCCAGAAATTGATCCTGCATAGCAAGAAATTTACAACTATGTTGAAACATTGGAGAGAAAAGCTTCAGAGAGTAGGGACAGAACCCCTAGTCCTCCACTGTCCAAGATAGATGTGTTAAGAAGAGATAGGTATGAGATGGAAGTACTTAATAGACATATCAAAACTAAGAATGATATTCTGAGGGAACAAGTTAAACTAAAAACTAGTATGAACTCAGCCCTATCTCTACAAATGGACAAAGTGGAAAAGGCTAATGAAAATTTGAAAAAGAGGAACAAAAATTTAATCAGGGCACTTACCAATTTAAGGTTCAAGTTAGTCATCAGAAAACCCAGAAGGCCTTTAACTACCAGACAAAGCAGAAGAAGAGGATTGGATGTTCTTGTAGAGGTCTCTAAGTTGATGGAATAGTTGCATGAGGACATGCAAGAATCTAGCAGTGGGGGTATGTTGAGCTCCAAAAATGTTCCTTCTTCCACCACATTCCACTCCATTTCTTTCATCCATCATTAATCCCAGGCTCAAATGATCAATGAAATTAGTTAAAATTTCTTTAAGAATGAATATCGTGGCTAACTTGCTATGTTTTTATGATTGTGTCATTGTAGTGCTTTTTGAACTGAAACTAGCTACAGAATGCAGACATTCTGTAGCTAGTTGCCAATTCTGTAGCCAGCTTCATGTTTATACAGGTTCCGGATGTCATCTTGGAGAAAAGCACACATGGGTGTATTCCACATCATGTTCTCATCATTTGTTGCCCTCCATGGAGATTGAACAGAATTCTGTACATGGTTAAGCACGTTGAAACTTAAACTAGGAGGTAGACTCCTAACAGGATAAGGACAGTCCAGATTCTGTTACGTGACCATGATCAGAGTCCTAGTTTAATTTCTATTAGGAAAGACAATAATCCCCGTATTATCTCAAGTTCTGTTATGTAAATTTGCTATAAATATGCTCGGGAAACCGAGAGAAAAAGGTTATATTTTGGTTAGATTTTATGTTTGACTATTAGATCTTTGAAGTCCGTGGATACTCTATTTTGAGGTGATTCCTCTTTAATGAAAGAAGCAGCATTTCCTTGAACGCGTTGAGTCGATTTTGAGCTAGATTTCGTGCTACTCTGGTGGTAGAGGGCCCCTGCCTCCTGAGAAGCCTTGTTTATACAGTAGATAAGTGTTTTTATTTCGCTTTTATTTCTAGTTTAAGTAGATTTCTGAAGCTTATGTTCATGTTTGTTTATATTTACTATCATGGCCAAACTTACTCTAATCAACTCTTCCAAAATATCATTATGAAGAATAAGGCACAACTGTGATAGTGTAGGTTTAGTTGCATTTACTTTCGTTAGTTATCACAGTTAAGACTTACTCTAATAAACTTTTCCAAAATATCATTATGATGAATAAGGTATAACTGTGATACTGTAGGTTTTAATTGCTAGTTTACACCAAGTGGCATAGCCAATTTTACTCTTACAAAGCTCTTCCAAAATATCATAACCATGAGTAAGAAGTAGCTATGGTGTCTTGGACTTTAGTTGTATTTGCTTTCAGTCTTGTGTTTATGTTCAATTGCTTTGAATGATACGGCCATACTCGTTCTCACAAACTCTTCCAAAACATCATTCATACTGAACGGGATGAACTGTAGAATTCCTTAGGTTAGTTGCATGATAACTTAGTTAGAGCACTCCGGAGGTAGAATGCATGTGGTTCAGTTCTGTCATTTCATTTTCAGTTTGATAATGGCTTTTAATTTAACACTGTTCACTGTAGACTAGAAGTACCCTAGTTTAGTCTTAACTTAGTTCACTGTGTTAACATTCCAGTGTAGTTGCCATCCATTGCATTTCAAATTGTATTAGTTGTTAAATTTAAACACCACGATCTTCATTATTTACAAAAATTCTTTTGTTCTAAACTCATACTAACACATAATTATCTGGACAGAAGGTAGTATCAGTCTAAGGCCTGGAGTACTTTTGCAACCTTTTTACCATTTCACAAACAAGCCTTTTCTCAAAGACCATTCTAAAAGGAAATCTATAACTTTTGTGTGAGGCCTAGTGGTGCTAGATTGAGTTGCAGAACAAAGTTAGAAGTTAGTTTAGAATAGAAATATTATGGTGATACAAATGTTCTTTTCCAAATATATTTTAATAGACCTTTAACCATGGATGAGATGTTGTAACATTGTAAGTTGATTGTTTGATTGTTTAGTTAGGAGAATTTCATTTACACTTAGCTGCCCATTTCTCAAGCTCTTCCAAAACATCTTTAATGAATGAATTGGACAAGTTAAGCTCATGTTGTGATTTATTTTCTTGAAGTCGTTATCAAGCTTTGTAATTTGCTAGCCATAGTTTAGGCTTTGTTTTGTTTCAGTATTTGCATTTGTCATTTGTCATCCATAATTTAGGCTTCACTCTGTTTTTAACCAGTAGTTTCTTTCCACCAACATTTAGTTCTTTCCCTTGTGAACGTAAAACCATAAAAATCCAAAAACATCATAAAACACTAGACACAACGTAGTGAGAAACAATTACCTAGGCACATATTGTAGTGTCCCTTATAGTGAGATAGCTTTGATGATACTTAGAGATGGTGATTTTGATATAATATTAAGTATGAAATAGTTATGTACATGCTTATATGCTATGACCTGGTCACTTGGTTGTTGTGTGCTTATGATAATATCTATGGTTGCGTGCACAAGAATTGATTTTGGTTAAGAGAATATTAGCGATGTTTTCTCTTTTGGTATCCTATTTTGGACATAGGTGTATGACGTGAATGGTGATTCAAAATTGAGACACACATCCATGGACGATCATGGTTATGTGGAACATATTGTTAAATATTATGAATTATGGATGATACATGATTTGTATGATTATATGTGCATAGTCTCGTATTAAGCATGATGTGGCAGGGGACTTGGTCATTTCCAACAGGGATGCTCAAGTTATAAATGACTGCGGAAATCATTTCTTCAAAACCAAAATGACTGTGGAAGTCATGCACAATATTTGGTAAAATTTGAATAAGTTAATTATGAAATTCATCTGATTTATTTGATCAATGAGATTGTGATGTGTGCAGGTCTTGGAAGAAGACCTTACCAACGAACCATCAGATGGGTATGAGCTCACAATTAGTACCTTAAGGTGAAACGCGGAGTTTCAAAGCAAAATAGATGAGAAGCCATGGAAATTAGGGCGCGGAGTCCTAAATCCATGAAATATAAAGACGTGGAGTCTTGGATATATGATAAAAGGATTAGGATGCGGAGTCCTAAATCCATGAAATATAAAGACGTGGAGTCTTGAATATATAAGGAAATATTTGGGGCGCGGAGTCCTGAATATTTAAAAAGATCAAGGTGTGGAATCTTGGATCTTTAGAGTAGATCAGGGCGCGGAGTCCTCAATCTACTAAGGCATGAAGATGCATACAATAGGGGTGCGGAATCCCTATTATCCGAAAGAAAAATACCACTCATGGGCAACTCGTAGATGAATTTCCTTAATAATCTAATTCCTAACAATTTTGGAGTGACTTTCTAAAAATAGAAAGTCATGTCTACCATTTCAAGTATGACTTTCCAAAAATAGTAAATCACCTCCAATCAATGGATAAACAAGTATACTTGAAGGAAAATCACTTAAATTATGATTAATCAATTGTAATAGTTCAATCTTGACTTAATCCTCAATATTATTAATATTATTATTATTATTATTATCTTTTATGAGACTATGATATTATTATTAAAAGGAAATTATATATTTTCAATCACTTCACACCTCTCTCCTTCATGACTTTCATGGCTCTATGTAACTCTCTCTATTTTAAATATTACATTACACTCTCTTTTATGCACTCATCAAGGAATGGCATATTCCTCTTACACTCATTAAATATATGTCATAAAATATTCTTACACTCATTAAATATGTGTCATAAAATATTCCTCTTACACTCACTTTAATGCATATGTTACACTCTCCTTAAATAAGGCATGCATACCTCTCCTTAATGGCATAAGTTACACTCATCTAAAAGGAATACAATGCATGCATATTACTCCTTTATGACAAGAGATTGTTGCTCCTCCTATATATGAGTCTCATGTATTCTCATTTGGGGAGGGGGTAATGCCAAGAGTGAAAGAGACTTGAGGAATATTGTGAGAGGGAGAGATATGGAGAGTATCCAATTAATTCCAAAACAAATCTGAATTTCTTACTAATCTACTAAGTATCTATTGAGGTTGAACATGAGTGGTATTTAGAGGAAGTGAAAACTATCTTCCTTAGTTTTCCTTGCATCTCTCTCTCTATTGTTGTATTTTGGTACTGGTTGTGAGCTTTTACAGCTCGGAGGTTCCAGGGGGAGGAGTTCTCCCTGGATATGGTTGGGTGGAAAACCAGATGGTTCAAATGAGTTGGTTAAGGGATCGAAGTTGAATCATATTATGAACAATTGGAGTTGAATATCTCTTCAGGTATAATTTACATTGTCCTAAAATTATAGTATAGCTTTAGCATAAAATAAAAAGTAGACATTTAAATTGTTGTAAGCATCTAATTTTGGTTTAGGCTTATGTTATCTAGAATATTATTGATTAGTTAAAAATGAAGACTAGATTAATCTATATGTATGGATGTTTAGATCTCAATATTGGAGTTATTACTGGTGTAGTTTATGTTACTAATCTTGGTATTGTAGCATTTGAGAAAGGAAAGCCAAATATTATTGAAGGTAATTGCAATAAATAAATTCCAAAGGACTTGGGTAAGTATTTCACAGTTTATGGTTTTGTTTCAAGTAATTACATGCATGTTTTAGAAATGGTTTTAGGATAGTTTGCAAAGTGTTTGACAAAGTCCTTGAATGAGTAATGTTATTTATGCATGAATAAGTGCTAACTTGAAGCTTACATCAGAGTAAGAAAATGGACATGTGCCCAAAACATATCTGGAGGAATTACAGAATCAACCCTTAAAAGAAAATGCAAAAATAATGGGAACTAAAATATGGTTTGGAAGATCAAATGCTTGAGGTAAGTTGGAGATAAATTTCAGTTATGGCTTATGTTTCATATTCTAATCAATAATTCAATGTTTTGTTATTAAATTTGTTGTAATAGTACTATTAGAATTTTGACAGAAAGCCTTAATGGTTGTAGCATTCAAGGCTGCCATATGTTTGTTAAATTGTAGCAATTGGTTGAAAAAGTTTGTCAATCATGTCAAATGAATTAGCTTGTGGGTGATAAAATGTTTCAAGAACTCATATGGTGGATTTAGAAATGTGTGATTTCAATGAGCATATCTTAGTAGCATAACTCTGGGTTGTTTTTCCTCATTTAGAGGTGTAGTTGTAAGTTTTCATTCCATATGTTTGACAGAAGTCATAAATGAAACATTTAGGATATAAATTTTGTTGCTTTCAAGAATTGCATTCCTGGGCGTTTTTAATTCGATTTAGCCCAACATCAGGGGGTATCCGTGCCTAGTGCACATGTAACCCATGATTTCATTCCAAAAAAATACTTTTCAGAACCCAGATCGGAAATCCAGGCGATTTGGCAGATTGCTACTGTGAGTTATGTTCGCCTGTTGTTGAGTCTTTGATGAAAAACTAAGATTATTTAGTCCCTATTTTAATATGGAAACATTTAAATTTTCAATTCTGAATTTTATGAGATAAATATGTTGAAGAATAATCTTAAATTCATTATTGCTAAGTGTTTGACAAAATGCCTCAATGAATTTTAATTGCGTGCTTGCAAAGTGTTGGTCATAAGGGCTCAATGAGTGTAGGGTGCATGTCTGCAAAGTGTTTGTAAAAAGTCTTGAATGGCTGTAGCTTTTGTGCATATAAATTTTTAGTGTAAAATTCTTAGTTACTGTTGTTTTTATGTTACTATAAACTATAAATAAACTATTTAATGGGTGTAGCTTCCTATGTCTGCAAGTTTTTGGTATGAATGTGAAAATGAATTTATTAATTTGCTGAAGTGTGAATAAGACAGTTGTTTCTTGTATTATCTAAAGCTTCCAAAAAAAAAAAGGGCTTGTTGTTGGAAACAATTTTACAGTGACTAATTCTTTAGGATTTTTTGGAAATGAGTATTAGTGATTATCTGACATCTACTTCTCTATCTTATTGATGGTGGGTAAGGTGGGACATTACACATATAGTGCACCACACTTCAGCAGTTTACCAACCCTGGTTGACAATTAATGAACTCAATATAGGAGACTAGGTTGAGCACAAACATTTATTGAAGAACCTTTCAGTCAATGGGGATTGTATTTTATTGGAGAGATCAATCCACCATCAAGAAGCAATTCAAGTGGATTCTGATTGCCACTGATTATTTTAAAAAATGGGTTGAAGCAATACCCATGAAGAAGGAAAATGACCAAGTAGTGATGAAGTTTCTGGAGGAAAACATCTTCAGCAGATTCGGGTCTCCAGTCAAAATTGTGACTGATAATGCTCAGGTATTCAACTCTACTTGTTTCATTAATTTCTATCAAACATATAATGTAATCTTATCAAATTCCACAACATATCATCCCTAAGGGGATGTTGAAGAGGTAAATCCCCTCTGCGGACAGAGGCGATCCCTACTAGCCCAGATCAAGTCTAGCAGCAATCAAACATGCTACAGTGCAGGTTCCTAATTGCAAATAAACTGACTTGCAATGAAGGCTTACCTGGAATCCAACGCTGTCGTTTGTAGAAGAGGTGGTGCTCCCATTCCTTTTCCCTAGAAGATCACAATCCTCACGATCTCCGTGATCGGACACCTGCACATGCAAGAAACAACACAAACGTAAGCATAAAATCTAGTATATACAACTATATGTCAGTCGAAGAGGACATAAATCATGAACATGATCAAGAAAAAGAGTGGAACCATAACCGATAGTCACTTATCATTAGAGAGTCAAAAGAAGAATACAACCATAGCTTCTGTTGTAACTCCTAGAGACAGCCTTGAGTTGCCAAATACCAGTGCCTAGGACATCTTAAACAATAGGGAATATAAAGTATATTTCAGGCTCATTATCAGCTTAGGACTCTCTACCTTTTCAATTTTTGCAAAGTAACATCGTATGGATGGGACCAAACTACCTTCAGATTTAGCAAGCTATAAAGACAATGCATAGACAAGAGGGGAACCTTCAATACACATATACTTCAGACAACTTAGAGACAGCTTTCATAAAAAAGGGCCAGTTTCTCAAAGACATATAGGTATTTTAACAGAGAAATATATGGTGCGCAGAAAGTGAAAGGGGAGTACTAACTACCAATGAAATGGTGCTCGGAAACATCTTTTAATATAATATGGGCTTAGAAACTAAGAATCCATACATATCAATCAATTCAGTAAGAGTAACATTCCACGATGCTTAATACAGAGGAAATATGAATGATGTGTTAAGTGGAACGACATATCGTGTATGAGCCATATTTAAAGCAACACAAATCAGTAAATCATGAGTATCAAACAACGATAAATTCATACCAGAGCTGGCTAGTCACTCGCATTCCAAGACACGATAAAAGGAAATTGAAAACAGTGAAGAGAACAATGACACAATATCACTAAGAAAGATTCACGAACTATATAGCATTAAGACTGGAATCCTCACATATAACTATAACTTCTCTTTGTTGAAACCCCATGGGCTTTGAGTATTTGCATTGATAATTCCACGACCAACATACAAAAACTTTTACACTGCGAGTTTCTTCAGGAAATCTGGAACCCTTTTTTTTCTCATTTGATCTTGCTTATATAGGCTTCTTCCTATCTTAGCGAGAAGATATTTTTTGGAAAAATATCTTCTTCGCATAACCAAAATTTGTTAAAGGTCATTCTCAAAACAACAAAATTCATGATGAGGAATCAGGCATCTCATCATGGATAGTCAGGTGCTTGGCCGTTTTTTAAAAACAGAAAATTAAACAGCAGTTTGATGAAAAGTAAAATGCTGGAGTGGGGCAAACAACCCACTCGAAACTTAAAAGAAACTGTTCTAGTAAAAATTAAAATAGGCCGTTGAGGCCAAATCATGAGTTGACAAGATATCATAGGTGCGGAAGAGTTGAGGCAGTTGCTGATTCTGGTGGCGGCACGTTCGCAGATGAACTGGCATACTGGCTCGTAAACTGAGTGCACCTCTGCTGACTATATGCAGCTGGTTCGGGCATTGTTGAGAACCCCTCCAACTCAACAAAGGCCTCTGTGAGGACGTGGAAACCTGCCCCAGTAGGAATCTTGTGTTTTATCAAATGAAGGAGGTTGAACTCTTTTCGAAGGAATGAAACAATCATGTCGGCCTTGAGTTGAGCAGCTTTACCTGTCTGGAGGTCGATTCGATCTTTTTCCTCTTGCAGGCGCACTGTATATTGTGTCAAGGGCAAGAGCACGGAAGGAGTGGTTGGGTCCCAACAGGAAGGGAGTCTAGCTGTCATGATCTCACCCCATATTGCATCGAATCATTCCACGTTGGCGACCACCTGTTGGAGAGCTCTCAAAGCTGTGACTCGGGCCATCTCTTTGTTGATGATTTTTAGACATTCAATAGCCTCCATGAATAGGCTTGGAATACCGTGCTTCTCCATGTCATTTGATCCCATCTCATTCACGAACGAAATATACTCTTTGGCATGCTGGGCCCTGTTGGATAAATCAAGGTTTGCCTCCTGCAGTTTTCTACTGAGATAGGGTATAGCAGACTTATTCTCTCCTATCATCCTTAGGAATCCCCATTGTTCAGTTATCGCTGAAATTATATCAGACCAAATTATGCTCCTAGCTTCAAGGAGGGTGAGATTTCCCTTTCCACGGCTTTTCATGTCGGCGATAGTTTTTTGCTGATCGGCCGTCGTCTTCTTTTCCTGCTCTATTTTTCTCTGCAATTCTTCTATTATTCTGGTGTTCTCAGCCAGAGAGTTTTCTAAATTTGTGATCTTTTGCCTTGCTGTGAACGCATGCTTTTCCAATACCTCATTTTCAGCTCTTGCTACGGCCAATTGCTCGGACAGCAAGCTGGTTCCACTTGAAGCCACTGTCGGCTGGCAGCTGTGCGAGTCCCATCTAGCTTGCAGCTCTATCGCCTTAGTCTGTAGTATGGTGATTGTTTCAGCCATCTTTTCTTTCTCCTCTCTTTCCTTTGATAGTTTACTGGACAATTCTGCCTTCTCTTGCTCTACTTGCACCAGTTCAGCTGTCTGGACATAGTGGGAGGCCGGTATGCGGACTTGACCCTTTGCTGACGCGACTTCCTTCTGCAGCTATTCAATCAAAGCCGCCTGTGGGTTTGTTTCCCCTGTATCCTTTCCCTTGATTTGGTCTTGGAGGAAACGTACCTGATTTGCTTGGGCGCGGCAGCTAATCTGTTCACTTTTCAGGGTAGCCCTGACTTGCTCATGTTTCTGCTCCAACTTCCTCAGCGCGATGGTGACCCGCATCAGTTCATCTTTCATCATATCACATACAGTCTGGAAAAGGTCGCACATGTCGTTTGCTGGCACTTTCTTCATGTCGATCGCGTACTCGAGCACCCGATAGCTAGTGACACCTGAATTAGGATCCAAGATAGCTTCTGCCATAGATAATACCAGGTTTTCGGTGTCTGTGTTCATGGAGGCAGAGAGCCTGGTGTGATACTTCTCAACGTACGCTCCCAGCTCAGCTTTATATTTATCTCGGATTGCTCTATTTGCCTGATCTCTTTCAATTGCCCTCGGCGAGGTATGTTCTATGATGGCCTGTGTGAGCTCTGTGAAGTCGGAAGAAGTGGTGCTGTCCCTTAGCACCTTTATCCCAGCCTCGCCTTTATCCAATTGACCATACAATGTGAAGGGTTCAAGCAATTGTTCCTCTCCTATGACTTCTGCCTCACTGGAGGCTGTTTTTTGCTTTTTGTGAGGGGGAACTACTCCTGAGGTACCTGCTTCTTCTCCGCCCGTGCCTTCATTGACGTTCTCTTCCTCGCCTGTAGCAGATGAATCTGTCTCCATCTGCGAAACCAAAGGCCAAATTTCGAGATTAGCCCTCCATTCCATGAATGGCCTCGACTCATGCATATAGGGTGTAGACTTGTTCCTTTTTCTTTTGTTCGAGATGATTTCTCGAGGGTCATAAGCCCAAATTTTTCCCAGCCTTAGGTCCAGACCTTGCAGCATTTTCTCAACGATTAGGAGGGAAAGTCTCGAGTTCACCACAAAAGGGCCGATTTTAGTGGGGAGCCTCAGGATGTAACCCTTCTTGGCAGGGATGAAATGGAGTTGATCGGCCTTGAGGGCCTGCCGGATGTATTCAAGCGCATAAACTCTATGAACAGGAAAGACTGGCAGCCGGTAAGGGGGAACTTTGGCTCCATAGACCCTAATTTCAGTGTAATCATCGAATAGAAACCAATCCCCAGTGCTCTGGTATTTTTCGGCTTGCAGCCAGCTTTTCATCTTTTGAAACACCCTAGGTGAAGGCGAGTCATGAATAATGGTATAGGCAATAGACATGAAACTATTAACAAAACTGGAATAACCCTCTCCCTTAGGTAATTTCCGTACAGAGCAATTCCAGTCGAAAATCGGTCGGGGTTGGGAATTCTCACGATATACTTTGTCTAACCCCAAACCCTCAAATTTATCAGCGTGCTGGTACAAGAAGAGATAGAAAACCATCGAACAGAAACGGAACTGACTGGTTTCTAGAAGCTCCTGGAACTGGGTTCGAATGGTAGTGGCAAAGAAACCAGGAATATCTAACACTACCCCCTTTTGAGATATGAGCCATAAGAGATGGACACACACCTTGAAAATCTCTTCCGGACTTCCTACCCCTAAAAGGCCAGTAATGAGAGAGAGGATGGGCCGGACTTCTTCTGTGAACAAACTTAGATGAAAAGGCTGTATGGCCGGAAGGGAAGTAACCTGATTGCAAGTTATAGAGGACATGAAGGCTTTCTAGGTCTCCCCTGGCTGTCTGGTGAAGTGGGCGGCTAAAGCTGCTTCGCCGAAACTGACATATGTGGCGCTGGTAGGAAAGCGGAGAGCTTGTTTGATAATATCGGGGGAAAGGGAAAAAACTTTGTTCCCCTGAGGATAGGTGAAGGTGCCCCGGTGCTCGTCAAAAACATCTCTGAGCCAGGAGATAAAATCAACCACAGAGTAAACTTGAGGGGCAATTTGGTGATACAGGCCAGACACGACTACTCGGTAACGGTCTTTATTCGCAACATGACGTCCGAAAAGCTCGGGCTTAATGCTGCGGATGTCAAATGGGTATTTAGGGTCACAGATACCAGCTTGCAGGTCGATGAGAGGGTCGAACCCGGGTGGGTTCCTGGATTCACAGACCTGAGGGGTCTTTGGTTCATGTTTCTTAGGTGTTCCCCTTCCCATGGCCGACATACAAGAATTTGAAAAAGCGAAAGGAAAAGAGATGGAGTATGAATGACGGAGTACCTAAACAGAAGGTAAATCTGCTCGGGAAAGCGACACAGGGAACTCTGACAATGATAGGGTAGACCAGGCGCTCTTTCCTACTTGGTATATGCCATAGCCGAAAACCTGCGACTTTTTACTGGAGTGAAATACGGGGGAAATGTTATCTCTGGACTGGGTATTTTGAGGTAAAAAGACGGATGGGTAAAACGAAAGGAGGCAAGTGTCATAAGGACACTGATACTGGGGCACGCGGCGTGTAGGGATTGGATGCTTATTTGGGGACAAGTAAACACCGCGTGCCGGGTCTTATTACTGGTACGGGTCTCAGTACCAGCTAACCTAAAGGAATTTACCTTACCTTTTACCGTATGCGTTGTATAATTCCTGAAACATATTAACCCTTATGCAGATTAAATACATAACCTACTCGTCGTAAGGGTTCACCTTTCGTTCCGCCACGTCACCATACCACGGGGCATGCTCCTGCCACCTCCTTCTAACCTTGGGTCCCCACCACGTCATGCATTCACAATTCTGCGAGGGTATGGGTCTCTTCCCTTCCGCGCTGCTCGACCCCCTCGGAACTTCCCTCGTGTACATCTTCACGCGGCGGTGATTTCTTTTAATCCATAGGTTTTGCGCTCTTCGTAACGTTCCCTTGTCTTTTGTATTTTTGTTAGCTTTTTGGCTTTATATTCCATTCTTTTCGCGTTAATTCCGCTTTTGGCTTTAACGCACATGGCTTTTGTTGCTTAGTCTCCTTTTGACCCACTTTTGAAGTATTTTTTCGCTTGATACAAAGCTTAATGCCTGACTTGTCAACATTTTAATAAACCAATGACTAATGTTAAAGGTTAAACAACATTGGCTCCACCTGGGGATGGCGTGTTCGTCTTCGAACGTGTCGAGAACTATGCAGACCGCCTGTTTATCTTTTGTGAACGCCACTTCTCTTGCACTTCCGACTTCTCCCTTCATAAATCATCATGACCCATGCATTATTCAATTTAAAAACGAAAACAGTAGCTAATGTACAATATAATACAACCAGGCTCTCTCAGCCTGCTTCAGAACTGAAAGTATGGTTTGAGGAACTGTCCATTTACAGGAGCGTCGAGCAAATCCCCCTGCAAATCCTCCAGCTTAAAGGTATTATTTCCCCCGTGTTCTGCAATCTTGAAGGGACCAAACCAAAGGGGGTCGAATTTACCGTGCTTACCTTTATTGGCCCTTGACACATCCCACCTGAGCACTAGATCTCCCACCTGTAGCCTTCTGTCTTTGGCGTGTTGGTCAAACATCTCCTTCATTTTCTCCTGGTACTACACAAGTCTCTGATTCACCTGACCACGCGTTTCTTCGAGTTCCACCAGCTGGTTAATTCTTATGGTCATGTTATCAGGTTCCTCCTGAGCCTCTTGCATGAAACAAGCCACGGGTAAAGCTAATTGTATAGGGAACACAGCTGCTTGTCCATATACTAACTCATAGGGAGATTTTCCAGTTGCTCTTTTACTAGTAATTCTGTTTGCCCACAGAGCGAACTTCAGTTGGGAATCCCAATTCCTCTGGTTTTCGTTTATTGTTTCCTTTAGAGCTCTCACCAACATTTTATTTGATGATTCCTCCAAACCATTTCCATGTGGGTAGTAAGCTGTAGCGTGCCCCAGAGAGATATTATATTGCTGACAGAAATTCACAAATTTTGTAGATTTGAAGGCTTGTACATTGTCAGTGACTATTCTAGCAAGGCATCCAAACCTGGATATAATATTCTCTTCCATGAACTTGATTATCACTGTGTCTGTAGCATTTCATGCAGGTATGGCTTCCACCCATTTTGTGAAATAATCCGTGGGAGTCAGGATCCATTTGTGCTGTCCACTTGAGGGCGGGTGAATCTCGCCTATGAAGTCAATTCCCCATTGTTTGAAAGGTTCATCGACTTGTACAGGAATCAGGGGCAGAGCTGCTAGCTTTTGTTTTTCAGCGAATTTCTGACATTTGTCACATGCTCTCACGCAAGCAAAGATGTCTCCAAACAATTTAGGCCAGTAGAAACCAGCCTTCAGAATTTTCTGAGCTGTACTCCTCCAGCTGTAATGTCCTCCACAGATTCCCTCATGGAATTTTGTTATTATGTTCGTCACTTCGTCTTCAGTGAAGCATAATAACAGTATGCCTGAAAGATCTTTCCAATATAGCTGACCATTTGCAACCATGTACTTTTGTGATTTCAGCCTCAATGCTCTGTATTTTTATTTCTCACAGCTAGGTGGACAGCTGAGTGTTAGGAGATACTCAACTATTTCTTTGTACCAAGGACTAGTAAGATACTTTATCCGTATTTTATGAGTGGTCATTTCCACTTCTTGCTGCCCTGTCTGTTCCTCAGAATGTTCATTTGCAATCATAGATAAATTGATGCCCAAAGCTTGATGATTTGACTCTGATAAAATTCTTGCTAGCCCCTACCCTTTAATCAACTTGGTGGGTCTGATGTCCAGATCATATTCCTGTATCTTTGAAATCCACCTTCCCCTTTTTCCTTCACTGTCACCCTGAAGGAGGATATCTTTAACCACTACGGTGGGTACAAATGCGGTAATTTTAGACTGCAGAATATACATGCGGAATGCCTTGAGGGACTTTACTAGGGCATAAGTCTGCTTCTCCAATATATTGTATTTCAATTCTGCATCGTGAAGAACCTGACTAAAAAAAGCAATGGGTTGTTCGTACCCATCCTCGTTTTTTGGTAGGAGGACTCCAGCTACTGTATGAGGTGAGGCGAAAGAGAAAATCATAAATGGTTTAGTGTAATCCGGCTTTGCCAGCACAGGAGCCTCAGCAAATGCATTCTTTATTCTGGCAGAGGCCTACCTCGATTCTGGTGACCATTTCACCTCATTATTCTTTTTTAACATATTTTTTATATGCCTAACTATCTCAGCATAGTTAGGGATAAATCTCCTCAGAAAATTGATACGCCCTAAGAACACCTGGACTTCTTTCTTATTCCTGGGGAGGGAGATACCATTTATAACCTCCACTCTTTTAGGATCAATCTTGACCCCATCCTTAGTTACAATGTGCCATAGGAGCTTACCCTCCTCCAATGCAAACAAGGATTTCTGAGGATTTAGGGAAAGACCATACCTTCTCCATTTTTCAAAAGTTCTCTGTAAATTTTGAATATGCTCGGCGTCATCTTTCGAAAAAACTGTAATATCATCCAGATAAACCACCATAAATTTATCCTTTTCCCCAACAAAAGTTAGGTCCATAGCCCTCTGAAATGTGGCTCCTGCGTTAATCAGCCCAAAAGGCATCCTAGCATACATGAATGTACCCCAGGGCATGGTGAAGGCAATCTTCTTCTGGTCTTCTGGGAGTACAGCCACCTGGTTATAACCCGAAAAACCATCCATCATAGACATCCTAGAGGCCCCCACCACTTTCTGCAGAATGTGGTCCATCTTCGGTAATGGGTAATTGTCTTTCAGGGAGGCTCTATTCAAATTTCTAAAATCAACGCACAACCTTATTTCCCCATTTTTCTTTCGGACAGGGACTAGATTTTCCACCCATTCGGAGTACTTCAATGGCACAATTATTTTAGCCTTTAACAGCTTCTTGATTTCTTTCTCGATGGAGGGGAGTAGCAGAGGGTTTATTTGTCTGAGCTTCTGCTTGTGAGGCCTTGCTACTGCCTTCAGAGGAATTTCATGCTGCAAGATGCTGATATCAAACGTCTTCAGGTCCTGATAGGACCACACAAATACATCCCTATAAGACTGAAATAATTGTAGGTACTTTTTCTTATAGTCATCCGGGACCTTTCTAGATAATTTCACAATCTTGGGCTCAGCCTCAGTACCCAAATTTAGGCGTTCTACCTGGTTTTCGTCTGTCGTTTTTCTGGGTTGCCTGGGGACATCATTTTTTTCAAACATCCTTTCTAGGGGCACCAGGCCTCTAGGGATGACATTTCCCTTCAGCTGTAACACTTTGCTCCCGACCATTTTTTCTTCCCACTTGTTTTCTGATTGGTTCTCAACATCATCTTCCTCACAACAATCAATTTCCATATTAGAGAACTCCCCAACTGTCTCTAGAAACATTTTCACTTGTTCATCATCCTCAAACACTTTCCAGTGTTTGACATTGTCTGGAATCGAAGGTCGGTACCTTACTTCTATCTCATACCTCAGGAAGGGATTTTGGGGTGGACGGAAGGTACTGGCAGCTACCGCAAGTGAATATGCCATCCTGTTCTACTCCCAGGGCATAAATTGAATATTAAAAGCTGAGAAATTTTTTTCCACCATGTCCCATACTTCATTTCTGTAAGCTCTTAAACGAGGATTCTTAGCTTGACATTGATTTTTGATCTGTCGGACCACCAATTTTGAATCACCCAAGACCTTCAGGGTTTGTATATTCATATTCCTGGCTACCCGTAGCCCCAGCAACAGTGCTTCATATTCAGCCACGTTATTGGTGGCTTCATACTCCAATTTGAAGGACAGTGGGACCCATTCACCTGTAGTGGAAATCAATAAAACACCAGCACCATTACCTTCCTTCAAATTTGCCCCATCAAAATGTAGAGTCCATACTCCTGCCTCAGGGCCTTCTGGGGATTTTTGAGCCCTTATTTGACATAAGGAAGGTTCCTGAGCATAACTGTAATCTTCTTCTAACATCAAGCACAAAAATTCTCTATCCTTACTGTAGACAGGTGAATTTTCTGAACTGTCAGCTTTGGTAACCGTTTTTACAAATCTGGTCTCCCTGTATAATCTCCTCTCCTGCCTGCCAAAGATTGGGATGGTGGCATATGTTAGATCTAGTTTGATTGACCCACCAATTTTTGTTCCCCATGACCTTGATAGTAGCATACCAAAACGGGCTGGAATTTCAGCTACCACAATATCCATTACTACACTTTTAACTGGGATTTGGGCCAGGTTGACCACCAGGTCCTTAATCATGCCCAAGCACTTAACTCTTTTGGAGTCAAACGAGTACAGATCCTAATATGGGCGAGTGATCTGGAATCCTAATTGTTCCATGACAGACAGAGGCATAAGATTGTGGGAGGCTCCGGAGTCTAACATGAAATTGTGGAGCAATACGTCATGGATCACCAAAAACACGTAGAAGGGAGGTGTAGTGGGCTCTAATTCCTCAACATGTGGACCAAACACTACCATAGGTCTTTCTTCTTGTAATTTGAGACTGTCAGGGATGTGTATTACTTCTGGGGGAAGCATGAAGGATGTGACTTGGGACTGATATGCTAGCTGTTTTAATAACTCAGTCAAAGGAACTGGTATTTTTACTTTTTCAAGTTCTTTTTGTAAATTAAAGACAGATGACGGCTTATCTATTGACACCTCTTTTTATTTTGAATCTTTGCTCTGGAGGGGAGGCTTAACTTCTTTTACGATGGGCTCGACCTTCGGGGGTGTAGTTACTTGTGAGGATGAAGGCATTTGAGCATCATATTGCAGGGTTTGGGTGAGGGGCCTCTTACCTTTTTCTAGGGGTTTTTGAGTATTGACCTTCTTCTGTGCAGGTGTCTCTTCTTGGGGTGTGTCCTCCTCTTGCTCTTGAGTGCGATTCCTCTTTCTGGAGGACCTGAGGTCATATTTTCTAATGAACTGAGCCTGCATGAAGTCAAAAAACTGCTTGCAGCAGTTGTCAATCTCTGGATCCTTAGTTCTTTCGTCCGTTTTGACTTCTGAGTGAGTTTGTACTTCCTCCTCGCCACTTTCATGGTCTGAGAAAACAAGGCAGGTCTCTTCTTGCTCACAAGCAATGTCTTCGATAGAACCTTCTACTTGCCCTTCCAAGTATAAAGGATGCGGTACCCGATCTTGCTGCTCTTTCTGCCCCCTTTGCAGTATCTGTAAGGGCGGCTTTCTGTATTGAGGGTTGAAACCTCTGTTTGGAGCATTCTAGAAATTCTTTGAGGGTGAATTTTTGGCCTCCATCTCAAGTTTGATCAGCTTACTTGAGAGATTCTTGATCATCTTGTTCATTTCTTCAATCTTGTCATTAGCTGAATCTCTGTCTTGGCTTGAGGTGGATATTTCCTCTTTTCCCCTCCTTCTAACATCTTGTTCCTGTTTCCCTTTGGATCTTCCAGTAGAGGCAAAATTTTCTTCTATCTCCAGTGCGTTCGTCTGTGCATCGTCCAGAGTGGCTGGCTTCCTTTCTCTCAAGGAGAAACCGAATTCAGAGTCAAACGCTGCCACAAAAATTACCTTAGCAGTGGTCTGGTGAGGCTTCATTTCGGTGGGGAGACTTAGGTACAATTTGTTAAATATTCTGATAAAATCTGACACCCCTTCATTATGTTTCTTTTTCAGAGTGTTGAATTCTGTAAGAACATTACCATGATCTTTCTTTTCTCCCCATTTTTTGATGAAAGCATCCTCCATTCCTTCCCATGTGTTGATAGAACGCTCGAAGTGTTTTGAACCATTTTCTATCTTCCCCATCTAAGGATTGCACGAACAGCCTTAGGACTACGTACAGATGTTCCACATTAAAATTCTCTGCGAAAGAGCAGAATACTTCGACATGTTTCTGGGCTTCAATCTTGTTCTCACCACTGAACCTGGGAAGGATCTTTAAATAATCTTGCGGCATGTCATTTAATACTACAGGGAGCTCGAGAGGGGCGTATCTGTTTTGCAGGAAACCAGGGACGTTAGCCATTGGAGGAGGAGGTGGAGGTAATAAGAGGGCTTGGTGAGTAAGTGGAGGGTTAGGTGGAAGTGTGGTGTGGATGATGATTGCAATATAATGAACTGCAGCTTGGGACGATGGAGACAAGGGTGGAGTGACAACAGTAGACACTTCTGTGACCTCTTTAACTTCTTCTGTTTATGGAGTGGGATGAACTATGTAACGGGTGGTATCTACTGACTCAGCCTCGTCTTTGACTCAGATATTTCCCGCGGGTAGATAGGCAGAGTAATAGCCAGCTTCACCCAGAGCGGAATTAGAATCTTGCCACTAGGCGACCTAAGAAGAGGAAGAAGGGAGGTCTTCTAGAGAGAGCGGTGGAATTTCGGTATGAACAAATGGTCTTCCCCTCCAGTTTATTCTATGTAAGATTCTTTCTGGGTCAGACACAGAAGGTGTCCTTGGCTGGGATGTATCTGACCTCAGGTGTGGCTTACGGGGAGCCAGGACTGCAAACAGGTTTAATTGTAGAATGATTGTGGAGTCGCCAAGGAGAGGGGTGCACAACTCTCAACTCTTCGTACCCACCTAACTGAAGAGTGAACGGATTTTGTCGAGGCCCAGGGATTTAAATTTCTTCAACTTCGTTCCCGGCAATGGCGCCAAAAAGATGTTGTAACTCCTAGAGACAGCCTTGAGTTTCCAAAGACCAGTGCCTAGGACATCTTAAACAGTAGGGAATATAAAGTATATTTCAGGCTCATTATCAGCTTAGGACTCTCTACCTTTTCAATTTTTGCAAAGTAACATCGTATGGATGGGACCAAACTACCTTCAAATTTAGCAAGCTATAAATACAATGCATAGACAAGAGGGGAACCTTCAATACACATATACTTCAGACAACTTAGAGACAACTTTCATCAAAAAGGGCCAGTTTCTCAAAGACATATAGGTATTTTAACAGAGAAATATATGGTGCGCAGAAAGTGAAAGGGGAGTACTAACTACCAATGAAATGGTGCTCGGAAACATCTTTCAATATAATATGGGCTTAGAAACTAAGAATCCATACATATCAATCAATTCAGTAAGAGTAACATTCCACGATGTTTAATACAGAGGAAATATGAATGATGTGTTAAGTGGAACGACATATCGTGTATGAGCCATATTTAAAGCAACATAGATCAATAAAGCATGAGTATAAAACAGCGATAAATTCATACCAGAGCTGGCTAGTCACTCGCATTCCAAGACACGATAAAAGGAAATTGAAAACAGTGAAGAGAAAAATGATACAATATCACTAAGAAAGAGTCACAAACTATATAGCATTAAGACTAGAATCCTCATATATAACTAGAACTTCTCTTTGTTGAAACCCCATGGGCTCTGAGTATTTGCATTGATAATTTCACGACCAACATACAAAAACTTTTACACTGCGAGTTTCTTCAGGAAATATGGAACCCTTTTTTTTCTCATTTGATCTTGCTTATATAGGCTTCTTCCTATCTCAGAGAGAAGATATTTTTTGGAAAAATATCTTCTTTGCATAACCAAAATTTGTTAAAAGTCGTTCTCAAAACAGCAAAATTCATGATGAGGAATTAGGCCTCTCATCATGGATAGTCAGGCGCTTGGCCATTTTTTAAAAACAGAAAATTAAACAGCAGTTTGATGAAAAGTAAAATGCTGGAGTGGGGCAAACAACCCACTCAAAAATTAAAAGAAACTATTCTAGTAAAAAGTAAAATAGGCCGTTGAGGCCAAATCATGAGTTGACAAGATATCATAGGTGTGGAAGAGTTGAGGCAGTTGCTGATTCTGGTGGCGGCACGTTCGCAGATGAACTGGCATACTGGCTTGTAAACTGAGTGCACCTCTGCTGACTATCTGCAGCTGGTTCAGGCATTGCTGAGAACCCCTCCACCTCGACAAAGGCCTCTATGAGGACGTGGAAACCCGCCCCAGTAGGAAGCTTGTGTTTTATCAAATGAAGGAGGTTGAACTCTTTTCGAAGGAATGAAACAATCATGTCGGCCTTGAGTTGAACAGCTTTACCTGTCTGGAGGTCGGTTCGATCTTTTTCTTCTTGCAAGCGCAGTGTATATTGTGTCAAGGGCAAGAGCACGGAAGGAGTGGCTGGGTCCCAATAGGAAGGGAGTCCAGCTGTCATGATCTCACCCCATACTGCGTCGAATCATTCCACGTTGGCGACCACCTGTTGGAGAGCTCTCGAAGCTGTGACTCGGGCCATCTCTTTGTTGATGATTTTTTGACATTCAATAGCCTCCGTGAATCGGCTTGGAATACCGTGCTTCTCCATGTCATCTGATCCCAGCTCATTCAGGAATGAAATATACTCTTTGGCATGTTGGGACCTGTTGGATAAATCGAGGTCTGCCTCCTGCAGTTTTCTACTGAGATAGGGTATAGCAGACTTATTCTCTCCTATCATCCTTAGGAAGCCCCATTATTCAGTTATCGCTGAAATTATATCAGACCAAATTATGCTCCTAGCTTCAAGGAGGGTGAGATTTCCCTTTGCACGGCTTTTCATGTCGGTGATAGTTTTTTGCTGATCAGTCGTCGTCTTCTTTTCCTGCTCTATTTTTCTCTGCAATTCTTCTATTATTCTGGTGTTCTCAGCCAGAGAGTTTTCTAAATTTGTGATCTTTTGCCTTACTGTGAATGCCTGCTTTTCCAATACCTCATCTTCAGCTCTTGCTACGGCCAATTTCTCGGACAACGAGCTAGTTCCACTTGAAGCCACTGTTGGCTGGTAGCTGTGCGAGTCCCATCTAGCTTGCAACTCTGTCACCTTAGTCTGTAGTATGGTGATTGTTTCAGCCATATTTTCTTTCTCCTCTCTTTTCTTTGATAGTTTACTCGACAATTCTGCCTTCTCTTGCTCTACTTGCACCAATTCAGCTGTCTGGACATGGTGGGAGGCCGATATGTGGGCCTGAACCTTTGTTGACGTGACTTCCTTCTGCAGCTGTTCAATCAAAGCCGCCTGTTGGTTTGTTTCCCCCGTATCCTTTCCCTTGATTTTGTCTTGGAGGAAACGTACCTGATTTTCTCGGGCCCGGCAGCTAATCTGTTCACTTTTCAGGGTAGCCCTGACTTGCTCATGTTTCTGCTCCAACTTCCTCAGCGCGATGGTGACCCGCATCAATTCATCTTTCATCGTATCACATACATTCTGGAAAAGGTCGCACATGTCGTTTGCTGGCACTTTCTTCATGTCAATCGCGTACTCGAGCACCTGATAGCTAGTGACACCTGAATTAGGATCCAAGATAGCTTCTGCCATAGATAATACTAGGTTTTCGGTGTCTGCGTTCATGGAGACAGAGAGACTGGTGTGATACTTCTCAACGTACGCTCCCAGCTCAGCTTTATATTTATCTCGGATTGCTCTATTTGCCTGATCTCTTTCAATTTCCCTCGGCAAGGTATGTTCTATGATGGCCTGTGTGACCTCTGTGAAGTCGGAAGAAGTGGTGCTATCCCTTAGCACCTTTATCCCAGCCTCGCCTTTATCCAATTGACCATACATTGTGAAGGGTTCAAGCAGTTGTTCCTCTCCTATGACTTCTGCCTCACTGGAGGCTGTTTTTTTCTTTTTGTACGGGGGAACTACTCCTGAGGTACCTGCTTCTTCTCCGCCCGTGCCTTCATTGACGTTCTCTTCCTCCCCTGTAGCAGATGAATATGTCTCCATCTGCGAAACCAAAGGCCAAATTTCGAGATTAGCCCTCCATTCCATGAATGGCCTCGGCTCATGCATATAGAGCACAGACTTGTTCCTTTTTCTTTTGTTCGAGATGATTTCTCGAGGGTCATAAGCCCAACTTTTTCCCAGCCTTAGGTCCAGATCTTGCATAATTTTCTCAACGATTGGGAGGGCAAGTCTCGAGTTCACCACAAAAGGGCCGATTTCAGTGGGGAGCCTCAGGATGTAACCCTTCTTGGCAGGGACGAAATGGAGTTGATCGGCCTTGAGGGCCTGCTAGATGTATTCGAGCGCATAAACTCGATGAACAGGAAAGACTGGCAGTCGGTAAGGGGGAACTTCGGCTCCATAGACCCAAATTTCAGTGTAGTCATCGAATAGAAACCAATCCCCAGTGCTCTGGTATTTTCCAGCTTGCAACCAGCTTTTCATCTCTGGAAAGACCCTAGGTGAAGGCGAGTCATGAATAATGGTATAGGCAATAGACATGAAACTATTAACAAAACTGGAATAACCCTCTCCCTTAGTTAATTGGCGTACAGAGAAATTCTATTCAAAAACCGGTCCGGGTTGGGAATTCTCACGATATACTTTGTCTAACCCCAAACCCTCAAATTTATCAGCGTGCTGGTACAAGAAGAGATAGAAAACCATCGAACAGAAACAGAACTGACGGGTTTCTGGAAGCTCCTGGAACTGGGTTCGAATGGTAGTGGCAAGGAAACCAGGAATATCTAACACTACCCCCTTTTGAGATATGAGCCATAAGAGATGGACACACACCTTGAAAATCTCTTCCAGACTTCCTACCCCTAAAAGGCCAGTAATGAGAGAGAGGATGGGCCGGACTTCTTCTGTGAACAAACTTAGATGAAAAGGCTCTATGGCCGGAAGGGAAGTAACCTGATTGCCAGTTATAGAGGAGATGAACGCTTTCTGGGTCTCCCCTGGCTGTCTGGTGAACTGGGCGGCTAAAGCTGCTTCGCCGAAACTGACATATGTGGCGCTGGTAGGAAAGCGGAGAGATTGTTTGATAATATCGGGGGAAAGGGAAAAAAATTTGTTCCCCTGAGGAGAGGTGAAGGTGCCCCGGTGCTCGTCGAAAAAATCTCTGAGCCAGGAGATAAAATCAACCACAGAGTAAACTTGTGGGGCAATTTGGTGATACAGGCCAGACACGACTACCCAGTAACGGTTTTTATTCGCAACATGACGTCCGAAAAGCACGGGCTTAATGCTGTGGATGTCAAATGGGTATTTAGGGTCACAGATACCAGCTTGTAGGTCGATGAGAGGGTCGAACCTGGGTGGGTTCCTGGATTCATGGACCTGAGGGGTCTCTGGTTCATGTTTCTTAGGCGTTCCCCTTCCCATGGCCGACATACAAGAATTTGAAAAAGCGAAAGGAAAAGAGATGGAGTATGAATAACGGAGTACCTGAATGGAAGGTCAATCTGCTCGAGAAAGCGACACAAGGAACTCTAACAATGATAGGGTAGACTAGGTGCTCTTTCCTACTTGGTATATTCCATAGCCGAAAACCTACGACTTTTTACTGGAGTGAAATACGGGGGACATGTTATCTCTGGACTGGGTATTTTGAGGTAAAAAGACATATGGGTAAAACGAAAGGAGGCAAGTGTCATAAGGACACTAACACTGGGGCACACGGTGTGTAGGGATTGGATGCTTATTTGGGGACAGGTAAACACTGCGTGCCGGGTCTTATTACTGGTACGGGTCTCAGTACCAGCAAACCTAAAGGACTTTACCTTACCTTTTACCGTATGTGCTGTATAATTCCTGAAACATATTAACCCTTATGCAGATTAAATACATAACCTACTCGTCGTAAGGGTCCACCTTTCGTTCCGCCACGTCACCATACCACGTGGCATGCTCCTGCCACCTCCTTCTAACCTTGGGTCCCCACCACGTCATGCGTTCACAATTCCGCGGGGGTATGGGTCTCTTCCCTTCCTCGCTGCTCGACCCCCTCGGAATTTCCCTCCTATACATATTCACGTGGCGGTGATTTATTTTAATCCATAGGTTTTGCGCTCTGTTTAACGTTCCCTTGTCTTTTGTATTTTTGTTAGCTTTTTGGCTTTATATTCCATTCTTTTTGCACTAATTCCGCTTTTGGCTTTAACGCACGTGGCTTTCGTTGCTTAGTCTCCTTTTGACCCACTTTTGAAGTATTTCGTCACTTGATACAAAGCTTAATGTCTGACTTGTCAGCATTTTAATAAACCAATGACTAATGTTAAAGGTTAAACAACATTGGCTCCACATGGGGACGGCCCGTTCGTCTTCGAACATGTTGAGAACTATGCAGACCGCATGTTTATCTTTTGTGAACGCCACTTCTCTTGCACTTCCGACTTCTCCCTTCATAAATCATCATGACCCATGCATTATTCAATTTAAAAATGAAAACAACAGCTAATGTACAATATAATACAACCAGGCTCTCTCAGCCTGCTTCAGAACTGAAAGTATGGTTTGAGGAACTGTCCATTTACAGGAGCGTCGAGCAGACCCCCCTGCAAATCCTCCAGCTTAAAGGTATTATTTCCCCCGTGTTCTACAATCTTGAAGGGACCAAACCAAAGGGGGTCGAATTTACCGTGCTTACTTTTATTGGCCCTTCACACATCCCGCCTGAGCACTAGATCTCCCACCTGTAGCCTTATGTCTTTGGCGTGTTGGTCAAACAACTCCTTCATTTTCTCCTGGTACTCCACAAGTCTCTGATTCACCTGACCACGTGTTTCTTCGAGTTCCACCAGCTGGTTAATTCTTCTAGTCATGCTATCAGGTTCCTCCTGAGCCTCTTGCATGAAACGAGCCACGGGTAAAGCTAATTGTATAGGGAACACAGTTGCTCGTCCATATACTAACTCATAGGGAGATTTCCCAGTTTCTCTTTTACTAGTAATTCGATTTTCCCACAGAGCGAACTTCAGTTGGGAATCCCAATTCCTCTGGTTTTTTTTTGTTGTTTTTTTTAGAGCTCTCACCAGCGTTTTATTTGATGATTTCGCCAAACCATTTCCCTGTGGGTAGTAAGCTGTAGAGTGCCCCAGAGAGATATTATATTGCTAACAAAAATTCACAAATTTTGTAGATTTGAAAGCTTGTGCATTGTGAGTGACTATTCTAGCAGGGCATCCAAACCTGGATATAATATTCTCTTCCATGAACTTGATTATCACTGTGTCTGTAGCATTTCGTGCAGGTATGGCTTCCACCCATTTTGTGAAATAATCCGTGGCAGTCAGGATCCATTTGTGCTGTCCACTTGAGGGTGGGTGAATCTCACCTATGAAGTCAATTCCCCACTGTTTGAAAGGTTCATCGACGTGTACAGGAATCAGGGGCAGAGCTGCTAACTTTTGTCACATGCTCTCACCCAAGCAAAGACGTCTCCAAACAATTCAGGCCAGTAGAAACTGGCCTTCAGAATTTTCTGAGCTGTACTCCTCCAGCTGTAATGTCCTCCACAGATTCCCTCATGGAATTCGATTATTATGTTCGTCACTTCGTCTTCAGTGAGGCATAATAACAGTATGCCTGAAAGATCTTTCCAATATAGCTGACCATTTGCAACCATGTACTTTTGTGATTTCAGCGTCAATGCTCTGTATTTTTATTTATCACAGCTGGGTGGACAGCTGAGTGTTAGGAGATACTCAACTATTTCTTTGTACCAAGGACTAGTAAGATACTTTATCCATATTTTATGAGAGGTCATTTCCACTTCTTGCTGCCCTGTCTGTTCCTCAGAATGTTCATTTGCAATCATAGATAAATTGATGCCCAAAGCTTGATCATTTGACTCTGATAAAATTCTTGCTAGCCCCTTCCCTTTAATCAACTTGGTGGGTCTGATGTCCAGATCATATTCCTATATCTTTGCAATCCACCTTCCCCTTTTTCCTTCACTGTCACCCTGAACGAGGATATCTTTAACCGCTGCGGTGGGTACAAATGCGGTAATGTTAGACTGCAGAATATACATGCGGAATGCCTTGAGGGACTTTACCAGGGCATAAGCCTGCTTCTCCAATATATTGTATTTCAATTCTGCGTCGTGAAGAACCTGACTAAAAAAAGCAATGGGTTGTTCGTACCCATCCTCGTTTTCCTGTAGGAGGACTCCAGCTACTGTATGAGGTGAGGCGAAAGAGAAAATCATAAATGGTTTAGTGTAATCCAGCTTTGCCAGCACAGGAGCCTCAGCAAATGCATTCTTTATTCTGGCAAAGGCCTGGCTCGATTCTGGTGACCATTTCACTTCATTATTCTTTTTTAACATATTTGTTATATGCCTAACTGTCTCAGCATAGTTAGGGATAAATCTCCTTAGAAAATTGATACGCCCTAAGAACACCTGGACTTCTTTCTTATTCCTAGGGAGGGAGATACCATTTATAACCTCCACTCTTTTAGGATCAATCTTGACCCCATCCTTAGTTACAATGTGCCCTAGGAGCTTACCCTCCTCCAATACAAACAAGGATTTCTGAGGATTTAGGGAAAGACCATACCTTCTGCATTTTTCAAAAGTTCTCTGTAAATGTTGAATATGCTCAGCGTCATATTTAGAAAACACTGTAATATCATCCAGATAAACCACCAGAAATTTATCCTGTTCCCCAACAAAAGTTAGGTCCATAGCCCTCTGAAATGTGGCTCCTACGTTAATCAGCCCAGAAGGCATCCTAGCATACATGAATGTACCCCAGGGCGTGGTGAAGGCAGTCTTCTTCTGGTCTTCTGGGAGTACAGCCACCTGGTTATAACCCGAAAAACCATCCATCATAGACATCCTAGAGGCCCCCACCACTTTCTGCAGAATGTGGTCCATCTTCGGTAATGGGTAATTGTATTTCAGGGAGGCTCTATTCAAATTTCTAAAATCAATGCACAACCTTATTTCCCCATTTTTCTTTCGGACAGGGACTAGATTTTCCACCCATTTGGAGTACTTCAATGGCACAATTATTTTAGCCTTTAACAGCTTCTTGATTTCTTTCTCGATGGAGGGGAGTAGCAGAGGGTTTATTTGTCTGAGCTTCTGCTTGTGAGGCCTTGCATCTACCTTCAGAGGAATTTCATGCTGCAAAATGCTGATATCAAACATCTTCAGGTCCTGATAGGACCACACAAATACATCCCTATAAGACTGAAATAATTGTAGGTACTTTTTCTTATAGTCATCCGGGACCTTTCTGGATAATTTCACAATCTTGGGCTCAGCCTCAGTACCCAGATTTAGGTCTTCTACCTAGTTTTCGTCTGTCATTTTGCTGGGCTGCCTGGGACATCATTTTTTTCAAACAACCTTTCTAGGGACACCAGGCCTCTAGGGATGACATTTCCCTTCAGCTGTAACACTTTGCTCCCGGCCATTTTTTCTTCCCACTTGTTTTCTGATTGGTTCTCAACATCATCTTCCTCACAATAGTCAATTTCCATATTAGAGAACTCCCCAACTGTCTCTCGAAACCTTTTCACTTGTTCATCGTCCTCAAACACTTGCCAGTGTTTGACATTGTCTGGAATCGAAGGTCGGTACCTTACTTCTATCTCATACCTCAGGAGGGGATTTTGGGGTGGACGGAAGGTGTTGGCAGCTACTGCAAGTGAATCTGCCATCCTGTTCTGCTCCTGAGGCATAAATTGAATATTAAAAGCTGAGAAAAAGTTCTCCACCATGTCCCATACTTCATTTCTGTAAGCTCTTAAACGAGGATGCTTAGCTTGACATTGATTTTTGATCTGTCGGACCACCAATTCTGAATCACCCAAGACCTTCAGGGTTTGTATATTCATATTCCTGGCTGCCTGTAGCCCCAGCAACAGTGCTTCGTACTCAGCCGCATTATTGGTGGCTTCATACTCCAATTTGAAGGACAGTGGGACCCATTTTCCTGTAGGGGAAATCAATAAAACACCAGCACCATTACCTTTTTTCGAATTTTCCCCATCGAAATGTAGAGTCCATACTCCTATCTCAGGGCCTTCTGGGGATTGTTGAACCCTTATTTGACATAAGGAAGGTTCCTGAGCATAACTGTAATCTTCTTCTAACATCAAGCACGAAAAGTCTCTATCCTTACTGTAGACCGTTGAATTTTCTGAACTGTCAGCTTTGGTAACCATTTTTATAAATCTGGTCTCCCTGTATAATCTCCTCTCCTGCCCGCCAAATATTGGGATGGTGGCATATGTTAGATCTAGTTTGATTGACCCACCAATTTTTGTTCCCCAGGACCTTGATAGTAGCATACCAAAACGGGCTGGAATGTCAGCTACCACAATATCCATTACTACACTTTTAGCTGGGATTTGGGCCAGGTTGACCACCAGGTCCTTAATCATGCCCAAGCACTTAAATCTTTTGGAGTCAAACGAGTACAGATCCTGATATGGGCAAGTGATCTGGAGTCCTAATTGTTCCATGACAGACAGAGGCATAAGATTGTGGGAGGCTCCGGAGTCTAACATGCAATTGTGGAGCAATAGGTCATGGATCACCAAAGACACGTAGAAGGGAGGTGTAGTGGGGTCTAATTCCTCGACATGTGGACCAAACAATACCATAGGTCTTTCTTCTTGTAAGTTGAGACTATCAGGGATGTGTATTACTTCTGGGGGAAGCATGAAGGATGTGACTTGGGACTGATATGCTGGATGTTTTAATAACTCAGTCAAAGGAACTGGTATTTTTAATTTTTCAAGTTCTTTTTGTAAATTAAAGACAGATGATGGCTTATCTATTAACACCTCTTTTTCTTTTGAATCTTTGCTCTGGAGGGGAGGCTTAACTTCTTTTACGATGGGCTCGACCTTAGGGGGTGGAGTTACTTGTGAGGATGAAGGCATTTGAGCATCAGATTGCAGGGTTTGGGTGAGGGGCCTCTTACCTTTTTCTAGGGGTTTTTGAGTATTGACCTCCTTCTGTGCAGGTGTCTCTTCTTGGGGTGTGTCCTCCTCTTGCTCTTGAGTGTGATTCCTCTTTCTGGAGGACTTGAGGTCATATTTTCTATTGAACTGAGCCTGCATGAAGTCGACAAACTGCTTGCAGTAGTTGTCAATCTCTGGATCCTCAGTGATTTCGTCCATTTTGACTTCTGAGTGAATTTGTACTTCCTCCTCGACACTTTCATGAACAGGACATTCAATGTCATCATGGTCTGAGAAAACAAGGCAGGTCTCTTCTTGCTCACAAGCAATGTCTTCGGTAGAACCTTCTACTTGCCCTTCCAAGTATAAAGGATGTGGTACCTGATCTTGCTGCTCTTTCTGCCCCCTTTGCAGTATCTGCAAGGGCGGCTTTCTGTATTGAGGGTTGAAACCTCTGTTTGGAGCATTCTAGAAATTCTTTGAGGGTGAATTTTTGGCCTCCATCTCAATTTTGATCAGCTTACTTGAGAGATTCTTGATCATCTTGTTCATTTCTTCAATCTTGTCATTAGCTAAATCTCTGTCTTGGCTTGAGGTGGATACTTCCTCTTTTCCCCTCCTTCTAACATCTTGTTCCTGTTTCCCTTTGGATCTGCCAGTAGAGGCAAAATTTGCTTCTATCTCCAGTGCGTCCATCTGTGCATCGTCCAGAGTGGCTGGCTTCCTTTCTCTCAAGGAGAAACCGAATTCAGAGTCAAACGCTGCCACAAAAACGACCTTGGCAGCAGTCTGGTGAGGCTTCATTTCGGTGGGGAGACTTAGGTACAATTTGTTAAATCTTCTGATAAACTCTGACACCCCTTCATTATGTTTCTTTTTCAGAGTGTTGAATTCTGTAAGAACATTACCATGATCTTTCTTTTCTCCCCATTTTTTGATGAAAGCATCCTCCATTCGTTCCCATGTGTTGATAGAACGAGCTCCAAGTGTTTTGAACCATTTTCTAGCTTCCCCATCTAAGGATTGCACGAACAGCCTTAGGACTACGTCCAGATGTTCCACATTAAAATTCTTTGCGAAAGAGCAGAATACTTTGACATGTTTCTGGGCTTCAATCTCGTTCTCACCACTGAACCTAGGCAGGATCTTTAAATAATCTTACGGCATGTCATTTAATACTACAGGGAGCTCGAGAGGGGCGTATCTGTTTTGCAGGAAACCAGGGACGTTACTCATTGGAGGAGGAGGTGGAGGTAATAAGAGGGCTTGGTGAGTAAGTGGAGGGTTAGGTGGAAGTGTGGTGTGGATGATGATCGCAATATAATGAACTGCAGCTTGGGATGATGGAGACAAGGGTGGAGTGACAACAGCAGACACTTCCATGACCTCTTTAACTTCTTCTGTTTCTGGAGTGGGATGAACTATGTAACGGGTGGTATCTATGGACTCAGCCTTGTCTTTGACTCGGATATTTCCCACGGGTAGATAGTCAGAGTAATAGCCAGCTTCACCCATAGCGGAATTAGAATCTTGCCACTGGGCGACCTGAGAAGAGGAAGAAGGGAAGTCTTCTAGAGAGAGCGGTGGAATTGCGGTATGAACAAATGGTATTCCCCTCCAGTTTCTTCTATGTAGGATTATTTTTGGGTCAGACACAGAAGGTGTCCTTGGCTGGGATGTATCTGACCTCAGGTGTGGCTTACGGGAGCCAGGACTGCAAACAGGTTTAATTGTAGAATGATTGTGGAGTCGCCAAGGTGAGGGGTGCACAACTCTCAACTCTTCGTGCCCACCTAACTGAAGAGTGAACGAATTTTGTCGAGGCCCAAGGATTTAAATTTCTTCAACTTCGTTCCCCGGAAACGGCGCCAAAAAGATGTTGTAACTCCTAGAGATAGCCTTGAGTTGCCAAAGACCAGTGCCTAGGACATCTTAAAGAGTAGGGAATATAAAGTATATTTCAGGCTCATTATCAGCTTAGGACTCTCTACCTTTTCAATTTGTGCAAAGTAACATCGTATGGATGGGACCAAACTACCTTCAGATTTAGCAAGCTATAAAGACAATGGATAGAGAAGAGGGGAACCTTCAATACACATATACTTCAGACAACTTAGAGACAACTTTCATCAAAAAGGGCCAGTTTCTCAAAGACATATAGGTATTTTAACAGAGAAATATATGGTGCGCAGAAAGTGAAAGGGGAGTACTAACTACCAATGAAATGGTGCTCGGAAACATCTTTCAATATAATATGGGCTTAGAAACTAAGAATCCATACATATCAATCAATTCAGTAAGAGTAACATTCCACGATGTTTAATACAGAGGAAATATGAATGATGTGTTAAGTGGAACGACATATCGTGTATGAGCCATATTTAAAGCAACATAGATCAGTAAAGCATGAGTATCAAACAACGATAAATTCATACCAGAGCTGGCTAGTCACTCGCATTCCAAGACACGATAAAAGGAAATTGAAAACAGTGAAGAGAACAATGATACAATATCACTAAGAAAGAGTCACGAACTATATAGCATTAAGACTGAAATCCTCACCTATAACTAGAACTTCTCTTTGTTGAAACCCCATGGGCTCTGAGTATTTGCATTGATAATTCCACGACCAACATACAAAAACTTTTACACTGCGAGTTTCTTCAGGAAATCTGGAACCCTTTTTTTTCTCATTTGATCTTGCTTATATAGGCTTCTTCCTATCTCAGCGAGAAGATATTTTTTAGAAAAATATCTTCTTCGCATAACCAAAATTTGTTAAAGGTCGTTCTGAAAACAACAAAATTCATGATGAGGAATCGGGCCTCTCATCACGGATAGTCAGGCGCTTGGCCGTTTTTTAAAAACAGAAAATTAAACAGCAGTTTGATGAAAAGTAAAATGCTGGAGTGGGGCAAACAACCCACTCGAAACTTAAAAGAAACTATTCTAGTAAAGAGTAAAATAGGTTGTTGAGGCCAAATCATGAGTTGACAAGATATCATAGGTGCGGAAGAGTTGAGGCAGTTGCTGATTCTGGTGGGGACACGTTCGTAGATGAACTGGCATACTCGCTCGTAAACTGAGTGCACCTCTGCTGACTATCTGCAACTGGTTTGGGCATTGCTGAGAACCTCTCCACCTCAACAAAGGCCTCTGTGAGGACGTGGAAACCCGCTCTAGTAGGAAGCTTGTGTTTTATCAAATGAAGGAGGTTGAACTCTTTTCGAAGGAATGAAACAATCATGTCAGCCTTGAGTTGAGCAGCTTTACCTGTTTGGAGGTCGGTTCGATCTTTTTCTTCTTGCAGGCGCACTGTATATTTTGTCAAGGGTAAGAGCATGGAAGGAGTGGTTGGGTCCCAACAGGAAGGGAGTCCAGCTGTCATGATCTCACCCCATACTGCGTCGAATCGTTCCATGTTGGCGACCACCTGTTGGAGAGCTCTCGAAGCTGTGACTCGGGCCATCTCTTTGTTGATGATTTTTTGACATTCAATAGCCTCCGTGAATCGGCTTGGAATACCTTGCTTCTCCATGTCATCTGATCCCAGCTCATTCAGGAACGAAATATACTCTTTGGCATGTTGGGCCCTGTTGGATAAATCGAGGTCTGCCTCCTGCAGTTTTCTACTGAGATAGGGTATAGCAGACTTATTCTCTCCTATCATCCTTAGGAAGCCCCATTGTTCAGTTATCGCTGAAATTATATCAGACCAAATTATGCTCCTAGCTTCAAGGAGGGTGAGATTTCCCTTTGCACGGCTTTTCATGTCGGCGATAGTTTTTTGCTGATCGGCCGTCGTCTTCTTTTCCTGCTCTATTTTTCTCTGCAATTCTTCTATTATTCTGGTGTTCTTAGCCAGAGATTTTTCTAAATTTGTGATCTTTTGCCTTGCTGTGAACGCCTGCTTTTCCAATACCTCATTTTCAGCTCTTGCTACGTCCAATTGCTTGGACAACGAGCTAGTTCCACTTGAAGCCACTGTCGGCTGACAGCTATGCGAGTCCCATCTAGCTTGCAGCTCTTTCACCTTAGTCTGTAGTATGGTGATTGTTTCAGCCATCTTTTCTTTCTCCTCTCTTTCCTTTGATAGTTTACTGGAAAATTCTGCCTTCTCTTGCTCTACTTGCACCAGTTCATCTGTTTGGCCATGGTGGGAGGCCGGTATGCGGGCCTGACCCTTTGCTGACACGACTTCCTTCTGCAGCTATTCAATCAAAGCCGCTTGTGGGTTTGTTTCCCCCGTATCCTTTCCCTTGATTTGGTCTTGGAGGAAACGTACCTGATTTGCTCGGGCGCAGCAGCTAATCTGTTCACTTTTCAGGGTAGCCCTGACTTGCTCATGTTTCTTCTCCAACTTCCTCAACGCGATGGTGACCCGCATCAGTTCATCTTTCATCATATCACATACAGTCTGGAAAAGGTCACACATGTCGTTTGCTGGCACTTTCTTCATGTCGATCGCGTACTCGAGCACCCGATAGCTAGTGACACCTGAATTAGGATCCAAAATAGCTTCTGCCATAGATAATACCAGGTTTTCGGTGTCTGCGTTCATGGAGGCAGAGAGCCTGGTGTGATACTTCTCAACGTACGCTCCCAGCTCAGCTTTATATTTATCTCGGATTGCTCTATTTGCCTGATCTCTTTCAATTGCCCTCGGCGAGGTATGTTCTATGATGGCCTGTGTGACCTCTGTGAAGTCGGAAGAAGTGGTGCTGTCCCTTAGCACCTTTATCCCAGCCTCGCCTTTATCTAATTGACCATACACTGTGAAGGGTTCAAGCAGTTGTTCCTCTCCTATGACTTTTGCCTCACTGGAGGCTGTTTTTTTCTTTTTGTGAGGGGGAACTGCTCCTGAGGTACCTGTTTCTTCTCTGCCCGTGCCTTCATTGACGTTCTCTTCCTCCCCTATAGCAGATGAATCTGTCTCCATCTACGAAACCAAAGGCCAAATTTCGAGATTAGCCCTCCATTCCATGAATGGCCTCAGCTCATGCATATAGGGCACATACCTCTTCCTTTTTCTTTTGTTCGAGATGATTTCTCGAGGGTCATAAGCCCAACTTTTTCCTAGCCTTAGGTCCAGACCTTGCAGCATTTTCTCAACAATTGGGAGGGAAAGTCTCGAGTTCACCACAAAAGGGCCGATTTCAGTGGGGAGCCTCAGGATGTAACCCTTATTGGTAGGGACGAAATGGAGCTGATCGGCCTTGAGGGCCTGCCGGATGTATTCGAGCACATAAACTCGATGAATAGGAAAGACTGGCAGCCAGTAAGGGGGAACTTCGGCTCCATAGACCCGAATTTTAGTGTAGTCATCGAATAGAAACCAATCCCCAGTGCTCTGGTATTTTCCAGCTTGCAGCCAGCTTTTCATCTCTGGAAAGACCCTAGGTGAAGGCGAGTCATGAATAATGGTATAGGAAATAGACATGAAACTATTAACAAAACTGGAATAACCCTCTCCCATAGGTAATTGACGTACAGAGAAATTCCAGTCGAAAATCGGTCGGGGTTGGGAATTCTCACGATATACTTTGTCTAACCCCAAACCCTCAAATTTATCAGCGTGCTTGTACAAGAAGAGATAGAAAACCATTGAACAGAAACGGAACTGACTGGTTTCTGGAAGCTCCTGGAATTGGGTTCGAATGGTAGTGGCAAGGAAACCAGGAATATCTAACACTACCCCCTTTTGAGATATGAGCCATAAGAGATGGACACACACCTTGAAAATCTCTTCTGGACTTCCTACCCCTAAAAGGCCAGTAATGAGAGAGAGGATGGGCCAAACTTCTTCTGTGAACAAACTTAGATGAAAAGGCTCTATGGCCGTAAGGGAAGTAACCTGATTGCCAGTTATAGAGGAGATGAAGGCTTTCTGGGTCTCCCCTGGCTGTCTGGTGAACTGGGCGGCTAAATCTGCTTCGCCGAAACTGACATATGTGGCGCTGGTAGGAAAGCGGAGAGCTTGTTTGATAATATCGGGGGAAAGGGAAAAAAATTTGGTCCCCTGAGGAGAGGTGAAGGTGCCCCGGTGCTCGTCAAAAACATCTCTGAGCCAGGAGATAAAATCAACCACAGAGTAAACTTGAGGGGCAATTTGGTGATACAGGCCAGACAGGACTACCCGGTAACGGTCTTTATTCGCAACATGATGTCCGAAAAGCACGGGCTTAATGCTGCGGATGTCAAATGGGTATTTAGGGTCACAGATACCAGCTTGCAGGTCGATGAGAGGGTCGAACCCAGGTGGGTTCCTGGATTCACGGACCTGAGGGGTCTCTGGTTCATGTTTCTTAGGTGTTCCCCTTCCCATGGCCGACATACAAGAATTTGAAAAAGCGAAAGGAAAAGAGATGGAGTATGAATGACGGAGTACCTGAACGGAAGGTAAATATGCTTGGGAAAGTGACGCAGGGAACTCTGACAATGATAGGGTAGACCAGGCGCTCTTTCCTACTTGGTATATGCCGTAGCCGAAAACCTGCGACTTTTTACTGGAGTGAAATACGGGGGAAATGTTATCTCTGGACTAGGTATTTTGAGGTAAAAAGACGGATGGGTAAAACGAAAGGAGGCAAGTGTCATAAGGACACTGAAAATGGGGCACGCGACATGTAGTGATTGGATGCTTATTTGGGGACAGGTAAACACCGCGTGCCAGGTCTTATTACCGGTACGGGTCTCAGTACCAGCTAACCTAAAGGACTTTACCTTACCTTTTACAGTATGCGCTGTATAATTCCTGAAACATATTAACCCTTATGCAGATTAAATACATAACCTACAAATCGTAAGGGTCCACCTTTCGTTCCGCCACGTCACCATACCACGCAGCATGCTCCTGCCACCTCCTTCTAACCTTGGGTCCCCACCACGTCATGTGTTCACAATTCCGTGGGGGTATGGGTCTCTTCCCTTCCTCACTGCTCGACCCCCTCGAAATTTCCCTCGTGTACATATTCACACGGCGGTGATTTCTTTTAATCCATAGGTTTTGCGCTCTGTGTAATGTTCCCTTGTCTTTTGTATTTCTGTTAGCTTTTTGGCTTTATATTCCATTATTTTTGCGTTAATTCCCCTTTTGGCTTTAATGCACGTGGCTTTCATTGCTTAGTCTCCTTTTGACCCACTTTTGAAGTATTTCGTCGCTTGATACAAAGCTTAATGCCTGACTTGTCAACATTTTAATAAACCAATGACTAATGTTAAAGGTTTAACAACAGCTTCGATGCAGCACTCTCCTTTAGCAGGTCGTCAGCAGAACATGTCTCGATAAAGCCTGTCAGGGATGAGACAAAACTCTCTCTCAGGATACTCGGAAATAGTCTCCTTGCTTGGATTTGGCCTTAAGGGAATCAAGAAGGATCTTGCAGCACAAGGATATGAAAGTTCTTGGGAACTTGGAGATTAGCTTGCCATGGAGAGGAGCAAGCTTTTATAGATGGAGGAAGGGGAGTTGAGATCCCTATAATTATGGGATTGGACCTATCATCAAGGAAGCTTCCATGAGAGGTGGCAAACCACTTCCTCTCTATGGAAATCCGTAGCCAAACCTCCCAACTCAAGATAGATATCAGTCCAGGAATTTGTTAGGACGAAACTTCCCCCATTTATTTTTAAAAAACACCTCTTAATATGGTTGGCGTTGGTGCAGCTCTATGACAGAGCGCAAATTGACGCGCCCTCTTTGGAGGATTTTCCCCCTTGGTGCGAGGGTTGAACTGTGGAACCGCGCCAATGGAAAAAGAGCTATTTTTAGGGTTTTTTGCAGGGAGATGTCTTTAGGGCAATGAAAGCTCATCTTCAGAGGGATGCAATGAAAGTATTTTCAAGTCTTGTCTCTGCTCACAGGTCACGGAATGAGCCCTCCAATGTGTGGGATGGGGATTGTAGGGATGGTGACAAATTGTTGTATAACAGATGCCCCCTAAAGCGTGAGGCCCGAAAGAGAGAGAGGGGGGTGAAATTCTTTACGAGAACATGCCGACTGAAAACACTACCATCGGAAAACCTGCGGAGCGAAGTACAACTGATGTCTTAGATACATGATATTTATACGTGGTATGGGCGCAGCCATCCATAACAAAGTTTACAATAATCTAGATCCAAGGCATGAACGCAGCCATCCAGTGAGGATTGATAAATAGAATCAGGTATGGTCGTAACCATCCAATCAGTGAGTCATGTAAATAATCATAATAATCCACAATATCGCAGCCTGGATTACAACAGACACCATCCAGGGTCTTGCACTCCATCTGAACCCGAACAAAGTACAAGTTCAAGCATGCGAATATGTGAGCTGAAGTCGAACATGCAAGAACATCACCTGGTTACCAGCCAATGATGAAAGTTGTTAACAGACACGAGAGGAACCACCAATAATGACAATGGCCCTCAAGGTACTATAGGTACAATCTACGGCATGTGAATCAATGAGTTGGCATCGAACGCCTATAGAATCACCCGATCGGAGGCCAATGATGAAAACCTCACGTCGAATGCGAGGAACCTGCCATTGAGGCATGCAGGCTCCAAGGTACCATAAGGGAGTCTCTAGATCAGCTTCCTGGATAATGAGTTGAAGTCGACAGGAAGTGACCTTGATCAAAGGTGGGCCATAATGTTTCCCACATCATCGACACAAGACAGAGGAACATGATGTTTTTTGTGAATCAGAATCAAATGAGAATCAGAGGGAGGTTGACACTTTGCAGAGGCCAACTTCTCTTGAACATGTAAACGGCACGACAGTGGACTTGGCAGTGTTTGACATCAACGGATCAGAGGTCATGGTGACGAGGCAATGAGCAGATGAGAGGTCAAAATGGATTATCCAAACCCACGGAGGCAAGTGAAGAACTAGATGAGATGTCCCCAACCCGACACGAATGTAGACAAGTGCCATGTTCAAGAGCGACATACTGCTGACACGACAACGATGTTGGTTCCATTTTCTCCCACCATTTCTGGCGAGTACCCCAATTATTTTTTATAACAAGCTTGAAGGGGATAGCATCTGATTGTAATATAAATCCGCCCTTCGGGCGAATCCATCCTAGCAAATTTAACGAGCCCTAGGAAGGAGAAACTCAGAGAACGTCATTTCGATTGAATCCAATGTCATCAGGGTTTAATGAGTCTGACAAAGGAAGAACTCGACATCTTTTCATGTTTAGAGAGTTTGAAAACACAGCAAAAAGTAAACTGCAGCGGTCCCTTTTCGTAGATAGTTCCTCGGACCTGAAAAGGTAGAAAACAATATCCGAGAAAACCTCCTAGTCGTGATAGGCTAGGGTATTCCTTTTTCGTAAATAATCCATCCCAGCCCGAAAAAGGGGTAAACGTATAATGGGTAGATGTCGATTCGTGTCCACTTTAACGAGATCGAAACGACAAGGGCCTCGGCAATCTTTTCATGTTTAGAGAGTCAGAAAAGAGCTAAAAGTTGACTCCTCCTGGAGGAACGAGTGGTATAAAGGGTAGCAACTGGTTCCGGTAATGATGGAACTGCTCAGAACAAGATAAAGGTCAAGAGGCTGGCTAACGAGACCACTCATCGTAGCGGTTCCTCAGGAATGGGTAAAACAACCAAGTGAAGGCATATGATCGGCCAAGCAGATACTGACGATGGAGTGAGAAAACCAAGGCTCATCTGGCAAAAACAGGCTGATAAAATGGCGATCACCAGGGGTAAAATGTGAATGGTTTCATTTTTACACAAGCTTGAAATCAAGAAACTCTGCTTGAAATTGGTTTCATTTTTACACAAGCTTGAAACGGAAACAAACTATGCTTGAAATAGTAAGCATGCTCCCAGCATGGTGACTCAATTCGAGGTACATGCCCCCCAAGCTTCAGTCCATATGAAAGGAAGATGGAGTGAAGGTTCAAATTACGAGATCAAAAGACTCGACTGGTATTTTACGAGATCTAAACAAAGACTTGAATTGAACAAGAAAGTGTTTCATTATTTTAACGAGGTTGACACATTAAAAGAACTATCCTCAGGACACCTTGTTTCATGGTTTAAGGAGCTTGACACAAGACAAGGAACTCTACTCCGATGACCTTGTTTCATTTTTTAAGGAGCTTGACACAAGACAAGGAACTATGCTCCGACAGACCTTGTTTCATTTTTTAAGGAGCTTGACACAAGAAAACGAACTGTGCTCCGACCAGCTTGTTTCATTTTTAAGGAGCTTGAAACAAGATAAGGAACTCTACTCCAACCGACTTCATCATAATGAACAAGAATTCATCGCTTCCAAGAGTTCCACTCCCGATGGAAGGAAAACATCCTGGAAGTGAGGACCCAATGCCCCCAACACCTGATGCACTACGACATCATCACTGAGCACAGGCACGGGGTAGGTAGCCACATAGTTGACTTGCGGTGGGGCAGATACAACGGGTGGATAAAAACCAGGAAGGGATGATGGCAAGCCAGCTGCCACATCAGGACCAAAGAACAAAAGCTGATCAATGGTCACGATCCGTCCTTAATGCGGAAAACAGGCCACACGAAAAAGGGAGGAGACGAGCGCTCCCATGGCATAGGTGTAATCACACCCCAGGAGCAGATTAAAATCCAAGGGGCCTGGAACGACCATCACGTCCATATGGATGGTTTTACCTCCGAAAGTAACAGGTAACCTTGGAAGGATCCCTAAGGGTTGACTCATTCTTCTGTTAAATGTCAACAGATTCTGCGTAATGGGCGCAAGCGGCGGTGAACCAAAAACTTTCCAGGTAGTCGAGGATAGAATACTAACAGATGCGCCTTCATCTATAATGGTATTGGGTACAACCAGACCAAAGGCTTATACTGTGATTTCGAAAGGCACATAAGACGGAAGGCGATATCCTGAAAATTGACTCCAATCGAAGGAAGCGACCAAACTACTCGAAGGGGCTACCATCGAACCAAGATGGTCTTCCCCTAGTGTTACGGAAGAAGGAGCATCCTCCACGACCTCCATCTCGAAGGTGGGAGGAGTATCCCCTGGGACCTCCATCACGGGAGACGGGGGAGTAGCTTCTTCCTGAGGTACAGGGATAGGATAATCTTCCTCCAAGTCTGAAGAATCTGAAGAAACCAAAAGGACATGAGGGGTGTGAGATCCACTCTCCACAGAAAAGACCTGGTGCACCGTAGACGGGGCCAGCTCAACCGATCCCACGACCAATGGTTGGTTGGGAATGGATTCCTTTATTTGAATTTCCGGGGGAGCGGGATTGACCAAGGATGACTTTTGACCAATCATGGCATCAGTAGGTGGAAGACTCAAAGAAATCTGTTTATAACCAGCCGGGAGGCATGGTGTAGAAACAGTCGGGTTGTCCAAGACTCTCTTGGCTTGATCCATATAAGGACAAAGGTGAATGGCATGGTGCCATTCACACAACTTACAGGGATTGGTGATCTTACCCTGCCTCTTAGGAGCCTTATCAACACTTGCTGAAGACATACCCCTAACCTGGCTCTCGGAAGTCAAAGGCAACGGTGGACAGCCATTGGACCATGCTTCAAGCACCTTGGGAATGCCAGGGAAATCTCGAAAAATATGGTCTCCCGTGCACAACATGCAGGGGAACTTGACTTTTCGTGGAGGGTTGGAAGGTATATCAAGAGGAGATGTCTCAGAGGCAGTAGCTGTACATTTAGCCTCTCACTTATCGGACTTCTTCTTCTTTGTCTTCTTCTTCTTCTTCTTAGCCACCTAGTTACTTGAATCCAGACTTTCACCAGGCGAAGTAGAAGATGAGGACGCAGAAACAGGCGAAGAAGGGGAGAGGTCCTCCTTGGAATCAACATGATGTTGTTCAGGTGGGGGAACTGATTGAACAGTATTTGAGACATTCGGAACTACGGAGGTTGAGAATAACCAAATGGGCAACCCAACAGTTAGCCCAGTAAGGGACAACGTTGCCATATACAGAGCACCAACATTCCCAAAAGGAGGAAAATGACCAGGATTCCCTTCTGAGGGGATTCCTTGGTTGGTAAACTCTGAAAAAGTTGCCATCAAAACTCGAAACCACACACGGGCTGAAAAGGAGTTAAGACACACAATCAAATTTCCAGCAAGAAAAATCTAATAGGGTGTGTGATCGCGGGTGATTACGTTTTACCACATTGAAAAATAAGAAGCTTCACTGTTTCATGTTTTAAGAGTCGAGAAACAGTTGAAAAGGTGACTTTATCTCTTTCAGATTTGACACAAGCGTGAAAGGACAAGCGCTTGGTGATCCTTTCAAATTTAAGGAGTCAGATAGGATCAAATGACTACTCAGAAATATTAGGCAAAAGGGCGTACCAAATAACCGTGAACTGCAATATACACCTTGGTTTCAATAATGAAAGAGAAATCAACCAAGGACTTGATGTACGTGCAGGCAATCTCCCCGAATGCTGTGTCCGGTGTATCATGTGTATAGGGCGGCAGACTCGGCTTCCTATGGATAAAGGATAGAAACCTAGAGGGGTCTCCCTTTATATACGCGACGGTACGGGGAGCACAAGTCCGTGCTAGCGCTATCTAAAGCCAAGAGGCGAACGACAGCTACTAGGTTTTAAGACACCAGAACACGTCTCTAGCCTAGACCTCTAAATTTGTTTGGTTAGATTTCAATGCTGCCTTAGTGTAAATTGAGTAAATTTTAAAGTTTATCTTCAATTACGTTTCAGTTTTTAGGCCCTACCGTATGTCATCTGACAATCTCCTATATGCAGCTATATGAGAAAAGAAAACCTATCAATTCGATGAATGCTATCTAGTTAAGGGAAGAGCTTCAAACAATGATGCAACAAACAACAACACTGAAAATGAAACTTTTCAAAACTAGATGACTTTCACTATCCGAAAGTAATTTCAAACATTCAACTATGAGAATAATGCAATGTAATCTATGCAAAATCCTGTTTTTCGAAAACTATGCAATTGTAATCTATGCACAATTTCCTTTTTCCTTTTCAAATGATAAGAATGCACTCAATGCGTTTTTTGATGAAATGAGAATATACTTAATGCATGCTTTTAATAAAAGATAATGCAATCAAAGCGATTTCTAGTTTTCAATCATTAAATAATGTGATCTAAGTTCAATGACAAATCTAAAAAAAAAATTACTTTTCAATGCAATGTGATCTAATGCATTTTAACGAAAAGAAAACTATGAGACGAAAAATAAAAGAATGAAAATCTCCTTAATGAAGGATAAATGCAAAAGAGATGTAAACAAACACTAAGAATGCAATCGTTGTTTCAAACACTTTGTAATGAAGTTCCTCAAAAGGCTACAAGACATATGAGGTCAAACACAAAGAGGACTTCCAAAGCAAGAGATCAAAACAAGGAATTCATTCCCTTTTACATCAAACAATAATGGAAATAAGACATTCCAAACAATGAGCAATGTAATCTATGCTCATACAGGGAAAAGATCGGAAGGGACAGACACACTGGTGAAGGATTTAGGGAAAAATTCTCAATTTTCATACATCCTGAAATTGGCTCGACTTGTACATTGACAACTAGCGCCAACTGGCGTGACTTACACACTAACAACTAGCGCCAATGGCCAATTGGCACGAGTTGATAACTGACAACAAGCGCCAATGCCTGAAAATGAAAAAAAACAAAGAATTTCTCCCAACCAAGACCAGACTCACCACTTCAAGCAGAATCTCCAAGACACAAATGAACCATGTAATCTAGGCTCAAAGCGAGACAGACACAGATCAAGCTCAGAAAGCTCAAAACAGAGTAAACCCTAGTACCTTACAGGATTGGCATGACTGTAAGGCTAAAACTAGCGCCAAAATAGAATTGGCACGAGTAATACACTAACAACCTGCGCCAATGGGCGCAACTGTCAAGCTGAAAAGCGCGCCAGTCGAGTTTACCAGTCAAAAATAAAAAAGAGCAATCCAACAAGCAGACCAGTGATGATCAAGCTATCCAAAAGCCAAATTCATAGAAAGAGCCAGCCTAGAGAGTTGATCAAGCAAGCAGAATCAAGAATCAACCGAAAAGACAAGACAAAGCTCCAAGTTGTTCAGTCTGTAAACTAAACCGGAGATTGACTGAAGCAGCGTTGATCTACTCCGCTAATGCAGAGCAAAAGCATTTTGAAGGCTATCTGGCTGTACTTCAGGCTCCGTCTATAGCTTACAAATCAAACAACAAGCTAAGTCCCCAGCGGAGTCGCCAAATTCTTGAAGAGGTAAATCCCCTCTGCGGACAGAGGCGATCCCTAGTAGCCCAAATCGGGTCTAGCAACAATCAAAAACGCTACAGTGTAGGTTCCTAATTGCAAATAAACCGACTTGCGATGAAGGCTTACCTGGAATCCAACGCTTTCATTTCTAGAAGAGCTGGTGCTCCCGTTACTTTTCCCTAGCAGATCACAATCCTCACGATCTCCATGATCGGACACCTGCACATGCAAGAAAAAACACAAACGCAAGCATAAAATCCAGTATATACAACTATATGTCAGTCAAAGAGGACATAACTCATGAACATGATCAAGAATAAGAGTGGAACCATAACCGATAGTCACTTATCATTAAAGAGTCAAAAGAAGAATACAACCATAGCTTCGACACAGCACTCTCCTTTAGCAGGTCGTCAGCAGAACATGTCTCGATAAAGCCTGTCAGGGATGAGACAAGCCTCTCTCTCTGGATACTCAACAATAGTCTCCTTGCTTGGATTTGGCCTTAAGGGAATCAAGAAGGCTCTTGCAGCACAAGGATATGAAAGTTCTTGGGAACTTGGAGATTAGCTTGCCATGGAGAGGAGCAAGCTTTTATAGATGGAGGAAGGGGAGTTGAGATCCCTATAATTATGGGATTGCCCTATCATCAAGGAAGCTTCCATGAGAGGTGGCAAACCACTTCCTCTCTATGGAAATCCGTAGCCAAACCTCCCAACTCAAGATAGATATCAGTCCAGGAATTTGTTAGGACGAAACGTCCGCCATTTATTTTTAAAAAACACCTCTTAATATGGTTGGTGCGGGTGCGGCTCTATGACAGAGCACCAATTGGTGCACCCCCTTTGGAGGATTTTCCCCCTTGGCGCGAGGGCTGAAAGGTGGAACCGCGCCAATGGAAAAAGATCTATTTTTAGGGTTTTTTGCAGGGAGATGTTTTCAGGGCAATGAAAGCTCATCTTCAGAGGGATGCAATGAAAGTATTTTCAAGTCTTGTCTCTGCTCATAGGTCACGAAATGAGCCCTCCAATGTGCGGGATGGGGATTGTAGGGATGGTGAAAAATTGCTGTATAACAGGGGACGAATTGGAAGAGTCCTCAAACAATACATTGGTTAGGATCTTGAAGAAGATAATCGTTGAAAATCAGAGGATTGGGACATGAATTTGAAGTTTTCCCTCTGGGAAATTTGAGTCACTACCAAGAGATCTACTGGAAAGCCCCCCATGAACTCGTTTATGGAACTCAACAATTGTTTCCTACTCAGCTGGCTAAACCAATGATTTATTTCCTTCAAGAAGCTCGGAAAGAACCTAATGCTCTGGTAAGGAGATTGAAAAAAATACTTAAATCAAGTGAAAACAGAAAAAATTCAAGGATAACTTGATTACTTATCAGGAAAAGATGAATTTTATATTTGACAAGAAAGCAAAAGAGGTTCTCTTTCAAGCAGGAGATCTGGTACTAATATGGGACACCATAAGAGAAGACAAGGGGAAGCATGGTAAATTTGACGCTCTATGGTATGTTCCATATAGAATCTATGAGGCAAGGTCAAATAACACATTCATTTTGGAAGATCTAGATGGAGAGCCAGTTCAACTGCCTGTGAACGGGTAGTATCTGAAGCATTATTTCTAGCATTAAAAGTCAACACTCCACCATTGTAAATATAGGATTTCTCATTGTTCATATGTCACAAAGAAATATTTGACTCCATGCCCAATGGATAAGGCACTAGTCTGTGGTTCTTAGCACTTATGTGGAAGAAAGCACTATCCCTAGGTGGAGCCAGATGTTGTGGCTCATTTGCATTTACCTTTGAAATATGTTTCAAAACACCAGAAAAAATATATATATGTTAAAAAATATAAATGTTTGTGTGTCATAGAAGACTTTTGATTTATATGTCGGTACATTAACATTAGGTGATGAGATGTGAAGGTGGTTCGATTCAGGCTCATTCACGTCCAGGAAAGCTCGAGAACTGGACCGATGGGCACGTTCAGAACATTACATACCGGACAGGGTCAATTCGGGCTCATTCGTAAGCTTAGGAGTGTTACTCCGTGGAGAGAACGAACTAATTTCCCAAAGGTGGAGAAGGAGTGCATTTCCCTTAAACACTTAAGAGTCTCAGAGGAGTCGCAAAAGGAAAAATGGATGGTTGAGATCGAAGCGCAAAGCTGAAGTGGGGAAAGGGATGATGAAGATTAAATCGCTAATCGCAAATCACAAGTTTCAAAAGATAGAAACGAGAGGTAAATGATAAAGTAGTCGAAGTGCAATGTACGATGCCTGGTGGGACCCGACCACATAGTGCACATTGCTAGTTTTAACAGTTAAGGGCTAAGGTTTAATGTTATACTCGTCGAAGTGCGATGTGCGAAGTGGTGCGGGTTGAGAACAAAATCACAAATCTCAAGTTTTAGAGGATAACCGTGCGAGGTAAGTGATAAAGTCACCTAAGTGGGATGTGTGATGCCAGGTGGGACCCAATCGCATATCGCACATCACTAGTTTTAAAAGATAAGTGTTAAGGAAAAGTTAAGGTAGCGAAGAGCGATGTGCAAGCGGGTGCAATGTGGTTTCAACATCAAACTCCAAAAGTTTTTAGATCCATAAGGTAAGGCATTTCTCATGTTAAACCATGTCGGAGGAAGAAAAGAAGGTTATAATGTAAAACTGGTGAAACACCTTGGTGATGAGAAATAGGCAGAACGCGGTAGAGAAACTCAGGTAAGTGACCCGACGCTGATCAAAAGAGAAGAGGCAAAGTCGGGTAGCAGATGATATGATTAACAATGTTTGAATCATAGGGGCATAGGCGGAGTCATGCAGAAAATCATATACCGGCATTGTTCGAGGCATGACAGCTGGGTCAAATCGAGCACTGAGGTGTCATCTCAGAGCTATGCAGCCATTGCATCATGACCAAAAAGGCCACCTTGGAACTTCAGGAGGACACATCAGCAACAACAGATTCAACAAAATGAGAAAAATTTCCAGTTTTAATTTTCTTTCTCAAGTATGATTGCATAAGTAATCTTAACAATTTATGTAGTCGAATAGTTTCAAAAAGTTCAGCAATTACGAACCACTTTGATGTATTTAAGTAGATAGAAATAAAGAAAAGGGTTTCTGAGTTTTGGACCTCTAGATGATTGTTACTTTATGACAGAACTCTCTTAGAAATTAATGAAATAAGATCAAGTTTCCTACACCTATTGATGTTGATACATCATTTTTGTTTCGCTCTATGGCTATTCCTCTTTCAATGAAGTGAAGTAATGTAGCAGTCGGTCTCTTATTTAAATTTGTGAGTAAGAGTTAAATAACCTTAATTTGCGCTCCTTCACCTCATCTCTTCTCTCTTCATAAAATCCTGATATAACTTTGAAGTGATATATTCTGTGTTTACAACATATTATTTTAAGTTCTCTCTTCCTTCACGGATTTCCTATGAAAATTAAAGGTGGTAGATTATGTGTTTTCAGCATATCATTTTGAGTTTCTCTTACAGTTCTTCTTTTCATTCCATTCAAATATCAATATTTTATGGCATTGTGAAGGCTTTCATTATATCATATTATTGAGGGTACTAAGTAACTGAATTCCAAGGGTGTTAAACAAAGGCCATTTGATATGGTAATTGTGACATACATTTATAAAATGTCTTAAGCACTGATTCCTTACCACAGCCAAGGGATTGTTTCTTGAGATACAATAGTAGACACATACTTTAGCATTTTAGAGGTATCTTTGTTTATAGGGTAGATTGGTAAGGTTTCAAAACGTGCATGAATCTCATGAATTCTTTTATATCAGAAGAATGTGAACAAAATGTGAAAGCTTCTCCAAAACATAGCATCATATCAATGAATTATGTTTATCATCTTAGAAAACAAAAACATGAAGAATGGAAATGGAAATGGAAGGTACAATACATTCAAACATATGATCACAGAAGGTAAAACACTGCTAAAGCACATACCACATGAATCCCACTACAATAGTTGCAAATTATATCTATTACTTCCTGCCAAATTCACAAAGTACACTAGTATCCAAGGTTCAAGTTCACAACATCCAACCTTTGAAAATGATTACAAAGTGCCCCATATAGTCAATGAGTTTGAAATAATCCCTTGGAGGTCGAATTTCCAGCAAGAAAAGCCAAATATATGCATCTATCCACCGTCTACTACATACAAGGGAGGTTACTCAACCAATTCCTCCTTTTCCTAACCATCATGGGACATTACCTCAAAGAATTAAATGGAGGCTAAGACACCTAAGTAACCCTATTTTTTCCATTTACATTTAATTTTACCTCTTACCTTCATTTAATATTACCTCTTGACTTTTACAAAATTCAAACTGAGAATTACAAAAATTCACACAATTATATTTCATAAACATTTATCAGAAATATGCAGATGTGCAACAAGGTCTTGGAGGCCAGTTTTAGGTGCCTTTGTTTAGTCCAAATCCAAATATGAGACCTATATAGAAATATGAGAGAGTGTAGATGTATTTAGAGTATTTACACATGAAAAATGACCCATTTTCGGCTGCAATATGTCCATTTTCCCAAGGTCTGTCTAGGTGTGCTGCGAAAGTAAAAAAGAGAGCCTGAATGTTGATTTTTAACCACTTTTTTGGGTTTTTCCCGAAATATAAGCCCTGGACTAGAAAAATGAGAAAATGGGTTTTGAGAGGAGGCCATAACTTTTCCAAGAGTGTCAAACTTTTTCCATTTGGAGGCTTAGGGAAGAAACGCAACGTGAGCTCATTGCATTTATGGACCTAATCAAAACTTCTGAATTTTCCAAAAATGCACCAAATTTCACCAAAATGCAGAAATTGCTCCAAATCTTCTCAAAATTGGTCCAAAAGTGCCAAATAAGGTGTGTTATTCTATAATGGATGCATCAAATAGTAAGTCCAACTTACCCTTCTCATCATGGCTGATTAGGGTTTCCTTTAATTTGGCTTGTAACTATTTGACCTTGACATTACAAATTTGATTTCTGGCATAGTAATGATCAACCATGTGCTTATGCAAATTGTTATCCCTGTTGGCCTTTTTAAGGAGTTTATCCAAGTGGATGTTGACTTTCTCAATCCAAAAATCCTTGTTCTCATTTATTTCATTAGCTATCCTTTCTTCAAAACTCAACTCTTCATCTGTAGGGTTCTTCTCTCTTTCTTTCTACAATGCTCTTTTGAGACCTATGGTCCTTGGCCTCTTCCTTCTCAACTGCTCTTAATGTTCATCATGCTCATCATAATATTCAATATCAGCCACTGCTTTTCCTTTCACATCATGGATGCTTGCCTCAGACTGAATTTTCTCCAAAGACAATTGTTTTTCCTTTAGGTGATGGTTTTCTTGCTCTAGAAATGAAATGCTGAAATTTTCCCTTGCCAAGTTGTCTTAGAGCTCTTTGACCTGAGAATCTTTGTCTTTGATAATCCTCTCTAGGTTTTTATGCTCATCACTAGCCTCCAATTCTACTAGGTAAAACTCATGCTCTTCCTCATGTATGGATGTCTCATGTTGTAATGATGTCCCCTGATCTACTGATGTGGGCTTAGCAAACACAAGCCTTCTGCCTCTTTGATATGTATGAGTGATCTCAGGCCTAGGTTTCTTTTTCAATGATTCTTTAAGTGATTGAGCTTCTACCCTGCTTGATCAACCCACCTCATGCATGGTAGGTGACATGGTTTGCTGCTGGCTTGGTGTAGTAATTATGGGCATTTGCAAAGATGCCTCAATGAAAGAATCCCATGTCATGTTATTTTCTGCCAACTTATGGAGAACCATGACCTTTATCAAACTATGATGAAAAATTCTAGTATAATGCTATCTTCCTTTCACTTGCACCTTTTTAGACATTTTAATCACAATACTATACAATAAATTGCACAAATTGAGAGATTTAACAATTGTGAAGTGCATGAGTAGTCTAATGTGGTATTGATACATCCTTGAAAATTTTCCCTCGCATGTAAATAACTTCATGAAAACCTTCATTAATGGTGCATATCTCTCTAGAAAATCTCTAAATGGGAAAATATGTGAATGAGCTCCTTTGTATTGTGATTGCAAGTAGGGCTTGTATTCTTCAAGGTTTAGGTTCATGCCTTTGAACCAATTTTGACCATGGTTTGGTAGTCTTGTAACATGAGATATGACATCTACTGAAAATATGAAATTAATGCCTGCAATGGTAGCCAATTCTCCTTTCAAAGTGGTGGCAAAAATATTTGTGAGTTGCTCATGATAACCTGCTTCCTGCACCCTTTGAAAAAACCCTACACAATTTACATCTTCAAAGAAATTTCTGATAAATGGAGAGGAATTGATTTCATTGCAATTGGAGGGCTCAAAAATCAGTATTTTCCCCCTTTGTTATACTTCCTTTTCTATGATGGTGATGAGTCAGCTTCCATCCTGTGAAACCTTAGGTGGAAAGCAAGAAAAATAGTGAAATTTGCAAGTATGAATGAATGAGGGGATACGATGGGTTTGGGAGTTCCTAAGTTTTTTTAGAAAATTTAGGATGGTAAGGAATGATGTTAATGAGTAGGGGAAAATGGAAATTTGGAAAATTAGTGAGGGAAGGGGGTGGTGAAGAGAAAAACATAGTCATACCCTAGAAATACATAGGGTAGACTAGGGTTTATAGGGAAAACGATAGAAATGAAGGGATGAAGCTATGAGATGTATGGAAGTGGTATTTTGACTGCAAATTGAGGTGTAGGAGCAAGAAAGCTAGGGTTTCACGTAGAAATTTATCATTTGGGAAGAAAAACCATGAATTCTAAGCAAACCCTAGGAGAAAAGGTTTTTTATGTCAGAAATACTGAGAGGGTGGGGGGGGTAAATTAGTATTCCTTTCAATTAGAACATTAGTTAATATTAAGTTATTATCAGTGTTTGTACAATGATAGCAGCAAAAAATAGGAACACAAATGCACACATTTTTTAAGGTGGAAACCCACTTCGGGACAAAAACCACCTAATGCTTTTCTAATAATTCTTTAATATTCAACTCCAATTGAAAATAAAGCTCCAACTTCTTAGAATCTAGAAAATCATTCTTCTCCAGCTCCCACTGGATGGAAGCTCCAATGCCCGAGATTCTTCAGTAGTCAACTAAATGGATTCCCCAACACCCAATGAGCTACAACTCACCCTAACACCACCCTACCACCCTATAGAAGAATAAAATAAGAATGGTCTCCCGTACCAGGGAAAATGGTCCACTTTACAATGATTTAGAATGATGTAGAAGAAGAATATATACTATACCATAACCCCAACTTTGACACAACCACCTAATGATGATCCAAGACCTCCCAACACTGTCTCTTCAACCCTTGGCAGATAGACACTAGTACAATTTTTACAATAATGTATTTACAATGATTTAGTACAATGATTGTATGTAGTGCTGCCCACTTGAAGACTTCATAGGATGAATTTCTTGCTGCTGTTATGAACCTTGGTTGCTGCTCTTGTCATGCTACCCTCTACTTCACCTTGCTTTGCTTTTCTACCATAGAAATTCTGGTCCTTTGCAACCCTTGACAACACATGATCTAGATTTTTCTTGCCTTCTAGGAGCTCGATATTGAATCTGGTGTATCTCTGTCATTTCAAATCCTCAATATTTCATTTTTAGTCTTATAGTAGTCCTCTGAGTTTTCTTTCCAATGCCATAGGTCTGACCCAATTTGGATTCTTCAAGAGAGATTTATACCCAATCTCTCACAATGCCCTAATTATGGATTGTTTCAGTAGATCACACTTGTACGACGTGCCATGTGTCACTGTTTCTTCATTTGGCTCTAAAATTGATAGAGAGAAAATTAAATACTGTGCACTATCTACCACTTTTTACAGAATTCCAATCTGATACTCAGAGAGAGAGTTATGACTAATTTACCAAGGTCGCTTCTTTGAGATGAATTTCAAGAGCCTGCAAAAACCCTAACTTCCATAGATCATATCTCCAAAAATGTTGTGCACCTTGATCTGAAATTTTTACAGCAGCTTCCTCAGGATTTCAGCTTCACCTCATAAAAATTTCAGCTTATGAACCTTCATAGAAAAAAAATTTAGAGCACAAATTCCATGATGACCTGTTTCAGATGGCGAAATCTCTTGCCTAAGGAGGAAATGAAGATCACAATTTATATAAATGCTTAGGTTGAGAGGGGCTTCAACAAGTGAACGTGGGAGGGGATTTAAGAGCTTAAAAAATATTAATTATGACTTTTCAATGACCCATGCTCCAACCCCATGGGGTTTTAGCCCACTAACTGGGGGTACAAACTTCAAACATGAATATCTCTCAAACCGTGAAGAATTACATGGCGTGCCATATATCAACAGAAACATCTCAACAAGTAGAAACCATAAAAACCATTATTGACCCAGAGTATATTAATTTGGTAGGTCAAAATTCCCATACAATATTTGGTTAGCCCCTGGTGCTGCTTGGGTTGACATCAGTGACAACTGCTGATCAACAATCTCCCCCTTTGGCATTGATGACAACACAAGTACTTCCCCTGCGATCATGACACCTCTTCCTACAACATTCTCTCCCCCTTTTACATCAATGGCAAAGGGTAACTCCCCCTGAAACACAACCATCCTATGGACCTATACACACTTCCACTCTCCCTAACACACAACCGTCCTGCAGACTTGTAATATACTTCCACTCCCCCTTTATATTCTGAAAAAAGGAAAATATAATGAGAACTTGGGAGAATCCCAAGCTTCTGGCAAAGATATACCAATGTTGATGAATATTTAATATGTGATTCTTTTGGTGCTACTTGGAATCTTGCTACTTTTCCAACTACATGCATAACATCTGATCGAGAGGTTGTTACATATAGAAGACTACTAATCATAGATCTATACAACCTTTGATCCACATCCTTCGATGAGTCGTCTATGCTCAATTTTCAACCTGTTACCATTGGAGTAAGGATGGGTTTGCAATATTCCATTTTAAATTTCTTGAGCATTTCCTTGATGTACTTGGCTTGACATATAAATATTCCTTTCTCTTGCTGAGATATTTGAAGCCCTAAGAAGTATGTCAGCTCACCAAGTAAAGACATCTCGAAATCACTTTGCACCTTTGTAGAAAACTTCTTACTTAGTCGATCATCATTGCTACCGATTATTGTATCATCCTCTTTAGCTACTAGACATGCTTTAGTTTCTTCATCCAAAACATATATGTCATTTGGAGCTTGACTTGTTGTAGCCACAATTTCACCATACACGCCTTTCCTGATTTCACATTTCGTGGAGTTGAATAGTATTATGTGTCCTTGATCACACATTTGTCCAACACTAAGCAGATTGTGATTCATTTTTTCAATTAATAGAACATTCTTGGCTAGAGCATCTTTTCTTTCGAGAGTGACAGTACCTGATCCTATAACATTTGAAGATCCATAATTTCCAAAGGACAAGATTCCATCCTTCTTCTCTTTCAGAGATACAAATTTATTTCTATCTCCAGTCATATGCGTTGAGCAACTGCTATCAACATACTACACATCTTTGTTCTTTTGAGCCTTGAAAGCGAGAGAAAAATTATCATTCTTCTTCTTCTTCCATGTTCGTTCGTTTTGTGGCTTCGAAGATTCTTCTGGAGGATTTTCAAGTCTACAGTCTTTGGCTATGTGTCCAAAGTTTCGAAATTTGTAACATTCAATATTATTTCTTAAATGTTCAAATATATTGATGTTTCACTGAGCCCTGGGAGGTTCATATTTGACATATCTCCTGGAATTGTATTCGTTCCTAGGGTACATGCAAAATTCTACAGCTTTATGACCAAATTTTCCACATGAATAATAGTAGCCATAAAAAATATGTTGGTACCTGGATGGAAATTTTCGTCGAGGAATTGTCTTCCAAGGCTGTTCTTGCGAATCTTGTCCAATGAAGTCTAAATGCATGTCAGATCTCATAGGTTCATTGCATTTTGTTGTAGAAGGCCCTGCTTCTTCTTCTTTGTAACCAATGCCAGTTTTTTCGTTGTAATATCGTTGATTGTTGATGAGTTCTTCCAATGCCCTTCAGTTGTTGGCATAGTTTTGGATATTTTTTCCTTTCTTCACTTCCTCACACAGCGAGACTACTTCGACTTATAATTCTTCCCTTTCTTGGTTGCTTTCTTCCAACTTCTTTTGAAGTGACTCTTCAATGCATTTGTGTTCTTCAACTTCAATTTTGAGACCTTGAACTTGTTCTTCAAGAGTATTGGAACGAATCTTCTCCGCCTTGAGATATTTTATAAGCTTGATTGCTTCCTCATAAAATTCTTCTATGGTCCATCCTTCTTCTTCGTTGTTTGATACCTCTTGTTTATTGTGCTTGGGTTTATTGTGCTTGGCCATAAACAATACTCTCTCATTGGCTTCTTCTTCACTGTCATTGTCTTCATCGGATGATGAGCTATCTTCTTTATAGAGAAAGTTCCTTTTGGATCCTTGCTTGTTGAATTTATTAAAACCTTTATTTCCTTTTGAGTTGACATTACTTTTGTTTGGATACTTTGCTGCAAAATTCCCAACCTCATTATATCAATGGAAGTTTACCTTTGAATTGTCCCTTACCAATTTTTAGTTTTCTCATGAAGTAAGCATATTCTTCATCTGAAAGACCTTCTTCATCATCTCCCTTTTCTTCACACTTGCAGGTGGATGTATTTTCAATTGAAGGTTGTTTATCCTTACTGGTTTTCTTAGATGCAACGAACGCAGTTTATAGATGCGAAGTACCCTCTTCTTCATCAAGTCTCATTTCATATGCTATGAGAACTCCATGTAATTCCTCTTTGCTGAGTTTGTCTAGATTAGCATTGTATTCTAAGACCGATACCTTTGGGTTGAATCTCCCTGGTAACGTTCTAAGAATCTTCCGTATAATAGTCTTCTCGTCAACTGGCTCTCCCAATCCTTCTAGAGTATTGGTTATTTTATCAACATATTGGAAGTATGCAGCAATGTTGCAATCTTCTTTCATTCTGAGTTGCTCAAATTTTTCTCTATAGATTTGAAGCTTTGCTTCTTTGAAATTTGAGTCACCTGCATATATATTCTCAAGCTTGTCCCATACATTTTTGGCAGTTTTACAACCCAACACCTTATGATAAGTAGATTCAATAAGTCCACTGATAACAATATTATTTTCTTTCGCATCATTTACCAAATTATTCTTACCTTGTTCATCCGTAGTTGATGTAAATCCATTTTGAATAGTGTCCCATACTTCGTAACCTTGTGCCAAGAGATAGACCTCCATTCTTCCTTTTGCAGAGTGCATAATTATTTTCATTGAATAGAGGTACACCATTCTTGGTATGCTCCATGACCTCATTCCAGCTATTAAACTACTATTGAAGGAACCAACCTCTGATACCAATTGTTGGAAATACTGAGAGGAGGGGTGAATCAGTATTCCTTTGTAATGTTCCCAATTTTTAGCCTCAAGCTAAAAGGAACATTATAGTTAGCATATTTTTATTTTGTTGAATAAAATGGGTAAGGAGACACCTTAACCCCTTTTGATGGAGAAATAACACTCCTTTTGTGAAAGAAGGAATAATAAATCAGTTGAATTGAGCACCACATGGTGTGAACAGGATTGGATCATGCTTGATCTATTCATTTTGACTAAGTGAACTAAAACTGTCTAGATGCATTGAACCTACTTGGACAGCGTAGTTTTAGTGGAGGCTCCACTTGCTTGAGCTAGAAGCAAGTGTGAATGGGACCCATGGTGAGATGAGTTCATTTTCTTTATAAGGAGGAGATGGCAGCCCATTTTCATTATGCATTAGCTTATTATTTTCATTGAGTCTGCAAAGACTTGCATCCCCGGGCTGTTTAGCAGGGTTGTAGGGTTCATGAACCCAAGGTTGTTCCCAGTCAGGAATCCCTACCTAATCCTCAAGGAAGGAGAGGGTTTGGACTTCATTTCCTCATTCCGGCATTTGGCCAAGCTTATCTTTACAGCTACAACTTTATTTCTGCAACAGATTAACGTTGTGTTGTCGGGAGCAGCAACAGAGGAACTCATTGAGTCATTCTTTGGCTTGTTTTCCAGTGGAGGCCTCAGTTATTCATTGGAGGATCAGTGAGGAGGGATCTCGGGCTCATTTTTAGATCTTTGGCATCAGGCCAAAAACTCACCATCTCTCACAGCGCAGTCAAGGGTAGAAACTACGTTATTTTTAGAGGCGGTAGCTGGGAGAGCCATTTGTGCTTAGCAGGAGGAGTGTTTTTGAGTGAAAGGGATCAACCCTTTGCTTGAGAACATTATTAGAGGAGGGCATGAGTATTTTAGATCTACAATAGCCTCATTCTCATTTTGATTCAGTTGCAGTGACAAGTTATTTGTCACCTTGTACATTTTCTGGCATTTCCAGCAATCCCTCCTAGATTGGCTAGAAATATTGTATTGGAGCCCATTCTTCTATTTTGGGGCATTTATTTATATATTTTAGTCATATTTCATGTATGCACTTCTATAGCAGCAGCTACACTCCTAGAGACAGCGATGTCACTCATTTCCAGCATTTTATGCAGTTGCTTCATCTCTTGTATTTCATGTATTAATCTCTGGAGGGTGATTCCCATTGCATGAGAGGCTTGTTCCTCATGATATTTCTGTACATTTTTGCTGATATACTAATGTATATGGTGGCTGTAATATATTTCATCTTATGTTTCATTCATTTTTTCAGATTTTTATGATTATGTTCATGTATTGTTGTAAGCTCTCTATTTGAGCATTTTCTGAGAGATCTACTTTGGGGATATCTGTATAAGCCTTCTAGGCTTATTTATTTGAGCTCAAATTCTAGAAGAGAAGTTTTTAGTGAGTTAACAAGGGGATCCAAGCCCCCTTTTAGCTTATTTTTACACTGCCTCTCTTATATAGCATCCTTGAGGACCACATTTCAGACATTCCCAAAAAAGGAACATTACATCCTTTCAATTAGAGCATTAGTTAATTTTCAATTATTATCAGTGTTTGTACAATGATAGCAGCAAACAAGAGGAAAAAAAATGCACACATTTTTTAAGGTGGGAACCCACTTCGGGACAAAAACCACCTAATGCTTTTCTAATAATTCTTTAATATTCAACTCCAATTGAAAATAAAGCTCCAAATTCCTAGAATCTAGAAAAGCATTCTTCTCCAGCTCCTGCTGGATGGACACTCCAACGCTCGAGATTATACAGTAGTCAACTGAAAGGATGCCCCAACACCCAATGAGCTACAACTCACCCTAGCACCACCCTACCACCCTATAGAAGAATAAAATAAGAATGGACTCCCGTACCAAGGAAAATGGTCCACTTCACAATGATATAGAATGATGTAGAAGAAGAATATATACTAGACCATAACCCCAAATTTGACACAACCACCTAATGATGATCCTAGACCTCCCAACACTTCCTCTTCAACCCTTGGTAGATAGACAGTAGTACAATTTTTACAATAATGTATTTACAATGACTTAGTATAATGATACCTTTACAATGATTGTATGCAGTGCTACCCACTTGAAGACTTCATAGGATGAACTTCTTGTTGCTGTTATGAACCTTGGTTGCTACTCTTGTCATGCTACCCTTTGCTGCACCTTGATTTGCTTTTTTACCGTAGAAAATTCGGTCCTTTGCAACCCTTGACAACACATGATCTAGCATTTTCTTTCCTTTTAGGAGCTCGATATTGAATCTGGTGTATCTCTGTTATTTCAGATCCTGAATATCTGATTTTCGGTCCTATAGTATTCCTATAAGTCATATTTCCAATGCCATAGGTCTGACCCAATTTGGATTCTTCAAGAGATATTTATACCTAATCTCTCACAATGCCCTAATTATGGACTGTTTCAGCAAAGCGCACTTGTATGACATGCCACATGTCACTGTTTCTTCATTTGGCTATGAAATTGATAGAGAAAAAATTAAAGACTATGCACTATATTCAAATTTTTATGGAATTCCAATCTGATACTCAGAGAAAGAGTTGTGACTAATTTACCAAGGTCACTTCTTTGAGATGAATTTCAGGATCCTGCAAAAAACCTTGACTTCCACAGATCATATCTCCAAAAATGTTGCGCACCTTGATCTAAAATTTTTACAGTAGCTTCCTTAGGATTTTTTCTTCACCTCATAAAAATTTCAGCTTCTGATGCTTCGTAGAAAAAAATTTATAGCGCAAATTCCACGATGACTTGTTTTAGATGGCGAAATCCCTTGCCTAAGGAGGAAATGAAGATCACAATTTATATAAATTCATAGGTTGAGAGGGGCTTCAACAAGTGAATGTGGGAGGGATTTTAGGAGCTTCAAAAATATTAATTATGACTTTTAAATGACCCATTCCCCAACCTCATGGGGTTTTATCCCACTAACTGGGGATACAAACTTCAAACATGAATATCTCTCAAACCGTGAAGAATTACATGGCGTGCCATATATCAACGGAAACATATCGACAAGTAGAAACCATAGAAATAATTATTGACCCAGAGTGTATTATTTTGGTAGGTTAAAATTCCCATACAATATTGGTTTAGCCCCTGGTGCTGCTTGGGTTGACATCAATGACAACCGCTGATCAACATTTTATAAAATTCTCTTGGTAAACAGTGTTAGGGGGGTATGAAATACTTTGAATTACTTCTTGAAGAGGTTGGAGGCTGTAATTTCTGGTGTGAAGCCTTGAAAAAATAATTTGACTACTAAAATCCACTTCTGCAAAACTCTACCATGTACGAAGTGTAGGCTTCCTCTGCACAGCGCTCATGTGCAACGTAGTGTTTCTAGGCGCAACGCCCTTCCTAGATGCGTAATGTAGTATTCGTATGTGCAACGAGCTCAAGTTTTTTCCAGTGAGAGTTAAAAAACCAATTTTTCGTTCCAATGTGAGAGAGGATCTCGATAATAGGAGAATAATAGAGTGCAAATGAGTTTCCATTTTGTATTTTTGGCCTTTTATAAACTGAAGTGACCATTTTTTTTGTGAGAATGGGCCCCACATGTCATTTCGAAGAATAACTTGCATTTTTTTGAACTATGTAACCTTTGGAACGTTGTAGATTTTTTGGTACCTTCAATTGTAGCTTTAGGAACATGAAATTATTACATAATATAAACAATAAATTACACTTTGAAATAAAACTTTATTAAAGAAACTTGCTTATTACCACTCCTCCAATTGCCAGATTTTATACATGAAATGACAGATTTGGTGACCTTGAAGCCCTAATGACTTAATGGAGACACTGAACTGAATGAAATCATGATGGTGATGACTGGAATGATGATGATTATCTCGGAATGAGGATACACTCAGCTGAGTGATGACAAGGACCAACATGTGAAAATTTTGGAAGGAGTGGAAATAGTCCTAGACCTAATACCCAGTGACCAAAGCTTTGTTGAAGACCTAATGAAATGATAAAAATTTTACTATGAGACCCTAACAAGACATGATAAGAGGCCATTTGATCACTGGTGATAGGATGTATAGACTGACACTAACAACTACCACTACACACTCCAATCCTTTTAATAACTAGAAAAATCTTGATAAAACCTTTGAGGTAAATATTTTCCAATATACCACAATAGATAAATCCTCAAGAGGTAAGAAAAGGGTAAAGGAAAATATGATCTATATTTATGCAGGAATGCAAAAGAATACACATATAACCATAAATATAACAATGCAGTGGAAATAACACTTCATTTCATTAATATCAAAGAACTAAAATCTGTTTACAAACAGAATGGAAATAAACTAGCTAGGGCGCTGGTAGCTTATCTCTGAGAAGAGATGTGGTGGATACAAGCCTCTGAACTCTATGTTACAATGAGGCTCAAAGGCCTATATATTATTGAGAAACAAAAAAAAACCCTAAACATCCAAAAACCCAGCCCTAGGAGATGAAACACTAGAATATGGGCCCCGTCGGAGTAAATTGGTACATCAATTTCCCGGGGTCGTAATTTTGGAATACTATCTTCATTTGACGCACATGATATATTTTTCGCAAGATCTATCTGAGGACTAAAATTTCTTACTATGAATATCAATTTCAGAATTAAATCATATTATTCGAAGAAGCAATGCGCAAAAAACATCATTCAGGGCCTCAAAACGGCTCCAAAGGTTCAAGGCCTGAAAAACTCCTAAAAATAGTAAACTATGCTATTATTAAGGAAACTGAAAAATTGAAAGAAAAAATGGCAGGGACCAAAGTGGAAGAGGCGGGTGGCCACCAATATCCACTTGGATCATTCCTCCCCCTTAGGAAGCAATGGTCCCCATTGCATTGAGTTCCTCCATGAGATGAGGAAACTTATGCTAAAATTGGTCCTTGGTGAACCACTTGATTTGGTGCAGGAGTTGGCCAACTTTGACCACCTGATATAGTTGGATCTTATGCTGGTGAGTGTTCTTGATTTTCATCTCCATGATACAATCTTTGGTGGCCTGTCCCAAGCAGTTTGGGTTTAAATCTATTGGTGTTAGTTTTTCTGCAATCTCAGAGGTTTCCAATAGAGGTGGGAAATAGGGCCAAAGACAGTCCACATTGAATATTGGGTGTAGACCAAGGAATGGTGGAATGTTGAGCTCGAAGGCATTGTTCCCTACATCCTTGGTGATGGCGTATGGCCCATATTAGAGCGGGAAAAGCTTGTGGTGGGGTCTGTTGAGGTATACAAGGTGTCTTTTTAACGCCTATTTATCCTACATTAATTATCAATCCAGGAACGAATTTTTATCTCAAGAGTGTACTCTGTCTGAGGCTGCAATTTATCCAAGAGTAATGATCTTCAATATGTAGTACAGTGTTTCAAATGAAAAAGTAAAGCACAAGAATTCAATTCATAGTTTTAAAGATATATGCAAATCAATTTCCGCGCTGTATAAAAATTAAATTGTATGCCTTAAATGAGAAAGAGAGTAGAAAACATCCATCATGTGTAGCAATTCCCCCCACCCAAACTGAAGAATTAACATGTCCTCATGCGATGCTAGAAAACAAAGAGAGGTGGTTGCTACAATCTGTTGAAATCTATGCTTGGTGTAAAACAACATGGAATAAGGGAGGTGTTGAGAATGAATAAGAATATCAATTGATGATAAAGAAGATTACTGACATGGTCATAAGAAATAAATGAAGGAAAGCAACATTCCCCCAAACTAAAAGATGAGATTTCTCTGAAAAATGGGAAGTGGTAAAGATGTGGAATGAATGATGATAAATAATGCTCAATGGATTTTCATAAAATTCTCTTAAATTTATAATAAATCAGAAAATTATGTTATTTTACCTCAAGTGTTACCTCCGAAAAAATGCGGAATGACATGTAGGGACTGGCCTTTGTTGAAGATGATGTAGGCTGAGCGGATACTGAAAGTGATGCAAAATTTGGAAGCCATGCAAGCACATCATGTCTGAAGAATTGTGCATGTTTGCAAGTTGCATGAGCCTTTACTGTTAGTTGCAATAGTGTGGTCGTGCTGCGAATAGAATTGTCCCCCATACTTGTTGTTCTCCTATAAACAAATCATGATTCTGTATGCAATTTTCTTGAATCCACAGTGTTAATTTTGAAGAGCAACAGATAAAACGTATGCCAAAAGTTTAATCAGAAAAACTTCTGTAGAAATGCAGTATGAATATTGTGGCAAATCAACAAATTATGGCAGTGTACTACACAGCAATTGTACAGCATTGAAATACATACATACTTATGATATGATCAATAAATTATCGCATTACTGAAATAAATGCATATTTTGAAATCGTGAGTAGATATGGAAATGTTTATGTAATGATTCAAAAATAAGGGAAAATGACAGCTGATGAAAAAAATACTTATGCGGTCATTATCCACATAAACTAATATGATCGATTTATAAATAAATTTCATGCATAAGAGATTCCGAACAAAGGGTTTAGGAGCATACTCTCATTTGATATTAGATAAAGATATAAGAAAAGGGTTTATCATTACTATTGATTTGTGAAAAATATGACTCCAATACCATCAGCAGAGCTCTATTGCCCACAGGTGTCTATAACCTTGAAAAAGTTGCTTTCTCACCCTTGGAACCATTATCCTTTATTTATGCCTAGGGAAGTGGTGTGCGATGTCATGATGGAGGCCACTGTGCTGGCTTGGGAACTAGATGAATCACAATGTCATTCACCAGGAAAGAGTGAAAGGTGGGCAGGTCGGCTCGTGATGAGACCTCCTGTTCCAAGGACCTTTTATTTTTCTGAGTTGTCCATTGGATCATATCCCTGGTGTGGTGGCCATAATGGGAATGCCACTTCACTGCTCCCTTATGACCATGGTAGGCTGGCTCTTGATGAGACCCCCTATCCCCCATCTGTCATATCATAGAATTGTTAGTAATCATATATGGATTTTTCTTTTCTTTCCTTTTACATATAGCACTTCCCTATTTATATATAAAGGGTGGATCAACACTCCTTAAGAGTAGGGATGGTGGAAGAACTCTGAACATCTCAATAGAGAAAGTATGCCCTTATTCTTATTCAATAAATAAAAATCAAAGAGATTTGTGAAGATTTAGGGAAGAACCAACATGATAAAGATAGTCGATCATATTAATTTTAGTGAAAATAAAGACAACAAAGTGATATAGATGGTTATGTCCTTTCCTTTTTCCTATCACTACAAAACAATTTCTTAAAAATGACAATTTCTCTTGATTTGTTGATTCCAGTAACCTCTAATTTGTGTATCCTTGCATAAATTGTGTGTTTTCCTTTAAAAGAGTCATGAATAATTCACAAAAATCCTCAAAAATTTGTTCACAAACAAGAAAAATGCACTCAAAAAGTGTTGTTCCTTTGGAAAGGAACAACAAAAACAATATGCAAAAATGTTGTTCCTTTCGAAAGGAACAACAAAAACATGCAGCAAAAGTGTTGTTCCTTCTGAAAGAAACAACAAAATTGTTGTTCTTTTTGAAAAGAACGGCAAAAAAACGCAGCAAAAGTGTTGTTCCTTCTGAAAGGAACAGCAAAACTGTTGTTCCTTTTGAAAAGAACAATAAAAACACGCAACAAAAATGTTGTTCTTTTTGAAAGGAACAACAAAACTAATCAGCAGAATTGTTGTTCCTTTTGGAAGGAACAACAAAAATAAACATACAAACACACTGATTCTTAAGAGGAACGGTTGTTGTTTCTTAAGAAGAACAACATGAAAAATAAAGGCACACAAAAAAGTAGGGAACAACAAAGAAAATGCACGCAGAAATTCTTGTAGGAAACAGCAAAGGGAAAAGAAAAATAGAGGAAAGAACAAAGCTAATGTGCAATTTATTGTCAAGAAAATCCAATCAAATAGAAAGGAAAATTTATGTACAGGTTTCAAGAAAAAATAATTTTTTACAGAATTGGTGCTACCAAAGAATTGCCTTTTGTAATTGAAACTTGCATGGTGGGGTCCTTATTGTTCAATTGCAAATGGAACACAAAATAAAATTTGGAGGGATCAACACCTAAAACACAAAAACATAAAAGAAATCAGAAAAGAAACAACACTTTATTAAGTTACAACAGCTATGATGCTATTTTCTAAGGGAATATCAATTTGTTAATGGAAAAAAAAATGATCCTTTTGAAAAATGTTTTGGCAGCAGTGACATGAATCTTGAAATGGAAACCAATTCTTCATTTCTTCTTGTTATGAATATGTTAGGTAATGAACTGGATGGAATTCCCTTGTTTCACTAAAATTTCTTTCAAGAATCGCTCGTCCATAAATTGACCTTCTTTGTTCTGCTAAGACCTGCAAAAAAAGGAGTGTCTGCCTGCAATAAAACATTAAATCATGGAGAAAGAGAGGTGTACGGGCTCACATATTCCAATAATTATGCAAAAAACTAACAATTAGTTACTCTATAGAACAAATCCATGGACAAAGTAAAATTAATTTATTACCTGCGGGAGAGCAATGGCCAATCATGCTAACATGCAGTGTTTCAATCATAACTTCTTTGTTTTTAGTCTGATTTGAGTGATTATAAAGCCAAATGAGATTTAATTAAAAGGTTTATCTCCAATAGAAACATTTTTTTAAAATTCAATGCTATGATATGTCAAATTTTCTTATAACAACCTTCATAATAGAGTCATTTTCGATTTTCCAGCTTAGACCAACAGTTGATATTTCAAGCATAAATTTTTCGTTTAATGGTGGATTGAACCGATTAAAATTGGAGATTAAATTATATTCATTTTTTTATCTCCAATAGAAACATGTTATTAAGACAAGAATAATTGATGGGTCAAATACGCTAGTGAATAGTCGAGAAAACAGAGTTTCAAGAAAGCTGATTTATGATAGGCAGTCAGTATTTTGGTCATAAATTCCTCATACGATATCAAAATTGAGTGATTAAAATTGATTTGTAAACTATATTCATATAATAATATACCATAAAAACATTTTTTAAAAATATATTCATTTAGGTCTCCAAAAACTAATTGTCCCAACTCTGTTCTTGAGCTGCCCACTAGACACCATGTTAATGTTTTGGTTCTAACTTTTTCGTTTCAAATCCAAATGGAGTGATTCAAATTGGGTTGGAAAGTATAAATAAATGGATACTTAGGATATAAATATTTTTCTTCAATTTTGGTCCCTCAAAACATGACTTTCCCAACTTTGTTTTCAAAAATTTCAAGCCCGCAAGCCAAAAAAATGATATTCAAGCAATTTTTCCATATTGATGATAAAAATGAATATAAGTGTTTTTAGAAATGTTATTTGCAATATAATTCATCTACATACACAAATAAATTATAATATTTATCATCAATTTTGATTTCCACAGCGTGTTGCAACAAAAAAAAAAACAATTATTTTTACAAAAATAAAAAATAAAAATGTGTTTGTTTTATTTCCTTATTTATTTTATTTTCTCCACTATCCTACTCTTCTTTGAGAATCGAATATGTTTATGTATAAGCGTATTTCCAGTGGAACCGTTTTAGAAATAAGGCCTCTAGTATATACATAACCAAATTTGAAAAATGCATGTTGATAAAATTTAGGGTATGAGAAGCCAACTCCCCTTGAAAAGATGGTGCCAAAAATTGTTGAAGCATGGAGTGATGTTGCAAACAAATGATGGAGTGAAACCAATCTTAAATGTATCCCTTACTTTCTTGATTTCCCATAGCCATCGTATCATGAAGTTCTTGAGCTTTTAAAATGGTTTTTTGGTGCAAACTAGAAGAAACCTTATTTTCTTTCATGACTTCTACAATTTTTGGATTTGATACATTCTGAGTCTCTGTGTAAGTTTTCTCCAATAGTGCATGTGAGATAGAATGGGTGGGAAGGGTGGGTAAATTTTTCAGTTCAACACTGTAAGCATGTTGTACTGGTTTATTATGGTGAGGTTGTTGAATGAGTTGAGCAAGAAATTGTGTAGGGAATGGAACCTCTTGATGATGTAGTTGATTGGGTTGAGTGGATGATTTTGATAGGCAAGCAAGATGTTGTGGAAGAGCTAGAATATGTGTTTGTGCTACAAGATGAGGGAGAGTAGTCATGCAATCATAAGGTGAAACATGCCAAGCTTGTAGACAAGATTGGTGGTGGTTATATTGAGATTGGCATGGCTGCCCTAACATGTGACTATTCCTTAATGGATTATGCAAGTAAGAGAATGGAGAGGAAGTGTTTTGAACCATACCTATTGACCTTGTTGTAGCTTCCCCATCTCTTTGATATGCCACTTCCAAATTAGATAAGGAAGAACAACTATCTATGAGATGCTCCTTTCGGTAATGAGGGAAAAACACTTCATCAAATTCTTGATTTTTCCAAACCTGTAAAACATTCAATTGTGAATTTAGAGCGCTAATAAAATCATATTTAAAATTTCCAAATAAAACATTGATTTCAGCTCTTATGTCTCTTGTTCTTGTAGTAAATTTAGAAAAGAAAGAAGAAACTTCTCTATAATTCTTACCAGCCTTGGAAATTCCTCTTGAATACCTTATGCACAACTCACAAACATCATTATATGATAACTGAAAAACATCACCTTTTCCTATCATATTTAAGAGTTCTAAAAATTCATCTTTGATTCCTTTAAGAAGGAGTGTTTTCAAGATCTCTTTTTCCAAATGTTTATGATTTGATTTTTTAAGGTTATATCGAAATCGCTCTACATAGTCCTCCAAGCTTTCATCTTCCATTTGTATCATACTGAAAATATCTTCATTGGATTTGTAGTAGTCTTGGTACTTCTTCAAGAATATGTTCTTCATGTCCTCTCATGTTTGGATGCAGTTCCCTCCTAGGCTCATGAACCATCGGAGAGCTGCTCCTTTTAGAGTAAGAGGAAACACTTTCAACCTTTGATCATTAGTACAATAATCATATCCTCTACAAATTATTTCAAACTCAAATAAGAATGTATTTGGATCTTCATTTGTTAAACCATGAAAATTTGGTAGAGACAATGGGGGAATTATGTGCATTTTTGTCACTCCTCCTAGATCTTTGATAGGGAATTCAAAAGTTGCAATGTGAGACATTTCTTACCATAATAGAAGATTTTCTTCATATGTTTCTTTGAGGATCCTCCTTAAAATATTCCTGTCAATTGGTTAGTGAAATGGGTGGTGCTTACATCACCACTCGAGTGGAATTACAAGATTTTTTTTCAAAAATTCTACCTCTAAAATTCAAAAAAAACGCAAGCATTCATTTCTACCTTAAGCTTTCACTCAATTTTGCTATGAAGCGGGCTAGTGAACAAGTGTGTTCCTTGCTCGGTGCACAGGTTCTTACCTTCCATCTTTAATACCCAATTCTTCCCAAGCAGAAAAAATTAAATATGCATCACTCTTTCTAAATGGCATACACTCTCCCCGGCAACGACGCCAAAATGTTGAAGTATAAAAGGTGTCCTTTTAACGCCTATTTATCCTACATTAATTATCAATCCAGGAACGAATTTTTATCTCAAGAGTGTACTCTTTCTGAGGCTGCGATTTATCCAAGAGTAATGCTCTTCAATATGTAGTACAGTGTTTCAAATGCAAAAGTAAACGGATGCTTGAAAAAGAAATCTAATTATAACAACATAAACTCAAATGCTCTGAAATCCAACTATTCACTCAGAAAACATCAATCGAGTATACAGTAGCAATAACTCATTCCTCTAGAAATTGATGCAATTGAAATCAAACTGGAACAAGACAATCAATCTGGGAATGTGGAAGCAATAACCAATGTTCTCTACAGTTGACAGTTCTACTCTCAAGCAATCAAAAGGAAATAGAAATTGAACTAAGAAATTGTTGTAAACTTAATGAACTGGAAATGAATAGAAAACTGTAATCGAATAACGATGTAAATAAGCAACGAATTATGACTGCAGGAATTGAACAGCAGGAATTAACTAATGAATCTGAACAGCAACTATGAACGCAAAGGAATCAAATAGTTAATTATGTTGAACACCAAACCCTGTCGACAACAAACATTATTAAGCAACCCAAAGGAATAGCAAATGAAGTAAATATTGAACAGAAAAGCTTTATAAGCAATAACAAGATGAATAATACCAAAATTAAGATTCTTGTTGAAATGGAACAGCAATGCAATTCATTAACGCAACACAGTAATAAAAAATTCAATAACAACTTAATTAACTTTACAAATGTAATAAAACCAATCACAATTATCACACAACGGTAATTAAAAGAGTAGAAATACAAACAGCAGAACTATTCCACCATGTTCGGGCCCTGAATCACCGGTGAAACGCTGCTGGGCTACTGCAGAACTAAGAAATTAAACGGCAACACATTCTTCTATTAATCATGCATAAAAACATTTACAAATGGTCGATCTCTATTTAATCAATAAGATTCGATGAGGGATTGTGTAATTACAACATGAAATCTCTCCATCTCTCCTCCGTCCATCCTTTCAATACATAATACATGCTCTCCATTTATAATCATAAAGAGGAGAAATTAACTAGTAAATATGATTTCTCATAACAATATTGGATTGTTCCCAACAACTTGATCAACCAGAAAATATATTTCCATCAATATTTCAACAAGATCAAGTCGAATTTGGATTTGTAGCTGAGATAATTTGGAGGACGGCCGCAACAGTAAATCTGAGAAAAGCATGCTCAAACAACCTTGTGTTTCTCTCAATACAGGCCGAATTTTGCAAACCGTTCTATGGTAAAGTTAACTTGGTCCGTTCTGGACAAAACCCATGTTCCGGATTTTCCAGATTATTCTTCATTTTCCCAGAATCTCAACTGCAAAATTGTCACTTCTTATTCCAACGAATTTCTGAGTTGGAATATTTGATGATGATCTGGAGATCAAATCTACAATCTGGAAAATATCTTGGAGGCTAAACTGGTGAGTGCTATTACAAAATATATTAATAAACCATCATTGATAAAATTATGCATAATAATCATCAATTTATTAAAAATAAAGGAGAAGAAATAATATTTATCCATAAAAACATAAATAATTATAAAATGTATTTATATGATAAATTATGATAAATTACATGATAAAGGAGAGTAGAAATGGATGAAATAAGTGTTAAAAAGTGGTCGTATTCACGGCCCAACAGGGTCCAGTGAGGCACTCCTTCTGCAAATGTAGCCACACTTTTTCACCCCCCTGGAAGTGGTGTGGCACCCGATGTTGATCATGTCATTGCTTGTACTTAGCATTGGCTCTGTTCAATGTGTCATGAACCTACTCACGGATGTGCTGAATTTTCTTAATGAATTTTTTCACTTTGTCAGCTTCTGAATGGACATGAGCCGAATCATCTTGTGTAGCCACAAATGGCATGGCTACGTCAATGGGAAATATTGGCTAGAACCCCAAGCCCACCTAAAAGGGGTTGTGGATGGTTGAGTATTGGAGAGCCCAGTTATAACTGTGTTGTATATAGGTAAGACTCTCATACCATGTGCATGGATGATTTGAATTGTACTTGCGTAGAATGTGTATAATCATCCTATTGACGACCTCTATCTGGCCATCATTTTGGGGATGGAAAGCTATGGACTTGGTGAGCTTGGTGTCCAACATTGATCAGAGGATGCACCAAAATGTGCTGAGGAACTTACTATCCTGATCTGAGATGATAAACTGTGGGATCCAAAAGTGCACCCACACTCTTTCAAAGAATAGTTTAGCAATGGCTTCCGGTGTGATATTCTTCTTACGGGCCGACATAATGGCCATCTTTGAGAATTCGTCGATGACCACGAAAACACAGTCATTTCCATGCTTAGTAGAAGGAAGGCCCGACATGTAATCCATGGAGATGGATTCCCAAGGTTGACTAGGGGTAGATAGCAGAGTATAGAGGCCTTGCTTCTTGATGGTTAGTTTGGCAATGGAGCAAGCAGTGCAGGATCTGATGTACTTCCAAACATCGTGTCGAAGGTTCGGCCAATAGAAATACTTCTGCAGTAATGCCACTATTTTCTCGACCCCAAAATGCCCAGCAATTCGACTGTAGTGTGCTTCCCAAATCATCTTGGTACACTCGCTTGAAGGAACACAAAGGTGTCCCAGTCAACATAGTAATGCATCCTGGAGGTGAAAATTTGGAACCTGCGTACCCTCCAAGAGTGTCTTGTATGTTGTTGGCTCGAGGGGTCCTAACCCAGGTTCGGAGGTTCAAGGTTTGCCAAAAAACCCCTATACTACTGGCCCTTTTGGCAGTGACCTGCTTGCGCAAGAAAAAGTCTCACCCAAAGTAGTATGGGTGGGTCCTAGAACTAGCTTTCCACACCTTGGGAGAGGGTAGGCAAGTCAAGCCAAGCTGTGTTCAGTCTTATTGCAACCTGATCTTATATTACAGAGCCTAGATCTACAGATTCCCTTTGCATCCATGTGCTTAATAACAATGATACTCACAGTAATCACCAGATCATGAACTTATATAAATATAACACAGCTATTCCAAATATTCTTGCAGAAAATGTAACAGAACAGTCCCACATCGCAGCTTAAACCTGTTAGCCACCAATAAAATTTGTCATATCAAATGGTGGCTAAAAAAATTTTGGAGCCTTCAAGAAACAATTTTTATTGCAAAAAAAGTGTTATCTCTTGAAGACTCATGAATACATTATGCCCTTAGTTCAATCTTCACTATTGTTTCCTTTTCCAACTCAGAAATTCTGTTATTTTCCATGAAGATAAGACTGCTGCAAAACACCATTTTTTCCCTTCCCTCCACCTCAAAATTAACCTTCACTTTTCCTCCTCTTTTTCCTCATAAAATTCCTCTATTTTCCCTTTTTTCCATTTCCCCCTTCATAAAATCCATATTACAGAGTTTAAAACTCCTTTTTTAACTCTCTCGAAACCCCCAAATCCATCAAAAAACTCTGAAAAAACCATAAAAAATGCACTATTTGTATTACAGGCTTAAGCCCCCTTGGTATAAGTCCTAAACCACTTCCCCACATGTGCTCGTGCCCTAGAACTAGGCACTAAGCCATTTCGACGCTTATCACATCGGAGAAAATAGAGGGCACAAGTCTTTTGTTGAGTTGAGAACTCCGATTGTGATTGGCCCTTTATTACACAGCCCCCGATCCTATTACCACCTCATATAACCCTTGTGCCTGAAATCGGGCGCTAAAACTTGTGAATAAACTTTTCTCGATGCTCATTTTCCTTTGTAAATAAAAAAACCAACTTTTCCTAAAGTTTGGTATGAACCCGCCCAAACAATGTTTTTTAATGTAAAATGGGTAGATTGAAAAACCCACATCAAAAGTTTCAATGCGATTGAAGCCCCATTGTATAAACCCCGCTCTCCACTTCACTCCATATGACTTACGCCTGGGACGAAGAGTTTAAGTCTCGAAGTGCTGATCGCATCGCAAAAATCCAAATGGGTAGATTGAAAGACCAAGCCCAACTTTCCGATGCGTTTGGCCCTTATATACATAAAACCTGGGCCTATCACACTTCATATAAACCACATGCCCCGCAGTCGGGCGCCATACCATTTTATAACCTGCCCAATACATAAAAACCTTTGTATTTCATTAATTTTTGGGTTTTCATATATTATAAAGGGGTTTCTGCCGGCACATGTCTCAAACAATATTCGTCGTTGATCTTAAGACAATCAACGGCCCGCATAGTATCGCATCGAAAATTTTATCAGGCGCATTCTATTTTTCTCCCCGATTGGCGATCTCCCAATCAATCATGAGCCGTTGGATCTATCTGCCATATCCCTGATCCGATGACCCTCATTCACTCCGATCATTAGCCTATCCTTCGCCTTCAAAACCCTTTAATTTATTTGCCACCGTCGATCTGATCTGCAGATCAATGGCCAGCGCTTAATCGCATCGGTGCTATACAAGTTCTTCGCCCTGCCGATCGCCGAGCCCCAATTGCATCTGGGCCATCCACGTGTCCAGATCGGATGGTCCAGATCGCATTCCCCAACTTTGGTTTAAAAACATGCAGCCCCACTCCTATGTTTTTTCGACCAATCCTGACTGTTGATCTCTGCAGATTAGCGGTCCTTATTAACACCTCCTCTACCTTTGTATCTTTTTCATTTAAACCCAAGATTTAATCCTAGTCGTCGATCTTCTTCATCCAACGGCTCATATTTAACCTGACAGGCCTGCCTCCTACAGGTCCTGCCTTTCTCAAGATTTGATCTCCGCCATCCAAATTTTTCATCCTACGGCTCAGTTTGAAACCACCCTGTCTCTTATCCTCTGTGCATCATATCCATATCGCGCTCATTCTCCTCCGTTGGATCTAAGCTCCCAGATTTGATGGTCCACATTCCATATCGCATGACTTTCAGTGCGAAGGATAATTTCCTAAGGGCCGCGCGATATTGGTGGTTTTGAAAGGCCACGTGTCAGGCGGGAATGCATATCACGTTCAAAAAGGCAAAATCATCTCCCTGCCCTTTCACCGCGCGAAAACAATTGTTTTGCTCCCCAAAACCACTTTCCCTCTTTTCCCTTGTGTGTTATCACGCATTCCCTCCACCGTTGATCTCTACAGATCAACGGCTTGGATCTAAACCTCCATTTACATATCGCCCTCCACCTCTACCAAAGGGTTTGTAACGCACAATCTTCATCGTTGATCTCATGGTCCGATCTCATCCGATGGCTCACGATCGTCCCGAACCCCCAACTGTACTTTTTGCCAAATTTCCTCCGCAAAAGGGGTTTTTCCTCTTTTCTTTGTATTTTCTCACTTATTATGCCCATATTATTATAAAGTGACTCATTCACTTTGTGTAATCACAACCAATCCCAACCGTTGATCTTTACGCAATCAACGGCTTTGATTTAATTGACCCCATTGTTCTTTCTAGACAGTATCCATTCGATCTCCACTATTGGATGATGCCATCCAATAGCCTCGCTCCTCCCCACACCAGCATCATCCAATAGCCTCGCTCCTCCCCACACCCTCTGAAGCAGTTTTTCCCTAATAACACAGGATTTATTAATTTTTATTGTTTTATGCAGGTGTTTAATGGTTTTTCCATTATATTAAAGAAAAGCTAAAGGCCGGGGGTGATGATTCCCGTACCTTTGATTCATAAAAGAGAAGCCATTCATAGGGTTCACCTCCACGTTTCATCAATGCCTCATGGGCATTGATTCCATATGAGCCTTGTGCGGCCCTGCACATCAACAAGACACAGAGAATTAAATAAAACAAAAAGAGTATCAGTTTTGAAGACCTACCACTGCAAAAACAAAGGATTGAAGATGAATTCCATAGTTTAGTTGACTACGGCTAAGATTGATTATCAAAAGCCTAATCCATTAAATTAAAACAAAATTAAAGGAAAATCAAAATATCTTCAGACAGAAAGACCTCCATCGCCACAACAGAGGCCAATTGATTCCTCTCAGCTACCACAAAGCCACCTGTTGCCTCAAAGCATTCAAACAGAGGCCGAATTTATTGATCAGAAAGAAGATGTTTGCCTCAGCGTAGCTGAATAGTTAATTCTTCCAAAGGAAACTAATGCAAAATATCAGCAGATTTATTACTACATGAAACAGAGCCTTAAAGTCAACAAAAGCTCCCACCGAGCTTGATCTTAAATATAAAACAATTAATACAGACAGAACATCTATAAACTTCTCCATCAAGCCCATCAAAGGCCGAGAAGAATTAAATCTATATTAATTGAACCTTGGAGATCTTTTATCAGATCCCACCTCCTCATTCTTTCTATAAATACTTCTGTAGAAGATGAGAAAATGTTGGTTGCAGAACTTTGAAATATACTTGTGCTCGAAACTTCTGATTGTAAATAGTGTTCAAAGGCTCTTGAGGCTCTGCTTGTGATAGAATAGTTACGCTGAGAAGTGAAGATGATTGCTAACCTGAAACACTGGACTTAAAGCTGTAACTGGTTTGAAGCATCAATACAAGCTGATTTATGGGATCCTGGTCTATGTCGACGGTGATGTTTTTCTTCTTGTAAATTTTTATTTTATTTTTGTTTCCACTTTTTTCATCTTCTCTTATAAAGAACAACAAGCATAGAGCTAGGATTTATTGTATATCAGTACCCTTCTCTGACTGATAAGATTTATCCAAATGTTTTCTTCTGATTTGTGTTATTTAGGAATGATTTAATTCAATTCAAGCAGTTAGGAATGCTAGCATTCCCTTGTCCTACTGTCTTAGCTAATTGTTATTCTTGAATGTTATTTTCAGTTTATGTTAATTATAGATGAACTAAGGAAGTTATGGTGAGCCCTGTCCTAGTTTTATCCCAAAAGACTATCTGAAATTTTCCCTAAGAATGTGTTGAAAGCTGGCTAGTTTCGAAGTACTTACCAGATCTTAGACCATTTTTTGTTATCATTTGTGTTTCCCTTGTGTTTAATTGTTTTTCTATTGAAAGTGTATCAAAGGCTGGCTAGTTTCTAATTACTTACCAAATCCTGGATTAATTTTATGTCTTTTTTAAGTGTATGTCAAAAGCTGGCTAGTTTCAAAGTACTTACCAGATCTTGGGCTACTCTTTGTTCTTCATTTCTTTAATTCCCCTTCTTGTTGTATCATTTCATTCCATAAATCAACTTTAAAGAGATCCTTAGACATAGATGACTTGCCCCATAGACCACTCTTGAACCTAGTTGTTTCAATTAAAACCCTATTATGACTCCATAGCCCAATGGACTAAAACCAGCATTGCATCCATCTTTTTAGCCAAAGCTTGTTCTATTTTCTTGCAACTTCTCACCTTTGGAACTCTTTCCATTTAGAACTTTCCACTCAAATAATAATCATGCTCAACCATCCAAAACAAACAAAAACCATCGGACTTCATAACTAGCTTAATATCATTATCCAAAACCTTAAGGATAAATCCTTCTTTACACTTATTGGAGAGATCCCTCTTCGGATTCAGGAGGGCTAGATCCTAGAATCCCAAAGTGGTTGAAACGGTGTTCTCCTTGCTGTCGGACTTTGCCAATCTTTCTGATTACAGGGAGCTAACATTTCTGGTGGCTCCACTGGGGATCGAGTTGTTTTCATTTTTGAGATAATCATTGGATAAACATAAACCCCTTCTTCAAGCACAATTGGTATATTAACCAGTCAAGCCACCAGAACTAACATTTCTGGCGACTCCACTGGGGACTTTGTGAGCGTTTTTCATCATATATACTTCTAAGACCTCAGAAATCATAATTTCAAGAACATTTTGCAGTGAGTGAAAGAAACCTTTTCAAGCAATACCAAGTGATGGTAATCATGATGAAACTTGTTTGAATCAGTGACAAACTAGGCAAACCCTAGGATTCTCATAAGAGTTTATCTAACCTTGAAAAATCAGCTAGCTTAGCCATAAGAGTACACTGTCTTTGTCTCACAACCATAGCTAAGTTTTGAAACAGATTTAGGACACTCTTAGAAACCACACAACTGAAAAATAACTCAGAAAACCCAAAAATATTTCAGATTGGAATTAAATAAACATGGTGGTGGACCATAAAACCTTTTACCTCCAAAAGAGCTAAAAACTTCCACTTTGAGACTCCACAATACTCAACAGACCTTAAGACTCCACTGGGAAGACCCATTATCATTGCAATATCATTTGAACTCAGTTAGAGGACTGTAGGATTGAAGTTTGTGTAAAATATATTAGTTGACCTATTAAAGACTATCATATCTAGTTGAACTTTTCTTGTTTAGTTGGGTCTAAAAACACAGCATAGTGGCTCCTAGAAAGATTCATACTAGAGCCTATCCTAACCCTGACCCACCTGAGATAGTTGATAACCCAGAAAGTATCCTTAGGAAGTCTCCTAAGATAAATTTTTCAACTATTTTCAGATCACCCTTGAGAGCTAATTCAGTTCCTAAAAATCTTGCAGCTCTACAACAATCACAAGCAGATCCAATAAATCCATTTAGAACTATGTCTCTTGGTGATTTAGATTAGCTAGATTCTGACTCTTCACTTTCATCTCCTAAAACAAGTGAACATCTTGGTAGTAGAGAAGCAACACCACCTGATTCACACTTCCTTTCCAATTTAGGTGTCTCTCATCCAAGGTCAACTCAGCAATCTATTCCTGGTCCTTCCACATCTCTTCATCCTACATCCACTGTCCAAACCACTCCACTTCAGCCCACTTTACCTTTTTTTAATCCACCTCTTGTAAATCCACCTCCACTACATATCATGGCAGCATGGTATGCTCCCTTAGTACTTCCTATAGCATTATTCAATCTTCCACAGGACTATCAGTCCAAAATTCCATTATATGATGCTAGTAATGCTACTACTGCATCACAACATGTGGATAAGATGAATGACTACTTTGACAGAAATGAATTTGATGATGATTCTGTCAAGCTTAGATTATTTTCTCAGAGTCTAGGGGGAGAAGTAAGAAAATGGTTTAAAGGCTTAACCCCCCATAGTATCAACGATCTCCAAGCCTTCCATCAGACATTCTTAAACAAATGGGAAGTGAAGGAGAATCCTCTCCAAGTCCTTTCTGATTACAAGAACCTCCATAGAAACACTAGGGAAAGTGTTCAAGCTTACTGCACCAGATTTAATAGTGCGTATAATGCCCTTTCCCCAGATCTGAAGCCTCCATAAGGCTCAGATCTAAATAATTTTCTTGAAGGGTTTGACCCTAAGATGGCCTATCAGCTGAGAGAGAGAGATCCTGCAACTCTTGAAGATATGAAAAAAGGAGCCCTTTCTGTGGAAGTTAACTTAATGGAGAAGAGAGCAAGAATGAAAAATGAGAAGAGAGTATCCTTCACAGAGGAATCTACCCCTTCCACTTCCATCTCAAATATGGAAAAAATGATGGAGGAGATGATGAAGAAAATGAGCATCCTTGAGAGAGCACAAGTAAATCAAAACCAAATTGCTCCTCAAAATAGAAACCAGAACCTGAATCAAAATTTCAGAAGGAACCAACCTCCAAACAGACCTAGGGAAGATGATCAACAGACCACTCCTCCCTTTCATCAAAACTATGTAAGTGAGGTTGAGGAAATAGATGAAATAACAGAGGAAGATGATATCAACATGCTGGGATTAGATAATGATGACTTTGAGATTCATTATGATAGAAAACAAGGTCTATACACACCTTATGATGATGAAAGCTATTATCAAGACATGGAAAATTTCATCATAGAGTCTCAAAGAGAATATGACCTTAGAAGTAAAACTAGTCAACAAACTCCCAACACCAAAACCTCTGACAAATCTTCACAAAACAACTCTGTAAACTGTTGGGTGTGGAGCCTGATTATCTTGTTTACTTTGTATCACAACATTGGACCCCTGTACCTTAAAAAGGGGCAGCAACGCCGCCCGAAATTAATCGCTGCCGTGGGGGGTCCAGGGGGGGTGGCAGCACTTTTCGGAGCCCCCCCCTGGCGGGGGTTCGAGGGCAGCGCCCCCGAAGCTAAAAACAGATGTAAAATTGCCTTGTAAAAGTATAGTAATTTCTAGTCAATTTGGGCCATTCATTAGAAAAATGATCTGACGGTAGAAGTTATGTTTAGATTAGAGTTTTTTGCCCTAGAAGGAAACCCCCTTGTATATATGAGGGCATTGTATTGCGGCTGTGTATTATGAGTGTATTCTCGGAGTGAGAAATAGAGAGGGAGACTGTGAGAGAGAACAGAGGATATTACAGCGGATCTGCTGTAGGTTTTGTCTCTTCATTTTTGTTGGATAATATAAAGGAAGGACTGGTTGTTCGGGGTGGACGTAGCCCAAACTGGGTGAACCACGTAGATCTGTGTCTCTCTGGTTTTATGTGTTTTGTGCGCTTTTATTTTCCTCATATTATATGTGTTTCATTGCTCTGTAATATTTAACAATAATCGGTATCATAGCGTACAAGTACATTAATTATAAACCTCGTTATATAGTGGTCTCGGTTCGAGTGGGATAAAATGGCGACGATTGTAAGTTTAGGGTCGAGAAATTTAACGGCCAAAACTTTGCGCCGTGGAAGATGCAGATGGAAGATTATCCGTATCAAAAATCAGAAAGATCCGTACCTACCATTGAGCAGAAAAACAAATAAGTCGGTGGCCATGACAGACACAGAATGGAACATTTTCGATAGAAAGGCACTCGGAACAGTATTCTTGTGCCTTGCGGTGTCAGTGGCCTTCAATATTTCGAAGGAAACAACAACAAAGGGTTTGATGTAGATGTTGGCGAAACTATACGAAAAACCCTCAGCCTCAAACAAGGTATTTCTTATTAAATGATTATTTAATATGAAGATTTCGGAAGGTGGATCTGTTGCAGACCATTTAAATTATTTTAATACAGTTACCAGTCAGTTAAGTTCTGTAGGGGTAAACTTTGATAATGAAGTTAGGGCTCTTTTATTTCTGTGCTCATTGCCAGAAATCTGGAATGGTTTAGTTATGGCCATTAGTAACTCTGTCTTTGGATCTAGTGCTTTAAAGTTTGATGATGTTGTCAGTGCTATCCTTAGTGAGGAAATGCGACGGAAAAGCTCTGGTGAGAGATCGGGTAATGCTTTGAGTGCAAAGTCTAGGGGAAGAAGAATGGAAAGAAGGAAAGAGCTCGGGATATCGCAGTAAATCAAGGAAACGCAGATCCAAGTCCAGATCGGGGATAGTGTGCTAGAATTGCGGAAAGAAAGGACACCTAAAGAAAGATTGTAGATCTCAGAAGGGAAAAGAAGGAGACACACAGCAAGAAAACAATCATGAAGAAAATGTGACAGGTGATGTGTTACAAGATGCTTTAATTCTTTCTTTTGAAAATTTTACTAATTCTTGGGTTGTAGATTCAGGGGCTTCATTCCATGCCACACCTGATAAGAAATATTTTCATGACTATGTTCAAGGAGATTTTGGACAAGTTCGTTTGGGTGATAATAAACCCTATAAAATTGTTGGAATGGGTAAAGTTCTTGTAAAACAACAGAATGGAAACCAATGGCTACTAAAGGAGGTAAGGCATGTTCCAGATCTGAAGAAAAATCTGATTTCAACAGGGCAGTTAGGCAGTGAAGGTTGTGTGACAACTTTCACGGATAAAACTTGGAAGGTCACCAAAGGAGCCCTGGTAATAGAAAAAGGCGAAAAGGTTGGTACATTGTATTTATGCAATGGTATTTCTAACTTTGTTAATGCTTTAACTTCCAAAGGAGCAGATGCAGCATTATGGCATCATAGGCTAGGACACATGAGTGAGAAGGGAATGAAGATTCTTCACTCAAGAAATTTGTTGCCAGGTTTGAAGAATGTTGATTTGGATTTCTGTGAGAATTGCATTTATGGAAAACAGAAGAGAGTTAGATTTCTCAGAGTTGGGAAAGAAAAGAAGAGCGAAAAATTAGAGCTTGTGCATACAGATGTATGGGGACCTGCTCAGGTATCATCTCTTAGTGGCTCTCGTTATTATGTTACTTTTATTGATGATGCAACTAGAAAAACTTGGATTTATTGTATTCAGAATAAATCTGATGTATTTGATATTTTCAAGAAATGGAAAGCTTTGGTTGAGATTGAGACAGGAAATAAGTTGAAGTGTCTCAGATCAGACAATGGAGGTGAATATTGCAGCAAAGAGTTTGATAGGTACTGTTCAGAGCATGGAATTCGTAGAGAGAAGACAGTTCCAAGAACACCACAAGAAAATGGTGTGTCGGAAAGGATGAACAGAACAATCATGGAGCGTGCAAGGTGCATGAGATTGCATGCGGGATTGCCTTTACAATTTTGGGCAGATGCTGTAGATACTGTTGTTTATCTAATAAACAGAGGGCCTTCAAGTTCCTTGGATGGTGGTATTCCAGAGGAAGCATGGACAGGTAAAAAGGTAAACTACTCTTTTTAAAGCCTTTTGGTTGTGAGGCCTTTGTCCATATTAATAAAGAAAACAGAACAAAGCTTGAGGCAAAATCAAAGAAATGTACCTTTATTGGATATGGTGCTAATGATTTTGGTTATCGCTTATATGATTATGAAAATAAAAAAATCATTAGGAGCAGAGATGTAATATTCAATGAAAGGGTCTTGTACAAGAATCAGTTGCAGGAAAAGAAACAAGAAAAAGAAAGCAAGGAATACGCGATTCTTGATGAGATATCTGAAAAAGTAAAGGTGCCTAAAAATATTAATAATCAACAACCACAGCAGCAGCAACCACCACAACAGCAGCAGGCACCTCAAACACCTGAAAGTGGTGTTAGAAGATCTACCAGGATAAGTAGACCCCCTGAACAATACTCTCCTTCATTATATTATTTATTGTTGACTGATTCTGGTGAACCTGAATGTTATGAAGAAGCAATGCAAGTTGAAAGTAGGAAGAAGTGGGAGCTAGCCATGGAAGAAGAGATGGACTCCTTAATGCATAACCAGACTTGGGACTTAGTCAGGTTACCTGCAGGTAAAAATACATTGCAGAATAAATGGGTTTACAGGCTAAAGGAAGAAGATGGAGGAAAACAGAGGTACAAAGATAGACTTGTGGTGAAGGGATTTGCACAGAAGAAAGGTATTGATTTTGATGAAATATTTTCTCATGTTGTTAAAATGAATTCAATCAGAATTATTTTAAGTCTTGTAGCAGTGGAAGATTTACATCTTGAACAGTTAGATGTAAAGACAGCATTTCTCCATGGAGATTTGGAGGAAGAGATATACATGCAGCAACCAGAAGGATATGAGGTAAAAGGAAAAGAAAAATTGGTGTGCAGGTTAAAGAAGAGCTTGTATGGCTTAAAACAGGCTCCAAGGCAGTGGTATCTAAAATTTGACAAGTTTATGTCTGAACAAGGTTATACTAGATGTCATTCTGATCATTGTGTTTATCTAAAAAGGCAAAATGATGGCAGCTATATTATATTGTTATTGTATGTAGATGACATGCTTGTTGCAGGATCTAACATGCAGGAAATAAATGTGCTCAAAAGAAAATTGGCAAATTCTTTTGCAATGAAGGATTTGGGAGCTGCAAAACAAATCCTTGGTATGAGGATAACTAGAGACAGGAAAAATCACAAATTAACACTGTCTCAGAATGAGTACATAGAAAAGGTGTTGAAAATATTTAATATGTAGAATGCAAAACCAGTTAGTACACCTTTTGCTATCCATTTCAAACTTAGTAAGGAGATGTGCCAAAAGACCCAAGAAGACATGGATTATATGTCTAAAGTTCCATATGCATCGGTAGTTGGAAGTTTAATGTATGCAATGGTCTGCACAAGGCTTGATATTGCACATGCAGTGGGAGTTGTAAGCAGGTATATGAACAATCCAGGAAAAGAACATTGGATGACAGTAAAATGGATTCTGAGATATTTGAGAGGTACCACAAATCAAGCATTATGCTTTGGTGGTTCAAACATTGCTCTACAGGGATATGTTGATGCAGATATGGCAGGTGACAAAAATAATAGGAGGAGCACTACAGGATATGTATTTACTGTAGGTGGAACAGCTGTCAGTTGGGTTTCAAAAATCCAAAGTGTTGTTGCACTTTCAACAACAGAAGCCGAGTATGTTGCTGCTACAGAGGCCAGTGAAGAAATTATTTGGTTACAAAGGTTTATGGATGAATTGGGTAAGAAGCATGATATGGGCCAACTATATAGTGATATCCAAAGTGCTATTCATCTTGCAAAGAACTCAGCATTTCATTCCAGGACTAAACACATACATCTCAAGTACCATTTCATATGGTCAGTAATGGAAGATGGACAGTTGAAGCTGGAAAAGATACACACTACCCAGAATCCTGCAGATATGCTAACAAAAGTTGTAGCCAGGGAGAAACTAAGAATATGCTCAATTTTAATTGGTATTCAAGGATGACGATGAAGATGAGAAGCAGCCAGGTCCAAAGAGGAGTCATTGTCCAACAAATGAAGCAGCGGGGGAGTTTCTACAATCAGTCTCCAAGTGGGAGATTGTTGGGTGTGGGGCCTGATTATATTGCTTAGTTTGTATCACAGCATTGGACCCCTGTACCTTAATGGGGTGGCAACGTCGCCCATAATTAAATCGCTGCCGTGGGGGGTCCAGGGGGGGCCAGGCTAAAAACAGATGTAAAATTGCCTTGTAAAAATATAGTAATTTCTAGTCAATCTGGGCCGTTCATTAGGCAAATGATCTGACGGTAGAAGTTATGTTTAGATTAGGGTTTTTTGCCCTAGAAGGCAACCCCCTTGTATATATGAGGGCATTGTATTGTGGCTGTGTATTATGAGTGTATTCTCGGAGCGAGAAACAGAGAGGGAGACTGTGAGAGAGAACAGAGGATATTACAGCGGATCTACTGTAGGTTTTGTCTCTTCATTTTTGTTGGATAATATAAAGGAAGGACTGGCTGTTTGGGGTGGACGTAGCCCAAACTGGGTGAACCACGTATATCTGTGTCTCTCTGGTTTTATGTGTTTTGTGCGCTTGTATTTTCCGCATATTTTATGTGTTTCATTGCTCTGTAATATTTAATTTTCTAACATAAACAAGCCTAAAGTTGTCAAACAGAAGGAAAAAACAGTAGCTATAAATTCTGATAAAGGTAAAGAGAAAGGCACTCACAACATTACAAAATAGAGTGCAGATATTAGCAGTACTAACACTTCAGCTATTACTCCTATTAAAACCATTTTGTCAAATGTAAATAGAACAAATCAGCAATCTGATGTTGCTGATAAAGTGGCAATTAACAAGGCTGAGACAAGTTATTCAAAGAATCAAATCCCTTTCAACCTAGAGCAGGAAATTTCCAAAATTAAAATCTCTGTTCCCTTGACTGAGTTAGCTTCCCAGAATGTATATAGGACCCAAATTTTGAAGGCTTTAAACATTGAAGAGAATAACGACACAGTCAATATTAACGATGACCAACCAGAGCTTATTTTTGGTCCTAAGATTGAAGGTAAGTATCAAGAGGGACCTGTTCCTCCCTTTTATGTGAGTTTAAACGTTCATGAAAAGATTTTTCACAACGCTATGCATGATTCCAGGGCCTCTCACAATTTCATGCCTAAAGTTGTAATGGAGATCCTTGGTCTAGAAATCACCAGACCTTATAAAGACCTTTACTCCTTTGACTCAAGCAGAGTAAAATGTTTAGGATTAATAAAAGATATTTGTGTTAACTTAGCACAGATTCCAACCAAATGCTTAGTCATGGACATTGTTGTGGCTGATGTGCCCCCAAAGTATGGAATGCTATTATCAAGATCTTTAGGGGCTAAGTTGCAAGGAACTATGCAGATGGACATGACTTATGCGACTATCCTTGTTTTCAATCAGACAAGAAGACTTTATAGGGAGTCCCATATGCAATACATAGTTACAATCCAAGACAGACCACAAAAATCTCCTCTGTATTCTGTAAATATAGGCCTCGATTCTTTTATCCTGTTTAACGATGAATCTTTCACTGAACAGGTCACTTTAACAGAACTAATGGCCGATAGAGAAGAAGAAGAACGCAACACAGAAGTGTCAAAACAGTTTGCTGCATTTGAAAATTTTAGCAAACCAAACACAGGGATTGAGCTACAAGTCATGCATCCATCGCTTTTTAACCTTGATAGTCAAGAAAGCAACCCTCAACACAGCGAAAAACTTGAGGAGTTGAAATGAATTCAACTAAGTGTTGATGTTCAACAACAATCAGAAAGCACTTTAGTTGAAGAGGGCAAACACCAAACAGATGAACCCGAATCTAGTCCTCTATGGAGTATGAACTTTGATGGGTCATGCAATAGAACTAATGCTAGTGTAGGTGTCTGGATATGAAACACTGAGAACAACCACACAGAGAGCATTTCCTGTAGATTAAACTTTCAATGTTCTAATAACATAGCGGAATATGAATCCCTACTTTTAGGCTTATGTTTGTTGAAAAATTTAGGAGCCAAAAGAATCAAATCATATGGGGATTCTGAGTTAATCATTAGGAAAGTCAACGAGGAATACAACGCACATCACCCAAGACTTAGGGCCTATCGAAATGATGTCGTGGACCTTTTAAGAACTTTTGAGGAGTACTAGATAATTTTTGTCCCAAGAAAAAGAAATATCGCGGCCCACAGCCTAGCTTATGCAGCTAGAACATGCTTAATTCCATATGAAACTAAAGACTACACAACTCAGATAAAATTCAGACCAGCCATTCCTGATAACGAAAAATATTGGCAAGTGTTCGATGGAGACAAACAAATAGAAGACTTCATGAAATTCAGAAGTGAATTCGAACTACATAGTTGGGATTCAAATTATGATATAGACTGCAATAGTGAAGAAAATTTTCTTGATGAAGAAGAACAATCTCCTGAGCTTGTTAATATTTCTAGAAAACTTGAAAACACCACAGAAATGATTGCAACATTAGAAACAAAGGAGTTAGAGACCCTGTAGTCTAAAGATCAAATTTTGCCTAAGGGTCTAGCGTTTTTAGAAGAGTTGTTTGATTTTAACGATGTGGCCAAGAAGCCAAAATTGGAGCCTACAGAGACTGAAGTGGAAGAGTGCAATATAGGTAGTGAACTTAAACCAAAGATGATTAAACTGTCTAAGACCTTACCAGCTCACAATAAACTCAAATACATAGAGTTGTTTAAAGAATTTTCTGATGTTTTGCGTGGAGTTACAAAGATCTTAAATCCTATGACACTGAAATAATACTGCACAAAATCCCTCTCAATGAAAACCAAAAACCATTCAAGCAGAAGCTGCATAGAAAAAACCCTGTTCAGCTGCCTTTGGTTGAGAAGGAAATCAAGAAAATGTATGAAGCTGGTATTATTGTCCCTATTAGATATTCTAAGTGGGTTTCTAATCTGGTGTATGTTAGGAAGAAAACAGGAGAGATCAGGCTTTGTATAGACTTTAGAGACTTAAACAAAGCTTCATTGAAAGACAACTACCCTTTACCTAAAATGGATCATATTTTACAAACTTGGGTAGTTGGGTCTAAAATAATTTCTTTGCTTGATGGCTACTCAGGGTATAATCAGATTTTAGTTCACCCTGATGATCAATTAAAGACAACCTTTACTACACCATGGGGCACTTTTATGTATGTGAAAATGCCCTTCGGTCTAATGAATTTTGGTGCAACTTTCCAAAGAGCCATGGACATAGCATTCTCCGAAGAACTGGGCTACTTCATCATTATATACCTTGATGATGTTACTATTTTTTCAAAGATAGATGAAGAGCACTTAGCACATTTAAGAACAGTCTTCGTGAGATGCAGAAAGTTTGGTATATATTTGAACCCTAAGAAAACATTGTTCAGTCTCCAAGAAGGTAAACTTCTTGGGCACATTATTTCAGAAGAGGGTATTAAGATAGATCCAAAGAGGATTGAGGCCATATTGCAAATCTCTCATCCTCGAAACATCAAAGAGTTGCAATCTTTCATTGGAAATATTAACTTTTTAAGAAGGTTCATCGCAAACTTGGCTGAGCTCCTTAGGAATATTACAAATATGTTGAAGAAGGATCAAGGGGTAAAATGGACCGTGGAAGCAAAGAAGTCCTTTGAGCTGGTGAAACAAGCATTAACCAAAACACCGATTCTAATAAGTCCTGATTTTTCAAAAGATTTTTATATTTTTTCATTTGCATCAGAATATACAATAGTTGTTGTCCTTTTACAGAAAAATCCACAAGGACAAGAGAAGCCTATTGCATTCTTTAGCAAGGCATTGAGGGACACCCCTCTGAAGTATAACATTATGGAGAAGCAAGCTTTTTCTTTGGTTAAAGCTTTAAAAGACTTTAGAGTATACATTTTGCACTCCCACATCATTGCCTTTGTCCCAAATTCAGTTGTGAAAGACATTCTAACACAGGACCTCGATGGTAAAACAGGTAAGTGGATTACTATTATTCTTGAATATGATTTAGAGATAAATCCCACTAAACTCATCAAAGGCTGAGGTCTAGCTAGATTAATGGTTGAATCCAATTTTTAAGTTCTTGATATTAATATGATTAATGCTTTGGATGAACAAGAGGAAATCTCAACACCGATTGTTGAAGACCATTTTATGAATTCCTCTTGGTATGTTGATATTCTTTATGTTTTTCTTAATTTGAATACACCTCCTGGTTTGAAAAAAACAAAGGCAAGGTTCTTGAAGTTAAAAGTTGTAAACTATTGCATTATAGATAGATGTCTTTATTGTAAAAATTCAAGTGGTATATTGCTTAAATGTTTGCCTAAGTTTTATGTAGAGAAGGTTAAGCACGAGTTCCATGAAGGGGAATGTGGAGGCCATTTATACTGGAAGACAACAGCCAACAAAATCTTGAGGGCTGGTTACTAATGGTCTACTCTTTTTCTTGATGTACACAAGATGATAATCGCCTGTCACAAATGTGAACTTTTTGAAGGCAAAAGGAAGCTGTTACCCCTATCTCTGCATCTAATCACTGTTGAAGCCCCTTTTCAACAATGGGGACTTGACTTCATAGGTGAAATCCATCCATCATCCTCTACCCAGCATAGATGGATTCTTACTGCCAAAGGTTACTTCACTAAATGGATAGAAGCCATTCCTTGTAGACAGGCCACTGATTCTGTTATTATAAATTTCATGGAGAATAATATTCTCTCTAGATTTGGTTGCCCTACCAAGATCATCACTGATAATGCAGCAGCATTTGGATCAAAGAAGATGGTTGAGTTTTGTCACAAGTACCATATAACATTAGGGAATTCCATGGCCTATTACCCTCAAGGTAATGGACTTGAAGAATCCTCAAAAAAAAATTTAGTGAACATAATCAAGAAGTTGTTGGAGGACAACAAGAAGTCTTGGCACACAAAGCTTGTGTATGCACTTTGGGCTGACAGATTAACATTGAAGAAATCTATTGGCATGTCACCCTATCAGCTTGTGTATGGCACTGATGCAATTTTTCCAACCAGCTTTGGTGTGCCAGTTATGAAGTTGATTCAAGAGGTTCAGTCTGAAGAAAATGAAATGATTAGAAGGATAAATCAGACTATTCACCTTCAACAAACTAGAGAGGAGGTTTATAACAAAGCATTGCAGAAGCAAGACAGTATTAAAAATATTTTTGACAGAAGAGCAAAGGCCAACAATTTTGATATTGGGGACAAAGTTTTAAAGTGGGACTCAAGGAGAGAAGACAAGGGCAAGCATGGAAAATTTGACAACCTGTGGCTTGGCCCTTACCTCATTCATTCAGCTGCTGGTAATAATGCCTTTTTATTGCAGGAGTTGAATGGAGAAGAGCTTTTTGGGGGTCCTATCAATGGTAGGATGCTTAAGCATTACTTCTCTTGATCCATGTCATGTTCTGAAAATCCTTTTTATTTTTTTTTCATTATAAATATTTCATCCATCATTGCATTCAAAGTTAGAAAAATCAAAAATACAAAAACAGTGAAAGAAAGAAAAGAGGGCAGATTGTAAAAACAATAAAGGTACGGCCCCATACAAACAAAAAGAGAAACAAATATGAAAGTGTGCAAGCTTAAATGCCACTCCTAAAAAACACACTTCTAGTTAGTCAAACAACCTAATCTTGACTAATTAGGTTTAAATTTTCTGTTGATAGGATAGTGAATTCGATTTGCCAAACTGTTTAATCTTGGCTTATCATTAGGTTGATTAGGCTAGAAATTAAAGGTTCAAAAATGCTCAAAATCTGAACCTAAGTTTTCAAAATAAAAATTGGCTCAGACCTGTTTGTTTCTTGAGTCAAAAACAGAGGTAATAACTAGTTCTAATCAGCTCAAAATCTAAACCAGCCAAAAAAGGAAAAATAGCTCAAACAAGAGTCAAAACAGAGTCATAGAAAATATGAAGGAAGTGCTTTGAATTTTCAGATCTTAAGCCTTCCATTTTGTTTTAAATTTTTCTGAAAAATAATATGTATGTGCAGCTTGTTTTTTATGCCATAGATCAGCATCAAGTTAGACTATTCAATCCTGACTTGTATGCTTTTGAATTTATGTTTTAGAAATTAGAGAATAAAATCTGTTATACTGTTTAATCCTAACAGATTGGTAGATCAGGTAGAGAAGCATATGGACTCAACTATTTAATCTAAGTTCATGCAAAAATAATGATTAGAATTAGATTAGTTTTATGCTTTCAAAAGAATAAAATGTTGTGAAAAGAGTTTTCCAATCCAAGTGCACTCTAAAGAAGAAAAAATGTTAGATTAGTAGGATTGGGTAGGTAGAAAGCTTGTTGATGAAAGATCCATTGTTTTTATGGCTGCTAATGTGTTTTCAGAGCACAAGAAGATCATCCAAGTAAGAAAGGAAGCCCAATGGATAAAGCATTGATCAGCATCTCAGAGAATGTAAGCCTGAAATTCTTGATGCCTTCAAGAAGGCACCATCCTCAAGTGGAGCCACTGTTAGCCACCAATAAAATTTGTCATATCAAATGGTGGCTAAAAAAATTTTGGAGCCTTCAAGGAACAAGTTTTATTGCAAAAAAAGTGTTATCTCTTGAAGACTCATGAAGACATTATGCCCTTGGTTCAATCTTCACTGTTGTTTCCTTTTCCAACTCAGAAATTCTATTGTTTTCCATGAAGATAAGACTATTGCAAAACACTATTTTTTCGCTTCCCTCCACCTCAAAATTAACCTTCATTTTGCCTCCTCTTTTTCCTTATAAACTTCCTCTATTTTCCCTTTTTTCCATTTCCCCCTTCATAAAATCCATATTACAGAGTTTAAAACTCCTTTTTTAACTCTGTCGAAACCCCCAAATCCATCAAAAAACTCTGAAAAAACCATAAAAAATGAAATTTTTGTATTATAGGCTTAAGCCCCCTTGGGCTAAGTCCTAAAACACTTCCCCACATGTGCCCGTGCCCTAGAACGAGGTGCTAAGCCCTTTTGGAGCTTATCGCATCAGAGAAAATAGAGCACACAAGTCTTTTGTTAAGTTGAGAACTCTGATTGCGATTGGCCCTTTATTACACAGCCCCCGATCCTATTACCACCTCATATAACCCTTGTGCCTGCAATCCGGTGCTAAAACTTGTGAATAAACCTTTCCCAATGCTCATTTTCCTTTGTAAATCAAAAAACCCACTTTTCCTAAAGTTTGGTCTGAACCCGCCCAAACAATGTTTTTTAATGTAAAATGGATAGATTGAAAAACCCAGATCAAAAGTTCTGAGGCAATTGAAGCCCCATTGTATAAACCCCGCTCTCTTCTTCACTCCATATGACTTACGCCCAGGACCAAGAGTTTAAGTCCCGAAGTGTTGATCGCATTGCAAAAATCCAAATGGGTAGATTGAAAGACCAAGCCCGACTTTCCAATGCGATTGGCCCTTATATACATAAGCCCTGGGCCTATCACACTTCATATAAACCACAGGCCCCGCATTCGGGCGCCAGACCATTTCATATCCTGCCCGAAACATAAAAACCTTTGTATTTCATTAATTTTTGGGTTTTCATATATTATAAAGGGGTTTTCGCCGGCACATGTCTCAAACAATATCTTCTTGATCTTAAGCCGATCAATGACCCGTGCAACATCACATCGCAAATTTTATCAGGTGCAATCTATTTTTCTCCCCAATTGGTGATCTCCCGATCAATCGTGAGCCATTGGATCTATCCACCATATCCCTGATCCGACGGCCCTCATTCACTCTGATCATTAGCCTGTCCTTTGCCTTCAAAACCCTCCAATATATTTGCCACCATCGATCTGATCTGCAGATCAACGGCTAGCGCTTAATCGCATCGGCGCTATACAAGTTCTTCACCCCACCGATCGCCGAGCCCCAATTGCATCTGGGCCATCCACTTACCTAGATCGGACGGTCCAGATCGCATTCCCCGACTTTGGTTTAAAAACATGCAGCCCCGCTCCTATTTTTTTTTTACCAATCCCGACCGTTGATCTCTGTAGATCAATAGTCCTTATTAACTCCTCCTCCGCCTTTGTATATTTTTCATTTAAACCCCATATTTAATCCTGGCCATCAATCTTTTCATCCAACGGCTCATATTTAACCCGACAGGCCTGCCTCCTGTAGGTCTCGCCTTTCTCAAGATTTGATTTCCTTCGTCCAAATTTTTCATCCTATGGCTCAGTTTGAAACTGCCCTGTCTCTTATCCTCCGTGCATCATATCCATATCGCGCTCATTCTCCTCCGTTGGATTTAAGTTCCCAGATCTGACGTTCCATGTTCCATATCACATGACTTTCAGCGCGAAGGATAATTTCATAAAGGTCGCGCGATATTGGTGGTTTTGAAAGGCCACGTGTCAGGCGGGAATGCATATCACGTTCAAAAAGGAAAAACTACCTCCCCGCCCTTTCACCGTGCGAAAACAGCTATTTTGATCCCCGAAACCACTTTCCCTCTTTTCCCTTGTGTGTTATCGCATGGGCCCTCCACTGTTGATCTCTGAAGATCAACGGCTTGGATCTAAATCTCCATTTACATATCGCCCTCCGCCTCTACCAAAGGGTTTTTAACGCGCAATGTCCGTCATTGATCTCGTGGTTCGATCTCATCCGACGACTCATGATCGTCCCGAACCCCCAACTGTACTTTTTGCCAAATTTCCTCCGGCAAAGGGATTTTTCCTCTTTTCTTTGTATTTTATCACTTCTTACACCCATATTATTATAAAGTGACTCATTCACTTTGTGTAATCACAACCAATCCTAACTGTTGATCTTTGCGCAATCAACGGCTCTGACTTAATTGACCCCATTGTTCTTTCCAGACAGTCTCCATTCGATATCCACCGTTGGATGATGCCATCCAATGGCCTCGCTCCTCCCCACACCCTCTGAAGTATTTTTTCCCTAATAATGTAGGATTTATTAATTTTTATTGTTTTATGCAGGTGTTTAATGGTTTTTCCATTATATTGAAGAAAATATAAAGGTCGGGGGTGACGATTCATGTACCTTTGATTCATAAAAGAGAAGCCATTCACAGGGTTCACCTCCACATTTCATCAATGCTTCATGGGCATTGATGCCATATGAGCCCTGTGCGGCCCTGCACATAAAAAATACCTTCTTTCTAATCAATAACTTCGGCCTCTGTTTGAATGCTTTGAGGCAATACGTGGCTTTATGGTAGCTGAGAGGAATCAATTGGCCTCTGTTGTGGCAGTGGAGGTCTTTCTGTCTGAAGATATTTTGATTTTCATTTAATTCTATTTAATTTAATGGATTAGGCTTTTGATAATCAATCTTAGCCGTAATCAACTAAACTATGGAATTCATATTCAATCCTCTGTTTCATATCCATATCGCGCTCATTCTCCTCCGTTGGATTTAAGTTCCCAGATCTGACGTTCCATGTTCCATATCACATGACTTTCAGCGCGAAGGATAATTTCATAAAGGTTGCGCGATATTGGTGGTTTTGAAAGGCCACGTGTCAGGCGGGAATGCATATCACGTTCAAAAAGGAAAAACTACCTCCCCGCCCTTTCACCGTGCGAAAACAGCTGTTTTGATCCCCGAAACCACTTTCCCTCTTTTCCCTTGTGTGTTATCGCATGGGCCCTCCACTGTTGATCTCTGAAGATCAACGGCTTGGATCTAAATCTCCATTTACATATCGCCCTCCGCCTCTACCAAAGGGTTTTTAACGCGCAATGTCCGTCATTGATCTCGTGGTTCGATCTCATCCGACGACTCATGATCGTCCCGAACCCCCAACTGTACTTTTTGCCAAATTTCCTCCGGCAAAGGGATTTTTCCTCTTTTCTTTGTATTTTATCACTTCTTACACCCATATTATTATAAAGTGACTCATTCACTTTTTGTAATCACAACCAATCCTGACTGTTGATCTTTGCGCAATCAACGGCTCTGACTTAATTGACCCCATTGTTCTTTCTAGACAGTCTCCATTCGATATCCACCGTTGGATGATGCCATCCAATGGCCTCGCTCCTCCCCACACCCTCTGAAGTATTTTTTCCCTAATAATGTAGGATTTATTAATTTTTATTGTTTTATGCAGGTGTTTAATGGTTTTTCCATTATATTGAAGAAAATATAAAGGTCGGGGGTGACGATTCATGTACCTTTGATTCATAAAAGAGAAGCCATTCACAGGGTTCACCTCCACATTTCATCAATGCTTCATGGGCATTGATGCCATATGAGCCCTGTGCGGCCCTGCACATAAAAAAGACCTTCTTTCTAATCAATAACTTCGGCCTCTGTTTGAATGCTTTGAGGCAATACGTGGCTTTATGGTAGCTAAGAGGAATCAATGGCCTCGTTGTGGCAGCGGGAGGTCTTTCTCTGTCAAGATATTTTGATTTTCATTAATTTATTTAATTTAATGGATTAGGCTTTTGATAATCAATCTTAGCCGTAATCAACTAAACTATGGAATTCATATTCAATCCTCGTTACTGTTTCATATCCATATCGCGCTTATTCTCCTCCATTGGTTCTGAGGTCCCAGATCTGACCATCCACATTCCATATCGCGTAACTTTCAGTGTGGGAGTTAATTTCCCAAAGGCCGCGGGATATTGGTGGTTTTGAAAGGCCACGTGTCGGGCGGGAATGCATATCGCGTTGAAAAATGAAAAAATACCTCCCCAGCCTTTCACCGCTCGAAAACAACTATTTTTCTCCCTGAAACCACTTTCCCTCTTTTCCCTTGTGTATTATCACACATGCCCTCCACCGTTGATCTCTGCAGATCAACGACTTGGATCTAAACCTCCATTTAAATATCTCCCTTTGCCTCTACTAAATGGTTTTAACGTGCTATCTCCACCGTTGATCTCATGGGCCAATCTCATCCAACGGCCTACGATCATCTCGAACCCCCAACTGTACTTTTTTCCAAATTTCCTCCGCCAAAGGGATTTTTCCTCTTTTCTTTGTATTTTCTCACATCTTACGCCCATGTTATTTTAAAGTGACTCATTCACTTTGTGTATTCACAACTGATCCCCACCATTGATCTTTGCTAGATCGACAGATCTGATTTAAATTCTTCCCCCACTTTCCTTTTTAACTTCCCGCAAACAAATCTCTGCCGTTGGATGTTTCCATCCAATGACCACACTCTCACTTACAATGCCTGAAGTAGTTTTCCCTAATAACGCAGGATTTTATAATATTATTTGTATTTTGTAGGTGTTTAATGGTTTTTCCATTATATTGAAGAAAAGCTTAAGGTCGGGGATGACGATTCCCGTGCCTTTGATTCATAAAAGAAAATCCATTCACGGGGTTAACTTCCATGTTTCATCAATGCTTCATGGGCATTGATGCCATATGAGCCCTGTGCGGCCCTGCACATCAACAAGACCTCTTTCTAATCACAATTTCTGCCTCCTCTGAATGCTTTGAGGCAATAGGTGGCACTGTGGTAGCTGAGAGGAATCAATTGGCCTCTGTTGTGGCAGTGGAATCTTTTCTGTCTGATAAATATTTATGATTTTTCTTTAATTGTTTTTAATTTGGAGGATCAGGCCTTTGATAATCAATCTTAGCTGTAATCAACTAAACTATGGAATTCATATTCAATCCTCTGTTTGCTATCCATCGCGCTCATTCCTCCTCCTGGATTTAAGTTCCCAGACTGACGCTCCATGTTCTATATCGCATGATCTTCAGCCATTGGGATAATTTCATAAAGGTCGCTACGATATTGGTGGTTTTTGAAAGGCCACGTGTCAGCGGAATGCATATCAATGCTCAAAAAGGAAAATCACCGCCTTTTCACCGCGCGAAACAAATGCTTTGGATCCTATCCCCGAAACCAGTTTCCCTCTTTTCCCTTATGTGTTATCACGCGCGCCCTCCACCGTTGATCTCTGCAGATCAACGGTTTGGATCTTAACCTTCATTTACATATCGCCCTCCGCCTCTACCAAAAGTTTTTCAACGCAAATCTCCACCGTTGATCTTGTTGGGTGTATCACATCCGATGGCTCATATTCATCCCGAAGCCCCAATTTCATTTCCTTCGTATTTTACCCCCTCCAAAGGAAATTTCGCCTATTTCCTTTGTTTTTCTTCCATTTCTTTATAAAGTGACTCATTCACTTTGTATGATCACAACCAATCCCGATCGTTGATCTCTACGCAATCAAAAACTCTGACTTATTTCTTCCTCCCCTTTCCTTTTAACCTCTTGCAAACAAATCTCCACCGTTAGATGCTACCATCCAACGGCCACGCTTCTCCCTACAGCCTCCTAAGCAGTTTTACCCATCAACACAGGATTTCTTAATTAGTTTTTTATTTTGCAGGTGTTTAATGGTTTTTCCATTATTTCAAAGGGAAACTAAAGGCTGGGGATGAAGATCCCTCAGGCCTTTGTGCATACAGAGAAGCCATTTTCAGGGTTTGAACTCACGTTTCATCAATTCTTCATGGGCATTGATGCCCTATGAGCCCTGTGTGGCACTACACATCAACAAGACACAGTGAATGAAATCACAATCAAAAGAGTATCAGTGTTGAAGACCTACCACTTCAGAAATAGAGGATTGAATATGAATTCCATAGTTTAGTTGATTACGGCTAAGATTGATTATCAAAAGCCTAATCCATTAAATTAAATAGAATTAAATGAAAATCAAAATATCTTCAGACAGAAAGACCTCCACTGCCACAACAGAGGCCAATTGATTCCTCTCAGCTACCATAAAGCCACGTATTGCCTCAAAGCATTCAAACAGAGGCCGAAGTTATTGATTAGAAAGAAGGTATTTGCCTCAGCGCAGCCAAATAGTTAATTCTTCCTAAGGAAACTAATGCAAAATATCAGCAGAGTTATTACTACATGAAATTGAGCCTTAAAAGTCAACAAAAGCTCCCACCGAGCTTGATCTTAGATATAAAACAATTAATACAGAAAGAACATCTGTAAACTTCTCCATCAAGCCCATCAAAGGCCGAGAAGCATTAAATATGTATTAATTGAACCTTGGAGATCTTTTATCAGATCCCACCTCCTCATTCTTTCTATAAATACTTCTATAGAAGATGAGAAAATATTGGTTGCAGAACTTTGAAATATACTTGTGCTCGAAACTTCTGATTGTAAATAGTGTTCAAAGGCTCTTGAGGCTCTATTTGTGATAGAATAGTTAGGCTGAGAAGTGAAGATGATTTCTAACTTGAAACAATAGACTTAAAGCTGTAACTGGTTTGAAGCATCAATACAAGCTGATTTATGGGATACTGGTCTATGTCGACGGTGATGTTTTTCTTCGTGTAAATCGTTATTTTATTTATGTTTCCACTTTGTTCATCTTCTCTTATAAAGAACAGCAAGCATAGAGTTATAATTTACTGTATATATGTACCCTTCTCTGACTGATAATATTTATCTAAATGTTTTCTTCTGATTTGTGTTATTTAGGAATGATTTAATTCAGTTCAAGAAGTTATGAATGCTGGCGTTCCCTCGTCCTACTGTCTCAGCTAATTTTTATTCTTGAATGTTATTTTCAGTTTATGTTAAGTAGAGATGAACTAAGGAAGTTATGGTGACCCCTGTCCTATTTTTATCCCAAAATACTATCTGAAAGTTTCCCTAAGAATGTGTTGAAAGCTGGCTAGTTTCGAAGTACTTACCAGATCTTAGACCATTTTTTGTTATAATTCGTGTTTCCCTTGTGTTTAATTTTTTTTCTGTTGAAAGTGTATCAAAGGTTGGCTAGTTTCAAAGTACTTACCAGATCCTAGATTACTTTTATGTCTTTCCTAAATGTATTTCAAAAGCTGGCAAGTTTCAAAGTACTTACCAGATCTTGGGCTGCTCTTTGTTCTTCATTTCTTTAATTCCCCTTCTTGTTGTATCATTTCATTCCATAAATCAACTTTAAAGAGATCCTTAGACATAGATGACTTTCCCCATAGACCACTCTTGAACCTAGTTGTTTCAATTAAAACCCTATTATGACTCCATAGCCCAATGGACTAAAACCAGCATTGCATCCATCTTTTTAGCCAAAGCTTGTTCTATTTTCTTGCAACTTATCACCTTTGGAACTCTTTCCATTTCGAAATTTCCACTCAAATAATAATCATGCTCAACCATCCAAAACAAACAAAAACCCTTGGACTTCATAACTAGCCTAATATCATTATCCAAAACCTTAAGGATAAATCCTTCTTTACACTTATTGGAGAGATCCCTCTCTAGATTCAGGATGGCTAGATCCTAGAATCCCAAAGTGGTTGATACGTGTTCTCCCTGCTGTCAGACTTTGTCAATCTTGCTGATTACAGGGAGCTAACAAAACCAATAACGCATCAATATATAGTAATCAACCAAGCATCACAGAGTAATTCCAACAGATTCAGATATCCAACAATACTTTCGCATTCATTAATCCTTCAAATCCACTTACAATACCCAAATCCCAACCTGTGCACACAGCAGCAGGAGTCCTTCCCCAACAACCCTAACCAGATCTATCAATTCGCACTTAGCATCAATCTCTTATCATTATTAATCTTTCCTACCGCTCAAAAATTTTCAACTACTTATACTATTTTAGCCTACGCATCCAATGGTCTGCAAACCATGGTTTGCAGACTCTTGGTCTACCCTTGACCCATTTACAATGCTTTAGGGGCTTTGACCCACCCCAAAACCCTTGCGTTAGACTAAATATAATCAAAATATACAAAATGGACCAATTTCGCAGCTTGAAGGAGACCCTGTTCCAACAGTCCCCCAACACAATCTTGTGACTTGTCCCTAGTCACTATGGTGGTGGGGTCTCCACCTGTGCGCACAGTGCATTGATGGCGGTGATCAATGGAGGCAGCACTTCTTGAATCTGAGTAGTAGTGCTCTGCGCAATATCCAAGAGCTTCTGGGATGTCAGCCCTTCTTTTGCCGCAGTGACACTTTCCAGCGTCTGATTGAGTCGTTTGACTGTGGCATCAGTATACTGCGATATATGGAGGGCGACGGTAGTCCAAGGCTTCAATCGTTCCCCGATGGCATTTTTCTTGTGCCGGAGTTCCTCAATTTCATCTTGGAGGGCGTTGCTGGTTCTCAAACATGCCAAACGTTGTGCAGGAACTAAAGAGGGCAATGTAGCCTTGACCTGATCGAAAGCTTCTTCCTTCTGCCGCAAATCCTAATTGATTCTCTGGAGGACCGGATCGTGTTGGATCGTGGTCCATAGCTGCATGGCGTCCTCAATTAACTAGGTGCCTCGAGAAATATGTCCTGTAATGGTGTTGGTAGCCTTGGTCACAAGCACAGCGTGCTGGGCTCGTACCTTTGGAGGTGTGGTAGGCTACACTGTGGTCTGTATGTCAGAGATTCGCTTCTCCAATTGTTCCTTGATGGCCTGCATTTCCATCTATGATGCTTTTATTGCTGCGACCATACTTTATATCTCAGCCCAAGGTGTAGCTGCGACCGGGACTCCGCCCAGAACCTTTGTGCAAAGCTGGTAGATCACTATTTCAAGCTCTACCTGCTTCGATATAGTGATGGAAATTTCTGCATCTTTCCGCGTGAGGGCTCACTTGGCTATACTGAACTGTCAATGCACCTCTAGGTTTCGCCAGTGTGTTTCCCGGATCACAGCAGTGTGGAGACCCTGTAATGCCTCGTTGGGTAACTTAGCCAGATCCAAGTGTACTCTTGTATCTGTTTGGAGTTGGGTTCCTACCAGGGCAGTGCTAGGCAAAGAGCAGAGGTGGCTTTCTTTCTGTGCTAGCATGGTACTGCTGATTTCCAAGGGAGCCCATCTCTGAATTACGTTGGTTTGTAGTGTATTTGCCTTCCATTGGAGGGCATAGAGCTCGGTCTTAAAGGTGTCAATTGCAAGCTTCGGTTTTTCTTCTATGGCTGCCCATCTATCCTCTATGGCCAATGTAATTGCGTCCGTGATTTGTTCGAGGTCACCGTCAATGAGTATGACCGTCGCATAATATTCTTGGCATTGGGCACACTACTTTTTTGGGGCCCCTTTTCAGTCTCTCCTAGCTGCTTTGTAGTCTAGATGGAGGTGGTAGCTTGGTTATTCGTTCTGTGCACACTCAATGCCAGCTGCGAACCGGCCCTGGCATCCTTATCGGTGACCTGTGGTAGTTGTGAGTCCCTTTTCTCGGCTGCATCCGCACCCCCTTCACTTGGTCCTGTGGTTTCCTTGGGGTTGATAGTTGCACAGGTCCGTTCAGTGCTCTGTTCGCCAGGGATGAAATCACTCCTCCACCTAGGGAGACAGAGTGTTATTATCCTATCAATTTCCTTGTTCCCCGACCCAATCATGACTTCCTCTTGTTCGAGCTCTGTAGGTACCGAAGCTTCCATAAGACTAGGAGTTGGAGTCCTAGTGGGAACAGGGATGCTTGATTCTGGGGGCCTATCGACAGTGGGAGTGGGTTGCTTTGCCATGAACAGGATGCTACAGGCCCAGAAAATCGTGCAGCATAGAAAAACTACATACAAGTTATGAAAGTAATATGGAACTATTGTCTGAGCTAGTCGTCCTACCTTATAGTGCCTATGGCCATCCAACAGTAGGGTAATTGTCACTCGGAGCTTATCATCAAGTAAATAGTAAAAAATCACAAGGAATCGCTCCATTAATTTCCATCTGCCCGCTCCAGTCAACGGTAACTTCTCCTCTCTACCCGATTTTACTCTTCCAACCATCACTTTTCGTCCCCTATGTGCATTCTATGTACCTGCTGAGCTTGGAATAAATTCCCATGCCTCTTGTGCATCCTCCCCCAACATAGGCTTGTTTCCTAGGTACCTCACAACCAAAGACATATTTTCCCGGAAGGTGTCATCCCAACCGAACCGGATCCCTTGCGTAAACAAGTTTCTCATCGGTGTTGTAAGTAGTGCATATCCCCAAACAAAATTTTTTTAATACGCTGCATGACCGAGGAGTGACCATAGTTTCTTCCTTGTTGTGAGAGTCACTGAATGTATGATAAATCTACCTTCTGTATCTGCATCCCTATTTTTAGCCAACTTAGGGTGCATTTTAGCGCTACCCATTTGCAGCCTAAGCGACTCGGTAGTTTTGCGCACCCCTTCCAAATATGTGTTAGACACAGCTCACGAACCATCCTTACCCTCTGTTGGGGCTAGGCTATGGTAGCTGACCATGCTTGGTATCCTTGTTTCCCACGTGGGTATTTTCAGTGCGATAAACAGGTGCGATTTACCCCATAACCCAGCGTCAATGTCTCGCAGAACTGCATTAAGTGCCCTGGTCCCACCTACTAACCGAAATGTTCCTAGGAACTCTTCCTTCAACATCCCCCAGTGGCAGGTGCACCGATGTAGCTCTGCATCTAAGTACCATGCAGATGGAAGCGGCCCCAAGTCATGAATCAGCAGGTGAACCCATTCCTTAGCTATCCTATCACACCACTGTTCTTCCCATGCAAACAGATATTCGTGTGGATCTTCCAATCCAAGGAAGGTTTTGACCCACACGCTGGTTGGTTCTTCAAATCGCAAGATCATCATATCTAGACATTCTTCCTAATTCTGGAATGCCTCCTTATGCATTTCCCACCACTATGCAGGTACCCCTCGCATGGCCAGCTTAAGGGCCCATAACCTTCGTCCCATGGGAACCTTTGCTTCGAATGCTCGCAAAAATTCCTTAATGGTACAAGAACCATCAAATTAGGGCAGGTCTCTTACCTCTGAGGAAATGCAGTGGAAGTCCCTTGTGACTCGAAGTCATCACAGCACCAAGACATCGTGCAATCGGTTTTTCCAATTCTCCATCTCTCCATCAGAGTCAGAGAATCATTCACTGTCCTTTTCCCAGCAGAGTACTCCTTCCACCATGGGGTTTATCCAATCTTTGTCCTGTGCAGTCAACTTATAAATGTGATCCACCTCCTCTTCATCACGCACTAGCTCTCTGTATCGTTCACCTTCCGTAGGATCTAATGGTACTATCACCCTTGTACCGTTATTCTCAAACACCATGTTTCTCTTTTTGGGGTTGATGATATTTCCCATATCTATGGCCCAGTCTAGCCCTAAGAGCGCAGGGTAGGGGTCCGCATCTTCTACAATTTCAATTACTTCAAAGTCAGCTTGGGCCTTTACCCCTGCAATATCTACCATAATTGTAGACAATCTTCCTAGTGGGATGATTTTTTGTTGATTTTCCATGCGCAGCTGAATAGTGGACCATTCCAACTTAGGCTCTCCCATTCATTGCCAAGTGTGTTTAGGTAACACGTTCGCATCTGACCCCAGGTCCAAGATAACCTGACTCATCTCGCAGTCACCAATCTGTGTAGACAACCGCATTTCTCATCCGGTGTGTTTCTTATACCTATATAGCTTGTGCACATCCTTGACCTCTAGAGGTAGGTTGGGTCGCACCGTGCAGCTATCTATTAATTATTGAAGATTCTCCATAGCCTTTGGGTTATGTAGTAGCTTCATACATGCCTGCAAAAAGGGCTCGGCCTCCTCATCTGTCTTGAGGTTTGCAGGTGTCCGAGCAGTAGCTGCCTCTACCTTAGCAAAGTCCTTGCAAGATGTGATAAATGTTTCTCTCCCCTTTCTTAAGTGCAAACCTTCTTGTTTACTAATAGCTTGTCAGATCATAGGTTCCATCACAGCCTCCTCCTTAGGTCCCTTGGTGGCCATCCCACTGCATGTCACCACATTCACACTCAGATATTTGTCTTGCAGCTCAACCTTAACTCTCTGCACATTCTGCGTAGGTGTTGACTGATTTTCCTGCATTTTTGCTATCAAGATTGGACAGTCTTCAATTGCATGATCCAACTGTCTGCAATACCATCAGGATTGCCTAGTGGTGTTCGGGTAGTCCCTTGCGAAGTGTCCTGCTTCTCCACAATTATAACAGATTAGCTGACCTCGTCTCCGTCCTACACTTCCTCCTCGACCGCCTTCCCTGCCCCTAGCCGGGGAGCCACCTATGCGTGCCGGGGACCTTGGTGATGTAGGATCCATCCGTACCCTATATAATTTTCCTTGATCTATCATCATATCATACGTTCGACAGTTCTGCTCATCATGTCCTACTGACCGGCAAAACCTACACCACAACTATTTTACTTCTGGGACATACGCACCTAGGCGGGAGAAATTGTTCGTATCATGCACGCCAGCTACGTGACAATCCTTACACCACAATGCAGGTTCACTGGAGCCTAGACGCAACGGACTAAGTCCTCTGCTTGATCCTGGGTGTAGCGGACTAGGCCCTCCTACCTGCATAAAGTCTGTTAGTAGAGGGTAGTTATCTTTGGTATGATTATTCACCCTGCATCATATGCACCACCTTTCAGGGCTAGCTTTTGCTTCTCATTCTTGTCACAGGTTTTGGATCTCCATGTGCATTGATTCTAGGTTCCCATGGATTTGTTGGACACCCAGTTGAGTCTCATCTCGATGCACCGCTTCTAACTTCATCGCAGCCTCCAAGGCTTTCTCCTACGAGTCAAAAGTTTGGTGACCCATAGGTTTGTATAGGTGAGGCAGTAACATGGTGATGAACCATTCTGTATGTTGTCTGTAATCATATTGAAATCCTCCTTCTCTAATCGCTTTCTTCAGTCGTTGATCAACCTCCCATAGAGACTCAGCGGGCCCTTGCTTGAAATATTTGAGATCAACAACTATTTGTGAGTATGACTTAGGCTTCTTGAATCAATGCTTCAAATCGTTCTTAACCTCCTCAATTGTTGCATTTGTATGTTGTCCGATGTATCCCATGTACCAGTCCAACGCTCTTCCTTCAAAGGCAAGGGATCCCTGTGCCTGCCTCACCGCATCACTAGCTACGTTCTACGCAATCCATATCGGTTCTATGAAAAACCATAAAGTATCCATGTCTTCATCGCCTACACCCTTAAAGGTGGGTAACTTCATATGCGCTGCCATGTCGTCTTCCGGTGGTGGCGACAGAGGTGTAGATGAATTCTTACCCCTATGCTGGTTCGAAAGTGGTGTGGTTGGAGCACTTTGCGAAGCTGCTTCCCTTACCAGACTGTAGACAAATCTATCTCCTTCTAGTTTGGTCCTGTAGTATTTGCCACTTCGTGTTGTGCTCCCATCCAGATCAGTGGTCATTCACTCTGTTGATCATATGGTTAACATTAGTCATTTTTAAAGATAGCCTTGAGTAGCCAATGTTAGCCCCCTATGAATTTTTTGACAAGCAAATAGGGGACTAAAATGATTTTGAGTCTTCAAGGAATGCATTTCCTCTGAAAACCCATCATCCTTGAAGCCTCATTGTGCCTTCTGTCATTTGATAAATCCTCACTGCTATCCCATTATAAAGCCTCTCTGATCATGAAGAAGAATGACCAAAAAGGCCCTTTTCCATCTTTTCTTATTCCCATTAAACCTTTGTTTTCCTCACTAATTTCCCCTTCCTTAATTCCTCATTAACCCTCTAAATCATCCCATCTCCCCCTTTAACCTTATGAACACACTTTTTTTGGTTTAAGGGCCCTTTATTACTCCTACCGTTTCCTTCTTTCGGCCTTAAAACGCATTGAAATTAGGCCAAAAAACCACTTTTCACATATGAGGCTTAGCCCCTTTTCAGCCAGCCCTCTTAACCACTTCCCCATATACCCCACACCCGCGACCAAGTGCTTAAGGCCTGGGCGCTAATTGCATCGGAGAATCAGAGCGAAAACGTCTTTTTCCTTTGTAAACCATGAAATTCCCGATGCAATAGTGTTAAGTCTGTCGTCCCTTTGAAGCAATCTCCGCCGTTGATTTTAATAGATCTAACGGTTTGCACCTGTTCATCGCGCCCATCATTTCTTCCCATTCACCCCTCCAATCACATGCCGACCATTGATCTACCACCCTGATCCGATGGCTATCGCGCAATCGTAACCTCGCTCCAATCGCAATTGGAAAAACTTAATGCACCGCTTCTCGTTTCCTACGATTGCCGACCCCCGATCCAATCTCCGTCATCCATCCATTCTGATCCGACGGCCCTTATTTCTTCCACTCCTCTCCTTTACCCCCGTCCGTATCCCCACTGATTGAGTCTCTGTCATCGATCTTGCTCCAGATCAGATGGCTGGCGCTCAATCGCGCATCGCCAATCGCAAATTCTTAAATGTGTCACCCGTTGCCTTCCCCGATTGCGATCCCCCGATCCAATCGTGACCGTCCGTTCGATCCAGATCGACGGTATGTGTTGCATCGCATCCTCCATGCATATTTTTTCACTGCATGACCATTTAACTTCATCACGACATCTCAACCGTCGATCTCCTCTTGAGATCTGACGGTCCGCATCTAATCGCCCTCCACCCGCCAGGTCCCACCATCCAAAGGTCCCGCTTTCATTCATTTTCATTATTTTCTTCCCATTCTGCATATTTTTCATCAGTTTTCCACTGCTCCGCCACCGCTTCCACAGGCCTCCACAACATTCCTTTCGCCACTCCTACCGTGTTACAGTCATTATCAGGGTACGAAGCATGTCTCCAGGAAGAGATGGACCGGACAGATATAATTTCAGGTAAAATCACCCGGTTAAAAGCTGAGACCATTGTTTCATCGCTCTGCCAAGAATTTTCTCTCCTCCATCTGTTAAAGCATAAAATCCCCACCGTTGTAAGTTTTTATGACCTCACCGAAGCTTATATCAAGGTGGAAGGATTCGTAGCAATGCCCGAACCTGCAACAGATAGTCAGCAGAGATGCATCCGGTATGCCAGCCTGGTCACCAGCTCATCAGCCAATGTTCCACCACCTGTGTCAGCGACCGCCTCGACTCCATCTCGTCAGTGAATATTTTCAATTCATGATTCAGCCCTAGTGGCCTTTTATTTTCACTTTAGTTTGTTACATTTAAATTTTGAGTGGAATTCCCATTCCAGTCCTGCATTTTAATTTCTAACAAAACTGTTGTTTAATATTTTGTTTAAAACGGCCGTGAGCCTAACTGTAAATGATGAGATGCCCCTATTCCTCGTCATGAATTTTTGTTATTTTTTATGGAGACCTCAAACTGATTACAAGCACGCGAGGAAGATATTTGTCCCAAAAATATCTTCTCGCTCATGTTTCTAAGGCTTCTATATAAGCAACAACTAAAGAGAAAAAAGGGTTCTGGATTTTCTAAAGAACATATTGTGAAAGATTTTTTGTATGTATTTTGTTGAAGCTTTAATATGAATGCAAAGAGCCCGTTGGGTCTCAATGAGAAGGAGTTCTATCTTTAATGAGGATTCTGGTCTTGGTGTTTTATATTCTGTAACTCTGCCTTATGTGATATAGTTTATCTATTCATTTCACTATTTCCATTTCTCTTGTATCATGCTTCGGAATGCGAGTGTTTCACTGGTTCTGGTATAAATTTATCACAATTGATACTTATGTTGAACCTATCTAGTGCTTTAAATATGGCTCAGTCATGATATGTTGTTTCATTTTCCACTTCACCCACGCTTCTTCTATATTAAGTGTTATGGGATGTTATTTTTAAAAGCAATAGACGTGTATGGATTCTTATCATCATAAGCCCATCTCATGTTTAGATCTGTTTATGGGATTTCATCTCATTATTGGTTAGTATTCCCTCTATTTTTCATACACAGCAAATGTCGTCCAATTTATATCTCTATAAAACATTTTCAGAATCCAGCCCTCCTTATAGAAAGATGTCTTTGAATTTTCTGATACATTTATATTGAGTTTCACGATTTTCCCCTGCATTGTTTCTTTCCATGTGCCAAAGTCTTGAAAATCTTGGTCCCATTCAAATTAAAATTTCCTATTACTAAAGATAGCATGAGATCCTTTTTTGATAACTTCCCATGCTATATCATATTCTCCTTGCTGTATAAGATGTCCTAGGCACTGTTATTTCGCAACTCAAGGCTATCTCTAGGGTTGACAACATCGTTTTGGCGTCGTTTCCTGGGACGAAGTTGAGAAAAGTTAAACCCCTGGGCCTCGACAAAATCTTATTCACTCTTCAAATAGGTGAGCATGGAGAGTTGAGAGTTGTAGATCCCTCGCCTTGGCGACTCCACATTCATTTATCAAAAACATTTACTTGCAGTCCTGGCTCCTCGTAAGCCACACTTGAGGTCAGATACGTCTCATCCAAAGACAACTTCTATGTCTGACCCAGAGAATATCCTACATAGAAGGATTTGGAGGAAAAGACAATCAGTCCATATTGAGATCCATGAATTCTCTTTATAAGACTTTCTGTCCTCCTCCTCTCAAGTTGCCCAAGTGCAAGGTCCCGACTCCACTGTGGGAGATACCGATTACTACTCAGATAGTCCACCCTGAGGAGGTGTCCGAATTAAAGATAAAGCTGAATCAAGGGATATCACATATTACACCTTCCACCCTACTCCTGAGGTCGAAGAGGTCAAAGAAGTCACTAAAATGTCTACTATTAACAGCCTGTTGTTCCCATCAACACCTCAAGCTGCTGTCCAATACATTCCTATTGCAATTCATACTTCACTTCCACCTCCTCCTCTTTCTCCTATTACACACCAAACCCTTGCACTACTTCCACCTCCCCCAATGGCCAATGTTCCTAGCTTCTTGTTGAATAAGTATGCTCCCCTGGCATTACCTCAAGTGTTGAATGATATGCCACAGGACTATCTAAAGATCTTACCCCAATTCAATGGGGAAAATGAGATTGAAGCTCAAAAACATCTTGAGGTCTTCTGTTCTTTTGCAGAGAACTTTAATGTGGCGCATCTAGATGTAGTCTTAAGACTGTTTTTTCAATCTCTTGATGGCAAAGCCAGAAATTGGTTTAAGACATTGGGAGATCGTTCCATCACCACTTGGGAAGGAATGGAAGATGCTTTTCTCAGAAAATGGGGGGAGAAAAAAGATCATGTACATTGTCTTACTGAGTTTAACACACTCAAGAAAATACATAACGAAGGGGTGTCAGAGTTCATCAAGAGGTTTAACAAATTGTATTTGAGCCTTACTGCTGATATGAAACCTCATCAAAATGTTACTAAAGTTGTTTTCGTAGTCTCTTTTGACTCAGAATTTGATTTCTCTGTGAGATAAAGAAATCCCACCACCCTGGATGATGCTCAAACAAATGCACTAGAGTTGGAAGGAAATTTTTCCTCCACTGGTAAATCTAAGGGAAAATCAGAACAAGATGCTAGAAGAAAGGGAAAAGAGGAGGTATCTACCTCTAGCCAAGATAGAGACTCATCTAATGACAGAATTGAGGAAATGAACAAAATGATTAAGAATATTTCAAGTAAGCTGGTCAAACTTGAAGTAGAGGCCAAGAAATCATCCTCCAAGAATTTCCAGAATGCTCCAAATAGGGGTTACAACTCTCAGTACAGAAAACCCCCCTTGCAGATACTATAAAGGGAACAAAAGGAGCAACAAGATCAGGTACCACACCCTCTGTACTTGGAAGGTCAGGTAGATGGTCCCACCGAAGACACCACTTATGAGCAAGAGGAGGCATACCTTGCTTTTTCAAACAGTGACGAAGTAGAATGTCCCCTACAAGAAGGTGATGAAGTGGAGATTCCATCACAAGAGGAAGAAAGAGCTAATGAAATCACCGAACACCCAGAGATCAATGACTATTGTAAGCAGTTTGTTGATTTCATGCAAGCATAGTTCAATAGAAGATATGACCTTAGATCTTCTAGGAAAAGGACTCGTACTCAAGATCAGGAAGAAGAGCCACCCCAGAAGGAAGCATCTGCTCAAAATGAGACAACAACTCAAAGGACCACAGACAAAGGTAAGAGGCCTCTTAATGAATCTTTGCTGTTTGCTGATCAAATTCCTTCCTCTTCACAAGTGGTTACTTCCCCTAATGTCAAGTCAGACACAAAGGAAGTCAAACCCCTTTTCCAAAGCAAAGAGTCAAAAGAGATGTTAGTAGATAAGTCATCCTCTGTCTTCAGTTTACAAAAGGGACTTGAGAAGGTCAAAATCCCATTTACCTTGACTGAATTATTGAAGTAGCCTGCATATCAGTCCCAGGTCACTTCCTTCATGCTCCCTCTAGAATCAGCACACATCCCAGATAGTCTCAACCTTCAAGAAGAAAGACCCATGGTTGTGTTTGGCCCCCACGTTGAGGAATTAGATGCTTCTACTCCTCCTTTTTATGTGTCTCTAGTGATTCATAACCTGCTATTACATAACTGTATAGATTCGAGAGCTTCCCATAATCTATTGCCTCTGTCAGTCATGGAACAACTAGGACTACAAATCACCCGTCCATATAAGGATCTCTATTCATTTGATTCCAAAAGATTTAAATGCCTAGGTATGATCAAGGATCTGGTGGTCAATTTGGCCCAGATCCCAGCCAAAAGTGTGGTGATGGACATCGTGGTGGCTGATATCCCAGCTCGCTTCAGCATGTTGCTGTCAAGGTCCTGGGGGACTAAAATTGGTGGGTCAATCAAGTTGGACTTGACCTATGCTACTATCCCAGTTTTTGGTGGCCAGGAGAGGAGGTTGTACCGGGAAACTAGATTTTTCAAGACAGTTACCAAAGCTGACAGCTCAGTTAATTCTCCAATCTATAGTAAAGAGGGAGATTTCTCATGCTTGATGCTCGAAGAAGATCAAGATTATGCTCATGAACCATCATTCTGCCAGATTAAGACCGAGTAGTCCTTAGAGAGCAATGAAGCAAGAATTTGGACACTTCATTCTGACGGAGCAAATTCCAGAGAAGGTAATGGGGCTGGAGTATTATTGATTTCTCCTATAGGCCAATGGGTCCCATTGTCTTTCAAGATAGAATATGAAGCCACCAATAATATGGCCGAGTATGAAGCACTTCTGTTAGGGTTACAGATAGCGAGAAGCATGAATATACAGAGTTTAAAGGTTCTAGAAGATTTGAAACTGGTGGTTAGACAAGTGAAGAATCAATGTCAAACCAAGCATCCTAGGCTGAGGGCTTATAGGAATGAAGTGTGGGACCTGGTGGAAAATTTTTTCTTGGAATTTAACATTCAATTTGTGCCTAGAGAGCAGAACAGGATTGCTGATTTCCTTGCAGTGGCTGCTAGTACATTCCGTCCACCTCAGAACCCTCTCTTAAGATATGAAATTGAGGTGCGTTATCGGCCATCAATCCCAGATAACATCAAGCACTGGCAGGTGTTTGAGGATGAAGAGAAAGTGAAAATATTTGTGGAAACAATCAGAGAATTCTCAAACATGGAGATGGATGTTTTTGGAGAAGAAGAAGTTGAAGACCTTTCAGAAAACAAATGGGAGGAAAAGGTGGCAGGTCATAAAGTGTTGCAATTGAAGGGAAATGTTATACCCAGAGGGCTGGTGCCTCTAGAAATATTTTTTGACAAGAACAACGTCCCACTGCAGCCAAACAAAGTGGTAGAATAAAATCAGGTAGAAGACCTAAATCTTGGTACTGATGCTAACCCCAAAATTGTGAGGTTGTCCAAGAAAGTCCCAAGAGAATATAAAGAGCTCTACCAGAAACTGTTTCAGTCTTACAAAGATGTGTTTGCACGGTCTTATCAGGACCTGAAAACTTTTGATATTAGCATCATGCAACACAAAATTCCTCTGAAAGGAGATGTGAAGCCGCACAAGTAGAAGCTTAGACATATTAACCCTTTGCTGCTTCCCTCCATTGAGAAAAAAATTAAGAAACTGTTGAAGGCCAAAATCATTGTGCCATTGAGGTATTCTGAGTGGGTATAAAACCTAGTCCCTGTCTAGAAAAAGAATGGAGAAATAAGGCTATGTGTTGATTTCTGAAATTTAAACCGAGCATCCTTAAAGGATAATTATCCACTACCCAAGATGGATCACATCCTGCAGAAAGTGGTAGGAGCTTCTTGGATGTCGATGATGGATGGTTTCTCTGGTTACAATCAGGTGGTTGTACTTCCATAAGATCAGAAAAATACTACTTTCACCATGCCATGGGGTACATTTATGTATGCCAGGATGCCTTTTGGGTTGATTAATGCAGGGGCCACTTTTCAAAGCACCATGGACATTTCCTTTTTTGGGGAGCAAGATAAGTTTTTGGTGGTATATTTGGACGACATTACTGTGTTTTCAAAAGATGATGCAGAGCACATTGAACACTTGCGTAGAACCTTAGAAAAGTGCAGAAGGTATGGCCTCTCTCTCAACCCATAGAAGTATTTATTTACATTGGAAGAGGGCAAGATTTTGGGACATATTGTGACCAAATATGGGGTAAAAATAGATCCTAAGAGAGTAGAAGTTATAAATGGCATTTCTCTTCCCAGAAATAAAAAGGAGGTGCAGGTGTTCCTAGGGTGCATTAACTTTATGAGGAGGTTTATCCCTAACTATGCAGAGATAGTTAGACATATAACTGACATGTTGAAGAAAAATAACAAGGTAAAGTTGTCTCGGGAATCACAAGAGGCCTTTTCCAGGATAAAAAATGCCTTTGCAGAAGCCCCTGTGCTAGCTGGACCAGACTATGCCAAACCTTTCATGATATTTTCATTTGCATCACCTCATACAGTGGTAGGAGTTTTATTGCAGAAAAATGAAGAAGGGTATGATCAGCCCATCGCTTTCTTCAGTCAGGTGCTCCGTGATGCAGAGATGAAATATAACATATTAGAAAAGTAGGCATATTCTATGGTGAAGTCTCTTAAATCATTTCGCATGTATGTCTTGCAGTCCCATATCACTGTGTTTGTGCCTACAGCAGCTATAAAATATATTCTTATCCAAGGAGTGGGTGAAGGGAAAAGAGGGAAATGGATTGCCAAAATACAAGAGTATGAGCTAGAAATCCGTCCTACCAAACTGATCAAGGGACAAGGATTAGTCAAAATCTTGTCTGAATCAAACTGTCAGGCTCTGGGTATAAATCTGTCCATGATAGAAAATGAGGAGTTTGAGAAGAAAGAAGATCAATAGGGTTTAGAGATAGATACTTAGAAGACACATATGAATTACCTCATCAGCCCATGGTACAAAGAGATAGTGGAATATCTTCTAACACTCATCTGCCCTCCAAGCTGTGATAAAGCTAAATACATAACACTAAGGTTGAGATCACAGAAGTACATAGTTGCCAATGGCCAGTTGTACTGGCGAGATCCCTCAGGCATCCTACTCCTATGTCTCACAGAAGACGAGGTTGAGAATATAATGGCCGAATTTCATGAAGGAATCTGTGGGGGTCATTATAGTTGGAGAGCCACTGCTCACAAAATCCTGAAGGTTGGTTTCTTCTAGCCCAAAATCTTTGGAGATGTGTTTTCCCAGGTCAGAACTTGTGAGAAATGCCAAATATTTGCTGAAATACAGAAGTTGGAACCTCTGCCCATGATCCTTGTTCACATGGATGAACCATTCCAGCCATGGGGAATTGACTTTATCGGTGAAATACATCCTCCATCAAGTGGTCAGCATAAGTGGATATTAACTGCCACATATTATTTCACGAAGTGGGTGGAAGCTATACCTGCAAGGAATGCAACAGATGCTGTGGTAATGAAATTATGGAAGAAAATATCATATCCAGATTTGGCTGCCCTGCCAAGATAGTGACCAACAATGCACAGGCCTTTAAGTCTACAAAGTTTACCAGTTTTTGCCAGCAGTATAAAATTGTGCTAGGTCACTCTATGGCCTATTACCCACAAGGAAATGGCCTGGCAGAGTCTTCAAATAAAACCCTTGTGAGGGCACTAAAGAAGGCTATCAATGAAAATCAGAAAAATTGGGATTCCCAGTTGAAATTTGCTCTGTGGGCCAACAGGATTACCAGCAAGAGAGCAACTGGGAAGTCCCCATATGAATTAGTATATGGGAGGGAAGCAGTATTCCCTATACATTTAGCCTTACCAGTAGCCCGATTCATGCAAGAAATTCAAGAAGAATCTGATGATGTGACCAAGAGAATCAATCAGCTGGTGGAGTTAGAAGAAACACGGAACCAGGTAAGTCAGAGGCTAACTGAATATCAAGAGAATATGAAGGACCTTTTTGATCAGCATGCCAAGGATAGGAAGTTGCAGGTTGGGGATTTAGTGCTTAGATGGGATATTCAAAGAGCTGAAAAGGGGAAACATGGTAAATTCAACCCACTCTGGTTCGGCCCTTTTAAAATTGTGGAACAAGGGGCAATAACACTTTCAGGATGGAAAATTTACAGAGAGACTTGCTCGATGCCCCTGTAAATGGTCATTTCCTCAAACCTTACTTCCAGTTTTGATTCAGGCCAAGAGAGCCTGATGTATTATATTGTACATTAGTTTTTTGTTTTCATCTTTTCTTGAATGATGTGTGTGTTGTGATGAATCATGAAGAGAAAAATAAAAAGTGCTGAAGAGTGGTGTCCACACAGAAGATTAACAGGTGGTCTGCGAAGTTCTCGACACGCCCAAGGATGAACGTGTCGTCCCCAGGTGGAGCCAATGTTGATCATATGGTTAACATTAGTCATTTTTAAAGATAACCTTGAGTAGCCAATGTTAGCCCCCTATGAATTTTTTGACAAGCAAACAGGGGGCTAAAATGTTTTTGAGTTTTCAAGGAATGCATTTCCTCTGAAAACCCATCATCCTTGAAGCCTCATTATGCCTTCTGTCCTTTGATAAATCCTCACTGCTGTCCCATTATAAAGTCTCTCTGATCATGAAGAAGAATGCCCAAAAAGGCCCTTTTCCATCTTTTCTTATTCCCATTAAACCTCTGTTTTCCTCACTAATTTCCCGCTCCCTTAATTCCTCATTAACCCTCTAAACCATCCCATCTTCCCCTTTAACCTTACGAACACACTTTTTTTGGTTTGAGGGCCCTTTATTACCCCTACCGTTTCCTTCTTTCGGCCTTAAAACACATTGAAATTAGGCCAAAAACCCACTTTTCACATATGAGGCTTAGCCCCTTTTCGGCCAGCCCCCTTAACCACTTCTCCATATTCCCTGCACCCATGACCAAGCGCTTAAGGCCTGGGCGCTAATCGCATCGGAGAATCGGAGCGGAAACATCTTTTTCCTTTGTAAACCATAAAACTCCCGATGCGATAGTGTTAAGTCTGTCGGCCCTTTAAAGCAATCTCTACCATTGATTTTAATAGATCTAACGGTTCATGCCTGTCCATCGTGCCCATCATTTCTTCCCATTCACCCCTCTGATTGCATGTCGACCGTCAATTTACCGCCCTGATCCGATGGCTATCGCGCAATTGCAACCTCGCTCCAATCACAATCGGAAAAACTTAATGCACCGCTTCCCATTTCCTTCGATTGCCGACCCCCAATCTGATCTCCTCCATCCATCCATTCTGATCCGATGACCCTTATTTCTCCCACTCCGCTCCTTTACCCCCGTTTGTCTCTCCTCTGATTGAGTCTCCATCGTTGATCTTGTTCCAGATCGGACGGCTAGCACTCAATCGCACATCGCCAATCGCAAATTCTTAAATGTGTCACCCGCTGCCTTCCCCGATTGTGATCCCCCGATCTAATCGTGACCGTCCATTCGATCCAGATTGATGGTCTACATTGCATCTCATCCTCCATGCATATTTTTTCATCGCGTGACCATTTAACTTCATCATGGCATCTCAACCGTCGATATCCTCCCGAGATCTGACGGTATGCATCTAATCACCCTCCACCCGCCAGGTCCCACCATCAAAAGGTCTCGCTTTCATTAATTTTCATTAGTTTCTTCCCATTCCTCATATTTTTCATCAGTTTTCCACTGCACCGCCACCGCTTCCATAGGCCTCCACAGCATTCCTTCTGCCACTCCTACTGTGTTACAGTCATTATCAGGGTACGAAGCATGTCTCCAGGAAGAGATGGACCAGACATATATACTTTCAGGTAAAAGCACCCAGTTAAAAGCTAAGACCATTGTTTCATCGCTCTGCCAAGAATTTTCTCCCCTCCATCTGGTAAATCATAAAATCCCCACCGATGTAAGTTTTGACGACCTCACCGAAGCTTATATCAAGGTGGAAGGATTCGAATCAATGCCCGAACCTGTAGCAGATAGTCAGCAGAGATGTATCCGATATGCCAGCCTGGTCTCCAGCTCATCAGCCAACATTCCACCACCTGTGTCAGCGAGTGCCTCAACTCCATCTCGTCAGTGAATATTGTCAATTCATGATTCAGCCCTAGTGGCCTTTTATTTTCACTTTAGTTTGTTACCTTTAAATTTTGAGTGGAATTCCCATTCCACTCCTGCATTTTACTTTTTTACAAAACTGTTGTTTAATATTTTGTTTAAAATGGCCGTGAGCCTAACTGTAAATGATGAGATGCCCCTATTCCTCATCATGATTTTTGGTTATTTTTGATGGAGATATCAAACTGATTAAAAAACGTGAGGAAGGTATTTTTCCCAAAAATATCTTCTCGCTCATGTTTCTGAGGCTTCTATATAAGCAGCAACTAAAGAGAAAAAATGGTTCCAAATTTTCTAAAGAACATACTGTGAAAGAGTTTTTGTATGCATTTTGTTGAAGCTTTAATATGAATGCAAAGAGCCCATTGGGTCTCAATGAGAAGGAGTTCTATCTTTAATGAGGATTCTGGTCTTGGTGTTTTATAGTCTATAACTCTGCCTTATGTGATATAGTTTAGATGTTCATTTCACTATTTCCATTTCTCTTGTATCATGCTCTGGAATGCAAGTGGATCACTGGTTCTGGTATGAATTTATCACAATTGATACTTATGTTGAACCTCTCTAGCACTTTAAATATGGCTCAGTCATGATATGTTGTTTCATTTTCCACTTCACCCACGCTTCTTCTATATTAAGTGCTATGGGATGTTATTTTTAAAAGCAATAGACGTGTATGGATTCTTATCATCATAAGCCCATCTCATGTTTAGATCTGTTTATGGGATTTCATCTCATTAGTGGTTAGTATTCCTTCTGTTTTTCATACACATCAAATTCCGTCTGATTTTATATCTCTATAAAGCATTTTCAGAATCCAACCCTCCTTATAGAAAGTTGTCTTTGAATTGTATGATACATTTATATTGAGTTTCACGATTTTCCCCTGCAATGTTTCTTTCCATGTGCCAAAGTCTTGAAAATCTCAGTCCCATTCAAATTAAACTTTCCTGTTACTAAAGATAGCATGAGAGCATTTTCTGATAACTTCCCTTGTTATATCATATGCTCCTTGCTGTATAAGATGTCCTAGGCACTAGTCTTTCGCAACTCAAGGCTGTCTCTAGGGTTGACAACACACTCAGTATGTCTACATAGAATACTCTTTTCGCATAATAATATATTGATCAGCAATGGTAAGGTCCTAAGAAACTTACCTCGGAACCCTGTGAAGAATCTCTGCTCTGCTTCATAGTAGGATACAAACTGATCGATGGAAAATTCTCTCACAAATCCTCCTAACACACTATCCACCCAATGTTCCACTGTGAGAGTGATGGTGTTATCAGTATTTTCTAACTACTGGATTAGTTCGGGGGTCCACTCTGTGATCTGCTTATCCTTCCAACACTTTTGAAATTCTACCAGCCTTGCGAGCCACTCCTGGAGCTCGATCACAACCGTTACAAAAAATATCTCATAAATCTCTGTGAAAATGTACTTATTCTTCCACTCTTCAATGGTCAACCTCTTACTGCGGTTTTCTTTTACGGGAAATTCCTGAACTTGCTGTTCAAACCAGTCATCAATTTCCTTTTTCTCAGGCTTCTAGTATGGCCTTGGCATTACCCGATCCCTCTCTCAAAATTCTCTAGGTCCCAGAAACGGAACCATTTTTTGGCTGGAGGGGTCCTAACCCAGGTTCAAGGTTTGCCAACAAACCCCTATACTACTAGCCCTTTCGACAGTGACCTGCTTGCATAGGCCAAAGTCTCACCCAAAGTAGTATGGGTGGGTGTTGGAACCAGGTTTCCGCACCCTGGAAGAGGGTAGGCAAGTCAAGCCGAGCTGCATTCAGTCTTATAGCAACCCGATATTATACTACAGAGCCTAGATCTATAGATTCCCTTCGCATCCACGTGCTTAATAGCAATGATACTCATAGTATTCAACAGATATTGAACTTATATAAAGATAACACAGCTATTCCAAATATTCTTGCAAAAAGTGTAATAGAACAGTCCCAGATCGTAGCATAAACAAGCAACTTAAATCAATAACGCATCAACATATATTAATCAACCAAACATCACAGAGTAATTCCAACAGATTCAGATATCCAACAATACTTTTGTTGGGGTTCCCATGTTTTGGCCAGGTTGGCAAGACCAAAAGATGAGACAACATAGAACCACTTTCAGACCTTAGGATCTAGCCCTCCTAGGTCCAGAGAGGGATTTCTCTATATGAGTCAAAGGGTATGTCTTTGAGGCTCTAAGTTATGATTTTAGGCTAGTTATCTGCAGAATGTTTGTTTGTTTGTTTATGTTTGGTTGTTGGGAATCAGGAAAGAAGGGTCCAATATAAGACAAGGATGAGCAAAGAGGGAATTAGGCAAAGGTATATAATTCAGAGAACATCGAGGCCATTGGGAAATGGAGTCAAGAGAGGATTTACTTGTGTTCAATGTGCAAGCTTTTAGTTGGGCTAGTCATCCAGAGCATTTGGATCTTGAAGATGATATTCGGAATGGGACATTAAGGACTGAAAATGAAAGGAGAAGAAACACCCAATTCTGTCTATAGATCAGGCCAGAGGTCATTTAACTCCAGACCTGCTTGGACAAAATCAGAGGCAATACAAGGGATCTTAGAAAGGATTAATTGAGATGGAAAGATCCTAGTGAGGCAAAGATAGGGTTCTTTACCTCCCAGTGTTCTCAACTCATCCAACTAAATCCTAGCAAGAACATCTAAATATAGATTTCTTAAATTCATACATCAGAGAGCAAGCAATGACATCCACTACACTGGTTAAATCAATTGAAATCAATATTCAGATACACATGTAAGAAGAAAACATAAAAGGCTGGGAGAGCAGCAACATAAGGTACCTATCAAGGGTAAATCTTATGCCAAACTTCTGATGCGAGCCAGTAGAAATGGAATGAAATGAAATCAAACACAGAGATAGGAAAACATCACCAGCTGCTTTAGATCAGGATCCAAAGAAACATGCTTGTCATATTAAAAACAACACCAATCAGGTACATCATTGCCCACAACTTGAACATTAAGCCTGAATACATCAAATCTCAGCCTATCTTACCATATTACACAAAGAAATTGTCTCAAGAGGAAAATACTTGCATTTCTCTGATATCTCATCAAAAATTTTACAATGTTTCTTTCTGAGTTTTATATCTGAAGAGAAATAGTAGAGGTAGGTGAGGAACTAAATGCTAAATTAAAACTCTGGAAAGAAACTGGGCCAAGACCCATTCTGTTTGAATGCTGAGTATTTAATCTCTGTCTCCTCTTTTGTGAAAGAGTGATCTTCTCAGATATGATTCTGACATATTTCGGCTACGGTGTTTTACTTGTGGTGAATAAACAAAATGAAAATGAACCACTGAGTAGTCTGCTACATAAATGTTCCAATTGTTTTGAACTGCTGTTAGGGTGGAAATTCCTTCACGGACATTGAGCATAATAAAAGTTGTATGGGCGCCTTGTCCTTAATGAATAAAAACATACTGCTGACGAATAAACCCTGATGTTACCTTTACTAGTGTTTAGGACGTTTGATCGATCCTCGGGGTCTTCAAACTGGTGCTTTGCTTCTTAAACCACTGATTTAAGGCTTAAGATCATCATTAGCGTACCTTAATCTCCTCTGCTTTGTACTGGAACACTCTGCTGCTTCATCTCTGCCTCTGACAAGTTAGCTCGAGCTTTTAATGGTGCTGGAAGGTTTTCTACAGAGTCTGAACCCTGTTCCTTTAATGAACATCCCGTCTCCACCTTCTCAAGTCATTTTTCATAAATTCTGCCCATGTAAATGAACTTCTTTGATTTCTATGTCCTTGTAGTAGAGATGTGCATCATGGCGGCCATTAACTCTTAATAACCCTGCAAAACAACAAATTTTTCAAGAAATCCATGGGTGGGGATGATGGATGCGGTGTGGATGCAGATAATGGCCATGAAGATGATGAACTGGGGGAGAAATCACAAAAAACGGTGACAGATTGCTCTTGTGGGGGTCTGGCGATCCGCGGAGTGAATTTGACTGAGAAAACATTAAAAAACACGAACTTGGACCAATATGTGCGATAGAATGGGCGGATGTACGGTGGATACATGTGGGGTGACGTGGAGTATGGAAAAGACACGTGGGCAGATGATGTGGAGGCCCGAGTGACAGCGGAATGGTTAACGGCGGGAAAACGAATCTGGACCGTCGATCGTGGTAGGATCCATGACGGAAAACACATCTAGGGCGATAGATAGTGGGCCAGGGGTACGGCGGAGGTGGTTTTAACTCATGCGCAACATTGTTGATTGATGACCGTAGGATAAAGCTCTCAAGATCTGATGGCTGTCGTGGATTTCGCTACGCACCCTGGACCGAAAGATAACGCGCGGGGGATGGGCGGTTTTGCCGTCGTACAGGGGACAAGTGGCGAGCGTTGTATGGAATCGCTTGGTGCTCGGGGAAAACCACCAGCTACGCATAAGCGGTGCGGAATAAACCAGATAGTTTTATGTTGTTGCGCGGCGGGGACCACAGAGGCAGGCACGTTCTGGACTGTTGATCTAGCGGATCAGCAGATGGCTGGGATGTTATGATTGGAAATGAACAGGTTTAACGGTGGTTGCTGCGGGGGCGGCGATCGTCGTATATTTTGTTCGGATCAACGGCCAAGAATAACCCGGTTATGCGTTGGAGATTGCCGCCTTCCTGTGCCGGCGGGTGGTTCTAGCGCTAGATTACATGGAGAAAAGAGACACGGGAGCTTATGCGGAAGGGGATAGGTCTGAATACAAGGTCCAAAGTGGGTTTTTAACCCATTTTTAATGTGTTCTGAGACCCAAAGGGTAACGATAGGGAGATGGAGGGGGAATTTGGGAAAACAAAGGGTGTAGGGATTTTTCGAGGGGATTTAGGGGGTTAATAGGGAAATTAAAAAGGGAAAAGAGGGACTTTGTCAAAGGGGATAGGAGGTGAAAATGTGGTGCTTTGCAGGAGTATGAGGGGCAATGTTTTTCAATTAGGAGCAGCATTATAACCAGTGAGGCCTTAGATGGGAAATCAGCAGAGGGGATTTTATTGAAAAGCAAAGGCCTGCAGAAGACCTCAAGGATGATGTGTCTTTATGGGAGATGCATTCCTTGAAGGTCTCCAAAATAATATAGCCCCCAGCTTGTTAGTCAATAATTTCATAGGGGGCTGACAACTTCCACATTTACTAATCCTTCAGATCCACTTACAATACCCAAATCCCAACCTGCGCACACAGCAGCAGGGTCCGCACATAGCAGGACAGGGAATCTCTATGCACACAACAGCAAGAGTCCTTCCCCAACAACCCTAACCAGATCTATCAATTCACACTTAGCATCAATCTCTTATCATTCTTAATCTGTCCTACTGCTCAAAAAGGTTCAACTACTTATACTATTTTAGCCTATGCATCCAATGGTCTGCAAAATATGGTTTGTGGACTCTTGGTCTACCCTTGACCCATTTAAAATTATTTAGGGGCTTTTACCCACTCCAAAACCCATGTGTTAGACTAAATATAATCAAAATATACAAAATGGACCAGTTTCACAGCTTGCAAGAGACCCTGTTCCAACATATGTGTGGCTGAATTCCGGTTCGGTCTTATACAGAAGTGCCCAATCAGAAGTCTCATGCCCACAAGAGTTGATAACAGTGGTTAATGCCATGATTGGTGGTCAGCTGAGGCATTATACAACATTATTGGTGTTGCCCTTCTTATACTTGATGTTCAAATGAAACTATTGCAGATATGTGGACCACTTTTGATGGAGATCGTTCTGCAACTTCCCTTGTGTCTGTATGAATTGCAGGGGTCAGTGGTCTATGTGGATGACTGTTTCCTTCCCCAAAATGTAATGCTTCCATTGGTGGCACACTTGCACAATCGAATAAATTTATTTGTCATAAGTGGGATACTTACGGACTATGCCGGACAATGTCTCACTGTGATATGCCACTGAATTCCCCTATTGAGTAAGAACTTCCCTAATAGCATAGTCAAAGACATCTGTCTCGATCTAAAATGGTTGTTGCAAGTCTAGTAATGTGAGCACTGGGGCATAGCAGAGGTGATGTTTCAATTCTACGAACGCCTTCTATTGAGATACTGACCAAAAGAATTTTTCTTTCGCTCCTCCCTTGGTGACATGACTCAAGGGCTAAGTGATATGAGAGAATCCCAACATGAAACTATGGTAGAAATTAGCAAGACCCAGAAAGCTGTAAAGCTGTGTTAGAGTGGTTGGGGCCAGCCAATCCTGAATTACTTGGATCTTGGTTGGATCCACATGCACCCCCCGTTCATTAATTATGTATCCTATATACTGAACTTGGGTCATGCTAAAAGTGCACTTCTCCAAATTGGCACACAACTTGTGTTGTCGCAGTGTTTGGAGGACCTTTCGGATATGGTGGAAGTGCTCTTCCCAAGTCTGACTAAATATTAGGATGTCATCCAAGTGCACTACTACAAATGAGTTGGTGAATGGACTCAAGATGTCATCCATCAGCCTCATGAAGTTTGCAGGAGAATTCGTCAACTCGAAAGGCATGACCAGCCATTCGAAAAGGCCCTCCTTGGCTTTTAAATAAGTCTTCCACACATCGGATGGTTCGATTGGTATCTGGTGATACCCAGACTTCAAGTCGATCTTGCTAAAATATTTTGCCCCTTCAATTTATCCAGAAGGTCATCAATCTGTGGGATCAGGTACCTATTCTAGACAGTGATCTTGTTCAACGCCCGATAGTCAATGCAGAGTCTCCAAGTCCCATCCTTCTTCTACATTAACACGATCAGGCACCCACAGGGTGATGAACTCGGTCGGATGTGAAATTTTTGTAGCAGCTCCTGAATCTGCCTCTTGATTTCATCATTCTCTAGAATAGAGCGCTGATAAATCATTCCATTAGGTAGCAATGCACCTGGGGTCAGATCGATGGGGTGCTTGACCTGACAGTGCGAGGCACCCTTGTGGGTGAGGTGAAAATGTCCTCGTACTCCTCCACGACATTGTCCATTTGTTGTTGTCGTGTGGAGGATCCCTATCTGGAGGAAATGGCCATAGTATTCTTCTTTCTGGAGTGTAAAAACTCTGGTAAACTTTATAATTATATATTATTATTGATAAAAAATGAGATAATTACAAATGAGGATCACCAAGGCTTTAAATACAGCCTTATGGTGTCCCTTGGCGAAGAGGCATTATCGTTGATCATGCCCTTCCACATTAATAAACCTAAGATAAATATATCTAACTAATAATTAATAAAATATACATAACATTTCCCCTCTCTTAAGATGCTTTGTCCTCAAATCATACGTAATGATGTACAATGTTGACGAATTCCTGGGTTTCTCCAGTGGCGAGCTCTCGCTTCCCACATTTTAAAAAGATCGTGGAGCATCTTCTCGAGTTCAATCTTTTGGTGATGTGGATAGCGACAAGATTTGATATTGACAGGGTCGGATCCTGTCTTGACTTTTATTGGATGTTTGATTTCCCTATTAGGAGACATTCTCACTGGTAGGTCTTGAAATACTTTTGCGTGTTTCTAAACTATTCCTTGTACTGCTGGTGATTCTTCATGATTCCTTTTTAGGTTTAGAGGTAAGTTACCAAAAATTGTCGTCTGATGCAACTTCTCGCCATCATCAAATGATTCCTTCTTAAAAACCATATCTGCTTCATCATCGAAGGCCTCAACAGCTTCTGGCGTTGTATTAGTAGCTTCGAATGTGTTTTTCTCTTCACATTTTTCTTTCAATTCTGGGGATGAAACATTTTTCTATTTATAAGCATATATATTTTCATGGTTTCTTTCATTTTCAATGACTATGGCTGTTGTTGCAGCTGTGATAGTAGTCACATTGAATTCTTTATGTGGGTCCTTCACCAACATTTTTTCTTTTTCTTCCATGTTATATTCCTGATTATGATCTGAATTTTCTGAATCAGCTGAGTTGTTCTGTTGACTATGTTCAATATCTGGGACTATTGGTTTTTGTGTCAGATTAAACTTGTCCAACATGGCGTTTATTTTCTACATTGATTTATTCTAATTATCTATGGCCTCTATATGGTTTAGCCAAATTTTTCTTTCTATCTCGTCTATTGTGTCTTGAATTTTTTTGATGTTGTGAGAATTTCTTGTAACCTTATCTTCAAGACTGGTTAATCTTTTATTGACTTTATCGGAATTATTATTGATCTGTTTTTCGAGATCCAGAAATTTTTTCTGGAATCCGGCCATCACCATTGATGATGACATGCTCCTCATACTCCTTGTTAGGGCTTATCCCCTTTTCCTTAAAACTTTTGTCCTCAAAGCTGTATTTTTTTGACAATTTTCTTCACTTAAGATTTATCTTCTTTGGCATATGTCATTCACCACTGGTACCTTCTCTTGTGATGTTGTCTTTGAAAATAGATTTTTTTTTTTATAAATAATAATAATTATTATTATTATTATTATTATTTTATATATATATATATATATATATATATATATATAACTATGGGGAAAAAAAATTGTTAACTTTGAAAAGTCACGTTGTTTTGAAAAGGGGGAATGGGTTTTAATACCATGGGCAATTACCATGGGCTTCCAAAACCATGAGCTTGTAAACCACGAGCAATTACTCTTCCTTATTTATTTTTCCTTTTTAATTTTAATTTGTCTTGGTATGCACGTATATGTACTTCTTTATATACCTCTTTTTTCTTTTTCTCTTTTTTTCTTTTGGAACTGTAATTTTTTTTAAATATTTTTTTTTTCTTTTAATTTATTTCCCCCTTTATGTTAAATATCCTTCTCTCTTTTATTATTATATATATATATATATATATATATATATATATTCCTTCTTTTTTTTAAAACAAATGTTGTTGCCCAAAGCACTTGGTTTTAAAACAAATCTGCAATTCTGGAATTTTCTTGTAATTCCTTAATTTCTTCAGCAATTCTACACTTGGTTTTAAAAATTTCTGCAACTTCCTTAGAAATTCTTTAATTTGATTATCACACAGATCCAAAAGAGCGATGGCTCTGATACCAATGGAGTGTAAAAACTTTGGTAAACTTTATAAGTATATATTATTATTTATAAAAGATGAGATGATTACAAATGAGGATCACGAAGGCTTTAAATAAAGCCTTATGGTGTCCCTTGGCGAAGAGGCATGATCGTTGATCATGCCCTTCCACATTAATAAACCTAATATAACTATATTTAACTAATCATTAATAAAATATACATAACACTTTCCCTAGGGGCAGATCACCAGGAAAACAAATTTCCTGATTTTGGAAATGAGCTTACTACATTTTTTTGTGGTAACCAAAGAGATAGCCATAGGTTGTGGTACCTCTTGTATCCTGTGCAACTTATTGCACAAAGTAACAATAACAGAACGAGGTTGGGACTCATACACAGCATTTCACTTTCACAAGTATGGTTGGCTTAATAATACATGAGAAACATCAAGAGGAGCAATGTCACATAATACCTCATATGTAAAGGGCTTGATGCTGTAGGGAAGGCAACACTTCTGGCTGACGTGGAGATCCTGTCGTTGGTGAAGCTACCCAATGGTGTACGGTTGTGGGTGTTTTTTGGTCGACAAGCCCAAATGCTTCACAGCCTCTACTAAAATGAGGTTCTTTTGGCTCCCACTATAAAAAATAAATAGTAGTGGGGCACCCTTTACCCACATTTGAGAGTGGAAGAGACGCTCCTCCTCCTCTGGACCTTCCAGTTCCTCCTTCTGGATCTTTGTAGTGGCAACGGTGGTGTTGGGATCTGGATCAATAATCTGCTTCCCTTTTTCATTCCCCTTGTTGGGTTCTGATTCAGATTCTGAGAATACATCTGATTTAGAAGCCCTCATCTCGACCACCAGTGACTGCTTTTCCTGATACTCACTTTTGTTGTAAGTGGAGATTTTATGGAACTCACACCACTTTCCCGTGTCCTTCTTCAGCTTTGTGGTGTTTTTCATTGCTTGCGGCTTTGGTAGGTTATCTTGGTCCCCATGCCTTAGCTTTGTCCTTTGTTCTGCGGTTTTGGTGCACCTTTCCCTTGCTTTTGATTCACAGATCCAAAGTGTCGTTTATTCTGTTTGAGTTTCTGTTCAATCTTGGCAGCATATCGGTATGTTGTACCAAGCGAGGAGATGTCGAGGAACTCCATTTCCTCTTGATTGTATATATGAAGACAACTATGGTACTTCAACACCAAATGTTTCTCCGAATCTTTGATACCCAACTTTGTGCGTAGGGTATGGAACATATTTGTCAGCTCATGTACATTTTGATCCCTTTGTTGCCACAATGTAGTCCATTGTATGTACTTATCCTCATAGCTCCCCACAGGATAATATTATTCCTTGATGGCAACTCGAAAAGAATTCCAAGTGGGCACAGCCAAGAATAGAGAGGGTTCCCCCTTCTCTTTTTTCTCACAATAGGTTTCCCACCATTCCTTGACATTGGGGGTAGCTTTCAAAAGTGAAAAAATAATCTTCTCCCGATAGGAAAAGTCATGAACTGAGAAATATCCTTCTAATAGATTCAACCATCTATCTATGGCGTATTCATCTATTTGGCCCTCAAATATGGGAATTTCAAAGTTTACTTATACCTCAAAAGGAGTTGCGCCTCCAGAGTGGCTGTTGGATGCAGATGTGCCACCAGTTGGTAGTCCTTAAAGGATCTGGGCAAAGTTATCCATCATCGTGTTCCTTTGTTTTTCGAGGGCCTCCTTGAGAAATATTTTGATAGGATATCCTATTCCCTCGTCTTTATTTTCATCCCCCATGGGCATCCATCAGGGTTTGTGAGGCTGATCTTGCAAAGGTTCAACCAGATCGAGCCCTAACTCCTATACCCCGACCTCGTTGGGGACATCCAAATGAGGATCGATAAAGAGGAGACCGCTTTGATACCACTGATCTGGATTTATGCAGGAAAAAAATAGAATACACATATAACCATAAATATAACAATGCAGTAGAAATAACACTTCATTTCATTAATATCAAAGAACTAAAATCTGTTTACAAACCGAATGGAAATAAACTAGCTAGGGCGCTGGTAGCTTATCTCTCAGAAGAGATGTGGTGGCTACAGGCCTCTAAAATCTATGTTACAATGAGGCTCGAAGGCCTATATATTATTTAGAAACAATGGAAAACCCTAAACATCCAAAAACCTAACCCGAGGAGATGAAACACCAGAATATGGGCCCCGTTGGGGTAAATTGGTACATCAATTTCCCAGGGTCGTAACTTTGGCATACTATCTCTATTTGACACACATGATACATCATTAGAAATATATATTTGAGGACTACAATTACTAATTGAAAATATCAATTTGGGAATAGAATCATATGTTCCAGAGAAGCGATTCCAAAAATATGTCGTTTAGGGCCTCAAAATAGCTTTGGAAGTTCAGGACTTGAAAAACTGCTAAAAATAGTAAACTGTGCTATTATTAAGGAAACTGAAAAATTCAAAGAAAAAATGGTGGGGTCCCAAGTGGAATAAGTGTGTGGATACCAATATCCACCTGGATCAAAAATTCAAATCCGATAACCCTAAACATGATTCGAATAAGTCATATGTTGATGACGCTTCCAAACACAAGCCTAAGTATCCTTGTTTAATATGTGATGATGACCATTACACCAAGGATTTTCCTCGGCATGCTGAAGTTTCCCATCCCTTGAAGGGCGCACTGGAGACTCTGGCTATCTTGAAAGAACCATTTCCATCTCAGTAGACGTAAATGATAGATCAATCCCAATCGTCCAGAAGCTCCCAAGTTTTTATGGCTGGCAAAGAACCTATCTTTGTCACCACGTGATCGAAAGATTACCCAAACCCATTGAAAGATTCCTATGGAATAGGATACTAAATATCACCCTTTCTCTTCCATACCTCCTGTTAGGTCTCTGTAACAAGCAACATTGGCAAAGTCCTTTACGATCTACACTTGGTGTATCAACTGCCAACTAACTTTAGAGTTCTAGAATCTAGCCTCACGGAATCTAGGAGGAATCTCTCAACATGTATTAAAAGATGAATATTGTCACAAAGTTTGGAATGATGATATTGGAAGGGCCTCAGTTATATTGAAGGCAGCCAAAGAAGTTTTGTTGTTTTCTTGGGTGGGCTGTGATATAATTTGACCTACTGAGAACGGGAAAGTCTATGCAAATAGGTTCAAAGGTTAAGCTTTGATTCTAAAGAAAGATGATGGCAAGTTTTTAATCCATTGGGCTATGGAGTCATAAGGGAATTTAATTGAAACATCCAGGTTCAAGAGTAATCTATGGGGCAAGTCATCTAGGCCTAAGGATCTCTTTGAAGTTTAATTTATGGAATGGGGTGATACAACAAGAAAGGGAATCAACAGATGCAGAACGAAGAGCAGCCCAGGATCTGGTAAGTACTTTGAAACTAGCCAGCCTTTGACCAGGCACTTAAGAAAAACATAAAAGCAAACTAGGATCTGGTAAGTACTTTGAAACTAGCCAGCCTTTGATACACTTCTAATAGAAAACAGATTAAAACAAAGGGAAACTTGAAGGCAACCTTTGGAGCAGAAACTAGTGGGCAGGGCTCACCTTTCTCCTCATCTTAGTTCTCCTTTACTTAGTTACTTCCAAGACAATCACCAAGATAACACAGAATGGCCCAAGATCTGATAAGTGCTTTGAAACTAGTCAGCTTTTGACACATCCTAAGGGAAACAGACAAATAGTTGAGAAAACAAGAAAGGGACTCAGGGCTAACCTTTGATTTCCTCAATTCATTCCTTACACAACATATATGAAAGTAACATTTAAAAACAACATTCGGCAGTGACGAAAAGATGAGGGAACGCCAGCATCTCTGTACTTAGACCGAATTAAATCATTCCTAAATAACACAATAAGAAGAAAACATTGGGATAAAGATTTTTCAGCCAGAGAAGGTCACTGGTGTACAGCAAACTCTAACACTGTTTAAACTGTTCTTTATAGTGGAAAATGAAACAAATTGAAAACAGAAATAAAATAACAAGTTACAGTGAGAATAACATCACCATCAGCATAGACCAGGATCCCATAAATCAGCTTGTATTGATTGCTTCAAACCGGTTACAATCTTCAAGTCCAATGTTTTAATCCATCTTTTTTCACAATCTAACCTATCTGTTACAAGTAGAGCTCCAAGAGCCCATGAAACCACTATTTACAGTCAAGAGTTTTCCACTCAGAAATAGCTACAGTGCTTCAGCAACTACATTGACAACCAACTAATCCAACCCCTCACTCATCTTCTATTGAGGTATTTATAGAAGGATGAGGAGGTGAGATCTAATTAAAAGATCTCAAACACAATCAATGCAGAATTAATGTATTCCTGACCCCGAGAGGTTCGATGAAGAAATTCTACAGGTGTTACATTGCATTAATGTGTTTATACTTAAGAATTAAGCTCGAAGAGAGCTTATATTGACCTTTGAGGCTTTGCGTACTGTTAGGGTTACTCTGCGAACATTCTGTCGTTGAAATCTGGTGCAGTAATAACTTCTTTGGTTGTTCGAGGCATAATATCTGATCCTGTTCAATAAATTCATCCTCTGTTTGAGCTTTCTAAGGCAATAGGTGGCACTGTGGTGGTTGAGGAATCAATTCGCCTCGGAGTGTGGTGGTGGAGGCGATCTGTCTGCCGAACACTTTTAGGTTTTTCTTTAATCCGTGTTCTGAGCCGGGGATTAGGCTTTTGATAACCGTCTTAGCCGTAATCCCCACCAATCTTCTCACAAAACCACTGCTCTGGTTCATTTTATCTTCAATCCGATACTCTTTCTCTGCTCTGATATTTCCGGCCTTCTTCAAGCTTTGCAGGGACGTGCGGCAATCAAAGCTCATGAAACTTTGTAAATATCTCTGCTCTTCTCCGTATGATCAATTCCCTGGACAAACCGGGAGGATTGGAGTCGTCACTCTCATCCTTCAGATTTCGTAGAATACGAAGAAAAAACCTTTGAAAACCTGCAAAAAACAAGAAAAATGAGGAAATCCTGCGTTATATGGACAGACTGCATCGGAGGGCGTGCGGGTGGATGGAAAGATCGTGACCGTTGATCGTATTGCGATCAACGGTTGGGAGCAAATCAAACGGTCAACGAAGAGGAAAGTGGACCGTATAATGGAATCGGGAGAGGAGATGCAGACCGTCGATCTACAGAGATCGACGGCGGGGATTGGATTTTAAACGCGCCGGGGCAAATTTATCGAACGAGCGGATTGGTTAAAGGGTGAGCGGGAAAAGTGATTGGGGACCGTCGGATGGGAGGGCCCAGATCCGACGGCGGGGACGAATCCCGCTGCGGGGCCATAGGACAATGTTTAACGCGCGGGAGATGGACATGGCATGGCGGTTTTCGGGGTGAGGTGGAGAACACGTGTCGGCCAGCGCGTGGAATCGCTGGCCGACGGCACAAAACCGTTTCCGTAAGATAGGTGGTGCGGGCACGAAACAGGCGGAAATGAAAAACAGCGTAGCGAAAGGGGGGGGGTCCACCAGATGACGGTATACACTCCGCGCCGTTGATTCGTGGGACAGATCGACGGCAGAGTTTTATTTTGATTTTCTTTGGTGGAAAAATAAAACAAACCCAACTTTGCTATTTACAAAGGGTTTTCAACGTTTTTCGGGGAATAAATTATTTCCGAGGTTTAAGCGCCCTGCGGACTTTTGCACACGGTTCCGGCGTGGGGGCATATGGAAGGAGAAACAGAAAGGGGCTTAGCCTGAGGGGCTAAAGCCTAACACATAAAAACGCATGTTTTTCTATGGTTTTTAAATAATTTTTGTAAGAGAGGAAAGGTTCCGATAGATAAAAAAGTGGGTTTTTGACCTTAAGAAATGAGGTCAATGGAGGAATAAGGGACAATAAGAGGGTTTAATGGGTTATTTTATGGATGAAAGGATACTCGAAGAAATGAGGAAAAAGTGGAAGAAGGGGAAAAGGAAAAGGGGAAGATACAGCAATTTTTGTTCAGGATTTTTCATGGTATGCTAGAGGCAGAGGGGGTGGAGAGAATGTAGAACCAACCAGTGGTTTATAACCTTGCCAACAGACTTCAAGTACCAACAATTTTTAGGCCTGAACTTGTTTCTTGAAGGCTGCAAAGAAAATTTAGCCACCAGCTGATATGATTGAAAAATATAGGTGGCTAACAGTGGCTCCACTTGGGGATGGTGCCTTCTTGAAGGTATCAAGAATTCAGACTTGATTTCTCTGGGATTTTGACTGGTGCCCGACCCATCACATGCTCTCGCTTTCCTTTTGGACAAAAATCATGTCAGTTATGAAAGAGAGATGAATCTCATCAATACAGCTTCTACCTACCCCAATCCTACTGATCTAGCATTTTTTCTTCATCAGAGTGCACTTGGATTGGCAAACTCTTAACACAACATTTTATTCTTTTTGAAAGCAGTAAAACTAATCTACTTCTACCCCTTATTTCTCCCTGAACTCATATTAAATAGTTGAGCTCAGATGTTTCTCTACCTATCCTACTGTTTGTTGGGTTTAAACAGTCCAACAAACTTTTATTCTCTAAATTCTACAACAGAAATTTTAAAAATAGCCAAGTCAAGATTGAGCGGTTTGACTTGCTATGATCTATGGCATAAAGACAAGCTGCACACAGATTATTATTTGCAGAAAAATTTAAATCAAAACAGAAGGCTTAAGATCTGAAAATTTTCTCATTATGGCCTTCTCTTATGTTCACAGCTCTGCTTTTTCTTTTCAGTGAGTTGTCTTTGCTTTTCTTCTGGTTCGAGTTTTGAGTGAATTAGAACCAGGTCCTTTCTTTGACTCAGAAATTAGAGTAGCTTTGAGTCCTCTCTTTGGAAACTTTGGTTCAGATTTTGAGTTTGTTTGAACCTTGATTTCTACCCTACTCTATCTACTGATAAGCCAAGATTAAACAGTTTGGCAAATCAAATTTGCTACCCTATTAGCAGAAAATTGAAAGCTAATCAGTCAAGATTAAACAGTTTGACCAATTAGAAGCGTGTTTAGAGGAGTGGCATTTATGCTTGCCCACTTTCAGATTCATTTATCTTTTTGGCATGGGGCCTTGCCTTTCTTGTTTTTCATTCCTGCCCTCTTTTCATTTTTTCTTTGCTTTGTATTTTTTGATTTTTCATAACTTTAAATGCAATGATGGATGAAGTATTTACAATGGAAAAGGTGAAAAGGCTTCAAAACATGAAATAATTTTAAGAAAGATAATGCTTAAGCATCCTGCCATTGACAGGACCCCCAAACAATTCTGCTCCATTCAGTTCTTGTAAGAAAAATGCATTGTTCCCAGCAACTGAATGAATGGAGTAAGGGCCAAGCCACAGATTGTCAAATTTACCATGCTTTCCCTTGTCTTCCCTCTTTGAGTCCCACTTTAAGACTTTGTCCCCAATTTTGAAATTGCTGGCCTTTGTTCTTCTGTCAAATATCTTCTTGATATTGTCTTGTTTCTGTAATGCTTTGTTGTACACTTCCTCTCTGGTTTGCTGAAGATGAATGGTCTGATTTATTCTTCTGATTATGTCATCCTCTTCAGTCTGCAACTCTTGAATCAACTTCATGATTGGTACACCAAGCCTGTTAGGAAAAATTGCATCTGTACCATATACAAGCTGGAAAGGCGACATACCGATGGATTTCTTCAATGTTAACCTGTCAGCCCATAGTGCATGGACCAGCTTTATGTGCCAATACTTCTTATTGTCTTCCAACAGTTTCTTTATTATGTTCACTAAGCTTTTGTTGGAAGACTCTGCAAGTCCATTACCTTGAGGGTAATAAGCTGTGGAGTGCCCCAATGTTATTTGATACTTATGACAGAATTCAACCATTTTCTTTGATCCAAATGCTGCTGCATTATCTGTAATGATCTTGGTAGGACAGCCAAATCTAGAAAGGATATTGGTTTCTATGAATTTTATGATAACTGAATCATTGGCCTGTCTACAAGGAATGGCTTCTATCCACTTAGTGAAATAGTCTGTGGCAGTGAGGATCCACCGGTGTTGGGCAGAGGATGAAGGGTGGATTTCTCCTATGAAGTCAAGTCCCCATTGTTGAAAAGGGGCTTCAACAGTAATTGGGTGCAGAGGAAGGGGTAGTAATTTTCTCTTGCCTTCAAACAATTGGCATTTATGGCAAGTGGTTTTCAGTTTATGTACATCAGGAAAAAGAGTATGCCAATAGAAACCAGCCCTCAAAATTTTGTTGGCTGTTGACTTCCAGTATAAATGGCCTCCACACTCTCCTTCATGGAATTCCTGCTTAATCTTTTCTGCATCAAACTCAGGCAAACATTTAAGCAATATACCACTAGCATTTTTCCAATAAAGACATTTATCAATAATGCAATAGTTTACAGCTTTTAACTTTAGGAATCTTGCCTTTGTTTTGGACAAACCAGGAGGTGTATTTAAATTGAGAAAAACATAAACAATATCAGTATACCAAGGAGAATTCGCAAAATAATCTTCAATAATGGGAGTTGAGAATTCTTCTTGGTCATCCAAAGCATTAATCATATTAATATCAAGAACTTCACAATTTGATTCAGCCATTAACTTAGCTAGACCCTGACCTTTGATGAGCTTAGTGGGTTTAATCTCTAAATCATATTCAAGAATAACAGCAATCCACTTACCTCTTTTACCATCTGGATCCTGGGTTAGAATGTCCTTTACAACTGAATTTGGGACAAAGGCAATAATATGTGAGTGAAGGATGTATACCCTGAAGTTTTTTAAAGCTTTTACCAAAGCAAAAGCCTGTTTTTCCATAATGTTATACCTCAAAGGGGCATCCCTCAATGCCTTACTAAAGAACGCAATGGGCTGCTCTTGTCCTTGTGGATTTTTCTGTAAAAGGACAGCAGCTATAGTATGTTCTGATGCAAATGAGAAGATATAAAAATCTTTTGAGAAATCCGGACTTATGAGAACTGGTGTTTTGTTTAACGCTTGTTTAACCAGTTCAAAGGATGTCTTTGCTTCTGCGGTCCATTTTACCCCTTGCTCCTTTTTCAACATGTTTGTGATATTCCTCTGGAGCTCAGCCAAGTTTGGGATGAACCTTCTTAAAAAGTTAATCTTTCCTATGAAAGACTGCAACTCTTTGATATTCCGAGGATGGGAGATTTGTAATATGGCTTCAATCCTCATGGGATCTATCTTTATACCCTCTTCTGAAATGATATGCCCGAGAAGCTTACCTTCTTGGAGACCAAATAATGTCTTTTTGGGGTTCAAAGATATCCCAAACCTTCTGCACTTCTCGAAAACTTTTCTTAAATGTTCTAAGTGTTCTTCATCTGTTTTTGAAAACACAGTTACATCATCAAGATATATAATGATGAAGAAGCCTAATTCCTCCGAGAATGCTATGTCCATGGCTCTCTGAAAGGTTGCTCCAGCATTCATTAAACCGAAAGGCATTTTCACATACATGAAAGTGCCCCATGGTGTAGTAAAAGCTGTCTTTAATTGATCATCAGGGTGGACTAAGACTTGATTATACCCTGAATAGCCATCTAGCAAAGAAATTCTTTTAGACCCTACCACCTTTTGCAAAATATGATCCATCTTGGGCAAAGGGTAGTTATCCTTTAATGAAGCTTTGTTTAAATTCCTGAAGTCTATACAAAGCCTGATTTCTCCAGTCTTTTTCCTAACTGACACTAGATTAGATACCCACTCAGAATATCTAATAGGGACAATAATACCAGCATCATGCATCTTCATAATTTCCTTCTTAACCAATGGCAACTGGATAGGGTTGATTCTGCGCAGTTTTTATTTGAATGGTTTTTGGTTTTCTTTAAGAGGGATTTTGTGTTGTATTATTTCAGTGTCATAGGACTTAAGATCTTCGTAACTCCATGCAAAAACATCAGCAAATTCTTTAAACAGCTCCAAATATTTGAGTTTAATGTGAGCTGGTAAAGTTTTAGACAGTTTGATCAATCTCGGTTTTTCCTCACTGCCTATATTACATTCTTCCACTTCAGTTTCCACAGGTTCCAGTTTTGGTTTGTTGGCCACGTCATCAAAATCAAACAGTTCTTCTAGAGGGGCCAAACCCTTGGGCAGACTATCATTATCAGAATGCAGAGTTTCTATTTCTTGTGTTTCAGGTTTCGGACTTAATTCTTCTTGGCGTGTGGATGTGATAGTCTGAAGGTTTATATCTACCAGCTGTGGAGATGGCTCTTCTTCACCAAGAAAATTTTCTTCACTGCAGTCTGTCTCATAGTCTGAATCTGAACTATGGATTTCAAACTCATTTCTGAATTGCATGAAGTCTTCTATTTGTTTATCTCCATCAAATACCTGCCAATACTTCTTGTTATCTGGGATAGCTGGTCTGAATTTTATCTGAGAGGTGTCATCATACAGCATTGGGCAGGTTCTAGCAGCAAAGGCTAAATTGTGGGCAGCAATGTTTCTTTTCCTTGGGACAAAAGATAAGGTGTACTCCTCAAACGTTTTTAAAAGATCAATGACATCATTCCTATAGGCCCTAAGTCTGGGGTGATTTGCATTGTACTCCCCATTGACTTGCCTAATGATTAATTCAGAATCCCCATATACATCGATTTTCTTGGCACCTAATTTTTTCAAAAGATGCAAGCCTAAGAGAAGGGATTCATAATTTGCTATGTTGTTGGAACACTGAAAGTTTAATTTGCATGAGATACATTCTGTATGATTATTTTCAGTGCTAGTGATCCAGACACCTGCACCTGCATTTGTTTTGGTGCACGACCCATCAAAATACATAGTCCAGAGAGGTTGATTTTTCGTTTGGTGAATGGACATTGTCATATTTGATTCCTCAAGTTTTTCATCGGTTTGAGGACTATTTTTTCGACTGTCAAGTTTTAAGTTTAATGAGTTGGTGACTTGCAGTTCAAGATCTGTGTTTAATTTACTAGGATCTTCAGACACAGTAGACTGTTCTGGAAATTCGGCATTGTTCTCTTCCTCTTTTTTTCCAGCCATGGATTCTTTTGAAACAATTTGTTCGGTGAGTGTTTCATTGTTGAACATGATAAAGGAATCAAGGCTCGTGTTTATAGCATAAAGTGGAGAGTTTTGAGGCCGCTCCTGGCTTGTTACTGTGTATTGCATGTGAGATTCCCTATAAAGCCTCCTAGTTTGATTGAAGACAGGGATGGTTGCATAGGCCATGTCCATTTGCATAGTCCCCTGTAACTTAGCCCCCCAAGACCTTGATAACAACATTCCATACTTTGGGGGAACATCAGCCACAACAACATCCATGACTAAACATTTGGCTGGAATTTGGGCTAGATTAACACAGAGATCTTTAATCAATCCTAGACACTTAACTCTACTCGAGTCAAAGGAGTACAGGTCTTTGTAAGGTCTGGTAATCTCAAGACCCAGGCTCTCCATTACAGCTTTTGGCATTAAATTATGGGAAGCGCCTGAGTCGTGCATAGCATTATGGAGAATTTTGTCATGAATGTTTAAGCTTACATAAAAGGGAGGGACATGACCTTCTTGGAATTTTCCTTCAATCTTTGGACCGAAAATAAGCTCTGGTTGGTCATCATTAAGATTGAGGGTATCTTCATTATTTTCTAAGTTCAAAGCCTTCAAAATTTTGGACCTATATACATGTTGGGCAGCTAACTCAGTCAAAGGAACAGAGATTTTGATCTTTGAGATTTCCTGTTCCAGGCTAAAAAGGTTTTGATTCTTCAGAGCACTGACTTCAGCCTTGTTTACTGCCACTTTATCAGCAAAAACAGCTTGCTGATTTGGTTTATCTACATTTGAAATAGTTCTCTTTGCAGGAGTACTAACTGAGGTGCTAGTACTACTAATGTTTGCACTCTGTTTTTCGATGTTTTGAGTGTCTTTCTCTTTATCTTTACCAGAATCAACAGCCACCGTTTTGTCCTTTTGTTTGATTGTCTTAGACTTGGTTGCAGTGCTGTTTTGAGAAGGTTTGTTAGAGGTTTTATTGTTGGGTGTTTGTTGATTAGACTTACTTCTGAGTTCATATTCCCTTAAAGGTTCTATGACAGCGTTCTCCATGTTTTGGTAGCTATTTTCAGCATCATCTCTTCTGTCATCATAAGGTGTATAAAGACCTTGTTTATTATCATAATGAACCTCAAAGTCATCATCATCTACCCCAAATAAGTTTATATCATCTTCCTCTGTTATTTCATTTGTTTCCTCAACCTCACTTAAAAAGTTCTAATGAAAGGGAGGGATGATCTGCTGATCGTCTTCCCTGGGTCTGTTTGGAGGCTGATTTCTTCTAAGATTCTGATTCTGGTTTTGGTTTCTGTTTTGAGGAGCGTTTTGATTTAAACTTGCTTGCGCCCTCTCTAGAATGCTCATTTTCTTCATCATTTCTTCCATCATTTTTTCCATCTTTGAGCTTGAAGTAGAAGGGGAGGATTCCTCTCTAAAAGATACTCTCTTTTCAGCTTTCATCCTTGCTCTTTTCTCCATAAGGTTCACTTCTACAGAAAGGGCACCTCTTTGCATATCTTCAAGGGTTGCAAAGACTCTTTCCCTGAGTGAATATGTCATGTCTGGATCAAACCCTTCAGGAAATTTTTTTAAGGCTGATCCCTGAGGAGGTTTCAGTTCAGGGGAAAGTGCGTTATACACACTGTTGAATCTGGTACAATAAGCTTGTACACTTTCCCCAGGGTTCCTATGGAGATTATTATAGTCAGCAAGGACTTGGAGAGGGTTTTTCCTTACTTCCCATTTGTTTAAAAATGTTTGATGGAAGGCTTGAAGGTCGTTAATACTATGGGGGGTTAAACCTTTAAACCATTTTCTCACATCTCCCCCCAAACTTTGAGCAAACAATCTGATTTTGACAGATTCATTATCAATTTCATTTCTGTCAAAGTAGTCATTCATCTTGTCCACGTGTTGAGATGTTGTTATGGTATTATTAGCATCATATAATGGAATTTTGGACTGATAGTCCTGTGGAAGATTGACTAATGGTACAGGAAGGACTAAGGGAGCATACCATGCTGCCATGATATGTGGTGGGTTTATAAGTGGAGGTGTGGGTTGAAGTGGAGTGGTTTGAACAGTGGATGAAGGATGAACAGAAGTGGATGGAACAGCAGTAGATCTCTAAGTTGACCTGGGGTGAGAGGCACCTAGATTATGTATGAAATGTAAATCAGGAGGTGTTGATTCTCTATTCCCAAGAGTCCCACTGGTTTTGGGGAGATGGAAGGGTAGGCTCATAATCTAACTGATCTAAATCACCAAATGACCTAGTTCTGAATGGGTTTAATAAGTCAATTTGTGATTCATGAAGAGCTAAAAGGTTTTCAGGGACTGAATTGGCTCTTATGAGGGATCTGAAGATAGTTGAGGATTGTATCCTAGGAGACTTCCTAAGAATTCTTTCAGGGTTGTCAACTATTTCAGGAGGATCTGGGTCAGGATGGGCTCTAGTATGAATCTTTTTAGGAGCCACAATTTTTATGGGATTAGACCCAATCTAAACAAGAAAATTTCAACCAGATATGACAATCTTTAGACGGTTAACTAATCTGTTTTCTCAATTCGAATCCTACAGTCCTTTAACTGAATTTGAATGATTTTATAATGATAAGGGTTCTTTCCAGTGGAGTCTTAAGGTCTGTTTAGGAAGGTGGAGTCGCCAGGTGGAAGGTTCAGAGTGTTTTCAAAGGAATGCACTGTCCACCACAGTGTTTGTGAAACATTCTCCTTCAAGGATATCTCAAAACACAACAAACTCTAACCAGAGATTGACTGGGAGGGAATTCACTAGATGTGTCACCCCCTAAAAGAGGATGAGATCCAGAGGCTACCTGGCCCTTTCCAGACTCTGTCTAAGAGTATAGAGTAAAACACATCAAAGACGTATACAGGTATCAAAACTTGTGTTTTACTACCAATCTGAAATGTTTTTGGTATTTTCTGAATTGTTTATATTTGTGGTTTCTTGAAAGAATGTCCTAGCTTTGCCTCAAAACTTAGCTACGGTTAAGAAACAAAGACAGTCTATCCTTGTGGCTAAGCTAGCTGATTTTCCAAGGTTAGATAAAGACTTAAAAGAACCCTAGGATTGACCTAGTTTGTCACTGATCCAAACAAGTTTTATCGTGATTACCATTATTTGGTAGTGCTTGGAAAGGCTGCTTTTTACTCTCAAGATGTTTATATGAAGATTCTGGGTTTGAAACACAACCTTCTTTATGAGTAGATTTGAAATAGATTTGAATGTAAAAGACTCTAAGTTGTCCCCAGCGGAGTCGCCAGAAATGTTAGTTCCTGGTGGCTCAGCTGCAAAATAGAACAATTGTCATGGAACCAGAGATTTTGGGTTCGCTCCCCAGTGGAGTCGCCAGAAATGTTAGGTCTCTGTAACAAGCAAGATTGGCAAAGTTCGATCACAGAGTTAACATCATTTCAACCAACTTTGGGATTCTAGGATCTAGCCCTCCTGAATCTGGAGAGGGATCTCTCCAATATGTACAAAAGATGGATATTGTCTTTGAAGTTTAGGGTGATGATATTAGGCTAGTTATGAAGGCCAAGGGTTTTGTTTGGTTTTCTTGGATGGTTGAACATAGTTGCTGTCTGAGACGGAAAGATCTATATGCAAATAGGTTCAAAGGTGAGAAGTTGCAAGTAAACAAAATAAGCTTTGATTCTAAAGAAAGATGATGGCAAGTTTTTAATCCATTGGGCTATGGAGTCATAAGGGAATTTAATTGAAACATCCAGGTTCAAGAGTAATCTATGGGGCAAGTCATCTAGGCCTAAGGATCTCTTTGAAGTTCGATTTATGGAATGGGGTGATACAACAAGAAAGGGAATCAACAGATGCAGAACAAAGAGCAGCCCAGGATCTGGTAAGTACTTTGAAACTAGCCAGCCTTTGACCAGGCACTTTAAGAAAACATAGAAGCAACCTAGGATCTGGTAAGTACTTTGAAACTATCCAGCCTTTGATATACTTCTGTTTGAAAACAGATTAAAAACAAAGGGAAACTTGAAGGCAACCTTTGGAGCAGAAACTAGCGGGCAGGGCTCACCTTTCTCCTCATCTTAGTTCTCCTTTACTTAGTTACTTCCAAGACAATCACCAAGATCACACAGAATGGCCCAAGATCTGATAAGTGCTTTGAAACTAGTCAGCTTTTGACACATCCTAAGGGAAACAGACAAATAGTTGAGCAAACAAGAAAGGGACTCAGGGCTAACCTTTGATTTCAATTCATTCCTTACACAACATATATGAAAGTAACATTTAAAAACAACATTCAGCAGTGACGAAAAGATGAGGGAACGCCAGCATCTCTGTACTTAAACTGAATTAAATCATTTCTAAATAACACAATAAGAAGAAAACATTGGGATAAAGATTTTTCAGCCAGAGAAGGTCACTGGTGTACAGCAAACTCTAACACTATTTAAACTGTTCTTTATAGTGGAAAATGAAACAAATTGAAAACAGAAATAAAATAACAAGTTACAGTGAGAATAACATCACCATCAGCATAGACCAGGATCCCATAAATCAGCTTGTATTGATTGCTTCAAACCGGTTACAATCTTCAAGTCCAATGTTTTAATCCATCTCTTTTCACAATCTAACCTATCTGTTACAAGCAGAGCTCCAAGAGCCCATGAAACCACTATTTACAGTCAAGAGTTTTCCACTCAGAAATAGCTACAGCGCTTCAGAAATTATATTGACAACCAACTAATCCAACCCCTCACTCATCTTCTATCGAAGTATTTATAGAAGGATGAGTAGGTGAGATCTGTTTTAAAAGATCTCAAACACAATCAATGCAGAATTAATGTCTTCCTGACCCCGAGAGGTTCGATGAAGAAATTCTACAGGTGTTACATTGCATTAATGTGTTTATACTTAAGAAGTAAGCTCGAAGAGAGCTTATATTGACCTTTGAGGCTTTGCGTACTGTTAGGGTTACTCTGCGAACATTCTGTCGTTGAAATCTGGTGCAATAATAACTTCTTTGGTTGTTCGAGGCATAATATCTGATCCTGTTCAATAAATTCATCCTCTGTTTGAGCTTTCTGAGGCAATAGGTGGCACTGTGGTGGTTGAGGAATCAATTCGCCTCCAAGTATGGCGGTGGAGGCGATCTGTATGCCGAACACTTTTAGGTTTTGCTTTAATCCGTGTTCTGAGCCGGGGATTAGGCTTTTGATAACCGTTTTAGCCGTAATCCCCGCCAATCTTCTCACAAAACCACTGCTCTGGTTCATTTTATCTTCAATCCGATACTCTTTCTCTGCTCTGATATTGTCGGCCTTCTTCAAGCTTTGCAGGGACGTGCGGAAATCAAAGCTCATGAAACTTTGTAAATATCTCTGCTCTTCTCCGTATGATCAATTCCCTGGACAAACCGAGAGGATTGGAGTCGTCACTCTCATCCTTCAGATTTCGTAGAATACGAAGAAAAAACCTCTGAAAACCTGCAAAAAACAAGAAAAATGAGGAAATCCTGCGTTATATGGACAGACTGCATCGGAGGGCGTGCGGGTGGATGGAGAGATCGGGACCGTTGATCGTGTTGCGATCAACGGTGGGGAGTAAATCAAACGGTCAACGAGAAGGAAAGTGGACCGTATAATGGAATCGGGAGCGAAGATGCAAACCGTCGATCTACAGAGATCGACGGCGGGGATTAGGTTTTAAACGCGCCGGGGAAAATTTAACGGACGAGCGAATTGGCTAAAGGGCGAGCGGAAAGGGTAATCGGGGACCGTCGGATGGGAGGGCCCAGATCCGACGGCGGGGATGAAATCTATCATGGCCACAGGACAACAAGCGAACGTTACGGGAGATGGACATGGCAGCGGGGCGGTTTTCGGGTGAGGTGGAGAGCACGTGTCGGCCACCGCGTGGAATCGCTGGCCGACGCGCCAAAACCGTTCGTAAGATAGGTGGTGCGGGCACGAAACAAAGAATGGCGCACACGAAAGGGGGGGGTCCACCGATGACTAAAGACTATGTCGCCATCCGTGGGATGACTGACCACGAGTTTTTATTTTGATTTTCTTTATGGAAAAATAAAACAAACCCAACTTTGCTATTTACAAAGGGTTTTCAACGTTTTTCGGGGAATAAATTATTTCTCGAGGTTTAAGTGCTCGCGACTTCGGCATACCCGGCTCCGCGTGGGGCATATGGAATAGAAATGAGAAAGGGGCTTAGCCCCGAGGGGCTAAAGCTTCTGTAACACACAGAAACGCATGTTTTTCTTGGTTTTTAAATAATTTTGCAAGAGAGGAAAGGTTCCGATAGATCAAAAAGTGGGTTTTTGACCTTAGGAAATGAGGTCAATGGAGGAATAAGGGACAATAAGAGGGTTTAATGGGTTATTTTATGGATGAAAGGATACTCGAAGAAATGAGGAAAAAGTGGAAGAAGGGGAAAAGGAAAAGGGGAAGATACAGCAATTTTTGTTCAGGATTTTTCATGGTATGCTAGAGGCAGAGGGGGTGGAGAGAATGTAGAACCAACCAGTGGTTTATAACCTTGCCAACAGACTTCAAGTACCAAAAATTTTTAGGCCTGAACTTGTTTCTTGAAGGCTGCAAAGAAAATTTAGCCACCAGCTGATATGATTGAAAAATATAGGTGGCTAACACCTCCTAGTTCTGGTCCTCTCAAAATTGAGAGACCTAGTAGTGATTCTTTTATCTGACCACCTCCCAAAGGTGTTCTCCAGAAATCATCCTATAATCCAAATGCCAAAGCTTCTCAACAAACAATATTGTAGAGGATTTAGCTCAAGCACCTTCAATGATGTCGGCATTGGAAGTCCTTCAGTCGTGTCCATTATAATGGAATGAACTATTATCGGCTATTGGAGGAGTTGATCAGGTGGAATCTAACCTCATTACTTTCAATCTTGAGAACTTTTTTCTTCGCCTCCCATCTCAAGTAGCTTTTCTGATTTAAGTTACTGTGATGGGGAAAACCATTCATAGGATTTCGTTGATGAAGGCACTTCAACCTGCATCATGTTTATCGCTTGTTGGAAAGCCACTGGCTCTCCTCCATTGAGTCAGTCCCCAAAAACTTTAGAAGCTTTCGACGACAAAGGCTCTCGACCGTACGAAATTCTCAAAGCTTTTCCCATATTTTTGGAGGGAAAGAAAGTGAACCTAAAAGTCAAGGTGGTGGATGCCAACCTGAATTATAATATCCTTCTTGGATGCAGTTTCACCCATGCAATGGTTTGCATGGTCTCTACCCTCTTCTGTGTTCTGTAATTTCCCCATCAAGGAAATATTGTGACTATCGTTCAACTCACTTTCTTTCCCTCTGATTCTTCAACCGGAAATATTCCATATGTCATGAATACCTTGACCTCCTATGCGAACGTCAGGCCAGGCCTATTCAAAGACTCATCCCTAATGGGAATTTTTCCGCTCTTGCCTCCTAACATCACCACTATCAACATGATATGATTTGGTCATGATACATGGGTTGTTTCCAGTCCCAACCAGCTTGAAAGCTTTGGCGATGTTTTGCCTTTGATCCATTCATAACAGATGTATCAAATAATCCTTCTAGATTTTGAGGTTGCCTCTAAAACCAACAAAAAATTGGTTTCCTCTCTAGACACTTATGTGAAGTCTCCCTGGTTTGGTTCTTATGATTCAGATGATCCCTTGAATGAGACATTCCCAAATGACGAGAGTATCATGGAGGTGAAGTCTCCCAAAGAAACTCCATGGGACAATGGACATCATCGCTCCTCGTTTCTCCCATCCCTAAGTGAGATCTCCACTTGTTTGGAATCTCGTGTTTCATCTGCATCGATTGGCCCATTTCAGAATCCCATTTTGATTCATGAAGTGATATCTGAAGGAAACATGGGAAATATTTCTCCAACTATTTCGATTGACATCACTATTAAATCAGGGATTGTTAAGAATGTCTATTTCTGAGTTTCTTGTTCTCCCAATGAGCTCAAGATTTACATCGCTTTCTTTAAAAAGTGTGACCCACCCACTCCCTTTTACCCTGTTCTTCCCGTTTGCTCATTTTCCCACAGGCGCATTATTTCCATGCTTCGTAACCCTTACTCGGCTAGGGGGCATGAGAAATTTATCACTGTTGTGAATTTTATCACGAAATTGGACAAGGTAATGCTCACAAGAAATATAAATGGTAGAATAGTGGATTTATTTCTATTAATCATGATGGAAATGAATTGGATGAGCCGTGAAATGGGCTCTATCTGAAGTAGTATTATGCTTGACCATAAGTATGGTACTTTTTACGCTAGTGTGTTATTCATTAGTGTGCTCTTTTGGATTTTTGGTGTGATTTTTTTCTTTGCAAACATGTTTCCTCTACTTACCTCGTGTTCCACTTGGTTTGCATATGTCATCGAAATATTATGTTAGTTTTGTTAATGGTGATTGTCATAGCACACATATCTTATCCTCCGCAACATGGGCACTCTTCGCCCTTAATGGTGAGTTGATTAATTTAAAAGGTATTTGTTTGGGTCAAGCAACTGATAATATTGCCAAATACAGTGCGGTTATCGAACTATTATGAGATGAAATTGATCTTGGTATTAGATATTTGGTTTTCAAATTAGACTCACAACTCGTTGTGTTACTAATTTGGGAATTATTCAGTAAGGTACCCTAACATCTTGCGTATGTATTTACATGTTCAATTATTGGAAAGGAATTTTGATTACATTACATATCAACACATTCCAAGACATTTGAATACATTAGCAAATTATTTATTAGATAGACATCTGCATAATATGTAAGAACCAATACATCATCATGACACATGAACACTTATTAGCCATAGAAGCATGAATATATATATAGATAGATAGATATCGAGTCTATCAAGTGTGTTACATCTGTTGTGGTGTTTTTGGTGCACGTATGTACGAAATCATGCCAGTTTAAGGGGTGTGGTTTACTCCTTTAAACTATTGGTAATAGGAAAAAGGAAGTGGTGTCAATGAGCATACTATATATAATAAAAAGCATGCAAATTTAATCTATAAACTACACTAAAACTAAACATAAATAAACAAAATCTTTGAACGAGTCAAACGACACAATAGCGCAAACGATGGCTCTAGGCCCCTCTTATTGAGCGCTAGTAGTAGGAAGAGTGAAACTTTACCCTATTGCCAAAGGGCCCCTAGACAATGGTTCTAGGTCCCTATGCAAGGATGCTTTTATCCCAAGCTTGCCTTGGTGCAGTCTCCCTCTCTCTCTATTGTGTGGACTGAGCTTGTTGGGTGGCCAACAAGTGAGTCCCCTCTGTCTTCAGCTCCGGGTCACACATTGCTGGTATTTCTTGGGCAATTCTGGCCAGCATAACAATGTGATTACCCATTCTTCATCTCATGGTGGCTTTATATAGGATACTTCAAATCCTCCTTGCCTCTCTTGGTACATGGAGGATGGTGACCCAAGAGAGGGGTATGATTCCTTTGTGTGCTCCAAATCTTCCATTTTGTGCTCACATAGACTCTAAGGAGGCGTTGGTGGACGTCCTTAGGTGGCTTCAAGTAAGTAGTGACTTGTCATTTTCTTTGTGTGGTCCCAGATAGTGACATTTCACCACTCTCAGGAATGCACGCATATCAGGAAAAAATGCACGCAGAAGGCGCTCTTCTCGAAGGATAATGCACAAACAATATTTAAGACTAGTTCAAATTTGATTTTCCTCAAACATTTGAGATTTTTAAATAGTTTATGGATTCTATAATGTCTTCCAGCCCTGTAAATCCTTTAGCGTGACATTAATTAATGTCATCTTCTACTATATGATTTTCCAGTGTTAACAGTTTCCCCCTAATGTGTGAGGTCTAGGAAGAACTGTATAGCCAAAATACATTATAGTTTCTTTTTTGTATCATGCATAGAGAGAGAGAGAAACCTGCATGAAGCCTTGGAATTGAAAACACCCTGCACCATTTCCAAGTATGACCATGGCCTAAGGGATCCCTGTAAGAAAATAGAACTTACAATACATATACAAAATTTCAACAAGGCGAGCATGTCCCATGATCATGATGTTATGGATAGTTAAACAAAATTGACAGATATATGTTATGTATGTGTCACTACTATGGTAGTGATGCTGGTGGTTGTTGACGATGACTGCTAACACCCTCAGGGGCGTTTTTTATTTTACAATAGGTGGAATGTGGTAACCATTTGCGTAAAATTGGTATGACATATAGTTGCGCATTGTATGCATAGGTTATGGTTGGCACCTTCCTGTGTAAGAATTGTTGACACAGACGCTTATGGAGGCATGGGTCTTCGACAGATCTGATCAAATTTCAATGGTTGTAAGGTACGATACCATCTTGACATGGAAGCTTTTGTCGTAGTCGAATTTCAGGAGGATCGATGACATCTATGGACAATGATGTCTACCACAGTGCTACCCGAGGATGCCCCTTTGTATGGAGAGGGGTGATCCAAGGTACTGCTTCCTTTTTGGAATATGGGTGTTGAAGTAAAAAAAAAAGGAATCCTCAACTGAATGAGGAGTTATCGATAGGAGGGATCGGGGACTTGGATGTGGTGGGTTTAACATAGGCATGTTGGCAAGGGGTGACTGAAAGTTGATGATGGGGATTCAGTGGCCCGAGGTCGGAGTATACTTAAGCAGCTTGACAGTAGTCATAGTTATTTCTGAAGGGGAAATCCCTGGAGTCGATAGGAATTCCAGGGTGGGTGTAAACTAGCTATGAATGTCATGATGTTTTGCGCATGAGGGGTGAAATACTATGACCAAGGGTGTTCAGGGACTGCTGCCATGGGAGAAAAGATGAAATGAGAGGGTGAAGGGATGAAGTGCACTGCTTGCGGTCTTTGTACACTTACTAAAAGAATAAAATAATGGGGTTCGGTTTGTACAAAACACAGAGATGGGTACCCCAAAACATGAAAGTGTTTGCTCACTGATGGTGTGAGGAAGGTGTTTTGCTGAGGGTGAGGGTCCAATTAGTTGGTCTCATGTGCAGGATTGATGAAGTGGATGTAAAAGTATTGCAGATGGGATTATGCTAGTGGAGGTATGGTGGGCCAAATGTGAGGCGCGGTGGTGCAATATTTATCTACTTATACAACCTGGTCGTCTGGGAAGGGGTTTCAGTTTGTATGGAAAACTTTGCCTTACGCATGATGAATGGATGGGCATGAGGTTCTTCATGGACTGAAGTGGTATGGCCATGGCATCACTTTTGCTATGATAGATGGTCTACTGTGGGTGATGAGCGCCATGGAGGGGAGGCTTTACCGACCAACGCAGATGTTTATCTTGTGTAGCGTGAGGTGATGATAAACACGGTTGGATATGAAAACCATATGGTTTATTTCTGATAGAGAAATGATGTCAGGATATGCAGAGTTTTTTGGGACTCTATCATGCTGGGGGTAGAATGATACCTGCTCTGGAACTTTCAGTGTATGGTCCTAGGAATGGTTTGCGAGCTTTTCCTGCAAGAAAAACTACCTCAAGTGAAAGCATCTTCTTTTATCAAATATTATTGAAAGGCATGAACTTTAGAAAGGAAGATGAAAGAGGGCATACCTGCCGACGCTGAATTTTTTTTTTCCTAGAATGCAAATGTGTGGCATCACTTATGTTCATCATGGAGTGTTGATTACGGTGAAACTTACGGTTTGCAGAATGGTCCTTATGATCTCTCGTTATGGCCTTCCGAATTTTTTGAAAAGGGCGATAAATAGGTGAATATGGCCCTGATTCAATTCATTTGTACTTGCTGATTTTTGGGAGGTCAGAGGATTCTACATAGCATTTCTTGTCGTTGCAGTCACCTAAAGTATCGGGGACTAGCAATACTATGCCCAAGTAACCTTCATGACGTCCTGCACTTAATTTTTTATAGCTTGATGGTGCCGATGTTCGTACAAACTGGGAGTGTATAGAATTTAGGTGACTTTTGCCCTAGATTGTGTGGGCGATCCAGGAAAAAGTGCGCCATGTTTGCGATCAATTTCAGGGGACAAGCGCGTGAGGGCGTTCTGTTCCCCAATTTTAGTGCGCCTGTGTAAAATATAGGCTCATGTTAAGTGCACCTGTTTGAGGGACATACACACAAAAGTCGAGGTGAAAAAATATCTAGTTTTTTTCCTATTTTTGGGTTTTTTCTTTGTACTGATGGGTACCTGTGTTGATGAAAGGTTAGTGCGAAGATAGCGGGACTGGCCCGAGATCCGAACTACTTTAGCTGTTGATGCTGGGGCATGCTGTCATTTGGCACTATGAGGCCTTCTAAAGTTTGTTGAGAATGAGTTTCTTCAGTCACAAGACCGATTACTATAGTACATTATTCATGATTGGCGCAGGAGGCCCAACATGTTCATGTTGTGTGGTATAAACCTGATCATCTGTTCTGAGATGAATATATATTTTGTGACTGGGTTACTACCTCAGGGTGAGGTGCTAAGGTATCCGCTCCCTATAGGGAGAGTGGACTTGGATAAACTCTGGAGGCATAATTGTGGTGGGGCACCTCTTACGGAGGTTGCATCAACATTGCATTAGTTACAGATGTGGCAGAGCGGTGTGCTCTAGTAGTGATCATGCGACTGGCAGAGTCGTTTGCTCCACATCAAGCGTCTGGCCCACAAGTTGGAGTTTTGTGCCTGCTGAGGTCTACACATTTTTTCATCTTTTCTCGATTTTGTTTTGATGGTATGGTATCGCAACTGAAAAAGGTCCAACGTGGATCTAATTCATTTGTGTACACCAGTATTTTGTGTAGCATGATGTATGAGAGGGTAGTGTTGTTGAGGCCAGTAGTGGCAGCACCTATTGGGGGGCCATAAGAGCCACGTATGAGGAGGTGGGCTCCAGTGATGCCGTGAGCCGATGGTGGCATGGTGGGGCATTATTGGAACACCAGGACAGAGGCCTGGTTTGAGGCCAACCCATAGATGTTTTTTCCATACCCCTATGTGGGAATGGATTTCTAGGGTGACCCAAACATGGGTCTCTTGTTTGGTTATGTTTGGGGGCCTGTAGGTTTTTTTTGTATGTTTTCTTCATTTGTTTGAGTATATATTTACTTTATGTGTTTTACTAGTGAAACTAACATCATTTTGGTTACTCGTGCAGATGTTGGCGAGGTGGGTTGCCCTGTGGTTCGACTAGCGGGCCACGATTCTCTACGACGACCTTGGGGTGGTCAAGGAGGAGGTGATGTAGGTGGACTAGGTGGTGGTGGTGGCGGACCTGCTGGTGGTTCTGGCCCTTCTCGGGATGGTAGCAGCTCGACTGTTGGAGAGGTTGTAGCCAAGAGAGCTCGTGCTGATGCGGTAGAGGTTTGCATTAAAGAACTGACAGCTCAGGTGTTTGCTCTTGAGGACTTCCAGGGTCGAGTGGACCGCTTGACCCAGGGGATGCTTGCTCGAGGTTTCATGGATGACTTCAAGGAGGTCTTGTTAGAGACATTGATGGCTTGCAAGAGGGACTGTCGGCCCACTCTACATCGAGTGGCGATCGCAGTTGCGATGGCAGCTCCGGTGGTGGTACCGGGAGTAGTGGTGGGTCCAGGTGCCCCTCTTGAGGGGGCACCCCCTTAGAGAATTTTTGTACATAGGGAAAGCACCCGTTATGAGGATGCTTCCCTTATTTTATTTTATTTTGACGAATTTTTTATATTTGGGCTGGAAATTGGGCTAGCGACACTATTTTTGTACTCAGATATACACATTATGACATATATATATGAGAGATATTTTTTACGGCTCTACATGATGTATCACCTGTTTCAGTTTATGTATTTTTTTATGCTGATGGATATATTTATTTTTGGTTTTATGTATGATGGTTTATTTGATATGCATTCCAGTTTAGGATATTGTTAGCTATGCAATCAGCTATTTGGTTTTGACACCTTGGTACATGTGTAAATGTGATATAGTCAATTTTTTTTCTTAATATTTTGGCATACAAATATTTTCTAAATAGATGTGTATCTCTTGTTTCAAATTTTTGGTTTAACTATGACACTACTAACTGGGAATCGAGGTAGACATGCATATGGCGTATGACCTGATGGAGGGCATCACACATAACTCCGATGACGATGTCATATTTTCCCTGATTGTTTGTTTTTGAACTGATGCACACCCCATTTGAGCAGAGTGGCGATTGGTTAGGGTGGTAAATGACCTAGGTAGCTGTGGCTAAATTTTGGGACCAACTTGATGCTCCATCAGCAAATCCGAAATAGGGTTCATGTTGGTGATCCATGGTGATACTTTGAGCACTTTTTAAAAAGTGTTTGGGTCAAAAAATTTGAGTGCTTAGGTTTTTGTGTACTTTCACTCTAGGGGAAGGGTTGTCCTGGCCCTCATGAGTGAAATTTCATGAGGTAAAGGCCATTGACGGGGTTATTGAGGCAGGTCCCATCTGTTTTCATCAAGATTTATGCCCCTTGTCGAAGGCAATTTTTAATGATGTAGGGTCCTTTCCACAAATTTTCGAACTTTCCTGGCCCTAAGGCTTCTTTTGTGACATCACAACGGAGTACCAATTCTCCCTCGGTGAATGAGTGAGGGGTGATGTGGCGGTCGAATAATGCTTTTAACCTTTTCTTGTGGGCCTCATTGTGTTGCAGTGACTATCATCGATTTTTGTTGACAAGCTCTAATTGTACTAGGCACTACTATAGAGGTTGGGTGTCATCGAGGAGTTTGATGGTGGCATGCAAATTTGGGATCTTGTGGAAATATATACAAAATCATGTGGTAACTTGGTCTTTTGCGACAAGAATGAGATGGGAATCCTGGGGCGAGGAGACGGCAGTAATCCTATCGCCAATATGTCCTAATACAAATCGTAAATGGTGGATTGTGTCATCGGCATTTGGATGGGGAAGAATATCTGTAATAGGATTATATATAAGTGCAAGGTTGGGCTCCTCACTAGGATGATCGATTTCTGGTAGGTGGAAATTGTGCCTGCCACAAAAGTGCCTGAATGTTTGTATTAGCAGGCATGACTTTGGTGTGTGATTTCGGCCAATGTAGATGCTGCACAGGGTCATTGAGCCAACAGAGTAGATAGTGTGAGATTCTACACTACTCTTCTGCTTCCATTTCCGTATTGTTGGCCTAGGTGTGTCTACTTCTTTGGTGGAGTGTAGACTCAGAGCAGTTCATGCCGCTCTCAGTTTGGGGAGGTGCACACATTTAATTGTATGGTGAAAGTGTGAGAAAATCCAGCAATAGGTGTGCGTGATCTTCTCTTGGTTTGAGATCAGTTTTTGAGGGAGAGAAGAGACTATGCGGAGACTGTTTGTGATGGGCTTTAGTTCTCTGCATTGTTTGAATCGGTGATCATTCAAATCACATTGTCTGAATGTTATCCTAGGCTCGGTTGGGGTTATGCTTTGTTGGTGTGTTGTCTTATCTTTCCTGATACACCATTGTGGGGGTGGGGAAATTGACTCAGTGATGTACTTTTTATGCCATTCCCGGAGGTCGTCTTGTATTTTCTCTATGGTATTAATCATGTTGATGGTGGGACGAATTTGCGAAGCATAAGTACAGTGCCACTCATAATGATTTCCATGACATACAAGGAAAATATCCTTGATATGAAGGTTCCTTCGAGCTCAGTTTGAGTTCTGGCGGGGAACCAGCACCGGAAGGCTTCTAAATCAGGGCAATGGAAAACTGAATGATCTATCTTTTTGCATAATGTACATGCTGGTCATCTTTGTGGAGGGCAGTTAGGGGTAACGAGGGGTTCCTTGATTGGTCACTCTTCAATTGGAAAGAACATGATGGATCTTCTCATCACATCTTCTTGGGTTGGGGAGCTATCTGTGGATTCCACATCCATGTCATCTTCTTGGGAGAGGCAAACTATAGGGGAGCGCAAACTAGCTAGGGCTAGCTGGAATTAGGGGATATAGTGACAATTCTCCAAAAGGTGATTGTTGGTGCATAATGGACATGTGAATTGCGCTACCTGCAATCCAACATAGTAAACCCTTTCTATTGGATACCATCTGTGGATGAGTTCCAGGGATGCACAATCTTCGAGGAAGTGATCATTTTCATCACATAACATGCAATGTATAATGGGCATGACTGTGGGTCTTTCGAGAGCCCGTCATTCTTCCTATAGGCATAGGATGGTGCTAGGTTCATTTCCAGATGCCTGGATGGAGCGATCCTCTTGATAGGATTGCTCGATGACATGTAAGGCATCCCTATATCATGGTATTTCATGGAAATGGTAGGTATAATGCCCATAGTTGATGCATAGGGCACATGTGTGATTGATACGCAGTGATTTTCCCTTACCTTTGGTGGTAGGTTCCCTTTTACAGGAATGCAACGTTGTGATGTATGTTTCAGAGCTGAGTGGTTTTAATTCATCTAGCTCCAGACAGATATGGGTAGGGTGACCTATTACGTCACATATGGCGCATACTAGTGATTCTCGTTGAATGGTGGGGGTCACCATCTTCTTTCCTCTCTTCTGGGTTTTCCTATATGTGATCACTGGTTTTGCAATTGGAACTTCCTTTGCAAGGGTGGTCTCAACTATTTCTTGAATAGGTGGGGGCTCCTCAGGACTAAGGGGCTTCAACCCTGTGGAAGTAACATGGTGTTTTCTGTTCCAGAAGGGGGAATGAGGTACCAAACTGGGAATACCAATGATATGTTGGGTAACGCCAATGTTGCCAAAACCTGCTGGGAGACAAAGCCAGCTGTGGGGTAGAGGAAAGGGGTTTGGGAGGTGGCGTAGGCTAGAGAGGCTGTTGTGGCTGATGCCTCAGTGTCGTTACTACTTGTGTCTAGGTTATGACTAGCTTCGGTGTCACGCACACTAGAGCCCCTATGACTTCTGGTGATGACTTAGGGATAATGGGAGGATCTCCTAGGAATGACCCTAGAACGGACAATGGTTTGAATTGGTTGAGGCCATATTCTTGGTACCATGAATGCGTATCTGTGGATGTACCTACATAGGGTAGGATTACATCAATTTTTGTTAGGGGATGCTTCTCGCTATGTGTTAGTTGGTCTACAGTAGTGATGTGGTCCTCGTGGGAGAACATCATAATGCAGAAGACGAAGGAAGTTATGGCAGACATGGCATACATATAACTCCGCCCGAGGAGTATATTGTAATCCAAGTGAACGTCCAATACCTCAATGTCTATGTGGACCGTATTTCCGGCTAAATAGACGGGGACATTTTGGTAGAGGCCGATGGGGGTTGAGGGATGACTGTCATATGCTCGAAGTGTGATGACTGAGGGTTTTAGTTTGGGAGAACCTAACTTCTGCCAAAAATTTTTAGACATATGCATGTGGATGCACCCTCATCTATGACACATCGGTGGATAGTGATATTCTCCACTAACATTAGTATCTGCAAGGCGACCATGGAAAAAAGTCGGGGGTGGCTTTGTCTAAGTCAAAAGCCATCAGGCGTGTATTGTCAGGATCGATAGCACCTAACATGGAAAGCAGTGCTTTGCGTTGTTTCAGGCATGACTGCAGTACTTATAGAGCTGACATAGAAGTCAGATTTTGTGGTAAATCATCCACGATACGATAATTATGGGCTGCTTTGGAGTAGTTTCCTGCTTGCCTATTAGGTCCCTTTTCCATTTTCGAAAATGGTTCTATAGGCATGTTTGAAAAGGTCAAAGGTGTAATCAGTGCACAGGTACTTTCCCCTGACGTATTGGTATCTAGTGGGGTGTCGTAGTTGTGATTATGTGTTTGGAAAAACATCTCTTCTCCAGTCATGTAGATTTCATGGCTGCTTTTCCTGGAATTGTCTATATTTTTCTAGTGAGTGCTAACCGTCCCTTGGTTGGGGAAAGGTTCTTGCATCACGGCTGGCTGCTGGGAAGATCCTCCTTGTCCTCGGGTACTCTGTAGCTTCTTCAGCTCAGGGAGATCAGGACAGTGGTGAATATATTGTTCGAATGGTTTGTTCGAAGAGGTGGCCTTCTTCTCTGTCATTGGGCATTGCTTGGCTCTTGGTTCTGATTCCGGTTGGAGTTACCTACAGCCGGGGATTGTGGTGGGCGCTGTTGGTTGCTGCCCCCCCATCTAGGGTTTCCTTTTGGCTTGTTTTTGGATTTTTTCTTCACCACATTAAGAGGGTAGTTCTTCTCATTGTATTGGTGTGATTGGTGTTGTGACAACTGCATAAAGCTCACCTATGCTTTCTTTTTCCTAGGTTAGTTGTGTGCTGGGGACTGAGCGTAGTGCAGTCCCAGGTTTTCACCTGACCGTTGGAGGGGGTTTCTTCCATCATTTTTTTCTTTCTGCATACTGATTCCCTTGAGCCAGAAGGTAAGGTCCTCCCTGGTGATACGCTGGTGCCCTATTGGTCAAATTTTTCTAAGGCATATGATTACTTTGAAAACCAAGTTGAGGCACGTTCTAGGTAGAACGGTATGTGTAACTGGGGTTTTGACTATTTCTGCCTAGGTAACCTTGGGTCATTGACTCGATTAGCCCGTCTGTAGAGTTTTACATGCCTGTAAATTCTTGATAAGTTTGCAGGCACAAGGAATTAGGTAGGATGTTGTAAATGTATCCCGACTGTGTATAAATCAGCTCAAGCTTCTGGGATTTTTTGATTGCATCCTCTTCAGATGTGGGATTCTGCTACACCACATCCTTTGAAATCTCTGCCTTGAGAGTTTTCAAGAACAAATCTAAGAGCACATGGTCATTGAGTTTAGCTTTACATAAACTGTGATGTCACCTCCATTCATGGAGATAGTTCGAGATGTGGACGACTAGGATGTCTAAAATGAGTCAGTAATTCCATTCTGGAATCATGGTGAATGGGTAACTGAAAATGTGTTAGGAACATGGTAGCGAGGGCACTAAAGGTTTCATGTGAAGCTGAGGGTTTCTCCATGTACCACTTCACAGCTACTCCTGTAAGAGTGCATTGAAATAATCTTAATCGAATAGTGTCGTCAATGATACTGTTCCATGAGAACCACAGGTGAAAGGTCATGACATGATTACCTAGGTCTTCCACTTGCTTGCCTTCGAAATTTGGTATATCTAAAGGGATATTCGTGGGCATGAGAGGCCATGTTGGATCGTGTGCAATGGGTTCATTCATTATCTTGGTTAAATCGGGAAGATTCAACGATGCTAAGAAAGGTGATTGAGAGTTTGATGCCATTGTAATGTGTGAAGACACAAAGTTCTAGTTAGAATGAGGGTTAGTCTACGATGTGCCCTGTTGTGTATTCAACTGGCTTCCCGTATGGGATGCACTCCTCTATGCCCTAGGGGTTGTGGGAGGAGTGATATGTGGAGTGGTGTTGGGAGACCAACTAGGGTTCCCAACTACGGCTGCCCTGATAAAGGACGAACTGATAATGGTGGCAGCATTCCGTCTTTGACGCCTGAATGGAAAAAGACGTGGAACCCCTCTCGGTAATGGGGGGAGGTCCAAAAGACGCCTGGATTGATGAGGTTCTGTTGGGACCTATTAGGTGTCACCCAAATTTGGTTTTGGAAAACTTTGAGAGGATAGAGTCTATGATCAAATCAAACTTCTTGTCACATACATAAAACAAAGCGAAAAATAAAATAAATTTCACTTTAAATTAATCTATGTGATCAAGCAATCAAAAAAGTGGTTTTTGTTCATTTGCGTATGATACTCAAAATACTAGAAGACCTATGCACCCTCACACACTCAAAAGTAACTAGGCCTTGAGAATATTTCTTGTGAGTGTTGGCACAACGTCCCATAAGAGTTGGTGATGCCCCCAGTCAGCCGAAGAGAATCCACCAAAGTAAGGGTAGAGGGTCTAGCGCTTGCCTGCACCATCACCTATAGGGTAAAGTTTGCCCTATTGTTTGGCCACTAAGAACCACCATCCCATGTGAGTGTTCAAGTCTTTGGATTCTTGGTGGTCAGCTAATAGTACCGAGTATCAGCCGGGTTAGGTAGCCCCAGCTGATACATCACGCACTGCGCCTAAGCCTAACCCCCTCTGAAACGGGTCTCTGTCGCGCTTGGGTTTTATTTGTCATTGGCTGATAGGTGGATTTTAAGCTACCTAAATGCACAACTTTTATGTTTCAATATGAAGTATGAACAAGGTGGATTATTGGATGCCTACCCCCTTGATCCTAACTTAAGCTATAAATTCTTTTCTGGCCCCTGTATGGATAATTTAGTGACTTTGGTTAAGTTAGTTTTAGGTGTCTTTGCTTCGCTTAGTGGGTGAGTGTGTGTGAGCACATAGTTTGAACGTGTGGATATCGATGATCCTTTACAAAAATCCCCTATTTAAACTATGTTGTATTGTTCCTGGCTCAAATGGAAAACATGTGCAGATAATGGGTCGCTTTCAATTTTTCCTAGTTAATCTATGTGACTGACTATAGGGAGATAGTGAATTGTGAATATGGAGCGTTCATATGCTTACCTAGGATTACCGGAGGGTGCAAAGGTAGCAGAGATTACTTTCTCTTCTATAAACAATTCAATCCTAGTCCTGAAATTCCTAGTGCAAAAATTTACACTAGAAAAAGAAAACTAGCTATGCATGCGTGGTCTTGGGCCACTTACTTGGGCTAGTTATCTAGGTGTGTAAGTACCAAAATTTTCAAAACATAAATTTCTCGGACTGAAATTTACTTCCCCCCCCCCTACTTAAACTATGTGTGAACTTTGCAAAAATCAACTTGAAGTAAAAATGACACTAAGCATACAAAAAGCAGCTAAAAGTTACTTTTAACAAGCTTTCGGGTACCACAACCAGTGTTGGCAGGTGTATTAGGGGCTACCAAGCACCTTACAAGCAGGAAAAAACAGAAACTAGGGAGAAATTTCTCATTCTATAATTTTCACGCAAAAGGCTGAAACAAGTGTGCTCTCTGCACGCAGGTCAGCTTTGAACACACTCCCTATGCATTTGTGAGGAAAAAACGTGTGCAAAATCCTACAAGTAAAAAAATTTAGGAGCTGCTCTTCTTCAGTCTGTCACAGGGGATGAACTAGGGAATGTATGAGAAATCAAGGGAAATCCAGCTCCACTCCACAGCATATACATAGGTCTCCTGCAAAAGAAGGCACAACCACATAAACTTGGTAATAAAACGTTAGTGGAGTCTCCAATCCTATTGTGGTGTGTTTGGTGCATGTATGTACGAATTCACACCAGTTTAAGGGGTGTGGTTTACCCCTTCAAACTATCGGTAACAGGAAGAAATAAGTTGATCCAGATTTATGCAGGAATGCAATAGAATAAACATATAACCATAAATACAAAGATGCAGCGGAAATAACACTTCATTTCATTAATATCAAAGAACTGAAATTTTATTAAAGATAGAATGGAAATAAACTAGCTAGGGCACTAGTACCTATCTCTGAGAAGAGATGTGGTGGCTACAGGCCTCTGAACTAAGTTACAATCAGGCTCTAGGGCCTATTTATTATTTAGAAACAATGGAAAACCCTAAACATCCAAAACCCTAACCCTAGGAGATGAAGCACCAAAACTATGGGCCCCGTTTGGGTAAATTGGGGTTTCAACTTCCCGGGGACGTAACTTTGGCATACGATCTTTGTTTGATGTGAACCATACCTCATTAGAAATATCTGTCCTAGAACTACAAATTTTTAGTGGGAAACATCGATCCATGGACCCATGTTGCTCCTGGTTTTCCCAAAAAAATGTCGTTTAGGGCCTCAAAACAGCTCTGGAAGTTCAGGACCCAAAATACTGCTAAAAATAGTATGTTGTGCCGAAACTGAAAAACTGAAAGAGACAATGGTGGGGCCCCAAGTGGAATAGGTGGGTGACCACCAATATCCACCTGGATCATTCCTCCCCCCTTAGGGAGCAATGGTCCCCATTGCATTAAGTTCCTCCATGAGATGAGGAAACCTCTGCTGAACTTGGTCCCTGGTGAACCACTTTCGTTGGTGCAGGAGTTGGCCAACTTTGACAACCCGATGCATTTTGATCTTCTATTGGCGAGTGTTCTTGATTTGCATGTCCATGATACAATCTATGGTGGCCTTTTCCATGCAGTCTGGGTTTAACTCTATTGGTGTGAGTTGTTTTGCAATGTCAGAGGTGTCCAGTAGAGGTGGGAAGTGGATGAAGACAGTCCACATTGAATACTGGGTGCAGACCAAGGAATGGTGGAATACTGAGCTTGAAGGAATTGTTCCCTACAGCCTTGGTGATGGTGTACGGCCCGTATCAGAGTGGGCGAAGCTTGTGGTGGGGTCCAGTGAGGTGCTCCTTCTGCAAATGTAGCCACATTTTATCGCCCACAAGGAAGTTGTGTGGCACCCGATGTTGACCATGGCATTTCTTGTACTTAGCATTGGCTCTATCCAATATGTCATGAACCTATTGGTGGATGTGCTGAATGCGCTCGATGAAGTTATTTTCTTTGTCAACTTCAGACTATACATGAGCCAAATTGGCCTGAGTAGCCGCAAATGGCATGGCTACATCAATGGGACATAGTGGCTGGAATCCCAAACCCACCTCAAAGGGTTTGTGGCCAGTTTAGCTGTGGAGAACCCAGCTATAACTATGTTGTACATAGGGGAGGCTCTTGTCCCACGTGCATGGATGCTTTGAATTGTACATGCACAGAATGTGTACAATCATTCTATTGACGACCTCTGTCTGGTCATCTGTTTAAGGATGGAAAGCTGTGGACTTGGTGAGCTTGGTGTCCAGCATTGACCAGAGGCTGGACCAAAATGTGCTGAGGAAACTGCTATCCTGATCTGATATGATAGACTGTGGGATCCCAAAGTGCACCCACACTTGTTCAAAGAAGAGTTTAGCAGTGGCTTCTACTGTGATATTCTTCATGCAGGCCACCATAATGGCCATCTTTGAGAATTTGTCGACGACCATGAAAACAAAGTCATTTCCATGCTTAGTAGAAAGTAGGCTCAACATGTAATCCATGGAGATGGATTCCCAAGGTCGACTAGGGCTAGGTAGAGGAGTATATAGGCCTTGATTCTTGATGGTCGATTTGGCAATGGAACAAGCAGTGTAAGATATGATGTGCTTCCCAACATCCTTTCGAAGGTTCGGCCAATAGAAATACTTCTGCGGTACTGCTATTGTTTTCTCGACCCCGAAATTCCCAACGACTCGACTGTAGTGTGCTTCCCATATCATCTAGGGACGCTAATTTGAAGGAACACAAAGGTGTCCCAGGTGACATAAAAGTGCATCTTAGAGGTGAAAATTTGGAACTTGCATACCCCCCAAGAGTGCCTTGTATGTGTGTCCGAATTATAGGTTGCTCTCATAGAGAAATGGCCAATCAGAAGTCTCGTGCCCACAAGAGTTGAGAATGGTGGTGAGCGCCACAATCGGTGGTTAGCTGAGGCAGTCTGCAACATTATTGGTGCTACCCTTCTTGTACTTGATGTTCAAATGAAACTGTTGCAGATATGTGGACCATTTATGATGGCAATCATTCTGCAACTTCCCTTGTGTCTGTATGAACTGTAAGGGATGGTGGTCTATGTGGATGATTGTTTCCTTCCCCAAAATGTAATGCTTCCATTGTCGACAAGCTTACACAATGGAATACATTACTTTTTCATAAGTGGGATACTTGCGAACTGTGTCAGAAAATGTCTAAATGTGATATACCACTGGATGTCCCTGTTGAGTAAGAACTGCCCCAATAGCATAGTCAGAGGCATCTGTCTCGATCTCAAATGGTTGTTGTAAGTCTGGTAATGTGAGCACTAGGGTAGAATAGAGGCGATTTTTCAATTCTGTGAATGCCTTCTTTTGAGATTCCGACCAAAAAAATTTTGCTCTCACTCCTCCCTTGATGACTTGAGTCAAGGGCCAAGTGATATGAGAGAATCCCAACATGAACCTACGGTAGAAATTAGCAAGACCCAGAAAGCTACGAAGCTCTGTTATAGTGGTTGGGGCTAGCCAATCCTGAATGACTTGGATCTTGGTTGGATCCACATGCACCCCCCTTTTATCAATAAGGTATCCCAGATATTGAACTTGGGTCATGCCAAAAGTGCACTTCTCCAAATTGGCACACAAATTGTGTTGCTGCAATGTTTGGAGGACTTGTCGGATGTGGTGGAGGTGCTCTTCCGAAGTCTGGCTAAAGATCAGAATGTCATCCAAGTAAACCACTACAAAGGAGTTGGTGAATGGCTGCAAGATGTCATCCATCAACCTCATCAAGGTTGTGGGAGCATTTGTCAACCCAAAAGTCATGACCAACCATTCGAAAAGGCCTCCCTTGGCTTTGAAGGCAGTCTTCCACACATCGGAGGGTTCGATTGGTACCTGGTGATACCCACAGTTCAAGTCAATCTTGCTAAAATATTTCGCCCCTTTGAGTTGGTCCATAAGGTCATCAATCTGTGGGATCAGGTACCTATTCAAAACAATGATCTTCTTCAGTGCCCGATAGTCAATATAGAGTCTCCACGTCCCATCCTTCTTCTGTACCAACACGATCGGGCTCCCACAGGGCGATGAACTTGGTCGGATGTGACCTTTTTGTAGCAGCTCTTGATTCAGCCTCTTGATTTCATCATTCTCTAGAATATAGTGCCGATAGCTCAGTCCATTGGGAAGCAGCGCACCTGGGGTCAGATCAATTGGGTGCTTGACCTGACAGTGCAGAGGAACCCCTGTGGGTGAGATGAAGATGTCCCCGTACTCCTCCACAACCTTGTCCATTTGTTGTTGTCATGCAGAGAAGCCCTCTCTGGAAGTCGTGGTCACAATATTCTTCTTTCCCTGGGGTCAGATCATCAAGAAAATGAATTTCTTGGTTTTGGAAATGAGCTTACTACATTGTTTTGCAGTAACCAAAGAGATAGCAGTAGGAGGTGGTACCTTTGGTATCCTGTACAACTTATTTCCCAAAGTAACAATAACAGCGTGAGGTCAAGAATCATACACATCATAACACTTCAACAAGTATGGTTGTCCTAATAATACATCAGAAACATCAATAGGATCAATGTCACATAATACCTCATCTGTGAAGGGCTTGATGCTATAGGGAAGGCGGCACTGTTGGCTGACGTGGAGATCTCGTCCTTGGTGAAGCCACCTGATGATGTATGGATGTGGGTGAGCTATGGTAGAAAAGCCTAACTACTTCACAGCATCTGTTGAAATGAAGTTCTTTTGGCTCCCATTGTCGACAATGAATTGTATCAAGGAGCCCTTTACCCACATCTAGGAGTGGAAGAGACGTTCCTCGTCCTCTGGATCTTTCGGTTCCTCCTTTTGGATCTTCGTAGTGGAAATAGTGGCATTGGGCTCCACATCAATAATATATTTTCCTTTTTCATTCCCCTTGTTAGGTTTTGATTCAGAGTCAGAGCATGCATATGACTCAGAAGCCCTCATCTCAGCCACCAGCGACTGCTTGGCCCGACACTCACTTGTGTTGTGAGTGGAGCTCTTATAGAACTCACACCACTTTCCCATGTCCTTCTTTGGCTTTGTGGTGTTGTTCTTTTCTTGTGGCTTTAACAGGTTGTCATGAGACGCCATGCCTTGGCTATGTCCTTTGTTCTGCAGTTTGGAAGCACCTTTCCCTTGCTTTCGATTTGTAGATCCAAAGTCTCGCTTCTTCTGTTTGAATTTTTGCTCAATCTTGGAAGCATACCGGTATTCGTACCAAGCGAGGAGATGTTGAGGAACTCCATTTCCTCCTGAATGTATCTGTGCAGACAAATATGATATTTTAGCACCAGATGTTTCTCTGAATCTTTGATACCCAACTTTGTGCGCAGGGTATGGAACAGATTGGTCAGCTCATGCACAGCTTGATCCCTTTGTTGACACAACGTTGTCCATTGTATGTACTTGTCTCTCATAGCTTCCCATGGGATAGTATTGTTCCTTGATGGAATCTCAGAAAGAATTTCAAGTGGGTATGGCCGAGAAAAAAGACGGTTTTGTCTCATCCTTTTTCTCACATTAGGTTTCCCACCATTCCTTGACATGGGGGGTAGCTTTGAGGAGTGAAAAAATAATCTTCTCCCGGTCGAAAAAGTCATGAACTGAGAAATATCCTTCTAACAGATTCAACCATATATCTACAGCATCAGCATCTATTTTACCCTCAAATATGGGAATGTCAAAATTTGCTTGTACCTTAAAGGGTGTCGCACCTCCAGAGTGGCTGCTGGATGCAGATGCATCGTCGGTGGGTAGTCGTTGAAGGATCTGGGCAAAGTTATCCATCATTGCATTCCCTTTTTTTTCGAGGGCCTCCTCGAACAATATTTTGATAGGATCTCCTACTCCCTCATCTTTCTTTTCATCCCCCATGGGCGTCCGTCGGGGTTGGCGAGGCTGATCTTGCAAAGGTTCCACCAAATCGAGCCCTAACTCCTTATACCCCGACCTTGTTGGGGACATGCAAAGAAGGATCGAGAAAAAGCAGACCACTCTGATACCACTGATTCAGATTTATGAAGGAATGAAATAGAATAAAAATATAACCATAAATACAAAGATGCAGCGGAAATAACACTTCATTTCATTAATATCAAATAATTGAAATTTTCTTACAGACAAAATGGAAATAAACTAGCTAGGGCGTTGGTAGCTATCTCTGAGAAGAGATGTGGTGGCTACAAGCCTCTTAACTGAGTACAATGAGGCTCAAGGGCCTATTTATTATTCAGAAACAATGGAAAACCCTAAACATCGAAAACCCTAACCCTAGGAGATGAAGCACCAAAACTATGGGCCTCGTTTGGGTAAATTGGTGTTTCAACTTCCCAGGGATGTAAATTTGGCATACGATCTCCGTTTTATGCGAACCATACCTTGTTATAAATATCTATCCGAGGAATACAAATTTTGAGTGAGCAACATCAGTCAATGAACCCATGTTACTCCCAGTTTTCCCAAAAAACATCGTTGAGGGCCTCAAAACGGCTCTGGAAGTTCGGGACCAGAAAAACTACTAAAAATAGTAAGTTGTGTCGAAACTGAAAAACTGAAAGAGAAAATGGTGGGGCCAAAAGTAGAATAGGCAGGTGACCACCAATATCCACCTGGATCAGAAGTGGAGTCAATGAGCATACTATATAGAATAAAAATCATGCAAATGTAATCTAAAAAATAAACATAAATATATAGAAGCTCTGAATGAGTCAAACGACACAATAATGCAAACGGTGGATCTAGGACCCTCTTATTGAGTGCTAGTAGTAAGAAGAGTGATAATTTACCCTCTTGCCAAAGGGCCCCTAGACAATGGTTTAGGTCCTGATGCAAGGATGTTTTTATCCCATGCTTGCCTCAGTGTAGTCTCCCTCTCTCTCTACTGTGTGGACTGAGCTTGTTGGGCGGCCAACAAGTGAGTCCCCTCTGTCTTCAGCTCTGGGTCACACAATGCTGGTATTAATTGGGAAATTAGAGCCAACATAACAATGTGATCAACCATTCTTCATCTCATGGTGGCTTTATATATGATATTTCAAATCCTCCTTCCCTCTCTTGGTACATGGAGGATGGTGACCCAAGAGAGGAGTATGATTCCCTTTTGTGCTCCAAATATTCCATTGTGTGCTCACATACTGTCTAAGGAGGTGTTGCTGGTTGTCCTTAGGTGGCTTCAAGTAAGGAGTGACTTGTCCTTTGCTTTGTGTGGTCCCGGATAGCAACATTTCGCCACTCTCAGGAATGCGCGCATATAGGGCAAAAAGGCATGCAGAAGGGGCTCTTCTCGAAGGATAATGTGTGTAAACAACATTTAAGACTAGTTCAAATTTGATTTTCATCAAAACTATGAGGTTTTTAAATACTTTCTGGATTATGTAATTTCTTCCAGCCCTAAAAATCCTTTGGCTTGACATTAATTAATTTCATCTTCTGCTGTATGATTTTCCAGTGTTAACAACATAAAAATCTCAAAAATGTGTGTTCTATGACACAAATGGCTATCTGAGCCTACATCAATGTAAAAAGTAAAATAAAAGCCGCTATATGCCCACATGATGCTCATGATAACATGTGACTACTCGAATAAATCTCCATAGTAAATGGCGCAGCTAGCCTGGTACCTCAAAATTTGTGTATTCTAGTATGCCTCTGGTTAGGCTTGTCAGGTTACACTCCACCTCTGCTAGTGGGTCTATCCCCTCCTTGTAGGGAGCATCCACGATTTAGAGAGCTACTCTCCTCGCAATTGGGGACATATCAGGTGGTCTCTCAAGCCTAACATATGTAACAACATCATAAGTTTAGGTCTCATAATACATAAAAAAAACATTTAAAAAGTAAAAAATGCTATAAAAAAAAATTTACCTACATAAGACCACTGTTCGCCTAGTGGAAGAGGTAGCTATGGGTCTCCTCTGAAATCGGTGCCCGCATATGCATATTTTTCCACCATGATCAGTTGACGATGCAACCAACTGAAAAATTTTGTGGGAAAATGCATCTGCTAGCCCCCTCCCTGATGAGGCATTATTTCACACCACCTCAAAAGCCTTGGGTCCCTCGCGTTTGGATCGTAGACCTCTAACTGATGATACTAAAAATAGGCACCCTCTCCAGAAATAAGGTGATGAAGATGGAACCGCACCTGAACTATTTCATCTGATTTGTCTTTCACTTGGTTAGTTGGCTCTTCATATTGTCAAATAACCCCTCACACTAGTTAAACATAGTGGTAGCTAGACAATCTACCAGATACTGGAACTGAGACTTCATTGCCTCATGCAACTCATGGGCTCTGACTATTGGAGGCATACATTATAATGTTGTACAAAAAGGTAGATCTGTTATTGACGATATTTCCACCTTGCCACACTGATTCTTTTTGGCCCCAGGACAATGTCTCTGCATGAGTATGCTAGTCCTCTCCCCTCCAGCGCAGGCTCCAAAGAGTTGGATTCTCTCCCCTCTCCTAGAAAACCCTATAATGAAGTATATGTCCATGAATTCTATCTCAAGTTATTGATCCCCAATTATGAAAAATTGGTGATCCAAATTCCATAGTCCAATCAGGTACTCAAGTAGCTCCAGATGAGCTCTCAACCCTAAACTTTGGAAGAATTTTAGAAATCCATAACTTCTCAATGCATTAATGAAATTTGGGTCCTATAGAGTTTGGTGGTATTCCACATCACTGCCTCTTTCTTTCCATTCGATCACCATATTCACTAAAAAAACTTGCAAAACATGTTTAATTGACATTCTAGGAGCTTTTATTGGAGTAATTTTTCAAATGAATAATTGAAAATGAGAGAAATTATTGTTCTAAATTATTCCCTGCAGTTACTGTGACTGTCAAAATTGAAAGAGCGCTAGCGACGTGGTCACATTTTGGGAAAAGAGTGACCAACATGGATCTGATAGCTCAAATCCGTGCTGATCGCCAGTGAAAATGAAATTTGAAATTCTGCCCCCAAACCACAAAATTTATAAACTAAACTGCTTAAGAATTGAATTAAAATGAAGAGAAAAGTTTGAGCTCTTACCTGAAGCTGACAAATTTCCAAATGGTGTCCTAGATCGACCGCACCACTGATCTAAAGTTCGAAGGAGAAAGGGGTAAAATGAACTTTCACAATTTAATCCAAAATAGAATGGTGAAAATGATTTACTTTTTGTATATTTATAGATTTTTGAAGATATTTTGGCCATTATTTTATTATTTTTCCTCTACTTCAATGATGTTTGTCATTTTTTGTGCAAAAACAAGATATTTTATGCTGAAAGTGATTATTTCTTATGAAATGAGTTTTATTTTATCCCCTTTTGGGACTCCGTAAAAATAAACAAAAGAAGCAACCCCATTAGAGTCATATTTCAACTCTTTTTTTACTCTTGAAAAATTAAAAGATTGTCAAGTAATTTTCATTTTGAACTCGTTAAAGTGAATTAATTGATGTGATATCATATATGTTTACCCCTTTTTTGGGCTAAGATTAACTATTTACAAAACAATAATACTATGGTCAAGTAAGGTCAAGAGGTTCTCTCGAGCATTGTTTTCGACCTTTTCAGAATTGAGAGATGATTTATGGAAGGGTAATTTAAGGATTTTTCTTTTCCGTTTCTTTTTTAAACTCCCTAAATATGAAAAATATACCGAGTTTCTCTTCCGCTGGACTCGTTAAATATTAAATGGTGAAAGACTTGTCACCATGACGAGATCGAGTTCCTCCTTCATAGGGCTCATTAAAATTACTAGGATTGATTCATTCAATGAATGAACTTACACGCTCATCATATGATATCCTCTTCACACTGGCTATCAAACATAAAGAGGCACTCGTTAGCAATAAATGGGAAAAATTTAAAGTGGAACATATTATGTGTTTTGGGGAGCTTATCTCTCTTGAACATGAGTTTGTGTCAGGTTGGGGATGTCCTTCATTATTCATTTTTCCTTCATGGGTTTGGGAAAACCATTTGCCTCTCATTTTATTACCATTTCTTTCATCATGACCTCTAATCCTATTTGAGTCAAATGATGACATATTATAGAGTCGTGTCACCAATATGTTCAACATAATTCATTTTTTTCAAAGTCAAACATCCTTATCTAAACTTCTCTATTACAATCTTGAATCACTCCTATTATCTTGAGAAATACCTTGTTTCGTGTCAATGATGTGGGGATCATTTTGGCCCTCCTTCAATGGATCACTTCTAGTCGACTTTGACTCATTATCTAGGAAGATGATTTAGAAACTCCTTTTTAGTACCTTGGAGCTTGCATGCCTCAATGGGAAGTTCTTTGTGTTCAATAATAGGTTCATGTCATTGGCCTTCGATCGAATTTTTTTGTAAGTGTTCAAATTCAAAACCTTTATTAACACTTGTAGATTGTGTTATTTTACCTTGAGGGACATCCTCATTATTGGTGGTTTCTCTCGTAACTCTTAATTATTTTTCATCATTGACCGATAATCAGGTGCGTTAGTCATCAGTAATTTTTGCCTTTTTATAGATCACTATATGCTTATCCTAGATTTCTAGAAACAAAATTCATGAATATTGTGAGTTCTAGAAATCTCACTACCTTCATTATCATTAGGATCAATTTTTTTTTCACTATTTTACTATCCTATCAAGTCATGGCCAGCCTATCACTCCGAGAAGACCCATCATGAGCTAATACCACTCATTTTCACTATGTTTTTCCACCTTTGACCTTACCACTCTGTTTTGGCTTGCCTAACCCTTACACTTCCACCTTGGATTTCCAAGTAGCCTAACCTTTTCCCCTATTCACCAAGTGCCTCAAGCATTGGTAGTCTCAAGCTACCTTTCTAGGCTCTTTAGATAAATCAAAATCAGTAATTTTGGGTCTCCAATGCATAAAGTTTGTCAAAAGCTCTGTTTTACACCTAAAGACCCCAAGTCAAGTTTTTAGCCAAAGGCCAAGTCAAAAAGCCTCCCACTAGGTCATTTAGGGTTTCATAGGTTATAGGATTGTTTTTTTGTTCTCAATCTCTATTTTTCCTGTGCCAAGAAGCTGCAATCAAAGAGGAAGAAGGTCAAGCAACTGTTTGTCCAAATCTGATCAAAAATCCTTCAAGGAAGGCCTCCTTGGTCAAAGCACATATTCTGCAAAAAGACAGTTGACCATCTTAAACATTTATGCAGGAGTGTCAAGGTGGATATCATGAGAAATTGAAGTAAGATAAGAGGCCAACTCATCACTAAGGACATCCACAACAAAGGAGAGGCAGTAGACCTATGTTCAAAGAGAATCAGGGTTTTTAGGACTAATTTTCTAAAACAAGTGTAGCCAATGCAAAATACCACAAGGACAGAGGCACATAAACACCACCAAGCACAAATTGAATATTTTTAGAAATTATAAATGAATAAGGGAAAAAGGCAAGGTGAAATGAACAGAAATGAATAAACTTGAAAGGGCTATAGAGAAATTTGAAGACAATACTAATTAGTTTTCTCTAACCCTAAAACCTAAAGTTTTGGAAGCATAGGCAAGGTAGATTAAATGAGGATGATGGGTCTCCATCATGACAGTAGAATATTTTCAAGAGCTATTGAAGGTGATTTCTAGGGTTTGCGAAGGTAACGGTGCTTCACTACATCAAAAGGAGAAAATGCAAAAAGTATTAGTGTCAAGGAGGTCAAGCCTCCATTTTCAGTTATAGCCTTCAAAGGATCAAAGGAATAAAGGTATGGATTTGAGTTATAAGGTAAAAAATAACATGAGCATAGGTTTGTTGATATATGATTGAAGGTTGTAAAACTCAAAGAATAAAAAAAGGGAACAAAAACAAATGTGCCATAGGCACCTGTAAATATCAGAAGTGGCCAAGGGAAGACATGCCAAACCTAATTTTTAGTCTTTGTCAAAGTGAATGAATCACTGTTAAAAACAGTAAGGAAAACATATGTTTGGATCACTTACACTTAGAGATTTAAAAAGGGGATAAAAACATTTTTTTTCTTTAGTTTCTTCGTGCAGAGAGAGGTTCAGAAGTGCCTAGACCCTCAAAGATAAAAAGGGACCTCTTCATCTCTTCAGCACACCCTTACCAAAAGAAGAAAACCCACTTTGGCAAGTGGAAAATCACTTGCAAAAAGGGTCATAGGATATCAATGAAACTCATCAAGTGACAAAAAAAAAATTAGCAAAAGTGAGTTTTCTAAAAATTGATTTATCTTTCAAAGGGCATAAAGGCTCCTTAGTTATCTTTTTAAACTCACTTGTCATTTTTCAAAGAAATAAAACCTTCAGGAGAAGATTCAGAGTTTTTTTACTATTCCTAGGCAAAAGTTTCCTGGCGCTACGCGAATCGAGTGGAGCTGCGCTCACAGGCCCTAGCACTGCACTTATCAGATTCTCCACCATTTAAAATTCAACGGTGTTGTGCGAATAAGGAGTGGTACTGTGTGAATCGAGTGGCGCTACACACAGACGGGCCCAACACACCTAGTACCCGACACCCTGTTATGAACGCTCGGTGTTGCACACACATAGCACACGACCTACCCAGCACTGCGCCCAGAGGCCGGCAGGTCTGCACGCGGGTGGCACTGCACTCAGGAAGAGGCACGACCTGCCCGGCGCTGTGCCCACAGGCCGACCCGACATTGCAGGCAGGGTGCTACCCTTATGCCAGATTCTCCAAATTTTCCAAGAGGTTGCCAAGGGTTTCAAAGGAGGTCCTCCAATTGATTTCAAAACCTTACAAGCAAGCTGAAGAGGTAGGTGGCCTTTTTCTCATCATCCTCCAATTTTTTTTATGCTTTGATAATTAAGGGAAAGCTATCAAACCCTAGTGCCAAAACAAACCCTAAGTCTTCCTAAATACCACTCTCTTCTAACCTCCAAGCTAATATCATCAGTGAAGAGGAGTAAACTAAGGTAGTCATACTTCATGTTCATGTAAAAGCCCTCATCTAGCTTAAGGCAAAAATCAGTCATACACTTGCCTCCATTTCACTCATTTGCGGAGGTTTATCTCACCATCATCTCCTTTTCACTCTTCCTGCCTAAGTATCACAAGCAAACTTGATTTGACCACCTTCAACCCTAATCACCATGTTAGGAGCAGAAGATAGTAGCGGCAATGAAAGAGTCCAAGGGCCTATGAGGCAAAAGCACAAGGGAGGGAAAGTGAATAGATTTGAACCCCGAAGCACAGTGGCTATCACCTCATCTCCCATGATCCTCTCATGTTTTCCGAATGTAGGGTGCTTCCAATTTTGTGAGAGGTTCAAACAAGTCCAAAGCCACCCAGAGCTCACAAGGCTTTTTATCCTTAACCTACACAATAAACAATCAAGCCTTGTAGGGGTAGATTTTGAACTATCAGTAGATGCAATCTCTAATGCTACAGGTATCCCTGCTATTGGTGAAAAGTGGTTTAAGAAAGCCAAATTAGACAAGAACCATTATGTGCCATTTGTCAAAACTAGGTACAGAATGGGTTTCGGGGCTATCTTCCCTTTCTCACACCTAAAATAGAGATTTTCTCCCTTGATGATGGTTATCATGAAGTAATTCACCTGTGAGGGGAGGTACTCCAGGCTCTACTCCTACCATGTCAGGCTCCTTATGCATTTCACAAGGGTCAAGATGCTAAACTTGCCCTATTACCTCTATAGAAGTATGGACAAAATGTCTTTTGTTGTCCAGAGAATGAATCCTTCAAAACAAATGCAGAGTTTATTTCACCATTCCTTGATCAAGATGGTGGTATTACACTAGTTAGAGAAGAAGGGCATACCTTGGGATGTTTTCATAGCCCATGAATTCTTCACAAGCCCACAACTTCCTCATCAACCAAACTTGCCCTCCTCATCTACACAAGTGCCCTCACCTCAAGGAAACCTCCCTTCTTCCCCTTCTCTTGATGCATCAAATGAAGAGGATGACCGTGGAAATAATAAACAAAGTGATGGCAGTGAGGGTAATGGTGCCAATGAGTCAGCCCAAGATGAATATGAAGGAAATGATCAATTAAGCCCACAAGGGGTATAAGATATGGAAATAGGGCAAAGTGTTGATGATGAACAAGGTGGTGATGAGTTAAATCAGCAAGAGGAAGAAGACACATAAATGGAGGAGGATGATAACAAAGAGAAAAATGAACAAGAGGATAGAGGATACAATCCAAGCAATGATGGTGATTCAAACCGGCATGGAGAAGAATAAAATGATGAAAAGGAAGAGGAATAAAGTGAAGAAGGGGCAGAAACAGAGAATGAAGAGAAAAACAGTGAGCATCACAGTGAGCCAAACAGTGACATGGAGGCAGATGATAAGGAAGGTAGTGAGGGACAAGACATCAAAGAGGAAAATAGTCATGACAGTCATGACAACAGTCATAACAGTCATGACAACAATCAGCCCCTCATTGATAATGACAATGATGGCAATGCAGAAGATGAAGAGGGTGATAGTCCTAATGATGATCACAGCAGTGAAGAGGCAAGCAGCTCAAAATAAGGGAAAAAAGACAATGCAAATTTCAATGGAGAGGTTGAAAGTGATGATAATGTTGAGCACAAAGAGTGCAATGATGAAACAGGTAACATGATGACTGATGATGCCAATAATGAAAATGAAAAGGGTGATGACATCAGCAAGGTTCACAATCATGACAAAGACACCAAGGAGACCCCCATCACACCTCTTTCATTAATCTATCAAAGAGGTCCAAGGTTGTGTTTGCTACCTCCAAAAGGCAAGGGACCATGCCATCTACTTCAGCTCAGCCACTAGACAAAGGTAAACAAAAGGTAAAGCAAGAGGAATAATATCATGAAGTGGAAAGGGAGCTTGAGATCATCTAGATAGATAATGATGAGGAGAATGAAGCAATAATCTCTAAGTTTCTCATTCAAAACAAAAATGCACTCATTGAAGACCTCCAAGCCAATCTAAATAGGGTAAAAAGTGTAAATGATGCCCTTGACTTGGAGAATAGGCAACTAGGAGCACAAGTTGCAATCTATGAAGCTAGAACCATCAAGGTCCAGAAAGAAGCCCAAAAGGCACAGGTGAAACTAGAAGAGTTCATGGGAATCTATGAGGAGAGTGAGGATGAAGAAGGAAAATCTAGGAAGAGACCTAGAACCATGGGGTTGAGAAAGGAATTGGAAAAGCAAAGAGAACAAGAAGCAGCCCTAGCAGAACAACTCCCCCTAGATGAGCTATTGGTGATGGAGATCACACATGATCGGGAGCCTTGGTTGGAAAGAGCCAACATACACTTGGAGGCTAAATTGGAGTAGGCCAAAAAGAATCTTGACCTCCAAAGAATGATGACTAAGCATTATGCCCAGAGAAACCAAGTTTCACGGGCCAAACTAAAGAAGGCCCAAGTCAAGATCCAGGCACTAAAAGAAGAAAAATACCAAGCTACACTTGGAATTTTTTCTCAAGCTTCTCTACAGGTCTCTCAAACCCCTTGAAGGAGATACACACCAATTTTGAAGGAATTTGGACAAATTTTTGTATTTTGAGAATTTGAAGGCCTATAAGCACAACTCCACTGACAACTCCACTGGTGCTACGCTTTTCCCTCAGGAATAATCAGAGGAAAAACTCTACATTTTTGGATTCCGCATCACTATTACACTATGCTCACAAAATTTCAGAGCAATTGGAGCATTTTTGACCCCTTGAAAGGTCACAAAACACCTCATTTTTCACCATTATGCCTCCTTTTCAGGCCTGGTGCTACGCTTCGAGCAGTGTTGGGATTTTGACATTTTGGATAGGTTATAGGATCTGGATCAGGAAACCAAGAGTATTTTTGGAAATTAGACTCATCCGGATTTCCAACGGGCCATCACGGAGCAAAATCCAACATCAGGTAGGTGTCCATATCTTGGTTGCAACACGACCTATTTTCCGCCTAAGGTGGCACTGCGCTTATGGAAAACACTATGTGTTTTGGACCAAAAGTAAAAAAAACACACTCATTATTGCAAAATCATATTTTAGTGTTTTTCGAGGAAAATCACTCTAGAATTAGGTGCTAGAAGTTATTTTGGTATTTATTTCATGGGATATTGTGTGCCTTGGGCCTTGCATGGTTTCTTGGGCATTTACGACATTTATGAGTGATTTTGACATTTTCCAACCCTATCTAGGGTTTTTTCCCTCCTTTGCTAAGATAAATAGAGCATGAGGGTTTCATTGTAAATGTTGGAATTTGATGAGCTTTGAGAGTAATACATGGCTTTTATGAGCTTGGAGAAGAAATTGGCGTTGTGGAGTTTGTGAATGGCCTTGCTTTGATTGATGATGAAGGAGGATAGCTTGCAGGATCCCTGAGCATGGTTAATGGTGATGTTTTCTTGTTTAGTCTTTTTTTTTCTCATGTTTATCATTATGTTTCATCCTTCTATGTTGCAGTAGAACAGAAAAGTATATGCTAAGAAATGTTCTTTGAGGCACCTTATTCCTTCCTGCTTTCTATTGTCTTGATGTTTTCCTTTGCTAGGAAATTTTAGAGAATTATTAATTGCTCTCTAGACCCCCTAATATTGTTTATTTCATGAATGGTTTAATATAGTAGGTATCAAATATTATTTATGGATAGCCCTGCTTGTTTGATGTCACTAAACATTGTCCTTGAGGTCTCTCTCCAAAGTGCCATTAATTAGGTCTGCCAAAGAGGATATGTTTCGATCATACCCTTTTTCCATGCTTGAATAATTGTTTTGGAGATATTTATAACTGTGATCATTGATGTTTAGGCATTCCCTCTTCATTGATTAAAGTTATTTGTTATCTTGAATGTTTTCTAAACCTTGAAGGTGAAATCACTAGAAGTTAAATGAGTTTCTTGCCTTCTATATTTCATTGGAATTGTTCATCTTGAATACTTATTTGCCCAAGTGTAATCTAAACATTATTGGTTTTCCATGTTTTGTGATTATACCCTTATGTTAATCATTTTTTGAGACCATCTTGTTTAAAATTATTTTTTTAAGGATTCTTCATTTCCCTTACACACCTACTATGCTCACAAACTTAATTTCCATTTCATTCGACACATACATTAAAGGATCCATTTGACCATGCTAGATTTGCCCTGTTATGCACCCGGTTTCATTATTGAAATATCCATGACTTTCATTAACTCCATAGCCCAATGATTTGAAGACCTCTCACTCCACCTATTCTACCTGTTCATCTTACCCAACCAAAACAAACAACAAACACTACACTTAACAACTAGCCTAAATTCAACCATATAAAGAAAACAAGTTCACATCCTTTGCAAACAATAGAGAGAGCCCTCTCTGAGTCCAAGAAGGCTAGGTCCTAGGACTCCAAAGACTAGTCTGATGTTACCCTATGCATTTGGTCTACCAATATGCTAAATCATGGGACACTAACATAATGGCGATCACGGTGGGACCTTATAAGTTAGTGATAATTTAAGTACTCCTTAGAACTTCAAAATCCCTTGACAAATAGTATCCAGTGATTCATCACCACACTAACATAATGGCGATCAAGGTGGGACCTATGAGTATATAGTAGCCTGAATATCACTTACAGACTCATTAAACCAATATTTATACTTATAGTAACCATTGATTTATAGCCACCTCATCACTATCACTAACACAATGGTGATCATGATGGGACCTTTGAGTCAGTGCCAATCTTAGTATCCCTAAAACAAACTTAGAAACCCCCCAAAACATCCCTAGATTGGTTTTTTTTTCAGTTATTGGTGGTGGAACATACACATATATCTTCGAAACAACTAAAAATATCCACATGGCGACTCCACTAGCCTCCAGTAGGTCTATTACTTCACTAGTTCTTGTTAGACTCCCTAGGATTGTGTCAAATCGGCCCTGAGAAGTTTAGAAGCCTAGTCCCATACTGTGTGAGTTTACCAAGCACTAAGAGAGGTTATCCTTCTGAAAAAAGTTCTAAAACTTTCAGCCTCTCTAAATTTTGAGTTTGAAATCTGGCTTCATAAAGGATCAGTACCAGATCTCATCCGAACCCAAATCCTCCCACCATAGTTGATGACGCAGAAAATATTTTTTGGCAAAATTCTAAAACTGGAAACTTAAATACTGTTAGGACCATTCGTAGAGCAATCTTTGTCCCTTAACATCTCATAGCCTTGCAAGATCTCCAGTTTGACTTGCACCATACAAGGAACCTATTTAGAACAAAGTCACATAGTGAGATTGACCAGACTGACCTTAAGCCCATAGATTTGCAACATATTTCTAGTTGATAAGCCTCTCCTTCCACTCCTCCTGACTTTCAGCTTCTCCATCACTTTATCTCTTTCCATCCTAAGTCTGCTCAGAATCAGATTGTTGGTCCAAGTACTTCCACCGCACCCATCCATACCACCACTGTGAAAACCACTCCCCTTCATCCTACACCTCCTTTCACAAACCATCCTCTTGTAAATCCTTCATTAGCTCCCATCATGGTAGCTTGGTATGCCCCCCTGGTTTTACCTCAACCTCTAGTACCCTTGCCACATGACTACCAATCTAAGATCCCTCATTTCACAGGAGCAGACTCTACCACCGCCCAACAACATGAAGACAGAATGAATGATGCCTTTGACTATATGGAGCTGGAAGAAGAGACCATAAAAATGAGGATATTTGCACAAAGCTTAGGAGGAGAAGCCAAAAAATGGTTCAAAAGCTTGACTCCTAACAGCATACATGATCTCCCTTCCCTCTACCAGTCATTCATAAACAAGTGGGAGATTAAGAAGAACCCTCTCCAAATCCTCTCAGAATATAGAAACCCTAAGAGAAATGCAGGGGAGAGTGTCCAAGACTACTACACTAGGTTCAATAGTGTTTACAATGCACTCCCACCCAACATGAAACCCCCACTAGGCCTAGCCTTAGGAAAATTTCCGGAAGGTTTTGATCTAGACATGGCTTATCAACTAAGAGAAAGAGAGCCCCTAAATTTAGAAGACATGCAAAAGGGAACTATAAGTGTAGAGGTCAATCTGATTGAAAATAGAGCTAGGCTAATATCAGAAAAGAGAGTAACCTACAAGGATGAAACCATACCCTCAACCTCCTCATCTGATGCCAAGATTGACAACCTAGTTAGAACCATGGAGATAATGATGGAGAGGATAAGCCTAAATGAAATAATTCCTCCTAGGGAAAAATAAGAAAACCCCCAAAACAGAAATAGGAATCCAAACTTCAGAAGAGACCCTCCCCAAAACATACCAAGTGACAATGACCAACTAATTAGGTCTCCTTTAACTGGGATTTGAAAATTCCATAATGGAATTCCGTAGGCAATATGACCTTAGGAGCAAAAAGAACTAGGAAACCTCCAAGAGAAAACAAACAGACACTGCTATTAGGAAAACCCCTGAAAATACTCCTAAAAAGACAACAGACAGTACCAACACCTTGGCTAGCAAAGCTGACCCAAACAAAGACAAACATAAGCAGCCAAGTGGTGACACAAGCTGCCCTAGTACTTCTACTAGTGGCCCTGAAAAAATTCTATTGGCTAAAGCCCCAAATCAGAATCAGGAAATTAAAAGTATAGAAAAGGTCATGGCTGATAAAACTGATGTAAATATTCCCAAAACACAAATACATTTCAGCCTTGAGGGAGAGATTGCCAAAATCAAGATAACCATACCTCTCACTGAACTAATAACTCAAGAAGTGTATAGGTCCCAAGTTTTGAAGGTGTTGAACATAGGAAATGATATCGGCACTCTGCACTTAACTGGTGACAAACCTCAGTTGTTGTCTGGTCCCGAAGTAGAAGGAAAGTACCAAGAAGGAGCTATCACTCCTTTCTATATCAGCCTAAACATACATGACAAAATATTACACAATGCCATGCTAGACTCTGATGCCTCACACAAACTCATGCCTAAAGTTGCGATGGAGAGATTAGGCCTAAAAATAACTAAACCTTACAAAGACTTATACTCATTCGATTCAAGTAGAGTCAAGTGTTTGGGCCTAATCAAGGATCTTTGTGTCAATCTGGCACAAATACTTGCTAAGGGCCTTATCATGTACATAGTAGTGGCAGATATTCCCCCTAGGTATGGCATGATTCTATCCAGATCTTGGGGAGCCAAACTTCAGGGGAACCTTTAACTAGAGATGTCTTATGCTACCATCCATGTTTTTAACCAAACAAGGAGACTATATCGGGAATCACACATGAAGTTTATGGTTAGCAGCCAAGAAATGCCAAATAACACACCTCTTTACTCCATCCATTCAGATCTCGACTCATTCATTTTATGTAATGAAGAAGACATTGATGAACAGTTAAATTAATTTGAGATAGATCATACATACCTCAAAATCAAAACCAGGCACTGCATGAAGAACTTAACAGCAAAAAATATAGCAGCCCTGAACAACCACATGATGATAAAACTGAACTTGACTTTCTGCAAACTGAAAATTAAATTTCAAAACCAAAAATTAGTTTAGAATCTAAATCAGGTTGCTCAAATGAAAGACAAACCTCAAAAATAAAACTTTTCCCTTTTTCCAATCCAGAAATGCTGAAATACGCTCACATAACAGAAACCTTTAGGAATTTGGGTCAAAAGAGTCTTAAATTTTTGCCTTACATAGACAACTCATCATCAAAGGGTTTTGTTCCTTCAGAATAGTTGTTGAATCCCACAAATGTTGCTATGGACCCTAAAGGAGTATCTACTAGAACTGATATAAAGGAGTATAATGTAGGCAGCCTAGAAAGACCCAAAATTATTAAGTTATCAGAACTCTGTCATTACACACAAAACTGAGATACATAAGGCTATGCAAGGAGTTTGAGTATGCTTTTGCATATAGTGACGAGAATTTGAAGACTTTTGACACAAACATTGTTCAAAGTATGATTTTGTTCAAGAATAACCAGAATTCCTTAGAGAAAATTATGTCACTAAGAAGGAAAATAAAAGGTTATAGGTTGTATATAGACTTTAAAGACTTAGATCAAAACCACCTAAAAAATAGATACCCCTTTCTCAAAACAAATCATATGCTACAAGAGATAAAGGGTTCTAAAAAAGTGTCATGGCTTGATAGTGTTTCATATTTCAATCAGGAGAGGGTATCTCCAAATGATCAGCATGATGCCAGTTTCAAAGCACCTTGGGGTATCTACTTTTATGATCAAATACCTTCTAAATCATGGAGTGTTGAAATTACTCTTCAAATATCCATGGCTTTTGATTTGAGTTATTCTACCATGATATAAATTGATGACATCATTTTTTGCTTTAAAACTCATAAATACTACCTTGTTCATTTAAGGGAGTTCTTCAACAAAGACAAAGTTAAGAGGCAAAGATCAATAATGTAATATTCCCAATTAGAAATAGCTAATTGGAATATTAATTTGGATCAATTTTTCCGCCTATAGTTAAATTATAAATGAAAGTGAGTAGAGCATGGACTCACTTGAGCGCGCGGAGGAAAGCACGCGGGCTGAGTTGGCAGCATGGGGCCAAGAAGGGCTGCGTTGGAGATGAGGAGCCTAGGGTTTGAGAGGAAGGCCAGTATATAAAAGGGAGAGAGACTCCTCATTTTTGGGTATGATTGGAGTTTATGAAATTGAAATTGGTCGCTACGACTAGAGCACGCTGGCTTTTTAGCCTGTCTGCAGCACTGTTTAGTGCGTTGAGTGTCTCCGAGCGGAGATCTCACCCTCAGCCCCGTGGGACTTCGAGTGCCTTCTCGGGTGAGGCAGTCCTATCATTTTTTTGCAGGAGGATCGGGTCTGGAACTTGTTGCGGAGCAACGTCATTAGGGGCTGCGTTGTCTCGAGTGAGAAGGTCGCAGTACATATCGTGAGGGCCCTGGGTCGTTATCTTCTCGGGAGGTTTCGGGTCTGGAGGTGGTGCAAAAGACAGCCTGTACCTATTGAGGGCGTGAGGCATAATCGGGATAGTCTCTTAGTGGATCCCTTTCAGCCGCATCATATTAGCAGCAATACGGAAATATTCTCAGCCGCTTGAATGCAAACTGGAGAACCATTGTACCTCTGTTATTCTGAGAATTTCTCTTGATTTTCTTGTGCCAGTTTGAGTGCTATCATTTGGGCACCTATTGTATTCTCTTATAATTCTCAACATAATAAAATGGCTCAGTAATTTCCCTATTTAATGTGTATCTGTTGCATAGACTGTTTCTAACATTTTATGTACTGTTGTATCAGCTGCAACCCTCGTTATTTTCCCTTGGAGACATTCCATTGTTATACCATCTGTTGTGTTTTCCTTTTCTCTATAGACAGAGTCTGGTGAGGGCCAGGTAGCCTCCAGATCTCATCCTCTTTCAAAGGTAAAATATTTGGTAAACGCCCCTCCAGTCCATCTCTGGTTTATAGTTTGCTGTGTTTTAGGAATATCCTTGAAAAGGGATATTACAGTGGTATCATAGCATAGTTCTGGCTCAGCCTATGGACATTATCACAATGCCTACATTCTTACCTCCAGTACTGAGTGAGAAAGAGAGGCAGCATGATCATATACCCTTTGGAGATTATTTCCAAGAATGGCAGTCCAAGGGGGAAGACTTCAGAGCAGCTTTGCCTTTCAAAGATTGTTGTCAGCTCCGGCAGGATGAAAGTAAATGGGACAATGGAGGATCTAGAATGCAGAGCTCAGAGTTGCAGCGTACCACTGGGAGGTCACCTTTTCCCATGTATGAGGGATCCACTGGTCCCGGTGAGTTTAAGCCCAAGAAGACCGGAACAGTGAAAAAGATGAGTTTATTCTCATCTATTTTCAGATCCAGAGGAAATGCATCCACCGTTGACGAGGTCAAGAAGATTGAAGAAAAAGAAGAGGAAGTACCATGCACTTACTATTCTCATCAAGAAGAAGATATCGAGCATGGAAGATACTGGGATCATCATATTCTCAGTGATTACCTTGTTGAGTATAGCTCTCAACCTAGAGCCTTCAGGGAGACTCTATATTTTCCTCATTTCATCTAATTGAAGGAAGAGAAGAGGCCATGTAGCAGAAAAGAAATCAAAGGCAATAGATTTTTGTTGTCTACTTTTGATGGGTCATCTAATGCAGAAACTTGGGTGAGAAAGTTGGAAGCATTTTTCCTACTACATCCTGTAGCAGGGAAAGAAGTTGTTGAAATCTCAGCGCTGCATTTGGAGGGTGAAGCCTATGATTGGTGGTGCAGCCACTTGAGCCATGCAAGGGTGGAGACTTTTGCAGAGTTCACTCAAGGGTTGATCCAAACCTTTGATGGAGAAATAGAAAAGGAAGAAGAGATCACACCACCTCTTGAGGAGGCTTGTGATAACATTGTCACTCTCATGGAGGAGCAGCCACATGCATCAACAGTTGGGGCAGCCAACACTCTTGAGGAAGGAACTCTTGCAGCCCTATAAGAAGTTCCAAATGCACATCAAGGTATAAAAGAATTTCCACAAACTATTGTTGTAGCAACTTCTTTGGGAAATTGTGGAGATTTACTTTTGCATGACCAAGGGTCAAATCTCATTGCTACTATACAGCAACTTGGTTGCACTACACTGTGCAACATGGAAATTCTCGAGAAGGAATCAAACCATCATTCTCATGAGCCATTTTTGGATTGTACATCACATTGGAGTTTGGGGTTTGAAGCCTTGAAGATTTATGGTTGACATCTTGGAATAAGAAACCTTTTCTCCCTTCAAGATGACACTTTCTCAATGAGCTCCTCTCAGATCAAAGAGAAACTTATACTTTCAGATCCAAGACCTCATTGGTTTTGGAAGACTATGGATGAAAGGAAAGAACTCATTGGAGATGCACTTCGACACACCACGGAATGAAATTCTTTTCTTCCCTTCTCACAAGAGCATATAGAATATGGAGGACATCTTAGGATGGATAACATCTCTCATGCTTGTGTTGTACATCCCTTGAGCCATACACATCATGATGGGAGTTTTTTTCCTGCCACCTATTTTATTCTTGATAGGGTCTCATTGATCCTTGAGAAGCTTACATTTCACAATCCCATGAAGTGCAAAGACAGGAATTTGATTTGGGAGGATGGTAGCCCTCATGGGAGGAGTATCAGGATGAGGAGAAGAAGGAGGCATCCACAGGTGATTGAGTGGATGATGAGCAAGGAGCTAGGGAGCTACCTTCAGATCTATGATACTGGGAAATAGGAGGCTTGGCTGCGCTAGTTACTCTTGAAGGAATTTGGCCATCCCTTGTACTTGCAGATCTATGATACCGGGCAACAGGAGGCTTGGCTACGCTGGTTACTCTTGAAAGAGTTTGGCCATCTCTTGGCAAACACTCTTCCTAAGAGTCGGAGGATGGAGGAAAGATGGCTGGATACTTGCATCATTGAGCAGCATAGAGTATGGATGCATGGTGTTGATATGATACTCATATAATTCATTGTGTCTTCATCACATGATTGGTATGATGGAGGTATGGGGAGGCAAAACAATGTCTTGTTGCTTTGTTTGTTTCTGGGAAAGAAAGGGAAGATTTTCTCTCACACTTTGTATGATGTTGCAGGAGGAGAGGATGGAATTATCTCCTTGGTCTTTGATGATGATTGGGAAGCACTTCCGACTTGGGAGGTATTCCACATTTTTTGCAGAATTATTAGAGGAGTCTTTGACAAGGAGCATGTCAAAGAACAGAGCTTTGTATTGACAGGAGCTTATTTGCATGAGCTCACAGCGCTATCACTTTGGAGTAGAGCCTTATGGATGAAGTATGCCCAGCAGAGATATGGTGGATCTATAACCCATAGGTCCCAGGATCACTTCATATTTTTTGCACTTGATGAACCAAGAGGAGGTAATGATGATAGAGACATCTATGGCATATTCTTCTTAACTTGGATTTCCAAGCATGGGGAGGATTATCTTCTTGTAGAACATGGTTCATTCTTCTTCACAGCATGTCAAAACACTATGGAGGACTCATGTATGGACCCATGTACTATCTTACTTCCAGAATATGGTGAGGAGTTTTTTTATACATTCATTGATTTTCACACTCCTACCATTCTTATGTAGTGCATTGCTTCACAAGAGGGCAAGCTTATCAAATTGCTCCATGAATTGTATTGGGCCAATCTACATGATGGAGGCAGCCATCTCTTTTGTGGCCTTGGGAAAATGTTTTATCACTACATGTACGTTCATTTGCTGCACTATATCATGTATCATATGAAGACATGCATGATTAACAGAAACATTTTGCCATGTACTCTTATCAAACAACAACTTGTAAAACTGTGTTGTCACTACTGGGAATGTTGTTGGTACCATCTTGCATCACTTCTAACCTTCAGCGTTTCCTTTATCTTGCTGCTGATCATGTCTCCATTTTCTGATATAGATCAGATTTGTATGGGAGGCTTGATTATGAAGGAGACACATGAGTTGGATGTGTCCTCGAGTGGGAATAATTCTCACCATTTCTACACTACATGTTCTAATGGGAGCATGAGAGGAGATATGGCCACCATAGCCAAATGTTTGTTATCTTTTGAGGTGGGCCATAATATTGGTATTCATCCATTTTGCAGCCATGGGCAAGCATTTGATCGTGTATTATTGTTGTTACATTCAACCATTTACTATCCTTTAGTAGACGTGATGAATCATGGAGATTGCTTGCCATGTGATTTTCTGAAGTTGCAGTGGATGAGACTGCATTGTATCCTTCTGAGAAATTGTTTGCATCATGTATCATCATGTAAAACCATCATCAAACCTCTCATTAGGATGTTCCATTATTACCATGTCCTATTCTTCATGGATGGATTGTTTCGGGCCAGCTTGTTCTTCATTTTTGGAGGAACCTTCTTTGGAGGATTATTCCTCACTTTGCCATTGGAGGGAAATAATTTTGCAGCCCAGGATCAGTATACACTCTACACTTTTCATGAGTGGAGAGAAGGACAGCATGGGGTAAGCTATGATGCTTTCCAAGTTCAGATTTTCAGCCCACCTTCATTACCGGAGCTTAAGGTGGAAGGAGATTTTCAGGAGTTGCCTTGTTGGGAGGTGGCTCATTTTGTTTGGATGATTTCTTGGGGTTGGAGGATCCACATGAGGGAGATGTTCCTCATTATATTCCAGACTCCATGCCTTGAGTGGAGATTCTTCAGTTCTATCCTTGCAGTTGATTGGAGAGAGGTGATGAGTTGGTACACAATCGATGGGACAGCTTACACCGTGACAAATAAAATGCAGCAGGGGTCATGGTCTTCACCTCTTAGAGCATCAGTCATAGCCAGAGGCATTGTGCAGTCTGAGCCATGGGACTTGGGCTATTATTGGCCATGGTGGAAATGGGATCTGGGAGGATTGTTGGTTGGGTGGTACCATGAGAGATCAGTTTGGGATCCTGGAATTGAGAGATCCCTTCATATCAGGGTGATACACAGGGTTGGAAAAGTTGCTTATGAGTTGGAGCTGCCCCAAGGCTGCAAGATTCATAACATTTTCCATGTATCGTGCCTGAAGAAGGCTTTGGGACCACAGGTGACAGTGACGGAGGAGCTTCTGCCCACAGATGATGAAGGGAATTTGGTGCTACAGTCGGAAGCCATCATTGATGTCAAAAAGAGGCAGCTGTGGAATAGAACAGTCTGGGAGTTCTTGGTAAGGTGGAAGAATTTTCCGGATGAGGATGCTACGTGGGAGGGTGAAAAGATCTTGCAGCATCCATCACTACAGTTGCTTGGGGTCAAGCAACATTTTTCCGGGGGAGACTGTAATTTGGATCAATTTTTCCACCTATAGTTAAATTATAAATGAAAATGAGTAGAGCGTGGACTCACTTGAGTGCGCAGAGGCAAGCACGCGGGCTGAGTTGGCAGCGTGGGGCCGAGAAGGGTTGCGTTGGAGATAAGGAGCCTCGGGTTTGAGAGGAAGGCCAGCATATAAAAGGGAGAGAGACTCCTCATTTTTGGGTATGATTGGAGTTTATGAAATTGAAATTGGTCACTACGACTAGAGCACGCTGGCTGTTTAGCCTGTCTGCAGCACTGTTTAGTGCGCTGAGTGTCTCCGAGCAGAGATCTTACCCTCAGCCCCAGGGGACTTCGAGTGCCTGCTCGGGTGAGACAGTCCTATCATTGTTTTGCAGGAGGATCGGGTCTGGAACTTGTTGCGGAGCAGCGCCATTAGGGGTTGCGCCATCTCGAGTGAGAAGGCTGCAGTACATCTCGTGAGAGCCCTGGATCGTTATCTTCTCGGGAGATTTCGGGTCTAGAGGTGGTGCAAAAGACAGCCCTACCTATTGAGGGCGTGTGGCAGAATCAGGATAGTCTCTTAGTGGATCCCTTTCAGCCGCAGCATATTAGCAGCAATACGGCAGTATTCTCAGCCGCTTGAACGCAAACTGGAGAACCGCTGTACCTCTGTTATTCTGAGAATTTCTCTTGATTTTCTTATGCCAGTTTGAGTGCTATCATTTGGGCACCTATTGTATTATCTTATAATTCTCAGCATAATAAAACAGCTCAGTAATTTCCCTATTTAATGTGTATCTATTGCATAGACTGTTTCTAGCATTTTATGTACTGTTGTATGAGCCACAACCATGGTTATTTTCCCTTGGAGACATTCCATTGTTGTACCATCTGTTGTGTTTGCCTTTTCTCTAGAGACAGAGTCTGGTGAGGGCTAGGTAGCCTCCAGATCTCATCCTCTTTCAGAGGTTAAATATTTGGTAAACGCCCCTCCAGTCCATCTCTGGTTTAGAGTTTGCTGTGTTTTAGGAACATCCTTGAAAAGGGATATTACAAATAAGAAGGCATAAAGGAAGAAATGACAAGTTTCAGAGTTTGTGGGAAAATCATCACATGATACATTCCAATAGAGGTAACAATGTTTTTTTTTTAACAAAGCTGAATGGACAAGGGATGTTTGAAGAGCATATTGATGAAAGGATACTCAAGTATCATTTCTGTCAAAACGCCTAGTTTAAAATTTTCATTAACTATATAAAACATCGCATGAGAAAATTTAAAAAAAAAAACAAAAAAAAACATAGAAAGAAAGAAAAAGAGGGCATATTTGAAAAGAGGTATAGCCCCATACCCAAAAATAGTACTAATGAAAGTGTGCAAGCCTAAATTCCACTGTTGGTTCAAAAAGAAGATCTTGTTTCAGTCATCTAGCCTAATCATGGCTGAAACATGTTTTTTTCTTTTTCTTTTTATGTTGATAAGTTAGTGAAAAATGATTGTCAAAACATCCAAAATTGACTTGTCAAGAGGGATAGATTAGGAATGAAAGATACTCGTTCCACATGCTCAAAATTGAACCAAAGAGAAATATTGGGAGGCATAGCAAATGATATATATCCCAATCCTTATTTTTCTAGTTTTATTTGTACAAAAATAATGTTTGCATGCAGCTTGTCCTAATGCCACAACCCATGGTAATTCAGATTTCCTAATCCCGATTTAAACCATTCTTTCAATTTCATGTCCATAGCTTACAGAATGAAGTTTTTCATAGAGCATAATATTGACAGTCAGTTAGTCTAGGTAGAGAATAAAAATTTTTCATTAGCATAATCTGAACTCTTGGAAGTGATAAGATAGAAGTAGATAGTTTGTTTTTACTTTCAAAATAAAATAATTTCAAGGGTTTGCCAGTTCAAGTGCACCTAAGGAAGAAAAAATTCTAGGCCAAGCAGGTTGGGTAGGTAGAGGTGAGTTTGAACTAATCATGTTTTTCAGATTCTTGGGATCACAAATTCAAAGAAGCATTAGCAAATGAAAAGAAGAAAAATATGCCCAATGGATGAGGCACTGGTCTTCCTAAAACCAGAGATCTGAAGTTCTGGACACCTCCTGAAAAGGAGCTTCCCTCCCCAAGTAGAGCCACAATTAGTCATCAGTAATTTTTTCCTTTTTACAGATGAATAAATGCTTATCCTAGATTTCTAGAAACAAAATATTGTGAGTTCTAGAGATCTCACTGCCTTCATTATCCTTAGGATCATTTTTTTCTTCACTATTTTACTATCCTATAAAGTCATGGCCAACTTATCACTCCCAGAAGACCCATCATGGGCTCATACCACTCATTTTCACTATGTTTTGCCACCTCTTACCTTACCACTATGTTTTGGCTTGCCTAACCCTTACACTTCCACCTTGGATTTCCAAGTAGCCTAATTTTTTCCCCTATTCACCAAGTGCCTCAAGCATTGTTAGTCTCAAACTACCTTTCTAGGCTCTTTAGATAAATCAAAAGCAGTAGTTTTGGGTCTACAATGCATAAAGTTTTTCAAAAGTTTTGTTTTACACATAAAGACCCCAAGTCAAGTTTTCATCCAAAGGCAAAGTCCAAAAAGCCTCCCACTAGGTCATTTAGGGTTTCATAGGTTATAGGATTTTTTTGGTGTTCTAAATCTCTGTTTTAAAAATGCCAAGAGGCTGCAATCAAAGAGGAAGAAGGTCAACAAACTGTTTTTCCAAATCTAATCAAAAATCCTTCAAGGAAGGCCTCCTTGGTCAAAGCATAGATTCTCCAAAAAGAAAGTTGCCCATCTTAAACATTTGTACAGGAGTGTCAAGGTGGATATCAGCAGAAATTGAGGTAAGGTAAAAGGCCAACTCATCACTAAGGACAACCATAGAAAACGAGAGGCAGCGGCCTATGTTCAAAGAGAATCGGGGTTTTTAGGACTAATTGGCTAAAACAAGTGTAGCCAATGCAAAAGACCACAAGGACAGAGGCACATCAACACCACCAAGCACAAATTGAATATTTTTAGAAATTATAAATGAATAAGGGACAAAGGTGAGGTGAACTGAACAGAAATGAATGAAATTGAAAGGGCTATAGAGAACTTAGAAGACAAAACTAATTATTTTTCTCTAACCACCCTAAAACCTAAAGTTTTGGAAGTATAGGAAAGGCAGATGAAATGAGGATGATGGGTCTCCATCATGACAGTGGAAGATTTTCAAGAGCTATTGAAGGTGATTTCTAGGGTTTTCCAAGGTAACAGTGCTTCACTACATCAAAAGGATAAAATGCAAAAAGTATCAGTGTCAAGGAGGTCAAGCCTCCATTTTCAATTATAGCCTTCAAAGGATCAAAGGAATAAAGGTATGGTTTTGAGTTATAAGGTAAGAACTAACATGAGCATAAGTTTGATGTTATATGACTGAAGGTTGTCAAACTCCAAGAATGAAAAAAGGGAACAAAAACAAATGTGTCATAGGCACCTGCAAAAATCAGAAGTGGCCAAGGGAAGACATGGCATGCCTAATTTGTAGGATTTTTCAAAGTGAATGAATCACTGTTAAAAATAGTAAGGAAAACATATGTTTGGATCACTTACACTCAGATATTTCAAAACGGGATAAAAACATTTTTTTTTCTTTAGTTTCTCCGTGCAAAGAGAGGTTCAGCAGTGCCCAGACCCTCAAAGATAAAAAAGGACCTCTTCATCTCTTCAGCACACCCTCACCAAAAGAAGAAAAAACACTTTGGCAAGTGGAAAATCACCTGCAAAAAGGGTCACAAGATATCAGTGAAACTCATCAAGTGACAAAAAAAAACTTAGCAAAAGTGGGTTTTCTAAAAATTGATTTATCTTTCAAAGCATATAAAGGCTCCTCAATTATCTTTTCAAACTCACTTGTCTTTTTTCAAAGAAAGAAAACCTTCAAGAGAAGATTCATAGTTTTTTGAATGTTCCTAGGAAAAATTTCCCTAGCGCTACGCGAATCGAGTGGTGTTGCGCTCACAGGCCCTAGCATTTCTTTATCGAGTTTTCCATTGTTCAAAATTCAACGGTGCTGTGCGAGTAAGGAGTGGTGCTGTGCGAATCGGGAGGCGCTACGCACAGATGGGCTCGACACGCCCAAGACCTGACACCCTGTTTTGAATGCCCAGCACTGCGCACACACAACACACAACCTGCCTGGCGCTATGCCCAGAGGCCGGCAGGTCTGCACGCAGGTGGCACTACACTCAGGCAGAGGCATGACCTGCCCGGCGCTGCGCCCACAGGCCGACCCGACATTGCGGGCAGGGTGCTACCCTTATGCCAGATTCTCCAAATTTTCCAAGAGGTTTCCAAGGGTTTCAAAGGAGGTCCTCCAATTGATTTCAAAACCTTACAAGCAAGTTGAAGAGGTAGGTGGCCTTGTTCTCATCATCCTCCAATTTTTTTTATGCTTTGATAATTAAGGGAAAGCTATCAAACCCTAGTGCCAAAACAAACCCTAAGTCTCCCTAAATACCACTCTCCTCTAACCTCCAAGCTAATATCATCAGTGAAGAGGAGTAAACTAAGGTAGTCACACTTCATGTTAATGTAAAATCCCTCATCTTCCTTAAGGAAAAAAACAGTCATACACTTGCCTCCATATCACTCATTTGCAGAGGTTGCTCTCACCATCATCTCCTTTTCACTCTTCCTGCCTAAGTATCACAAGCAAACCTAAATTTCCCACCATCAACCCTAATCACCATGTCAGGAGCAGAAGTTAGTAGCAGCAGTGAAAGAGTCCAAGGGCCTATGAGGCCAAACCACAAGGGAGGGAAAGTGAACATATTTGAACCTCAGAGCACAGTGGCTATCACCTGATCTCCCATGATCCTCTCATGTTTTCAGAATGTAGGGTGCTTCCAATTTTTTTAGAGGGTCAAACAAGTCCAAAGCCACCCAGAGCTCACAAGGATTTTTATCCTTAACCTGCACAGAAAACAATCAAGCCTTTCAGGGGTGGATTTTGAACTTCAGTAGTTGCCATCTCTAATGCTACATGTATCCCTATTGTTGGTGAAAAGTGGTTTAAGAAAGAAAAATTAGGCAAGAACCATTATGAGCCATTTGTCAAAATTAGGTACAGAATGGGTTGCAGGGCTATCTTCCCTTTCTCACACCTAAAACATAGATTTTCTCCCTTGATGATGGTTATCATGAATTACTTCACTTGTGAGGGGAGATACTCCAGGCTCTACTCCTACCAGGATAGGCTCCTTATGCATTTCACAAGGGTCAAGATGCTAAACTTTCCCTATTACCTCTATAGAAGTATGGACAAAATGTCTTCTCTTGTCCGGAGAAGGAATCCTTCAAAAAAAATGCAGATTTTATTTCACCATTCCTTGATCAAGATGGTGGTATTACATCAATTAGAACAGAAGGGCATACCTTGGGATGTGTTCATAGCCCATGAAGTCTTCACAATCCCACAACCTCCTCATCAACCAAACTTTCCCTCCTCATCTACACAAGTGCCCTCATCTCAATGAAACCTCCCTTCTTCCCCTTCTCTTGATGCTTCAAATGAAGAGGATGATAGTGGCAATAATGAAAAAAGTGATGTGAGTGAGGGTAATGGTGCCAATGAGTCAGCCCAAGATGAAGATGAAGGAAATGATCAATTAAGCCCACAACGGATAGAAGATATGGAATTAGGGCAAAGTGATGATGATGAACAAGGTCGTGATGAGTTAAATGAGAAATAGGAAGAAGACAAAAAAATGGAGGAGGATGATAGCAATGAGACAAATTAACAAGAGGACAAAGGAGACAATATAAGAAATGATTTTGATTCAAGCCAGCATGAAGAGGAAGAAAATGATGAAAAGGCAGAGGAAGAAAGTGAAGAGCAGGCAGAAACAGAGAATGAAGAGAAAAACAGTGAGCCAAACAATGACAAGGAGGCAGATGATAAGGAAGGCAGTGAGGGACAAGACAACAAAGAGGAAAATAGTCATGACAGTCATGACAACAGTCATGATAGTCATGACAACAATTAGCCCCCCAATGATAATGGCAATGATGGCAGTACATAAGATGAAGAGAGTGATAGTCCTAATGATGATCACAGTAGTGAAGAGGCAACTCGCTCAAAAGAAGGGAAAAAAGATAATGCAGATTTCAGTGGAGAGGTTGAAAGTGATGATAATGTTGAGGATAAAGAGTGCAATCGTGAAATAGGGAACATGATGACTGATGATACCAATAATGAAAATGAAAAGGGTGATGACAGCAGCAAGGGTCATAGTCATGACAAAGCCACCAACAAGACCACCATCACACCTCTTTCATTAATATATCAAAGAGGACCAAGGCTTATGTTTGCTACCTCCAAAAGGAAAGGGACCATGCCATCTACTTTAGCTCAGCCACTAGACAAAGGTAAACAAAAGTTAAAGCAAGAGGAAGAATATCATGAAGTGGAAAGGGAGTTTGAGATCATCTAGATAGACAGTGATGAGGAGAATGAAGCAATAATCTCTAACTTTCTCATTCAAAACAAAAATGCACTCATTGAAGACCTCCAAGCCAATCTACATAGGGAAAAAAGTGTAAATGATGCCCTTGACATGGAGAATAGGCAGCTAGGAGCACAAGTTGCAATCTATGAAGCTAGAGCCATCAAGGCTCGGAAAGAAGCCCAAAAGGCACAGGTGAAACTGGAAGAGTTCATAGGCATCTATGAGGAGACTAAGGGTGAAGAAGGAAAATCTAGGAAGAGACCTAGAACCATGGGGTTGAGAAAGGCATTGGCAAAGAAAAGATAACAAGAAGCAACCCTAGCAGAACAACTCCCCCTAGATGAGCTATTGGCCATGGAGATAGCACATGATCAGGAGTCTTGGTTGGAAAGAGCCAACATACACTTGGAGGCTAAATTGGAGAAGGCCAACAAGAATCTTGATCTCCAAAAAATGATGACTAAACATTATTTCTGTAGAAACCAAGTTGCATGGGCCAAACTGAAGAATGCCCAAGTCAAGATCCAAGCACTAAAAGAAGAAAAATACCAAGCTAGTCTTGGAATTTTGCTCAAGCTTCTCTACATGTCTCTCAAACACCTTGAAGGAGACACACACCAATTTTGAAGGAATTTGGACAAAAAAAAAAAATTTGAGAATTTGAAGGCCTATAAGCACAACGCCACTGGCGCTACGCTTTTCCCTCAGGCATAATCAAAGGAAAAACTCTACATTTTTGGATTCTGCATCACTATTACACTATTCTCACATCATTTCAGAGCAACTGGAGCATTTTTTACCCCTTGAAAGGTCAAAAAACACCTCATTTTTCACCATTATGCCTCGACCTAGCACTACACTCTAAGCAGTGTTCGGATTTTGACATTTTGGATAGGTTATAGGAGCTGGATCAGGAAACCAAGAGTATTTTTGGAAAGTAGACTCATCTAGATTTCCAACAGGCCATCATGGAGAAAAATCCTACATCATGAAGGTTTCCAAAGCTTGGTTGCAACAGAACCTATTTTCTGCTTAAGGTGGCGTTGTGCTTATGGACAACACCGTGTGTTTTGGACAAAAAGTCAACAAAACACACTCATTATTGCAAAATCATATTTTAGTGTTTTTTGAGGAAAATCACTCGAGAATTAGGTGCTAGAAGTTATTTTGGTATTTATTTCATGGCATATTTTGTGCCTTGGGCCTTGCATGGTTTCTTGGGCATTTATGACATTTATGAGTGATTTTGACATTTTCCAACCCTATCTAGGGTTTTCTCCCTCCTTTGCTAAGATAAATAGAGCATGAGGGTTTCATTGTAAATGTTGGCATTTGATGAGCTTTGAGAGTAATACATGGTTTTTATGAGCTTGGAGAAGAAATTGGCATTGTGGAGTTTGTGAATGGACTTGCTTTGATTGATGATGAAGGAGGATAGCTTGCAGGATCCCTGAGCATGGTTAATGGTGATGTATTCTTGTTTAGTCTTTGTTTTTCTCATGTTTATCATTATGTTTCATCCTTATATGTTGCATTAGAATAGAAAAGTATAGGCTAAGAAATGTTCTTTGAGGCACCTTAGTCCTTCCTGCTTTTTATTGTCTTGATGTTTTCCTCTACTAGGACATTTTAGAGAATTCTTAATTTCTCTCTAGACCCCCTAAGCTTTTTTATTTAAGGAATGGTTTAATACAGTAGGTATCAAAGATGATTTATGGCTAGCCCTGCTTGTTTGATGTCACTAAACACTGTTCTTGAGGTCTCTCTCCAAAGTACCATTAATTAAGTCTGCCAAAGAGGCTATGTTTCGATCATACCCTTTGTCCATGCTTGAATAATTGTTTTGGAGATCTTTGTAGTTGTGATCATTGATATTTAGGTGTTCCCTCTTCATTGATTAAAGTCATTTGTTATCTTGAATATTTTCTAAACCTTGAAGGTGAAATCACTAGAAGTAAAATGAGTTTCTTGCCTTCTATATTTCATTGGAATTATTCATCTTGAATGCTTATTTTCCTAATTGTAATCTAAAATTTATTGGTTTGCCCTTGTTTATGATTATACCGCTATGTTGACAAGTATTTGAGACCATCTTTTTTAAAAGTGTTTGTTTAAGAATTCTTCATTGCCCTTACACACCTACTATGCTCACAAACTTAATGTCAATTTCATTCCACACATACCTTAAAGGATCCATTTGACTGTGCTAGATTTGCCCTGTTATGCACCCATTTTCATTATTGAAATATCCATGACTTTCATTAACTCCATAGCCCAATGATTTGAAGATCTCTCACTCCACCTATTCTACTTGTTCATCTTACCCAACCAAAACAAACAACAAACCCTACACTTAAAAACTAGCCTAAAATCAACCATCTAAAGCAAACAAGTTCACATCCTTTGCAAACAATAGAGAGAGCCCTATCTAAGTTTAGGAAGGCTAGGTCCTAGGACTCCAAAGTCTAGTCTGATGTTTGATCCAGGTGGATATCGGTGGCCTCCCACCTATTCCATTTGGACCCGCAGCATCAATTCTTTCAGTTTTTCAGCTTCAGCACAGCTTACTATTTATAGCAGGTTTTCGGGTCCTGCACACCCGGAGCCGTTTTGGGGCATTAATAATCCAGGTGGATATTGATGGCCACCCATCAAGTCCATTTGAACCCCCATCATCAGTTATTTCATTTTGTAAGTTTCGGCACAACTTACTATTTTTAGCAGTTTTTCGGGTCTTAAACTTCTGGAGCTATTTTGAGGCCCTAAACGACGTTTTTTGGGAAAACGGAGAGCAAAATGGGTCCATATACCAATTTTTCTTGTTCAAAATTTGTACTCCTCAGACAGAGCTTTCTAACGAGCTATTGAGCGCGTCAAACGGAGATCGGATGCCAAAGTTACGTCCCCAGGAAGTTGAACCACCAATTTACCCAAACGGGACCCACAGTTTTGGCGCTTCATCTCCTACAGTTAGGGTTTTGGACATTTCGGATTCTACATTGTTTCTCAACAATAAATAGGCCCTCGAGCCTCATTGTAAGATAGTTCAGGGGGCTGGGAGCCGATACATCTCTTCTCAGAGATAAGCGCTACCAGTGCCCTAGCTCGCCACATCTCCATCATGTCTGCATTGTAACACGGTTCAAGGGATGGTAGCCGCCACATCTCTTCTCAGGGATACGCTGCCAGTACCATAGCTCTTTTAGAGCCTCAATGTAACACAGTTCATAGGCCTGTGTATGCCACATCTCTTCTCAGAGATACGCTACCAGCGCCCTAGCTTGTTTCCATTATGTTTGTAAGCTTATTTCAGTCATTCGTTTATTAATAAATTGAAGCATTATTTCTGTTGCAGCTCTATATCTATGGTTATATATGTATTCTGTTGCATTCCTGCATAAATCTGGATCAGTGGTATTAGAGTGGGTCTGATTTTTCTTTGTTTTTCTTTTCATATCCCCAACGTGGCCAGGGTATAAGGAGTTCAACCTTGCAACCCCGACGACCCCCCATGGCGGAAGGAAAGAAAGAAGAGGGAGCAGGAGATCCTGTCAAAATCTTGCTCGAGGATGCCCTCGAGAAACAGAGGAACGCGATGATGGACAATTTTTTTTTCAAATCCTTCAATGGCTACCCACCGGTGGCACATCTAAATCCAACACTAAGTTCAGCAAAATTTTTCCCCCCATGGAGGAACTTAACGCAATGGAGACCATTGCCTCCTAATGAGGGAGGAATGATCCAAGTGGATATCGGTGGCCTCCCACCTATTCCATTTGGACCCGCAGCATCAATTCTTTCAGTTTTTCAACTTCAGCACAACTTACTATTTATAGTAGGTTTTCGGGTCCCGGAGCCGTTTTGGGGCATTAATAATCCAGGTGGATATTGGTGGCCACCCATCGAGTCCATTTGAACCCCCATCATCAGTTATTTCATTGTGTAAGTTTCGGCACAACTTACTATTTTTAGCAGTTTTTCGGGTCTTAAACTTCCGGAGCCGTTTTGAGGCCCTAAACGACGTTTTTTGGGAAAACGGAGAGAAACATGGGTCCATAGACCAATGTTTCTCATTCAAAATTTGTACTCCTCGGACAGATATTTCTAACGAGCTATTGAGCGCGTCAAACGGAGATCGGATGCCAAAGTTACGTCCCTGGGAATTTGAACCACAAATTTACCCAAACGGGGCCCACAGTTTTGGTGCTTCATCTCCTACAGTTAGGGTTTTGGACGTTTCAGATTCTACATTTTTTCTCAACAATAAATAGGCCCTCGAGCCTCATTGTAAGACAGGTCAGGGGGCTGGGAGCCGATACATCTCTTCTCAGATATAAGCGCTACCAGTGCCCTAGCTCGCCACATCTCCATCATGTCTGCATTATAACACGGTTCAAGGGCTGGTAGCCGCCACATCTCTTCTCAGGGATACGTTGCCAGTACCATAGCTCTTTTATTTCAATTATGTCTGTAATAGGAATGCGAGCCTCAATGTAACACAGTTCAGAGGCCTGCGTACGCCACATCTCTTCTCAGAGATACGCTACCAGCGCCCTAGCTTGTTTCCATTATGTTTGTAAGCTTATTTCAGTCATTCGTTTATTAATAAATTGAAGCATTATTTCCGTTGCATCTTTGTATCTATGGTTATATCTGTATTATGTTGCATTCCTGCATAAATCTGGATCAATTTTACCCTGTGCATTTGGTCTACCAATCTGCTAAATCACGGGACATTAACAAGGTGGTTTCTACCATGTTCAACCTCAGCACATATATTCACATGGCTAGATTCGTACATTGGGTAGATTGAGATTGTGATGAATACCCTAGATTACATCTGATTTTATCTAGGCTGCATGGATTTATTGAGTATTCATGATTGTACACATGATCCTATCTATACAGATGGTTGCATCCATATAATGGGTTTATTTCCATGATTTCTTTGGACATATAATGACTGCGACCATACCATGGGTTCTTTTGTTATTTGGTGCCTAGTGTAGGGATATTTTATTAGGCATATTCATACCAGATATGTCATATATTGTATTATGTTATATTTGGCAGGTTTCCTGGCGGTATTCCGGGTTCTTTTTCCTTGGTTCCTAAAGCATTTCACCCATCACTCCCCGTTTTTCCTTCATGATTTAAGTGGCATCTGTTACACAATAATTATCACCCTACTCAGTTTCCATGCTCGATCCTAAAGTGCCTTGTCATAGATCCTGTATTGGTGTGTTTAGTATGCAAGGGTACGAAAAACACTGGTACTTGATAGGAGTGATTGCTAACCTACAAGCAATGGCCACAGTAAAAAAAAGAGTTGTTAGATGATTAGTGAAGCCTCATAACATGTAGAAAAACTAGTTTATGAACATAACATGCTAAAAAAAGAAGAGGACACAATAAAAAAAGAAAATACACATAAACAAAAGCTCAATCGAGTAAAGAAACTAATAATCCTAACAGAGAATGAATCCCCTCTTATTAGCCACCGGTGGTAAAAAAAGTTAGAATGCTAAACACTTGTAGTGAGTCCTTAGAGCTATGGAGCTCTAATACTCAAAGCAAGGAAAGCTCTCCCCTTAAGCTGTCTACAGGCCTCTCTCTGCTCCTCGAACAAGTGATTGGAAATCATAAACTTGATGCACTTCTCCTTTTGGATTGAGATGTTGGATGTCTAGCAACTAAATCCCTTCACTCTCTTGTTGCTTGGACAACACACTGCTGGTTTACTCATGGGAAATGTTTCTAGCATAAAAAATTATTTTAAATTGTTGCTCTCATGGTGGCATTTTATAGGAAAAATTAAAATCTTCTTCCCTCTCTTATGTTATCCCTCCGTAATTTGTAAGTTTCACAAGAAAAAACGACAGAGGAGAGAATCAAACCACTTTGGAGTCCAGGACCTAGCCTTCCTAGACTCAGAGAAAGCTCTCTCTATCTTTGATTTGAATTAATCTTTAATATCACGAATGTTGATGTTAGGCTAGTTACAATGATGGTAGTATTGGTTTTTTTTATTGATGGTGTGGTTGGACAGATAGGGCTGCAGGGACTAATCCATTGGGCTATGGAGTCAAAAGGCTGGAACGAAAAATCAACATCAAGAGCATCACAAGGCTAACTGTGCTAAATGGATCTTTAGAGATGTATGAATTATGAGGTGAGAGAAGTAGTAAGGTTCAGTACTGACTAAATATAAGTTAATAATTATTTAATCAGACTTCAGTAGAAAACTTTAAGATTGTAAATGCAGACATAATTAAGGTGCTCTGACGCCAAATCTTAATCTAAAATTTCTAATTTACAATTATATGAACGAATGCAAAACAAAGAAAACAATGGAAACATTTAAATAGAGAGGTAACACATCACCATTTTAACACAGCTCAAGAATCATGAAAACGGTCTTCGATTATTGATGTCCAGCTCCAAAATTACATTTCTCCAATATCGTAGTTCTTACAATGCAGGGGCTAACAATATCCGACCCTTGATTATGAAAATTCAATCAATATTTAACTAAAACTTGAGTCGTTTTCCCTAATATACTTTGGAAAAATTCATTTATTACAAGCAACTGAAAATAAAACAAGTATGACCATGCAAAGCCCAAACAAAGAAAATATCTGACAAAACACCACCTGTGGAATTAATTTTTTTAACTCTTCAAGAATGAAAAACTCAGGTGGCTCTTCATAAATCAAAATTAGGGTTGAAGGTTGCATGTGATGATACCTAAGAGGCAACGAATGATGGCTCTAACATCTAGACATGCTTTTCAAAATATCGGCATTGGATAATTAAGTCTAGTGCAACACTAGCCACTTTTCATCGATTAGTGACTATGCTGATGTGCTTTGCTTCCTTTTCCATTTCTAATGTTATAGCATAACAATTCTGCACAAATTCTCTTTGATGCTCGACTCGAACTGTGGTGTTTATTTGCTACCTAAATCCTTCTTTGTCGTGTTTTAACCCTTTTTCTAAAAAAAATAGCATAAAAAACAATTTACACGGACCTGAAAATGTTTAGATTTTATCTTAGAGTCGCATCGAATCTGTGACAACATCGCATTTCACAAGTTTTTCAATTTATGATATAATAAAATGAATCGGGCATGCGATGCGAAGTGAGAGGTGACATGGAGGGAAGGTGGGATCCGACCACAACTCGTAGATCGCAAACTTTAAGTTTTTGTTATAAGCGCTGGAGGTTAGCTACTAAAACATGTGAAATGTGATTTTTTCTATCAGAGAATGATGTGGCAAGGAGGATGGAGCCCACTACATTGGCGAAGTTATAAAGCGGCGAATGATTTCAACAATAAGTTAAGTTTTATGATGTTTCATATGATATGTCAATACATTTCAATGTATTTTCAACAGCTGTGAAGTGGGGGGTGGAGTTATTGTGGTGGGGCCAAATGCATCGCAACTTAAACAAAGTATATTGCAGGTGTTTAAAACAGTAAGTTAAAGACTATGCGGTGCGATATCGCACATCGATGATCATAGTTTTTAATGTTTGGAAGAATGGAATAAGTTTTAATTTGTGAAATGAGATGGATGGTGGGGGAAGGGTGACGAGTAAGGGAGAATGGCCGCACTTTAATTGCAATCAGGGAATTGGGGCAAAAGTGGAGGTAAAACAATGATATAATGGTGAAAAAGGAAAAGTATAAAGATGAATCGGAAAGGTAGAGAAAGGTAAATTTTAAGGCATAAACAAAGTTTGCATGTAGTTTCGATAATGGGGTAAGGTATGGCGGGTCCCATTTCATTGCATTGGTGGAAAAATAATATTTGGCATAAGTCTTAAGAGGTAAGGTTAAAAAAATGTGGGATGTGAAGTGTGGGCAACAGGTAAGGCTTATTTGCATGCCACGAGTGAATGGGTCCCACTTCATCGTAAATCACATGTCATTGACTTTAACCTTTACCCTTGCGCCCATCCTGAAAAACTTGCGATCTGTGATTATGATTGAATCTCTGTCGTTGATTGTTGCTTAGATCCAACGATCCTCAATTCTCCCTTACTGTGGTTTTTCGACCTTGTTTCTTTGGTTGACCCATTCATTTCTTAGCTGTTCGTAGAATAATTGCCCCGCATTCATGACTTGACCTCCTTTAGCATTCACAAATCGACCCAAACACATGCACGACTTGACCCAATCTCATTCAAGACTTTGTTCTTGTTGTTTTTCTGCCTTAATTGCTTTTTCTGTTGCCTTTTTCTTTGCTAATGGTCCAATGCTGCTCCTTGCCTCTCTGTTGCTTTCTTTGATTATTTCTTTGGAAAATATTTTTAATGTTGGCATCTATGTAAAGTATGAAAAATTTGGAAAGAGAAAATAATCAGTCACTTGGTGATACTGTGAAATACAGGGGTCTAACAGTGGCTCCAATTGGGGATGGCATCTCCTTTAGGAGGAGTCAAGAATGTCGTAGACTAGTGGCCCTATCCATTAGGTTGATCCCATCCCTTCAACCTGATCTGCTACAACTTTTGTGGTTGAAACCTTCAAGCTGAAGTCAACACTTTTTGCAAACTGAAGTCAACACTTTCTGCAAAATGAAGTCTAGAATACACTTGATCCTGAAACTAAAAAGTAACCTGAGACTCAAAACTGAAAAAATGCTCAAAGTAATGAGCTCATCTGCACACCTACCTACCCAATCTACAATTCTAATCATTTTTCTTCACTTTGGGGTGCATTTAGAGTTGTGGACCCTGACATAATTTTTTCTTTTGAATTTCTCACCTATCACTTATCCCTTATTCCTCTTATTGTTTCAGATTAGGTTGTTGAACCAATGTCATTTTCTACCTATCGACTGATAAGCCAAGATTAAATGGTTTGGAAAATATTCATTTTCTAACCTATTAGCAGAAATTCAAAATTGTACAATCATGCTTAAACTATATGATTGCACAAAAAATCTTTTCAATAGTAGTGGCACTTTGATTTGCAACACTTTTAGATTTTTTTATTTTTTTTTATGTGGGGCTTTCTTTTTATTTTTTACTTTTTATTTTTTTTATTTTCTTATCAGACTAGGATTATGGCCTTCACTTCGAGCTTCAACCTTGTCCAATGCATTTTTGAAAATTGTAAGACTATGGTTTTTACAATGATGAAAGTTTAATCTGAGTTTTTTAGCAGAAAAAATGTTTTAGCATCCTACCATTGACAGGACCTCCAAACAACTTTTTTCCATCCATATGTTGCAAGAAAAATGCATTATCTCCACTGAAAGAATGAATAATGCATGGGTATTTCCATAGGTTTTCAAACCTTCTTCTCTTATGGAATCCCATTTCAGCACTTTATCTCCAATATTAAAATCATTTTCCTTTGTTCTTTTGTCAAAAATCTTCTTCATATTCTCTTGCACCACCTGAGTTTTGTTGTACACCTCTTCTCTGGAATGTTGCAGCTGAATGGTCTAGATTATTCTTCTTTGTACATCATATTATTTAGCCTACACTTCCTTAATGATTTTGATGGCTGGCACTCCTAAGGATGTTGGGAAAACTGCATCCATTCCATAGACTAACTGGTATGGTGACATGACAATTGATTTCTTAGTTGCCAGTCTCTTTTTTTTTTTTCTCAATAAGACTAATTCTATTAAAAAAGGGAAAAATATAGTACAATCAAGCTTGCATGCAAGCGAAACAGAGAAGCTAGGGAGCCAGAGGTGATAGGCTATCAACCTCGCTCCTCATAGTCAATCATGGAATGAGCAAAAGAGATACGAGAATACAAAAAGCTGGCTCTGAGTGAAGGAAACTACCCAGAGTGTGTGGTTACTGCCACACGACATTTTTTGCCTTTTTTCTTACTTACTTTGACCCAGCCAGTGGAGTTTGGATGAGCCATAACAAGTTGTAGACTGTTCTGCTCTGGCGGCGGGATATCCTTGTCAGAATCTGAAGACGTGGATACATGTGAGCGTTTCTGAGAGATCGGTGGGGCAGAGGGAACTGCCGGACTGACTGAGGGAGCGTCCAGCAGAGTCTCGTCATTTTTCCCATCTGCTTCAAATTCCTCCTCATTCGAACTAGAGGATTCTGTGTCCTCCATAGGAGGAGGGACACAGGGATTCCAGCTCTTGGATTTGGGTTTACGATTTAGATTGTTCTTTTTGCCGGGGAGCTGGGAACATGTATTCTGGAGGTGCCCTGTTTGATGACAATGTCGGCAATGGAAGGCTGTATTTTCGTAGTCCAAGGTTTGTGTCCAGTGGAAATCTCCAAACTTAAGGTTGATCTGTTCTGGCAGTCCTTTGCTGATATCTATTTCTGCACATATTCTACCATAGGTAAAAAGTCCATTTTCCTTTCTTGAGGATTTTGTAGCTAGAAAGCATCCAAGGGTATCTCCAATGGCTATGAAGACAGAGATATGCCATAGATGTGCCAGAATATTTGGAAGTCAGACCCAAATGGGAGTCTTGGTGATCACAGCTATAGAAGGGTTGAAGTCTGGGAACCATGGGGTGAGGAAAACTCCAGCCGAACCCCAGAACCAAGGCCCTCCCGTTAAGGCCTTTTGATAATCTTCAGCTAATTCAGTTGCTAGTCTCTTAGCCCACAATGCATGCACCAATTTGTTATTCGATGATTTCTTGTTGTCTTCTAGCAACTTCTTAATGATGTTTACCAGTCTCTTGTTGGAGGACTCATCTAGTCCATTACCTTGAGGGTAATAAGCTGTTGAATTCCCCAAAGAAATGTGATATCTGTGACAAAAATACACCATCTTCTTGGACTTAAAAGCAACAGCATTATCTGTAATGATTTTCCTAGGACAACCAAATCAAGACAATATGTTGGCTTCAAGGAATTTGATAATCACTGAGTCAGTAGTTGTTCTGGAAGGAATGGCCTCTATCCATTTGGTAAAATAGTCTATAACAGTAAGGATCCATTTATGCTAGGAAGAGGAGGAAGGGTGGATTTATCCAATGAAGTCTAAACCCCATTGTTGGAAAGGAGCTTCAACAGAGATAGGCTGTAAAGGCAGATGCAACAACTTTCTTTTTTCCCTCAAAGAGTTGTCATTTATGACAGGTAGCTACCATTTTGTGGATATCTGGGAAGAGAGTAGGCCAATAGAAACCAACCCTAAGGATCTTGTTAGCAGTGGTTTTCTAGTAGAGATGGCCTCCACAATCCCCTTAATGAAATTATTTCATGACCCTATTTGCATCTTCTTGAAGCAAATATTTAAGCAATACGCCCCCAACATCTTTCTAGTACAAAAAAGTTTCTAGGATGCAGAATTTTACAACTTTCAATTTCAAGAATCTAGCTTTTTTTTTGGACAAACTAGGAGGAGAATTTAAATAAAATATAACACATAGTATATCTACATACCAGGGAGAATTTAGGAATTATTCCTCAATAGGTGGAGTCGGCATCTCCTCTTTTTCATCCAGTGAATGAATCATATTGATTTCTAGTGCTTGAAAATTTGTTTCAGCCATCAATTTGGCTAATCCTTGTCCCTTGATCAGTTTGGTGGGTCTGATCTCTAAATCATATTCCAAGATAACATCAATCCACTTTCCTCTTTTTCCATTAGGAGCCCATGTTTGGATGTCTTTGAAAACTGTATTGGGCACAAATGCCATGATGTGTGAATGCAGAATGTAAACTCTGAAATCCTTCAGTGCTCTGATCAAGGCAAAGGCCTGCTTTTCCATGATATTGTACTTAAAAGGTGTATCTCTTAAAGATCCGCTAAAAAGGCTATGGGTTGCTCTTGTCCCTGTTTATTTTTCTGCAACAATACAACAACAATTGTGTTCACTGATGCAAAGGAGAAAACGATGAAATCCTTTGTGAAATCAAGGCTGATTAGAACCGGTGCTATAGTGAGTGCCTGCTTTACCAGGTCAAATGACTGTTTAGCCTCCTTGGTCCACTTGATTCCTGAATCTCTCTTGAGCATTTTGGTGATATTCCTTAGGAGTTCTACAAGGTTTGGTATAAACCTCCTCAAAAAAATTATCTTTCCAATGAAATATTGTAACTCTTTTATGTTTCTGGGATGACTGATTTGCAGTATGCCCTTAATCCTGCCAAGGTCATTCTTGATCCCTTCTTCAGATATGATGTGACCTAGAATTTTTCGTTCTTCAAGACCAAATAATGAATTCGTAGGATTTAGAGATAGACCGAACCTTCTACATTTTTCAAAAACTCTTCTCAAATGGACCAAATGTTCTTCATAAATTTTTGAATATGATGTAATATCATCAAGATATATCACAATGAAAATACCAATTTCTTCTGAAAAAAGAAATATCCATTGCTCTTTGAAAATTGGCACCAAAATTTATTAATCAAAAGGGAATTTTTGTATACATGAAGGTTCCCTAAGGAGTAGTAAAATTTGTTTTGTGTTGATCATCTAGATGCACCAGCACTTGATTGTACCCTAAAAAGCCATCTAGCAAAGATATTATTTTGGATCCTACTACCTTTTGAAATATGTGCTCCATAATTGGTAAGGGGTAGTTGTCCTTAAGCGATGCCTTGTTCAGATTTCTGAAGTCAATGCAGAACCTTATCTCACCTATCTTCTTTCTCGTAGTTATAATATTGGAAGCCCATTCAATGTACCTGATTGGGACTATTATCTTAGCATCATACATTTTCTTGATCTCCTTCTCAACCAAAGGCATTTGGACAAGATTTATCCTGCGCATTTTTTTTTTGAAAGGCTTCTAGTTCTCCTTGATGAGAATTTTGTGCTGGATAATATCAGTATCTAAGATTTCAGGTCTTCATAACTCCAGGCAAACACATCAACGAACTCTTTTAACAAATAAATGTATTTCTTCTTTATGGATATTGGCAGTGTCTTTGATAACTTTGCCATTTTGGGCTCCTGCTCACTGCCTAGATTTCTATAATATTCCCACTTAGCCCAAGATAATGGGGATATTCAATTTTTATTTTTTTTGTTTTTCTTTTCATGTTTGATGAATAAAGTGTAAACGAGGACATCTAAAACTCCTAAAAACATCAAAATAAATAAATGCCCAATGTAAACAATGCTAAATCTGGGTCATTTTTATAAACACACTTGAGTGTGAAAGATCTTGATCACTTGACCAAGTCAACCATGACCATATCTATAGTGCAGTCTAGATGCATTGAACCTCCTTGAGGCACAATGCAGTTTTAGATGGAGGCTCTACATGTGGAAGGAGCTAAATTGTGAAGTGGCTTAGGGTTTGACAAGACACCTATCTTATAAAAGGAAGAGGAGAAAAACATGAGAAAGAAGGTTGATATTTATCATATTTTTGAATATATTTTCTATTTAGACATATATCATTCTCAGGTTTTTTAGCAGAGAATAATACTATTTAGCATTGGGTGTTCCTGAGCGGGAATCCCACCTCCTTCCTAGAGCAACTCTTGGAGGAATTTTTCTTGTCTTGTCCACTATCAGGCTTGGTCCAAGCTTCACCTTATAGCTACAACATTGATCATATTGAGGGTTGGGTTGTCCTTGTAAGTTGCAGCAAGTGGAAGATAGATCTCTTCAGATCTATGCACACCTAGCACCCCTTTTCACTGGGAAAGTCTTCTATCCCATTGGCAAGAGTGTCCTATATCATTGGAGCTATAGATCCAGACCTTGGCATCAGGCCAAATCATTCTCATAGCCTACAACATAGTATCCCTTCCATAACTGCGTTATTTGCAAGTTTTCAGCTGCAGGGTGTTTTGTCTACATTTTGGAGGAGAGATCTCTAGTGATAGGATTCTCCCTCTCACCATGGTGATCCATGGATTGGCCATCCAATCCATGTTTGTTTCAGATATGATATTCTATTCTATCATATGATTCAAATATTTCTAAATATTACTATAGATCTGCGACTCTAGATCTCAGATCTACTCTTGTACTTTCATGTTTTGCACAAAACCCCAAGGGGAATGTATAGATGAGATTTTCTTGTATACAAATCTGAATTATATCTATATTTTTGTCTACAAATCTAATATAGATCTAAGTTTTAATATACTACTACTTCAACCCATTAAAATAACGCTATCAATTTTATTCAGACATTTCTTATGGTTGTAGCACCTCATTTCTGAGGATTTATTCCTATATAGTCTTCTACTTTCTCTTGTACACTGTATGGGTTGTATTGTAAATCTGATTTTCTGATGTACATGTGATCTTTGAGCCTCCATATTGGCCTCCTACTTTAATTTAGTGGAACTGTGTTATTTCTGAAGCAGTTTGTTGCATATAGCTGCAGCCCGTTCATTGGGTGTTTTTCAGCCATATAGGAACCGGAAGATCTGTTTAACTTGGATAGAACGATTTTTTTCTGCTCCAATTCTATATGTGAGATTTATATTGCATGAAATAAGGGATATAAGTCCAATTTCTCACATTTATAGCGTTATTTTCTAGAAATAGAGCTTTTATGGTCCAGATCACTACTTTTCCCCACTTGGAGATAACATATGGATATATAGTTTTGCTAATATGCTCCTAATCCGATGGAAATGTGTTTAATACACTTTTAATAAGTAAATTGACACAACTTACATCATTTTGTTCAAGTATTTTTGTAGCTCCAACTTTAGAATATCTTAAGATAATCTCATTGTTGTAGATTTTCCCTATTTTTGGATATTACAATGGTATCGAAGCTCTAATCTTGGCTCAGCCTATGTTCTTCAACCATTATGGAGTCTTCTCATGAGAAGGAGAAGATATGCAGGAGAGGTCAAAGAAAACCCTTATTGTCTGGAGGAAAGAGGTTCTCAAAATTTCTCTTTCAAAATCTGCAGGGTAGAAGCAAAGAAATGAGGATGGAAAGACATGGAAGTCCCTCAACAAGATCTATAAGATATATACATGAGGAAGGTTTTAAGTCCTCATTTTATGGATATGAGCACTCATCCATATCATCAGATCTACAACATTCTATCATAAAATTCTTCATGAAGAGGAAGAAAGGAGATGTGCCAAAGAGAGAGACTCTTGGTGATTATTTGCAGGAGTATGAAGCTAAATCTAAGGATTTCAAAGATCACTTGAACTTCCAAGGGTTTTGCAAGATCAAGGAGAAAGGGAGCACAAGAATCAAGCAGCATGGTGAGGGTATATTCTTTTATTTACTTTTGATGGATCACATCAATGTCCAGCTAGGGCTTGGGTGAAGGAGCTAGACACCTATGTGCGACAACATCAAGTTTCAGAAAATGAGGCCATCAAAGTAGCAGCGCTGCATTTTGAGGGTAAGGCTTATTCTTGGTGGTTGTTAGAATATTTTTCCTTAAAGCATGCAAATACATCTACTTATGAAAGGTTCACTGAAAAAATAATAGAAAGGTTTGATGAAAAATCATGTGAAACACCTTCTATGGAAGTTATCAAACCAGATCAAGAAAAAAATTTTCATAGGTTGGGAGGATCTATAAATCCAACTCCATTTCTGAAAACCATTGAAGAGGATGTAAACTTGTTTGATCCCTTTCCAAGGGCAAGATCTCCAACAAATGAAGAATTTTCTTCTCAAGAGGAAGAGAAGGTTGGAGATAACAACGCAGTCATGACGAGAGCACATCTAGAACTTCATGGAGGAGTAGAAGGGGAAATTTCTCCAAGGAAATAAACTCTTGCATTCTTGCAAGTAGTTCCAAGGGATCTCACATATGGAGATCTTGGCACAATCTATGTGCAGCATGTGCCATCATTATCAAATGGTGAGAATCTAAATACTGAAAAAGATAAATGGGAGGGAAAACATCATATGATGGAGAGATACACCCCTATTTATTTCAAAATATTGATGCACAAAGAAGGCAGGAAGATTTATGCAATGGAGGCAAGGATAAATCAGTCCATACATCTATACACCCTTCTCTCTACTTTGATTTCTCTTTGAATGGAGGCATTCCACCAGTGAGACCCCCTGATTGGAAGAAAAATAAAGTGTTCTCTCAACTATATGCAACACTAACATATTTGTCTAAAGAGGGAACCTTGGGAGGAGCTACTACAACACTGAGAATCATTGATGGAAGGCTAAGCAATTTTCTAAAATTGACTTTGCTATCTTCCACTCATCTATTTGCGTTGGAGGAGGAAGATTCAGAAATCTGTGTTGATATGAGAATGGTATCAAAAGGCCACTCCATAGCCTTGGAGTAGTAAAATATACTCCAATATATGATGAAAATTTCTGAATATGACAAGAAGGTATTGCCATTCTTGTATGTAGGGGCAAAACTATGGAAGTTTTGGAGGGAGAGGACCCTTCAAAAGAAGGTTGACCTCCATGAGCTTCAATCTTGTCTTGAGCAAGAATAGCTACAAGAGAGGCAGCTAAAGGAAGTTGGTAATACTCCAACATCTGATTTTTAAATCAAGCATGTCAAGGAGGAGAGCCATCATATGACATATACTTCATTTCATACTTCTACAACACTGTCAATGTTGGGGGGCCTAGATCCATATTGGGAATCCCAACTCTTGATGGAATATTCCAAGGACCTATTCACATGTAAGGTTCTTGATGAGAAAATGATGGATAGGAGGTATAAAGTAGTTAATGGAGTCATTTATTTCTATGATCAGATCTACTTATCTAAAAACTCCAAACTCAAGGACAAACTACTTATTCCAACCTATGAGATCTTGATTTCTAAACCCACTAGCTTTATTAAAACATATCATACTATCTTGGAGGGATTCACGTGGGAAGATTTCAATAAGTAGATGCACTCTCATATGAGGAAGTGCATGGATCATTTGCTAGTTGATGAGGAACATAGCTCTTGGGAAGAGTTATCATTATCACCTCCTTACTCATTGACTGTAAGAAGGAACTCATCCATGAGTTGCCTCACTTATTTGAATCAAGTGTATAGAGAAAATTGTATTTCTGAACATCATAGTGTATCTATTATATGCTTGTCTTTCCTTAACACTCATGTGCAGGGCTTTGCTCCAAGAGGGGGCACTACTTCTTATGGGCTTCATAGGCCACTTGGGGCCATGAACAATGGTGATTTTTTCCAGTCCTTGGAAGATCTTGGAGAGATGATGTACTCTTCATGGGATGATCCACTTACACCAACTATCATACACCTTCTCCAAGCATGCAAGAAGGATGTGGCAGAAAACAAGTGTTGGGGAAAATAATTTTCATATCATATTCTATGGCAGTTAGGAGTAAAACTGTGTTGGTTGCACTTGAGGGACCATTTTCCTTCTCCTTTATTGCATATGGAAGCTAGCATGACTCTAATTATGATTCCATATACTGAAACTGTTCTTATCTTTGTTTGGAATATGGATGGAGGGAAGACATATTTGTTGGATGTGTCCTTGGGGAAAGAAATTTCCCACACTTTTTGCACTACATGTTTCAAAGGGAGCATGGGATGTTATATGGCCACTATGGTAGATCACTTGTTTCTTTGTGAAGTGAGCCATATGATAGTTTGAGACATGCCTCTCATAAGTATTTGGGAGGAGTTTTTATATGAATTTCCAAGCTAGGAGGTGATTCATTTCATTTGGAAGATAGCATGGAGATGGGAGTCTTTCATTGATGATGAAATTCTCCATAATTTTCATCACTTCTATCTTGAGAATGCCATGGATCAACAAGAAGGTTTCCATGTAGACCTTCCATTCTTTCATGATGAGAGCCATTGGGTTAATTCACCAAAGGCTAACTTGCATACTTGGAAGGAACCATTGGGAGACAAAATTATTGTAGGAACCTGAAGCAATGGTGGAGACTATTGGATGAGGAGGCCACAAGAGAAGAAGGAGAGAGTTTGCAGCACTCACCTTATCAGTTGCTTGAGGAGAAGCAACATTTTGGAGGGGAGGACTGTAATATTCCCACTTAGCCCAAGCTAATGGGGATATTCAATTTTTCTTTTTTTTGTTTTTCTTTTCATGTTTGATGAATAAAGTGTAAAGGAGGACATGTAAAACTCCTAAAAACATCAAAATAAATCAATGCCCAATGTAAACAAGGCTAAATCTGGGCCATTTTTATAAACACACTTGAGTGTGAAAGAGGTTGATCACTTGACCAAGTCAACCATGACCATATCTACAGTGAAGTCTAGATGCATTGAACCTCCTTAAGGCACAGCACAGTTTTAGAAGGAGGCTCTACATGTGGAAGGAGCTAAATTGTGAAGTGGTTTAGGGTTTGACAAGACTCCTATATTATAAAAGGAAGAGGAGAACAGCATGAGAAAGAAGGTTGATATTTATCATATTTCTGGATATATTTTCTGTTTAGACATATATCATTCTCAGGTTGTTTAGTAGAGAATAATGATGTTTAGCATTGAGTGTTCCTGAGTGGGAATCCCACCTCCTTCCTAGAGCAGATCTTGGAGGATTTTTTCTTGTCTTGTCCACTATTAGGCTTGGGCCAAGCTTCACCTTACACCTACAGCACTAATCCTGTTGAGGGTTGGGTTTTCCTTGTGAGTTGCAACAAGTGGAAGATAGATCTCTTCAAATATATGCACATCTAGCACCCCTTTTCACTGGGAAAGTCTTCTATCCCATTGGCAAGAGTTTCCTAGATCATTGGAGCTACAGATCAAGACCTTGGCATCAGGCCAAATCATTCTTGTAGCCTACAACATAGTGTCCCTTCCATAACTATGTTATTTGCAACTTTTCAGTTGCAGGGTGTTTTGTCTACATTTTGGAGGAGAGATATCTAGTGATAGGATTCTCCCTCTCACCATGTGTTTGGTCAATTTAGTGTGTCCTAAATTGCTGCATTTAATTGTCAATCCGGGAATCGTAAGCTGATGAAGTGTGGCGCACTATATGTGCAAGATAACCTCCTTCTTAACTTTTTGTCGTTTATGGTCTTTCTAAGGTGAAATGGAAATTCTAAAGTGAAAAACAAGCTTGGTTATATTTATTCAAGGAAGTGATATCCCCTATAATGATTTACCAATCTCGGAAACTTTAAAAGAAAATTGAAATTACAAATGACAAAAGAAAGTAAACTGCTGAAATGGAAAGTGATGTTAATCTAATGAATCAAAACAAGAAACTAGTGAATATGAAAACTAAACTATTCTTGCTGCCAACTGAACACAAAAGAAACTACGCTTATGGAAATTCAAAATTGCAATGAAATAAATCTAAATCAGATTACATCAATTCATTTTCCGACCCTTCATCATTAGACCAGCTATGACTTGCGGAAGTAATCATAAACAACTTGTGTAACTGATATTTAATTTGCAGAAAGTAAACTAATACTAAACCATACACACATGATTCAATCCCTCGCCATCAGTCCAGCTGTGGCTTTCGGAGGAAATTGAAGATGTCATACATGATTCAATATATCTAAGTTTGTGGAAAAGAAACTAATACTAAACTACACACTTCATCATGCAGCCCCTCACCATCAGTCCAGCTGTGGCTTTCGGAGGAAACTGAAGACGCTATGAGCAGCTTAATATATCTAATTTTGCAGAAAGGAAACTAATACTAAACTACACATCTCATCATGCAGCCCCTCACCATCAGTCCAGCTGTGGCTTTCGGAGGTAGATGAAGACACTATGAGTAGCTTAATATGTCTAATTTTAACTACTGAATCAGATAAGCAAAACTGAAGTGCACAAGACAAGACTGAAGTTAAACAAAGACTGTGGAAAGAAAACTAGAAGCAGAATAATGTCAGTTTCATATCATTAGCAAAAATACTATGAAAATGCCCCGGGCTGTCTACCTAAAACCTGCACAAGAAAACTGATCAGTGTTTTAACAATCATAAAAACATAAAAGACAGGAATGCAATGGAAATTACAGAAATGTATGAACAGAAATAAAACAACTATGAAATATGAACATGTAATGAGTTATGATACAAAGACTGCTTAAAGAAATGAAATGAAAAATATATACATTAATACACAGAACCTCGGCTGAGCAGGGGCCCTCTACGCAGCTCTGGTATGATCTTCAAACACGAATTAAGTTAGGAAACAGAGTTTTTCACATTAAAAAGAAAGTCATTACAGGCTGGTGGTATTACGGCTCAAGGCAGCGTAATCACCACATAACAGAGTACGCACATCAACTTAACAGATATATCAACTAACAACTATCAACTCACATTCACTAACTCTAGTGCGTATGCAAACGCTCTTTATAAAGCAATAAAATGTAACTGTCTCCTGAAGTTTATGATAGCAGCCAGCACGTAGACCACTAAGGCCACGTATTTAGGAGTATGGCCATGTTGGAAAACGGATCTATGGAAGGTGGGCGCTTAAATTCAACTCCAGAACTTTGCACAGATGTCAATTAACCTCCGTAAGCTTGGAAACGGCCGTCTGGATGTTTCTATGCCACGAAACAGAGTCCAGCCGACATAGAACTCCACAGTTGACTTCCACGTGGATGGCTTTGACCGCGGCTTTCCTTGGCGAATTTCATTGAACCAATAGGACACGAACCATGTCCTTGTCATTCCTAGCCTGCCCATGTGGCTCGTTTCCTTCGTTGACACCTGTAACATTGATTTCCACAAAATAGGTGCGGAAAGTTGCAGCGGCTGCGGAAAGTGACAAGTTTCCGCAGCTGTATGAACAAAATCTAAATCAAATAGAAAACACACAAACATAATTAAAAACCATGGTAGATACCCTTTTGCACATGATATTTGACAATTTTGGAGGTTTAGGTGAGTGAAAGAGATATGGAAAAGTGTATGGAAGAGAGACAAATTCGGGACTCAACATACCCCCACTGTGAAGGTGTTGCATGTTCTCATGCAACCAAAATTTTGACACTCTTTATTCAATTCATGTGCCTTGATACTTCAGCCAACACATCTAACCCCCTTCTCTTCTTCTTTGGTACTGCCATCATTCTGGGTTTCTTCATGAGGCACCTGAATTTGATATTCACAAGTGCTCTGCTCAATTTTTGGCATTTCCTTTTTAGCTTCTTATTTTCTTTTGCCAAATACCCAAATGTAACATAGTATTGTCATGGATAATCTTGTCCAGTTTGCCTTGCTCTTTGAGTGTTTCATTTTCATTTTTGATATGCCGATTCAAAAGCTCAAGCTCAAAAATCTCCTGTTTTAATGACTGAACCAAGTTATCCTGCAATGTAGGAGGCTGAATAGAAGAGGTGCTTGGACCTGTGGCTGCCTTCTCCAGGGATTCTATATAGTCATAGACCTCCTGCTATTTGGGGTCTACTTCCGGTGTCTTTTTCATTGGACTGTCCTCAAAATGCTGCAAGGGAGAATTATGTTCAAAATTTGGCTGAGGAGAACTTTCATCAATATTTTGCTGAGAATAAAATGGAGTACGCTCATTGTCTGATTGGGAGTGAAAGGAGTCAGGTTCACTAACTGACTGAAATGGACTATGGTCAGTTGGAGACTGTTCAGATGTCTCTTCACCCAAATCAATGAAATGAGGACCTTTAATTTGTGTTTTTCTCAGTTTTCCCTTAAGCCTGCTGCTTCTCCTCACTTGCTGTGGTACATTACCCTTTTGTTCTTGTTTTCCTGTTTTTGCCTTTTTAGATAGAGATGACTTTTTTTGAAGAAAAATTAATCTCTCAGATAGAATTTGGTGATCTTCTTCTTCAGAAGAAGAAGTTTTATGGACAGCCTCAACAATTTCTTTCCCTTTTGATATTATTGGCTTCTTAATTTTGATTTCCTTCTTCTTCCTTTTTACCACTCTCTCTTCTCTATCATTTTTCTTCATAGTAATAGTAGAAGTATCTTGGATTTCATCTACTGTTCTTTTCCTTCTACTTCTTTTTGCTGTGCTAGCTGCGGGAACTTCCTGTGTAGGAGCAACTTGGGTTTCAACATCCATTTTCTTTCTTCTACTCCTTCTAATTGGATTACCTTCAGGAATTTCATGAGGTTCTTCAAAGAAGTTTCTTACTAAGAATTGTTCCCATGTATCTTTTCTTTCTTTTAGCTCCTTTTCAATCAAAATTTTTATAAGCCCATGATGATATAAATGAGGCTCTACATCTCCTAGGTGTTTTTGCACAGTCACAACCATTTTCTTCAAGCTATTGAATAGGAAATAAGGAAGATTGAGAGTTTGGTTTTCAAGGAAATTCATCAATATCCTAATATGATACATGTACATAGAGCCAAAGCGGCCTTCACATGTGATAAATTTCTGAACAATGAGTAATAAAGTGGCCCATTCATCTTTTATTGCATGCACTGGAATTCCTCTTTTGAAAACAGTGATATCCATACCTTGATTTCGGAGGATTGTTCTCCATGCCTCATCACTGATACTTTTGTTTTTGAACCACCGTTCTCCTTCCTGAAGAATTTCTGTGGCTGCTGCTATTGATGCTTCATTAACCAAAAACTTGAGGTCTCCCACTTCTGCTTCCGAGCCATCAAATGATCTTGCAAACGCTTTGGTAACTTTTCTGTGGTAACCCCGGAATTTCTGAATAAAACGCAGCCATTTAGCTTTTCTCAACATCTCTTTTGCTTGTGGAAATCCCTCTATGAACTTCGGTCCTTCCGGCTCTGCCCATAATAATTTTCCCATTTTACTTCTCTGTGCTTCACAGCTTGCCTCTGTGAGGGTTTTAAGCGGAAGTGGAACGATGGAATACACGGAGTCGAGCACAATGATGTGGGGATGTTATCACAAAACGGAAATGAGCACCATACACAGAATGGAATAAGACTGTGGGTGAATATACGAGAATGAGAGTGAGTAAAAGGAACGGAATGGAGTGAAACAGGGAATGAGAATGAGTAGAGTGAGGTTTTGTAAAAACGACAGAGAAACGACAAAGAAGTTAACAAAGCATAATGCATTCAGCCGTATTTTGAATTTTTGGTGGCTGTGTCATAAATATGAACACGTTTCAATCAATGATTATGGAGTTATGCGGCTTGTAAGAGTCCTTTTTCAACTCAAATACGTATCATTATCTTCGGTGGGCTATTTGAACATGAGTAAGAGTCGGAATTTCAATAATGAAGCCGTTTGTGAATAAATGCAAGAGGATAACATAGAGATCGTGGAAGGTTACGGACTGTCAATATAATCATTGCGTGTTATGGGTAGAGCTCATAGTTTAGAATTACATAAAAATGTGTCTTTTATACTATTTGAAATAAAATTTATTCATACCTTTGGAATCCTTGCTTTTGCCCTTGGTCTTCAACTGATTGATCTTCATTAGTGTCTTGAATGTCCCATTGATCCTCTCCTGCATTTTATTTCATGATTTTATGAAAACAACAACTAATTGTACATTCTTTTTGAAAACAGAGTAGTAGCAGCTGCGGAATCTGCTTCTGGCTGCGGAAACTGGAGTCAGCTGCGGAAACAGCTGTCAGCTGCGGAAACTGACACAACTATTACTTGGCTGAAATAGAAATGAACAAATGACAAATGACCAGATGGAAATGGTCATAAAAATATTTTTATTGATGGAATGGATGAGATGAAGTGGAATGAAGTGAAATGAAATGAAATGAAGTGAAATGAAATGGAGTGGGTGGTGAGATAAAATGAAATAAAAGACAGAAATTTTTTTTTGGAAAATATAGAGTGTCAGGTGTCCCTGATTTTCACCCCATATTTTCTGTATAAGACTGCCAATCGATGATTGGTTTTCAGGCTTATACCATTTTTTTTTCTTCTCTTTTTTTTTTTTTCTTTTTTTTTTTTCTTTTTTTTTTTAACTTGAAAAACAAAAACTAGCTTGGTAGAGAAGAAGGATTCTTCTGTACCAGCCTGATTGCAGAACTTTCTTGAAACAACTTGACAAAATCCTCTTTAGAGAGTGGCTTATGATAAACTTTCAATCTATGGCCATTCACTAAAGGAGGAGTTTGAAACTCATCAATGGTCTTGATTCTTACAGCTCCATTGTTAAAGACCTTGTCAATCTCATATGGCCCAAGCCAATGAGTCTGAAATTTCCCTTGAAAGTCTTTAAACTTGGAGTCAAATAACAATGCCCAATCTCCTTCTTAAAACTTCTTCTCTTTGATATATTTGTCATGCCACTTAGTTCTTTGATATTGAACTAGATCGGTTCTTAGAATTGCTTCTTGTCTGATCTCATCTAGCTCATTCAATTGCTCCATTCTATGCTTTTGAGCTTATGATAAGTCCATTCCCAACTGAACTGCTATCTTGAAGGTCTTGACTTGGAACTCAATGGGGAACAAGACTTCTTTCCCATAAACAAGTTCATAGGGAGAATGTCCTGTTGTATTCCTCCATGTAGTTCTGTAGGCCCACAAGGCTTCTGGAAGCCTTTCTGCCCAATCTCTTCTATGTAGATGAGCAGTTTTGGTGATGATACTTTCAAGAACTTTGTTTGTGGACTCCACTTGACCATTTGCTTGTGGATGGTAAGGAGTAGATCTTCTGTGCTTGATTTTGTATTCTTCCATCAACTTCTCCACCAAATTTGATGTGAATTAGCTCCCCTGATCTGTTACAATTTCTCTTGGAACACCAAAGCGAGTAAAAATATCCTCATAAAGAAAATGAACAACTGAATTTTCAGTAGCAGATACTAATGCTTTAGCTTCTACCCATTTAGTAACATAATCGGTGCAAACCAATATATACTTCTTTTGCTTCGATGGTGGATTAATCGGTCCAATGAAATCTAAAGCCCATTTTTCAAAGGGTTCAATGAGTACCTGTGCTTGCAATGGCATTTCATTTGAGAGGGTAGGTTTCCCTACTCTTTGGCAGCTATCACATCTTTTGACATATTGTTTTGCATATTTGAATAGAGAAGGCCAATAATATCCCAAGGAAAGGATTTTATAGGCCGTCCTTTTGTCCGCAAAGTGTCCGCCGCATGGTTCATCATGACATGCCTTAAGAATATCAGGCATTTCATCTTCCCTGACACATCTTCTGATCACAAGATCTGGCCCTGTTTTAAACAATTCGTTAGAAATCCATTAATATCTTGAACTCTCCTGAATAATTTTTCGTTTTTCTCTTGGAAATAAATGTGAAGGTAGTTTCCCTGTAACCAAATAGTTAGCAATATCTGCATACCAAGGGGTCTTAATAGTTACTGCAAACAAATATTCATCAGGAAACTTATCTTCTACGGGAGAATCTTCTTTAGTATTTTGAATTCTAGACAAGAAATCAGCTACTGTATTCTGTTTTCCTGGTCTATCCAACACAGTAATATTGAATTCTTGCAAAAGTAAAAGCCATCTTGTCACTCTGCCATTAGTAACAGGTTTGTTCATTAAATATCTAATTGCAGAATGGTCAGTATGAATAAAAGTTTCATAGCCTGATATGTAATGTCTAAACTTATTAATTGCATGAACAACAGCTAAAAACTCTTTTTCAGTCACAGTATAGTTCAACTCTGTGGGAGTCAAATTTTTACTGGTGTAATAAATGGCATAAGGAATTAAATCTTTTTGACCCAACACTGCTCCAAGAGCTGTATCTAAAGCATCCGTAGAAATATGGAAAGGAAGTTTCCAATTTGGTCCTCTCAAAATAGGTGCTTCAGATATTCTTGTTTTCAAAGTTTCAAAAGCTGATTGACAATCAGGATCCCATTTAAATTCATAGTCTTTTGTAAGCAACTTGAAGAGTGGAGATGCTATTTTAGTGAAGTTTTCTATAAATCTTCTATAGTAACCAGTAAATCCTAGAAAACTTCTAACATCTCTTTGACAATTTGGAATAGGCAACTTGGAGATAACTTCAACTTTTGATCTATCGACTTTAATTCCATCTCCTGAAATATGATGTCCTAAAACAATCCCTTCAGTAAACATCATAAAGCATTTTTCATGGCTTAATGAAAGGTTTGTTTCTTTACATCTTATGAGAACTTTTTCCAAATTTTCTAGTGCCTCTTCAAATGAATTACCATAAACTGTAAAATCATCCATATAAACCTCTACACAATCATGGATTAGATCAGAAAAAATTCCTAGTACTGCTCTTTGGAATGTTGCTGGTGCATTACATAACCCCAAAGGAAGCACTCGGTAGGCAAAATTTCCCCATGGACAAGTAAATGTGGTCTTATCTTGATCTTCAGGTGCTACCTGAATTTGATTATAGCCACTAAAACCATCCAAAAATGAAAAGTACTTTTTACCTGCTAATGTATCTAATACCTGATCAATAAAGGCAAAGGAAAGTGATCCTTCAAAGTTGCTTTGTTCAACTCCCTGTAATCAATGCATACTCTCCATTTACCATTCTTTTTAGGTACTATAACCAAAGGAGAAACCCATCGGCTATCTGAAATTGGATAAATGAAGTTTACATTGAGAAGTTTTGGAGCTCTTCTTTCACTATCTCCATAAGATTTGGATTCATCCTTCTTTGAGGTTGTCTGATTGGTCTACTGTTTTCCTCAATATAGATATGATGGATGCAAGTCTTAGGATCAATACCCTTCATGTCAGTATACTCCCATGCAAATGCGGTAGAATGTTTTTGCAAGATTCTGGTTAGTTCTTCTTGTTGTGACTTCTCCAGATGTTTGTTGATATTCAATGTCTTTTCTGGAAAAATCTCAAAAGCAGAATTACCAAATTCTTCCATAGAGTAAAGAGACATTTGTCTTGATGATAAATATTCTATGTCAGATTCCAACTGAAATTGTGTGGGGTCATATTCTGAAGTTACTTCAAAATTTTCTAATGTGTTCAGAATTTGACTATCCTCACTAATCTCGGAAATGGTAAAGACAGGTTGTATAGTGTTCTCATCATCGACCCATTCATTGTCTCCTATTTCTGTAATTGCTCTTGCGGGAGGATACAAATTGAATTTCTTTGTCGAATTACCATTAGAAATGTACATGTCTCCAGATCTACAACTAATAAAAGCATCAGCTGTGGCCAACCAAGGTCTTCCTAAGATAAGTGGATGTCCTCCTAGATTACTTTTGGGAGTCAAAATCATAAAGTCTACTGGATATTCCCAAGAATCTAAGGAGACTGAAATATCTTCTAATACACCATCTGGTTTAATAACCGATCGATCTGCAAGTTGCAATAAAGTAGGTGTAAAAGAAGGTTAGGAAGTTTTAACTGTTCCATAGTCTGTCTACTCATAATGTTGATAGCAGCCCCTAAGTCAATCAATGTGTTTGGAATTTCTATCCCATTTATATGTGTCTTGACAATTGGACTTCCAGGATCTACATACTTCTGCATGGCAATTTTTCCCATCATAATGTCTGCAATCTTTCCTACCCGGTGGATTCTTCTTGTGTCCTTTAGCTTTCTTCCTGGTCTTTTGAAACTCAACTCCTTTATGGTTTTTGCTAGAATAGGAATTTCTCGAATGGCTTGTAGCAATGGAATCTTGATACAAACATTCTTCAATTCATCTAGAAAATCATACTTAGGCAACAAAATTTGTTTTTCCACCCCCTTATCAATTTGTAGTCTTTCCGGAAAAGGAGGTGTAGATGAAGATACAGGTTACTCAACTATAGGAGTTGTGGATGCTAGCTTTTCTTTTTCTTTTTGAATTTTTGAATTTTGAAGAGATTCTTCCTCAGAACCCTTATTGACTTGAAGAGAGTCCTCCTCAGAGGTATCTTGCTCTTGAATGTCTATAGAAGGTTTTTCTAAAACTCTACCAGATCTGGGTTGTACATCGTTGAGAGGAACAATCATATAGGTAGGAAATTGTTGTCCTTCTACCATATAAGTAGTTTGAGGATTCTTATTGTTAGGATTTGGCAATGGCTGAACTGGAAGTTGATTTGTCTTCTGTTGGTATGGGAGCATGAGTTGAGGATTTGTATTTTTTTGAGAAGGTTGATGTTGTGGAAATGGCAATGAAAGTTGTTGTGGATTTTGGTTTGGAAATTGTGGAGCTTGTTGGTTTTGAAAAGATGGAGGATATTGATAAAATTGAGCAAATCTCCCATAAGGATTTTGCATCCCTTGTACCCATGGCTGATATGAGTTTTGATGTTGGGGCCAAGGTTGTTGCCAAAGAGTCCAATTTGGTGGGGTTTGAAGATTCATAGGGTTATTAAACCCTTGAGATTGTTGTCCCTGCCAAGGTCTCCTTGCGACAAAACAGAGAGATTCTACTGAATTTGGATCTTCTTGAAAAACAGCTTTGAGTCCGGGGATTGAAGGACAATCCTTGATCTCATGATTTTCTGAGCAAATCATACATGTTTTTACAACTTTTGCATCCAAGGGACATTCCCTTAAAGCATGTTTCTTTCTACATTTCGGACAAAAGATGGCTAAAGCATCTGTTTCTGCTTTCTGCTTGTTTTGGATTTTAAGGGTGTCTAGTTGTTCACTAAGACCCCCTAAGATATCAGTTTTAAACTCATGAAGCATATTACCAATCTCTGCCCTACTTACTGATCCAGTTGCAGATTTGTTAGCCCTAATAAGAGAAGAATCCCTAGGCCCTTTTCCAGTTTTAGATCTTCCCCTTGAGAATTGGATACATAGTTCTGTTATATCATGAAATGTGAGTTGAGAAATGTCTCCTTTACCCATCATGTTTAAAATGTCTATCCATTCATCTCTAATGGTTTTTAATAGGAGGGCTTTCAAGGTTTCATTATCTAAGTTGCTCATCTTTGCTCTTTTCAAGTTGTATTGAATTCTTTCAATTAAGTCTTCCAAATTTTCATCTTCTTTTTGCATCATTTTGAATACCTCATCCTTATGATTGGTGGGCATACAATAGTCCAAGTATCTATCCAAAAATGTTTGCTTCATATCATTCCAAGTCCTGATAGATTGAGTGGCTAGTCCCATGAACCATTTCAAAGCAGATCCCTTCAAAGTTGAAGGAAACAGTTTGAGTTTTTGAGAATCTTCCATATAGTCATAAGTTCGGCACACTACTTCAAACTCAAACAGAAATGTTTCAGGATCTTCACTTCGTAATCCATAAAAGTTAGGGAGAGCAGATGGTGAAATATTTTTCATTGTTGCATGAGTTTCCTCATCAACTATAGGGAATCCAAGAAAATCGTCCCTATTTCTACCATTATTTCCTTCACCATTGTTATCTTCATTATCTCCTCCTCCTCTACCTCCACCTCTATTTATTACTTCCTCTACCATGATAGTTTCTTTAGAGTCCTTATAGTCCTCTAGTTCTTCTATCAAGGAAGGATGAGAGAAAGTTTCTTTGTTTTCTAAGTAGGCTTTAGTAAGTGGTGTAGGAGAATCCTCTAATTCAGCTGTTCTTTGGCTTCCAAAAATCTTAAGGCTAGGGGTAGATGATGGTGAATCTGGTCTATGCCTTGAAGAAGATGGAGTTGTGAAAATTGAACTCTTGGCTTTAGCTATAAACCTTCCCCTAGAATCTCTTGCTCTATGCATGTCATTTTTTATATTTTTTAATAAAAGTTGGGCTAATAATTCTCTTTCTGATCTTCCAGATCACACTAGGTGCAAGAAGAGAGCATACTTAAGAAATTACTAAACCAATAACTCTCTTTTCTGATCCTCCAGATCACACTAGGTGAAAGAGGAGAGCATACTTCAAGAAGTTATCAAGTTTTCCCTTCTTTTATGATTTTATGTGTTTTTTTTTTTAAGAAATTGGCTACCTAGTTACACTTCCCCGGCAACGACGCCAAAATGTTTGGTCAATTTAGTGTGTTCTAAATTGCTGCATTTAATTGTCAATCCGGGAATCGTAAGCTGATGAAGTGCGGCGCACTATATGTGCAAGATAACCTCTTTCTTAACTTTTTGTCGTTTATGGTCTTTCTAAGGTGAAATGGAAATTCTAAAGTGAAAAACAAGTTTGGTTATAATTGTTCAAGAAAGTGATATCCCCTATAATGATTTACCAATCTCGAAACTTTAAAAGCAAATTGAAATTACAAATGACAAAAGAAAGTAAACTGCTGAAATGGAAAGTGCTGTTAATCTAATGAATCAAAACAAGAAACTAGTGAATATGAAAACTAAACTATTCTTGCTGCCAACTGAACACAAAAGAAACTACGCTTATGGAAATTCAAAATTGCAATGAAAGAAATCTAAATCGGATTACATCAATTCATTTTCTGACCCTTCATCATTAGACCAGCTATGACTTGCGGAAGTAATCATAAACAACTTGTGTAACTGATATTTAATTTGCAGAAAGTAAACTAATACTAAGCCATACACACATGATTCAATCCCTCGCCATCAATCCAGCTGTGGCTTTCGGAGGCAATTGAAGATGTCATACATGATTCAATATATCTAAGTTTGCGGAAAAGAAACTAATACTAAACTACACACTTCATCATGCAGCCCCTCACCATCAGTCCAGCTGTGGCTTTCGGAGGTAGCTGAAGACACTATGAGTAGCTTAATATATCTAATTTTGCAGAAAGGAAACTAATACTAAACTACACATCTCATCATACAGCCCCTCACCATCAGTCCAGCTGTGGCTTTCGGAGGTAGCTGAAGACACTATGAGTAGCTTAATATGTCTAATTTTAACTACTGAATCAGATAAAAAAAACTGAAGTGCACAAGACAAAACTGAAGTTAAACAAAGACTGTGAAAGAAAACTAGCAGCGGAATAATATCAGTTTCATATCATTAGCAAAAATACTATGAAAATGCCCCGGGCTGTCTACCTAAAACCTGCACAAGAAAACTGATCAGTGATTTAACAATCATAAAAACATAAAAGACAGGAATGCAATGGAAATTACAGAAATGTATGAACAGAAATAAAACAACTATGAAATATGAACATGTAATGAGTTATGATACAATGATTGCTTAAAGAAAGGAAATGAAAAATATATACATTAATACACAGAACCTCGGCTGAGCAGGGGCCCTCTACGCAGCTCTGGTATGATCTTCAAACACGAATTAAGTTATGAAACAGAGTTTTTCACATTAAAAAGAAAGTCATTACAGGCTGGTGATATTACGGCTCAAGGCAGCGTAATCACCACATAACAGAGTACGCACATCAACTTAACAGATATATCAACTAACAACTATCAACTCACATTCCCTAACTCTACGTGCGTATGCAAACGCTCTTTATAAAGCAATAAAATGTAACTGTCTCCTGAAGTTTATGATAGCAGCCAGCACGTAGACCACTAAGGCCACGGATTTAGGAGTATGGCCATGTTGGAAAACAGATCTATGGAAGGTGGGCGCTTAAATTCAACTCCAGAACTTTGCACAGATGTCGATTTACCTCCGTAAGCTTGGAAACAGCCGTATGGATGTTTCTATGCCACAAAACAGAGTCCAGCCGACATAGAACTCCACAGTTGACTTCCACGTGGATGGCTTTGACCGCGGATTTCCTTGACGAATTTACTTGAACCAATAGGACATGAACCATGTCCTTGTCATTCCTAGCCTGCCCATGTGGCTCGTTTCCTTCGTTGACACCTGTAACATTGATTTCCACAAAATAGCTGCGGAAAGTTGCAGCGGCTGCGGAAAGTGACAAGTTTCCGCAGCTGTATGAACAAAATCTAAATCAAATATAAAACACACAAACATAATTAAAAACCATGTTAGATACCCTTTGGCACATGATATTTGACAATTTTGGAGGTTTAGGTGAGTGAAAGAGATATGGAAAAGTGTATGGAAGAGAGACAAATTCGGGACTCAACACCATGGTGATCCATGGATTGGCCATCCAATCCATGTTTGTTTCAGATCTGATCTGCTGTTCTATCACATGATTCAAATATTTCTGAATATTATTATAGATCTGCAACTCTAGATCTCATATCTACTCTTGTACTTTCATGTTTTGCACAAAACCCCAAGGGGAATGTATAGATGAGCTTTTCTTGTATACAGATCTGAATTAGATCTATATTTTTGTATACAGATATGCTCTAGATATAATTTGTAATATACTACTGCTTCAGCACATTAAAATAATGCTGTCAATTTTATTCATACATTTCTTGTGGTTGTAGCACCTCATTTCTGAGGATTTATTCCTGTATAGTCTTTTACTTTCTCTTGTACACTATATGGGCTGTATTTTAAATCTGATTTGCTGATGTACATGTGACATTTGAGCCTCTATATTGGCCTCCTACTTTACTTCAGTGGAACTGTGTTATTTCTGAAGCAGTTTGTTGCATATAGCTGCAGCCCCTTCATTGGGTGTTTTCCAGCCATACTAGGTGGTGGGAGGTCTGTTTACCTCACCTAGTTTGATTTGTTTTTTCTCTCCTTTTTGATTTAGAAACTAGATCCACTGATCTAAGGGATATACAAGCTGAAAACTCATTTCATTGCACCAATTTGTGAAGAGTGTGTTATTCCAGCAGGCATTCCTGAGCAGTCTCATTTTGGGATATTACAATTTCACTCTTCGATATTTTCTTATGTAGATTCCATTTTTGGTTTCCTATCCACATCACTAAAATTAAATAGTTCCTCCATAGGGACAAGTCCTCTAGGCAAGGTGTTGTCTCTGAATTCCAGTACTTCAAATTCCTTATTTTCTGGATCTTCATGCATCTTTGTTCTATGTATATCTTTATTTGCTGAAAAAATTAATATCAGAATTATGAGGAGTTTCCTCCCTGCACATTTTCTCTTTAATGGAGCAATCTTCTTCACAATATAGGTCAAAATTGGAATCTTCAAACTCACCCTTATATTGCAAGAAATTCTAAATTTGTTTGTAATTTACAAAGACTTTCCAATATCTCATATTGTCAGGAACAGTTGGGCAGTGTTTTACTTGCACTATATATTGTTTGTTAGGATGAGGTAATTGAAAAGAGCCAACTAAAAATGCTAACCCATTAGCTAGGATATTCTAATTTCTTGGAATTGGTGCAAAGTCATATTATTCAAAGGTTTTCAGGAGGTTAGGGGCAACATTCTTGTATGCTCTCAATCTGGGATGCTTAGCTAAATACTCTCCCTTGATTTTTTTAATGATCGACTCAGAATCCCCATGAATAGAGATTATTTTGCCTCCTAATTTCTTCAGTAGTTGTAAACCCAAAAGGAGTGCCTCATATTCTTCTATATTGTTTGTACACTAAAATCTTAGATTGTAAGAATGCCCTTCTGCGTAGTTATTTTTAGTATTGCATACCCACACCCTTGCTCCTGAGCTAACTTTTCCACAATAACCATAAAAAATTATGCTCCAAAAAGGTTTAGGTTCAGTTTTGTGTTGCACCATTTCCATTTGGTCAGACTATTCTCTCTTCTAGTCTTTCTCTTCTCCAAATACTTTTTCATTAATATTTTCATCATTATAAAGAATAAATGAATCAAGGTTGGAGTGGATAGAGTACAAGGTGTAGTTATGAGGCTTTTCCTGACTTCTCACCATGTATTTCATTAGAGTCTCCCTATAAAATCTCCTTTGTTGGCCAAAATTTGGTATGGTAGCATAATTCATATCCATTTGGAGGGTGCCTGATATCTTGGATCCCCATGAGCGTGATAAAGCATAGCATATTTAGGAGGGATGTCAGCCACCACTATATCCATCACTAGACTCTTGGCTGGTATCTGGGCTAAGGTAATAAAAAGATATTTAATGAGACCTAGACATTTCACTTTGCTCGAGTCAAATGAGTACAAGTATTTATAGGATCTAGTTATCTCCATGCCAAGTTTCTCCATAATTTCCTTTGGCATGAAATTATGAGATGCACCTGAGTCCATCATGGAATTGTGGAGGATTTTATCACGAACATTCAAACTGAGATCAAATTGGGGAACACCTCCCTCCTGGAATTAACCTTCTACTTCTGACCCAAACAAAAGTCTAGGTTTTTCATCATTTATATTGAAAATATCATTAATTTCTCCTATGTTCAATGCTTTTAGGAAATGGGACCTATATACATCTTGGTTCACCAATTCAGTGAGAGGGACAAATATTTTTATTTTGGAAATTTCATTCTCAATGTTTGTAATATCCCAAAAGGGAGAATGTAGTAATACTTAAACACAATCTAAGAACTGCAACTAAGTAAACAATAAATATCAAGACAACGTCATAATTTAAAGATAAGTTGAGCCATTTTATTATATGGAGATGAATCAGTTACACAATGTTCAGCAAATGAGTAGATCTAGCCCAAGGGAAGGCCTAGAATCACCCTCGAATGGTGTTGCAACTAGCATTGCGTAACTGGTGAGATTACAAAAGAAATACTCAGTTGTCCCTGCTGCTACTGATATACATGTAAATGATGCAAAGGAAAATGTAGATCTAGGGAGCTTATGAGCTCTGATGATGCCAAGATTCAAGATCTGGCCAATGTGATGGGTTCCCAAGATAACCCAGAAAGGACTTTCCAAATCTACAACTCTGGAAAATCACCCTCTTAGGGTTTGATACTTAATCTTCTTGGACTACAGATCTGAAGCTATATCTGACAAATAGATGGCTGAAATATGTCACAAAATTAGATCTAATCTTCAAGGGTTGATCCCTCCTTCAAATCTTCAAGCTAGAAGCTCTAGATCTAGCTTCCCAATACTCCAATGATGATTACAGTTGTTGCAACAAAACTACGTTGTAAGGTAAAGAGAGGCTCTATTCCTATTGAAATATGCTGCAATAAACTCCGAGCTAATGGAAATAATGATGGCAAGGTGAGGGGATGATCCCTCATAGGATTACTAGCTGAAATGCTAGCAACTTCCTTCTTCCTTTGGATCTGCAATAATGGACATTGTAATTCCTGAAGGGATTACTGCTGCTAGGAGGTCAATAAATTTTTCCCTGATGCCAAATCTAAAATGAAGCCCTCGAAATTTTGATCTCCAAGCCCAAGGTGATAGGAATAATCCTTCATCGGTTCCTCAACTAAAATGTTGAAGGACAACCTCCTCCTCTCAAACTGATCTTCAAAAATCTGCAATTTCTGAATATGAATGTTCTTCAGAAAAGTAGGAAAATATATGTGGCACCAATGCCTGATGTAGAATGAAGTACAATACTCTTTCCAGAGCTACTCAAAGAAAGAGGTGGGATTCTATACTAGGAACACCCTGTGCTAAACAGCACTTGCAATCTTTGCTAAATAGCCCAAGAAAGCAATGGAATGTCACATGAAAATTCTAGATCTAAACAGACCTCAAAATCCATAATCAATAGCCTCTCTTCATTCTTGCCTTCAGCTTCTTTATATAGTGCTTGAGCCTTCCCATGCCTTCGCCTTCATCTAAACTGTGTTGTGCATGTGGACAAAATCCTCCATGTTTGACTGCGCTGTCTATCCAAATCACCCATCATGACTAGGTGAAATTTACACCCTCTCCATCATGTGTGCATTAATTGCACAACTTCCTCCTTCATCTCATCATGAATGCTCCATGATCTTCTGTTTGATCCCTTCCAAGATCTTAGTTGACTGCGATGGAGGGATGGAAGTGCAATATGCGATACGCGATATCGCAATCGCAATATTGCAAAGCCGGAGGGATAGTGTAAGTGTTGTTCAGGAGAGGGCATGATATGCGATATGCGATAGCATAAAAACTGCGAAATGCGAAATGCAATGGGATGATGTGGTGGTAGGGCTGGTGGCAGAGTATGAAAATGATTATCACAATCGGTGTTTGGAGCGGTAAGTGTTAGCGGGAACAAAATAAAACAAAACAGCAATGAAACTATCAGAAGAAGAACTAACTAAATGAAATAAAAAAAACTAGCTAAATGACAAAAAGGAAAGAATGAAAACAAAAAAGAAGTTGAGGCACATGGTTGGGCCCTAACCCACGAGCCTCGCTCCCTAAAACTAGATCAGTAAAATAACATCTGAATACTCATTGCATCACAAAAAATATAGTCTTATTACATCCCGAAGGTCTTAAACAACAAAATTGTAATAGCTTGCAGAAAAAGTTCTGAATGGAATCGAATGGACCAGAATCGACCCCAATTAGCTCTTGATCAGCTTTATTTATCCTCAAGGGCAGCTACCGATAGCTCCCTAGAAAATAGTGATTGAGTCCATTTTGACTTCAAGTAAACCATAGATTGAGTGCACATCGTCTTCAGTTTTCTTGGTTGCCTTTGATAGTTAAGGAGGGTGGACAAACCCCTTGAATCACTCCAAGATTTCTCAATAATTTCCTAATATTGTGCTCATTTATTCTTCAATCTTGATCTTCCAGTGGCAGGGAGAAATTCTCTAAATTATCTCGTTCTCCAAATCTTCATAATATTCCAAATATTCTCACAATATTCTACAAAAATAACCAATATTAGGCACAAATATGCAATTACCTTTAAACCTTCCTAAGAAAATATTAAAGGATAAGAAAACATTATTAAGTGTATAAGGAGAGATTTAATATATCTTTTATGTGTATAAGGAAGGTTAGATGGGCCTTATTTTATGTCTAATTTAGAGGCCCATCATTTGTGCGAAAGGGAAGGCTCCTACAGCTGAGTGCATAGAGACGTTAGAAAGTCTCCAGCTGAGTGCGCAAGGTGGAAAATGTTGTATTGAGAAGATCTAAAGTAATAAAAGAAGACTTTGAAGACGAATCTATGATCTTTACTCAGGTGTTTGTTTTATCTATATTTTGATGTTATTTGTTCCAAATTAGGGTTTTTATATATATTCTCATTGTGAAGTCCAGCTTATTGTTTCTTATGTTGATTAATACATGTTAAAGTAGAATCACACAGTTTGAAATCTAGTTAACTATTGGTGCCCCATGATTTGCAAGATTGGAAAAAACAAATCTACAGGGGACCACATCATACCACTTTAGAGTCCAAGTACCTAGCCTTCGTGGGCTTAGAGAGCGCTCTCTCTATGTTTATGTTTAATTGATTTATCTTTATGCTTATGTTTTCTGATTTTAGGCTAGTTATGAAGTTTGGGTTTGTTTGTTTTGTTTGATTGGTTGTTTGATTAATTGATTGATTGTTTCAGTTGAATAGATAAACTGTGAGAAACATTAATCCATTGGGCTATGGAGTCATAAAATGTTTTAATTGTACATCAACTCTGCAAGGGTTTTCATAAGGCAAGCTAACTATATCAAGTGGATCTTTTTATATTAGATGAAATATGAAATGACAACAATTTGTGAATTTAGTAAAACTAAAGGGAAATTAAGAATCCTCTAACCATACCTCAACAAGAAAAGCCTTTGAGATAACTGTTTAAGAGTAACTAAAGAGCAGGGCAAACCATAAATTCCTTAGCTAAACTCTACTAAGTAAACTTCAAGGAAACAAGCTAGGTGGAACTAAAGAGCAAGACACCCCTGAATTCTCTAATCAGACCTTGCAGAAGAAAACATAAAGATAATAGAAACAGACAGAGTTAAGCTGCCCAAACAACATATCTTAATCTAAAATTTATGTTCTATTATCAAAGAAATGATGGACAATATGGAAAACAGAAGAGAAACATTGACAAATAAAGATAACATCACCATTAAAATAGCTCAAGAATCCTGTGAACGTGCTTGTATTAATGATTTCCAAAATAGTTACAATACTCCAGTGTAATAATCTCTGCAACTCTGAGTCTGATCAAATCTAGCCTAGCAGCCAATCAACTAGCCCACCAACCAACCAACAAGAATAATGAACAATACATGCAGTATTTATCTGCAGATGAGGAGGTGATCCTAATCTAGGGTTTCAGGTTGTAGTTATTACATAGTAAATGTAATCTTGACCTTTGAGACCATGCAAGGCCCAAGGCAAAATATCACTGACTAACTTGCTGTAATAATAACTTTTAACTTAATTACTGAGCTATCTTTAGGATATTTTTGACTTTTTGGCTTTTCATTAACTTTTACAATAACTGCTGAGTAGCTTAAAATATCTCTAACTGAAGCATTAACTAAGGTAGCTTATTAAATTAAAACTAGGCTGTAGGTGGCCAATGCGTTTTGAAGAAGTAAAGGTTGATTTGGCCTTTGTGATTCGAATCTATCTTCTTCATTGATTTTCTTCTTGATTTGTTATTAAACCTCTGATTTATTTTCCTTTATCCTTGATTTGTCTTCTAAAATACGGTTTCTCATTCTGCTCTTCCATCCGTTCTTTTGTCTTCTCTGTCTTTTCTTTCTTTATCTCTGCTCCTTGACTGATTTTATCCTTGATATTTTTGTGATTTTGTATTTCCTCTATCTTAATTTTTGCCTTCTAACCATGTCTTTTACCTTTAACCTCTGATTTAAACTTTTAATCCCTTTACCTTTCAATACCACGGTGAACTATTTGATTGTGTTCTTCGTTTTCCTTCTATCTCTGCATATTGAAACATCTCTTGCTGCCTCTTATTTGATTGAATGATCATCAATGGTCATGATCCATTGATGATTTCAAACTAATTTTGTGCTCTTATCCTTTAATGAACAAAAACTTCTAAATCATCATTCAGAGAGTCTTGTTTAAGCAATTTTTGGGATTGGAAACATAAATTATGCATTTCCCGACACATACATCACCTGCACAATTAAAAAAAATTCATTAATAAAATTTGTGCTATGGACAAAGTCTGGATAATGGAAATTTTTCATTTTTTCACTTATTTGGGGCTTTTCGGGTTTTCAAGAGTGTTTGCAGAAGTTTCATGGTGGCTCGAAGGCTATCACAATGATACAGGATTCGAACAATTTTCAAATGGGCCAGTGGTTTTGGGTTTTGGCGCGAGGGCGGGTTGGTGGTTTTCGCATGGGGCATAGGTGGTAAATGCTATTGGGTGGAGGGCATGTGATAGAATTTATGGAGTGACACGTGGCGGATGGCAGAGGCATGAATACTGCCCATATCACAAGGTTTGGGGTATTGTAAATGGTGGAAAGTTGGGAGTGCAATATGGGCTAAGGACCGTCGGATCAGGAGGGCGGAGATCTAATGATGATCAAGATTGGATGGAGCAGCTAGTAGGTTTAGACAGTGGGGCCCGGGGGTATACAGAGCAGAGGGTTCGTTATAGGCGGGGTTTGTATAATGTGGGGCCCAGGTTATATGGCCATGGGGGGTAAAAGCTTTAGAGTAGGGGCTTAAAGCATATAAGGGGTGTCGGGGGTTGTATATAATGGAGTTAAGTCTTTAGAGTGAGGGTTAGAAATATAAAGGGGGCAGGTAAAATAAAACAGAGTTTTATTTTAAGAGGTGGGTCCCGAATAATATAAAATTTAGTTTTTTAAAACAATGTAAAAGGGGTTTTTTACATTGTTTTGATGAAAGAATGGAAATGAATGAAGGGGAGGGTTTTTGTGAGAAAAATGGGGTTTTAGGAAGGGGAAAAGGGTAAAATATGGGGAATAAAGGCCAAACCTGGAATTTTCAGAGTAAAAGAGTGATCTGAATAGGTAAAGTGAGAGATAGTGAATGGGTTAAATGAAGATAATAAAGGCAGTGAGATTTATGAAAATAAAATGATAGTCGGGGAATGTTTATTTTCAGCAGATTGTAGAAAATCCATAGTCATCTAGTGATACTGTAGAATACAGGAGAATAATAGTGGCCCTAGCTGGTGAGGGCAGCTCCTTTAGGAGGTGTAAAGAATCGTAGATCTCAGATCTCTGGATTTTGTAGATCAGTGCCTTATCCATTGGGCTAGTTTTCCATTTTTTTAATGCTAATCTGTTGCAAATTTTTGTTACTATGATCTTCAAAAATTGACAACCATGCTTCCTGAAAATAAATTCTTCCTACCCATCATTCTATTCTAACATTTTTTCTTCATTCTTTTGGGTGCATTTGGACTTGTAAACCCCTGACATCATTTTTATTTTGAAAGAAAAAAAACTATGTATTTCTACCCTTACATCTTCCAAAGGCTCAGATTATACTGATGAGATCTTTTATTTCTCTAGCTAACTACTTATCTGTCAAGATTAAACAGTTTGATAGATTTTTATTCACTAACTATCAACATGAAATTTAAAGCATGACTGAATCAAGATTAAACAGTTTGATTGTCATGAATTGTGGCATTGGGACAAGTTGCACACAATATTATTCTGCAAAAATTAACAACTAACTAAGGGCTTTGGTTTTGAATCTTTCATTTCTCACTCATCCCTCTCTTTTGGTTCAGATTAATACTTTGGAACCAATGTCATTTCCTATCAACCTACTAATAAGCCAAGTTTAAACGGTTTGGAAAATCTTTATTTTCTAACTTATCAGCAAAAATTGAAAAATTGTCCAATCATGATTAGGATGTATGATTGAACAAGTCTTTTTCAAAAAGAAGTGGAATTTGGACTTGCACACTTTCAGAAATATTCTTTTTTGTATGGGGCTTTACCTTTTTCTTTTTATCTTCCCTCTTTTCTTCTTTTCTTTCTTTCTTTTTGTATCAATTTTCTGAATTTTTTGTTTAGACAATGTTATATTCCATGAAAAAAATTTAAAACTGAGATTCTCAATTGAAATAATTCTTGAGCATCCTCCCATTGATAGGATCTCAAAAAATTATTTTTTAGCCATTTATTGCAGGAAAAATGCATTATTACTTCTTGCAGAATGGATTATGTATGGACCCTTCCACAAGTTGTCAAATTTTCCATGCTTGCCTTTGTCCTCTCTTCTTGAATCCCACTTCAAAACTTTGTCTCCAATGCTGAAATCATTTTCCTTGGTTCTTTTGTCAAAAATCTTCTTGATGTTTTTTTTGTACTAGTTGTGTCCTATTGTACACTTCTTCTCTAGTTTGCTGCAACTGAACAGTCTAATTTATCCTTCTTTGTATGTCATTTTCTTCGGACTGAACTTCTTGAATGAGCTTCATTACTAGCACTCCCAATATTGTTGGGAAGATGACATCTCTTCCATAGACTAGCTGATAGGGAGACATATCAATTGATTTCTTATTTGTTAGCCTATGTGCCCATAGGGCATGAACTAGTTTGTTGTGCCATGATTTCTTGTTTTCCTCCAGCAATTTTTTAATGATGTTTACCAAGATTTTATTTGAGAATTCAGCCAATCCATTACCTTGAGGGTAATAAGTTGTAGAGTGCCCCAAAGTGATGTGATATCTGTGGAAAAAATCCACCATTTTCTTGGATCTAAAAGCAACAGCTTTGTCAGTAATGATTTTTCTAGGATAGCCAAACCTAGACAAAATGTTATATTCAAGGAATTTGATAATAAATGAGACTGTGGAAGTCCTAGAAGGGATGGCTTATATCCATTTTGTAAAATATTTAGTTGCAGTAAGGATCCATTTATGCTAGGCAAAGGAGGCAGGGTGGATTTCTCCAATGAAATCAAGACCCGATTATTGAAAAGGAGCTTCAACAGAGATAGGTTGTAATGGCAAGGGCAGCAATTTTCTTTTTCCCTCAAATATTTGGCATTTATGGGAGGCAATTTCCATTTTGTGGATGTCTTGGAAGAGGGTAGACCAATAGTAACCAACTCTAAGGATTTTATTGACAATGGTTTTCCAATAGAAATGACCTCCACATTCTCCTTCATGGAACTCATTCGTAATCCTATCAGCATATTTTTCATGCAAACATTTAAGCAATACACCACCAGAATTCTTCCAATATAAAAAAAATTTTAGAATGCATAAATTCACAGCCTTTAGTTTCAGGAATCTGGCCTTTGTTTTGGACAAACCAGGAGGAACATTTAGATTAAAAAGAACATATAATCAGCATACCAGGGTGAGTTCAGAAATGCTTCCTCAATAGGTAGAGTCACCAACTCCTCTTATTCATCCAATGAGTGAATCATATTGATGTCAAGTGCTTGAAAATTTGTTTCAACCATGAGTTTATCCAGTCCTTGCCCTTTGATTAGCTTGGTGGGCTTTATTTCCAGATCATATTCTAAGATGACAGCAATCCACATACCACTTTTTCCATCAGGATCTTGTGTCAAGATGTATTTAACCACTGTGTGAGGTACAAATGCAATGATGTGTGAATGAAGAATGTAGACTCTGAAATATTTTAGTGCTTTGATTAAGGCAAAAGCCTGCTTTTCCATAATGTTATATTTCAGAGGTGCATCTCTTAATGCTTGGCTGAAGAATGCTATGGGATGCTCTTGTCCTTCTATATTTTTCTGTAATAAGACAGCAACAACTGTGTTCTGATGTAAAGGAGAAAATGAAGAAATATTTGGTGAAGTTAGGGTTGATCAGAACTGGTGTTTGTGTAAGTTCTTGCTTCACCAAATCAAAATATTTCTTTGCTTCTATGGTCCTTTTGACTCCTATTTCTTTTTTTAGCATGTTAGTGATGTTTCTTAGGAGTTTTGCAAGGTTTGGTATGAACCTTCTTGATCTGAAAATGAAACTATTTGAATCTTTTGTGCAAAGTATCCATTTTCAGTTAATTAAGTGTGCAAAGTGTCCTCCCTGTCTTGCAATTTAAACAAAGTATTTTTGGTAACTATTTCTGAGTTTTTGTGTGAGGGAATGTTAATTAAAATTATTTTTTAATATCTTAAATCAGAAATACACAGCAGATGAATTTCACCATCACATAACACAACAACATGATGAGGCAGTTCACCCCTCCTGGGCTACATCTACCGGGTCCAAGGCTCCCAATGGGCATGTCCTTGCTCTATTAAGTTGCTCAAAATGGTATTACGGTGAGAAAAATGCCTAAACAGGAAAAAACAGCTGTGAAAATGACTTCAGAAGACATAAATAAGCTAATAATGACTTTTGTTTCACCTTAAACAATGAAGTATAGCCCAATACAGCTCCATTTCCCTGATGGCCCTGGTGGCTCTCCAAGCTTCCCTAAAGAAAAAATGGTTGTAGAACACCTATGTTCACTCTGAAACCTATCCCAACCTCTCCAGAATGCTTATAATAGCTAAAATTGACTAAAATTTTGTCTTGTTTGGTCGAAAATGGAGAAATTTATGATCAAAACAAATTTTTCCTAGTGGCACTAAAAATCCTCCTCCAAAACTGGAGGAACTCCAGTTAAAGCCAACAAAATAGTCAGAATTGCGAAAATAGTTGAAACTGCACTAACTTTGGGGGCAACGTTAATTTTAACTGCCAATGGTGACACGTTCACATGCGAGAAAACCGGACAGTTTCCGCTGGCGGTTAAGTCATTAACCCGCACCCCTGGTCGTAGCCCAAAGGTCGCATGACTATGGGGCTAGCACCCGAGGGCTTAACCATTTTTTTTACCATCATTTGAAAGGGGCTTAGCCCTTGGTTCTGCATCTGGTCACGGGGTCTTCTGAACTTAAGCCCTGAGGGCTTATCTCTTAACTCTGCCCATTTATTCAAATGACTTGCACGTTGCAACTGACCCAAATGTGTTCAGGTCGTGTCGACCTCATGACTTGTTCAACATGACCCGAATACGTTCAGGTCGGGTCGACCTCTACCCACCAATTAATCTTTTAACAAGAATTTAACCATAGGCCTGGGGCCACATGGTAGCCTCTGGGTAGGCCATGTGGCACCCTGTAATAGGCCCTCAAAACCTTAATTAAAAAATGAAATTTGCCACACAATTTTTCTGAAAATGACAAATTTTTTTGTGTTCAAAAGTCCTGTTTGAAGGTTATTGTGCAACTTCAAACTTCAATATCTTTCACATACGACATAGGATTTGAGTGTCATTCACGGCGTCAAAATCGCAGCGATGAGGCCTATCTGGTCGTTCAGGTTGCAACCAATTCTGAGCAGTTCCATTTTTGAGCATTTTTTCCACTTGGACATGATCACCTGATCACACCTCCCCATTGGGAAGCTTTTGGACCCCAAAAGCCTTCAATTTCATTTTAAGAAGATGAGGGTATAGATCCTTCACCTTTTCCACCTCCATCCATTTTTCCTTACTCGGTTTGCTGCCTTTAAGACCAACCCGAACATAATCAACATTTCCCCTCCACGAAGTGTGTGTCCTTCTGTCATGGATAGCATCCTCTTTTAGCTCATCCAAAAAATCTAGTAAGAAATCCTCCATGGATGGCAGCTGAATGTCACTTTCATAATCATCAATTAAAGGAGGTTCATACAAACGTAAATTTTCCACATTCACAACAGAATACATTTGCATATATGAAGGAAAATCTAGCTGAAAAGCATTATTTCCAACTTGTTTAAGGATCTTGAATGGACCATAATGAATAGGCTTCATCCTTTTACCTTCTCCTTGCATTCTTTCCTTACTAATATGCAGCCATACCTCATCTCCTTCTTGAAACTTATGATCAAATCTGAGTTTTTCATGCCTCTCCTTGTACTTACCTTGACTTTTTTCAAGCTGTTCTTGAGCCTGCTTATGTATGAGCTGAATTTTTTCAATGAACATGCGAGATTTCTCAATGTCACTATGCCCATCAATGGAAACATCCTTCTCAAGAATGAAATCTAAAGGTGACTTAGGAAAATGCCCAAAGCAAGCTTCAAAAGGTGAAGTATTTGTAGAAGAGTGCTTGGCTTGGCTGTAAGCATGCTGAATGTAATGCAAGTGCTCATCCCAAAGCTTGGGATGCTTGCTGCAATAACCTATCAAGAGATGTACAATGGTTCTGTTCACTACTTCTGTTTGGCCATCTATTTGCGGATGGAAAACAGTACTCTTCTTCAACTTGGTGTCCATCATCTTCCATAAATTGGACCAAAAATTCCCAACAAATCTGGAATCCCTGTCACTAACAATAGAAGTAGGCAAGCCATAGTGAATCCATACATGTTGAAAATATAAATCAGCAGTTTGGTCAACAGTTATAGATTTCTTACATGGCATAAGAATACACATCTTGCTGAATCTATCAACTACTACATAAAGATAATCATGCTACTTTCTAGATAATGGTAGACCTCCAACAAAATCCATAGAAACACTTTCCCATGGTCTAGAAGGTACCGGCAATGGCGTATATAAACCAAGCTTCCTATTTCTAGGATTGCTTGTAGCACATAATGAACAACCTCTAATGAAAGGTGAAACACTATCTACCATGTGAGGCCAATAACAATACCTCTGTAAATGTGCCACTGTTTTTCTTACCCCGAAATTTCCAGCAATAAGAGAAGAATGAGCTTCTCTCATGATGCTTAGTCTCTCCCCCTGTGGTATACATAACTTTCCCAGATGAAATAACAAATTATTATGCAAATGATAATCATTCTCCTCAACATGATTCCCTTCACTCAAGTTAGCATACACATACTTAAAATCAACATCTGATGCATATTGTTCTATGTAGCTCTCATGTACAATAGAATCATTCTTAAGTAAAGTAGTAGCACTAATAATAGGCCTTGAAAGCATATCAACAACTTTATTGAAAATACCTTTCTTGTACCTTATTACCAAGTGAAATTTTTGTAGGAAACCCATCCATATGAAATGTCGTGACTACCGCAATTTACTTTGCAATTGCAAGCACTGTAAAGGTTGATGGTCAGTATGAACAACTGTTTCTTTGCACATCAAATAGTGTTTCCACTTTTTGACTCTTTGTACCAATGCATACAACTCCTTATCATATGTAGGATAATTCACAACAACACCATTAAATGTCTTAGAATGAAATTCTCGGAGACTGCCACGTGGCCCGAGGCCTATGGTTCAAGTCTTGTTAAAAACGTAATTGGTGGGAAAAGGTCGACCCGACCTGAATGTATTCGGGTCATGCTGAATGACTCATGGCAGCAGGCGGAGGTCGACTCGACCTGAACGCAGTTGGGTCAGTTGCAACGGGCAAGTCGTTTGAAAAAACGGGCAGAGTTAAAAGATAAGTCCTCAGGGCTTAAGGTCGGAAGACCCCGCGACCAAATGCAGAACCAAGGGCTAAGCCCCTTTCAAACGGCAGTAAAAAAAATGGTTAAGCCCTCGGGTGCTAGCCCCATAGTCATGCGACCTGCAGGCTATGACCAAGGGCATGGGTTAACGACTTAATCACCAGCGAAAATCGTCAAGTTTTCTCGCATGTGAACGTGCCACCACTAGCAGTTAAAATTAATGTTGCTCCCAAACTTAGCGCGATTTTGAATTTTTTGGAAATTCTGACTATTTTGGTGGCTTTAACTGGAGTTCCTCCAGTTTTGGAGGAGGATTTTTAGTGCCACTTGGCAAAATTTGTTTTGATCATAACTTTCTCCATTTTCGACCAAACAAGACAAAATTTTAGTCAATTTTGGCTATTCTGAGCATTCTGGAGAGGTTGGGACAGGTTGCAGAGTGAACAGAGGTGTTCTACAACCATTTTTTCTTTAGCCACCAAGGCCATCACGGAAATGGAGCTGTATTGGGCTATAATTCACTATTTAAGGTGAAACAAAATTCATTCTTAGCTTAATTCTGTCTTCTGAAGTCATTTTCACAGCTGGTTTTGCCTTTTTAGGCATTTTTCTCACTATAATACCATTTTGAGCAACTTAATAGAGTAAGGAAATTCCCATTGGGAGCCTTGGACCCGACAGATGTAGCCTAGGAGGGGTGATTGCCTCATCATGTTGTTGTGTTATGTTATGGTGAAATTTATCTGTTGTGTATTTCTAATTTAAGATATTAAATAGTAATTTTAATTAACATTCCCTCAAATAAAAACTCAGAAATAGTTACCAAAAACACTTTGTTTAAATTGCAAGACATGGAGGACACTTTGCACAACAGATTCAAATATTTTCATTTTCATATCAGTTGGTATCAAAGCTAGAGTTTTACTCTGCATTTTTTTTGTGCAAAGATATAGTTGACTGTTTGCAAGTTTTGATGCTTACTAGGCTTAAAATCAAAAGAGGGGAAGGACAATTGGGTAGAGTACAAGCTAATCCTCAACCAAGGAGGGCCAGAGAGCCATTTCCTCCACCATATATTACACCCCCAAGAGTTACTGAAGAAGCCTCAAGCATGTCTTCAAGAGAAGGAGAAGCTCCTGAAGACATTGATCCCAAGGAAGAAGAACGGGTATTCCAAAAAGATTTTTTGGACATGACTGAGATGGTGAGGATACTCTACCAAGAAAGTAATGATAGGCTTGTTGGAGAAGGGTCTAAACATCATAAAGAAGGAGAGGGCTCTTCTAGAGGAAAGAAAAGTAATGAAAAGTCAAATAAAGGACATGGAGGAAATGGTGATCCACCATCCCCATCTGCATCCTCTTCCTCTACATCATCATCCTCTACTTCGGTGAACCAATCTCACAAGTCTAAAACTACTGGTAAAAGTCCATTTTTAAAGCTTGATGTCAAATTTGAGTTGCCTATGTTTAACGATGAATTCAATGCAGAGAAACTTGACAATTGGATAAGATAGTTGGAAGTTTACTTGAAGATACAGAACCCTCATGATGACGACACCAAGATACAGTTAGCCTCTTTGAGAATGGATGGAGCAGCATTAGTATGGTGGGAAGCCAAGACCAAGGATGAAATTAAAAAACATGGTAAGATCACTTTATCATGGGCTGAATTTATTACTGCAATTAAGAATAAATTTTATCCATTTGCTCATTTACAAAAGGCTATCATGAACTGGCAAAACTTCAGACAGCTTAAGGGAAAAAATGTACAAAATTACACCCAAGAGTTTAGGAGAAGAGCACTCTTATTAGGAGTAGACTTACAGAGTCAAGATACTTTGCTGAAATATATAGGTGGTTTGCACAATAGATTCAAATAGTTTCATTTTCAGATCACTTCTTAAGAAATTTATATTTCCAATGAAATATTGTAGCTCTTTGAGGTTCCTCAGGTGACCGATTTTCATTTTTCCCTCAATCCTCTTTGGGTCAATCTTGATCCATTCTTTAGATATGATGTGGCCTAAAATCTTCCCTTCTTGAAGGCCAAACAAATTTTTCTTGGGATTCAAAGACAAGCCATACTTTCTGCACTTTTCAAAGACCTTTCTTAAGTGAGCTAGGTGTTCTTCATATGTTTTTTAATATAATGTGATGTCATCAAGATATATCACAATGAAGTAACCTACTTCTTCGGAGAAAGAAATATCCATTTCTCTTTGGAAAGTAGCTCTAGCATTCATTAACCCAAAAGGAATTTTAACATACATGAAGGTGCCCCAAGGTGTGGTGAAATTTGTCCTGCGTTGATCATCTGGATGTACCTGCACCTAATTGTACCCCCCGTTAAGCAAAGATATTATTTTGGAGCCTACTAACCTTTGCAATATGTGGTCCATCTTTGGTAAAGGGTAATTGTATTTTAGGGAGGCTTTGTTTAAATTTATGAAGTCTATGCAGAGCCTAATTTCCCTTATATTCTTCCTCACTAATAAAAGATTTGACACCCATTCTGAGTATCTGAGAGGGACTATTATTCCAGAATCATACATCTTCTTTATTTCTTTCTCAACCAGTGGTATTTGGATAGGATTTATTCTGCATAATTTTTATTTAAAGGGATTCTGGTTTTCTTTGAGAGGAATCTTATGCTTAATTATATCTGTATCATAGGATTTCAAGTCTTCATAGCTCTAAGAAAAAACATCATTGAATTCTTTGAACAACTAAATATATTTCTGTTTTACATGTGATGGCAATGTTTTTGACAGTTTTATCATTTTGGGCTCTTGTTTATTTCCTATATTGCACTCTTCTATATTTGCTCCAGTGGATTCCATCTTTGGATTCTTAGCAACATCATTAAAATCAAATAGTTCTTCAAGAGGGACAAGTCCTTTTGGAAAGGTATTATCTCTGAATTGCAACACTTCAAAGTCTTCTTTTTCTAGATTTGCACATAACTTTGTCTCATATGGGTCATATTTTGCTAACAGATTTATATCATCCTCATCAGGGGGCTCTTTTTTGTATGTTTGTTCCTCAACAGTGCAGTATTATTCATGATCTGAGCCTGAATTTGGCATTTCAAACTCATTTCTGGACTACAGGAAATCTTCAATCTGTTTGTCACCTTCAAAAACTTGCCAATATTTTATATTATCAGCGACTGTTGGTCTGTATTTGACTTGTACTATGTATTGGTTTTTATGATAAGGTTTTTGACAAGTACTGGCTGCAAAGGCTAGACCGTTGGCAAGAATATTTTGATTTCTTAGGACAAAGGTAAGATCATATTCTTTTAATGTTTTTAAGAGGTCAAGGGAATCATTCCTATATGTTCTTAATCTAGGATGCTTAGCTGAATATTCTCCCTTAATCTGCCTAATGACTAACTTAGAATCCCCATGTATAGAGATCCTTTTTGCTCCTGATTTCTTGAGTAAGAAGTGCCTCATATTCTACTATGCTATTTGTACATTGGATGTTCATTTTATATGGGTGACCCTCTGCATGTTTTTCTCAGTTTTGTGTACCCAAACACCTACTCCTTAACTAGTTTTACCACAAGAAACATTAAAGCTCATATTCCATAGAGATTCAGTTTCAGATTTACCATTATGTTGGTCATTGTGGTTTCCACTTTGTTGGTTATTATGTTGTTCATTTTTTATTTGGTCTGCCTGGTCTGACTGTTCTAACTGTTCTAACTGTTCTTCCACTATTTTTTCATCAATTGCTACTTGTTCATTAATGTTTTCATCATTGTAAAGGATAAATGAATCAAGGTCTGTGTGGATAGAATAGAGAGGGGAGTTATCAAGCTTTTCTTGACCATTGACCATGTATTTCATATGGATTTCCCTATATAGTCTTCTTGGTTGACTGAACACAGGTATGGTAGCATAGGTCATGTCCATTTGGAGGGTGCCTTGAAGTTTAGATCCTCATGAACGTGAAAGGAGCATGCCATACTTAGGGGGAATTTCAACCACTACAATATCCATTACTAGGCTCTTGGTTGGTATTTGTGCTAGATTAACACAAAGATCTTTGATTAGGCCTAGACATTTAACTCCACTGGAATCAAAAGAGTATAAATCTTTGTATGGTCTAGTTATCTCAACGCCTAGTATTTCCATTACTACCTTTGGCATGAGGTTATGTGAAGCTCCTGAATCTAACATGGAATTGTAGAGGATTTTATCATGAATGTTTATACTAGCATAAAATGGAAGGAAACCTCCTTTTTGGAATTTACCTTCTACTTCTGGTCCAAACAAAAGTTCAGGTTTTTCATCTTTTAAATTTACAGAATCAACATTTTCTCCTATGTTTAAAACTTTCAAAACTTGGGATCTATATACATCTTGGCCAACTAGTTCAGTAAGAGGTATAGAGATTTTTATCTTGGAAATTTCATTCTCAATACTGAATGGTGTCTGTGTTTTCGGAATATTTAAATCAGTTTTATCAGACATTGTTTTTACAGCAATTTTTGCTTGTTGTTTTGCACTAGAAATACCAGTTAGATCAGTTTTGTTAGGGCTAATATTTGATCTACGAGTGCTGCTTTGGTCACCATTATGTTGGTTGTTTTTGTTTTTATTTTTATTATAACTTTTAACCAAACTATTTGAAGTTTCTGTTGCTTTTTTAGGATTAGTTTCAGGGGTCTTCCTAGCAAAAATTTTTGGGTTCTTTCTCTTGGGAGTGTCTTAATTTTTCTTGCTTTTGAGGTCATACTGTGTATGTACTTCCATGATGGCAAGTTCGAAGCCTTTTTTATAGTCTTCGGATTCTAGGCTTTCTTCTTCAAATTGAGTAGGAGAAAACATGCCTTGCTCTTCCTTAGTGAGGAAAACAATATCCTCATTATTCACTCCCATTAGATTGATTTGACTGTGTTTTGGTTCTTCAATCACCCCCTCATCCTCATCAACATAGTTTTCTTGGAAAGGAGGCCTGATTTGCTGGTTAAGACCTCTCCGTCTTATTTGAGGGGTATTTCTCCTAACGTTTTGGTTCTAGTTCTAATCTTGATTTCTATTTTTAGGAGCTGCTTGGTTTTCTCTAGGGTAAGCTCTCTCATTCATGTTTATTCTCTCCATCATCTGTTCCATGGTTCTAAATAAGTTATCAATTTTAGTATCAGATGATGAGGGTGTAGTTTCTTCCCTATATGTGACTCTTTTTTCATTTTTCATCCTAGCCCTTTTGGCAATCAAATTTTCCTCTACACTTACTGCACCCCTCTGCATATCTTCTAGTGTAAGAGGGTCTCTCTCCCTTAGTTGGTAGGCCATTTCTGGGTCAAAACCATCTAGAAATTTCAATAAGGCTAGACCTTGTGGAGGTTTCATGTGGGTAGGGAGGGCTTTATATACACTATTGAACCTAGTGCAGTACTCTTGGACACCCTCTCCAATGTTTCTCTTAATGTTTTCATATTCTAATAAGATTTGGAGAGGGTTATTCTTGACTTCCCATTTGTTTAAGAATAATCGTTGAAAAGTAGGGAGGTCATGTATACTATTAGGGGTTAGGCCTTTAAACCATTTTCTTGTTTCTACCCTAAGCTTTGGGCAAACATTCTTAGTTTATCAATTTTATCATGTATCTCTTTTCTATCAAAATAGTCATTCATTCTATCCACATGTCGTTGAGCAGTTGTAGAACTAATTGCATCATATAAGGGAATCTTGGACCGATAGTCATGTGGTAGGACTACTAAATGCAACAGTAGAACTAATGGGGCATACCAGGTTGCTATGGCTGGTAGTTGGGGAAACAAAGGAGGGTTAACAAGTGGAGGGTTTACAAGAGGAGATAAAGGGTAAAATGGAGGAAGTTGAATAGTGGGTGTTTGAATGGGGGTTGAGGTTAGTACAAAAGGATTCTATTGTAAGGTGGATGGGTCTAAAGTTATATGGGCTATCCAACTCTGGGATCTAGTCTTGGACAAGCCTTGTTCTAGGGGTGAGCCAGATAGGATATTCTGCAAGTTTTTAAGGTTTTCAGTTAGGGAACTTGCCTTGTGAATAGGTCTGCTAACAGTTGAATTTTTATATCTAGCAGATTTCCTTAGGATGTGCTCTAGATTGTCAACTATTACAGGAGGGTTTGGGTCAGGATGGGATCTGGTACAGATTCTTCTAGAAGCCAAAACTTGGACCCAAGGTTCAGAGAGGTTGAAAATTTTATAACAGATTGAAAAATAAACCAATATATAAAATAAATAATTAATCCACAAAGTATTCTTGTTGGGTTCTTTTAAGGTTTGATGATATCAGGATTTCTCAATAATTTCCCAGTGGAGTCTATAGAAAACTAGTGGAGTCAGCAGGCCTATATAAAACCAGTGGAGTCCCTAGGTGGATGATTTTTAACTGTCTTGAGGCTGGTTATTGTCTACCATCAACAACCAGATACAAGTCTTGGCTAACACTTGAGTAGTCTAAATTTGAAAAGGGGGTTTTCTGAGTTCTTGTTAAACACCATGTTAAACACACACATGGTGTATGAGAAGAATAAACACACACACACAAGAGACTCAACACACAATGAAAGATAAGCGTGAGGCTTTCTTATTTTTCCATTATACATTATGCACATTTATAATACAATGGTGTGACTCTTGGTTTCACATTCCAAGGTCACTTGGACTCCATTGTGACTTTTCGCATTCCACACCTACCCATGGAGGATTAGGTGTTCCAACATCCCCCCTTAATCTGAAGGGGTATGTGTGAGTCCAAGAAGAGAGTTGTAATACAAATCTGCAAAGTATACATGGTAGCACTTGGGCTGAATCAACTCTCTGAAATGTTGGAAAAAAGAGGTAGTTTAAGGATGACCACCAACACTGGAATGCAAAACTTGTTGCAGTTCCTGGAACTCTTCCAAAACTAACAAGAAGCTGAAAGCTTCTGCTAGAGGAATTGTCCCTCATAAAAAAGGGAGATATTCAACCTAAAAGAAGGGAGGTCTACTACCTGTGATGGTTTTAGGATTACCAACAACTCTGGAATGCTTGAAGCATTTCCTGGAACTCAACCAAAGTTGGCAAGAAGCTGAAGGCTTCTGCTAGAGGAAGTGTTCCTCATATATGAAAGGGAGACCTTCAACCTCAAAGAAGGGAGGTCTACTACCTGTGATGGTTTTAGGTTATCCACCAACCAAAGATGATTGTTTAAGGTTGTCCACCAACCGAAGGCATGCTCATGGGCATCCGTGTCTCTAGCTACATCTCTGAATCTGGAATGACGAATTGTGGCTTAGGCTTGCTTGAACTGATGTGTCTCTGGCTACAACCCTGAACATGGAATGAGAGATTGTGGCTTAGGCTCGCTTGATCTGACATCGAATCTTGTACATGACCACCATTTTCCCCCCTGTCAGGGACAAGGTGAGATGATGGTGAAAACTCAACTGCAAGTTTTCTCAATATTCGTGAACATGTTCTGACATGTGTCGTAAACATCTTCTTGGCTGCTGATGCCCATTTCCAAGAAGTGATCCATCCAAGATGAATATTTATTCTTGCAGGAGGCTTGTTTCTGAAGCACTTGTCTGAAGAATGGGTGTGCTGACCACAGTGCTTGCATGGATGAAGATCAAAATAGTGATCTTTCATATGGCCAAATCGATCACAATGTTGGCATTTTACAATCTATTGTTGTGAAAGCAGAACAGGATCTGGAACAGCTGCAAGTGAACTGTCATACAGGAATCCGACACTTTGAAATATGATGGGCTTGGTGTAGTCTGGAATATGGAAGGACACATCCTTGTCATATCCAAGACCAGTTTGGTGCTTGTTGTGGACAAGCTCTTCCCAAGGTCTGATGATGGGCTTGAGAAGTGCAGGCTGAGCTGTTGCATCTGCATGTACATCTGCTCTTGAAATGAGTACTGAATGTGAACCAACTTCAACTTTATATTCTTTCTTCTGATGAGAGTCCTTCACAATCTTCTGAACAAAAACAGGTTCAAAATGGTGACTCTTTTGCTGAAGTTCGTCTTGCTGAAGCTGAGTTTCCAACTGCAAAAACTCAATCTTTTCTTGTGCATCTAGCAAACTACTTTGAATGTTACAAAGAGCATCCTTGCTCATTTTTACCATATCATTAACATTTGAATGAATGAGGTTATTCAACAACTCTAATGCCTCATTGATTTTAGCCATTTTCAACAACTTAGGCTCAAAATAAATGAAAGGGTGTCGACTTCAACCGAAAATTCACCCGTTTACAATCTGATTCAACTTCCTTTCAAACAAATACAAATGACTTATAGAAATGTCAAAGTACAAAGTGTGCTCCTCAAATGATGGAGGAAAATCAACAATGAGTTACATCAACAACTCAAATTTACTCATTGCAACTATGAAGAAGATGCAAATTCCACTCACAATACAATGTCAATATCTCTGCAAAAATATTTTGTAAATGTGCAGCTGAAAACACTTGTGCAAGATGCCTTTAAGGCAGCTGAATTTTTTCTTCAAAAATCTATTTTTCATCAAGAACAACTCGTCTTCACATGTCAATCTCTTTTAGAGAAAGTCACCCTTATGTCAATGCCACAAATCACAATGCAAAACTGCAATTTTCTCTATGTATTCAGTCCATTTTCTTCATATGCCATTTCCTTCATTTCTGCTGTTCATATTATGTCTCTGCTCTTCCTCTCTTCCTCTCTCTCTGCTTTTTTTTTTTTTAATTAAAAATTAATTAAAAAAAAAAATTTAAAATGGGAATTAGTTAAAATGAGGGGAATTTAAAAGAAAAGGGAAAAAAGAAGAATAGGGAAGGCAATTAAATAGAAAATTTAAATGAGATGGGACTGATTATTTTTTTATATTGAAAAGGAAAGAATTTAAAATTTAAAAACTGAAATTTAAAAAATGGAAAGGAGGGATTAATTTAGTGGGAGGGGAGGGAATTTTATTGGAGGGAGGGTTTTATTAAAAAAAATTAACAATTAAAAAGCAGAATTAAAAACTGGGTGGAGAGAGGGAGGCCGAAAGGCCGTGGGGAGAGCAGGTAGCACGTAGGGTTCAAGAGGTGAAGGGAGAGTAAGGGCGGGGGGCGGAGTGGTGTATGCCATAGGGAGGGGGTTCGAATGTGAGCGGGGTAGAGTGTAGGGAGGGCAGGGTAGGCGGTCGGGTTGCAGTCGGGGTTGGGGTCGGTTGTAGAGGGGGCGGGTGTGAGGAATGGCCGTGAGGGGGAGCCGTTGAGAGGGGAGCGGATAGGGGAAGCAAGGGGGCGGGGAACAGGAGTGAGGAGTGTAGCACGGGTAGGGGAGAAAGGAATGGGTGTGTATTGCAGGCGGGCGGGCCGAGAGTGCAAGGGGAGAGGGGCCCAGAGTCATGGGTAAGGTATGGTGTAGGGGAGCGGCAGGGCATGGTGAGGGTCGTGGTGAGTTATGAGCATATGGGATGTGAGCGTTGGAAGTGTAGAGTGGTGGGTTACAGAGGTAAAGTGGGGGGCCGAAGGGCCAAGTTGCAGAATTTTTTTTATTTTTTTATTTTTTTATTTTTATTTTTATTTTTTTATTTTTTTGTTTTAAAACAGCAGAGAGAGAAAGGCGGGAGAAACGTAGAATTTTTCCAAATGTATAGCAGAATTGGAGAGTTTCCAGAAATTTTTCCAATAGCCCAACAGCAGAAGAATTCAAAATTGCATAAATTTTTCAATGAAAAAAATCAGAAATTTTTACTTAAAAAACTCAGAAATTTTCTTCAAAAAAACCACTTTGAATAATATTCCAGCAGCTCTTCAAAATGCAGAATTTAAAAGGAAGAAATTGCAGGAAATATTAAGATTTTAATAATATTTTTGAGGGAATATTAAGATTTTAATAACTCAGTTCCCCAGTATGGTCGCCACTATACTGGTGCCCTGTAATTTGCAAGATTGGAAAAAACAAATCTGCAGGGGACCACATCAGACCACTTTAGAGTCCAAGGACCTAGCCTTCTTAGGCTCAGAGAGGGCTCTCTCTATGTTTATTTTTAATTGATTTATCTTTAGTCTAGTTATGAAGTTTGGGTTTGTTTGTTTTGTTTCATTGATTGTTTGATTAATGGATTGATTGTTTCAGTTGAATAGATAAATTGTGAGAAACATTAATCCATTGGGCTATGGAGTCATAAAAGTTTTTAATTGTACATCAACTCTGCAAGGGTTTTCATAGGGAAAGCTAACTATATCAAGTGGATATTTTTAGATTAGATGAAATAGGAAATGATAGCAATTTGTGAATTTAGTAAAACTAAAGGGAAATTAAGAATCCTTTAACTATACTTCAAAAAGAAAAGCCTTTGAGATAACCGTTTAAGAGGAACTAAAGAGCAGGGAAAACAATCAATTCTTTAGCTAAACTCTACTAATTAAACTTCAAGGCAACAAGCTAGGTGGAACTAAAGAGTAGGACACCCCTGAATTCTCTAATCAGACCTTGCAAAAGAAAACATAAAGATAATAGAAACAGACAGAGTTAAGGTGCCCAAACAACATATCTTAATCTAAAATTTTTGTTCTATTATCAGAGAAATGATGGACAATATGGAAGATAGAAGAGAAACATTGACAAAGAAAGATAACATCACCATTATCGTAGCTTAATAATCCTGTGAACGTGATTTTATTACTGATGTCCAAAACAATTACAATACTCTAGTGCAATAATCTCTGCAACTCAGAGTCTGATCAAATCCAGCCTAGCAACCAATCAACTAGCCCACCAACCAACCAACAAGAATAATGAAAAATACATGTAGTATTTATCTGCAGATGAAGAGGTGATCCTAATCTGGGGTTTTAGGTTGTAGTTATTACAGAGTAAATGTAACCTTGACCTTTGAGACCATGCAAGGCCTAAGGCAAAATATCACTGACTAACTTGCTATAATAATAACTTTTAACTTAACTGTTGAGCTATCTTTAGGATATTTTTGACTTTTTGGCTTTTCATTAAATTTTACAATAACTGATGAGTAGCTTAAAATATCTCTGACTAAAGCATTAGCTGAGGTAGCTTATTAAATTAAAACTAGGTTTTAGGTGGCCAATGTTGTTTGAAGAATTAAAGGTTGATTTTTCCTTTGTCATTCGAATCTATCTTCTTCGTTGATTTTCTTCTTGATTTGTTATTAAACCTCTGATTTTTTTTCCTTTATCCTTGATTTGTCTTCTAAAATATTCTTTCTCATTTTGCTCTTCCATCTATTCCTTTGTCTTCTCTGTCTTTTCTTTGTTTATCTCTGCTCCTTGACTGATTTTATCCTTGATATTTTTGTGATTTGTCTTTCCTCTATCTTAAGTTCTGCCTTCTAACCATGCCTTTTACTTTTAACCTTTGATTTAAACTTTTAATCCCTTTACCTTTCACCGCCACGGTGAACTCTTTGATTTTGTTCTTCATTTGCCTTTTATCTCTGTGTATTGAAACATCTCTTGTTGCCTCTAGTTTGATTGAATGATCATCAATGGTCATGATCCATTGATGATTTCGGATTAATCTTGTGCTATTATCCTTTAATGAACAAAAAATTCTAAATCTTCATTCAGAGAGCCTTGTTTAAGCAATTTTTGGACTTTGGAAATGTAAATTATGCATTTCCCGACACATACATCACCTGCACAATTAAAAACAACTCATTAATAAAACCTGCATTGTGGATAGAGTCCGGATAATGAAAAAATTTCATTTATGCGCTTATTTGGGGCTTTTCAGGTTTTCAGGAGTGTTTACATAGGTTTCATGGTGGCTTGAAGGCTATCGTTATGATACAGGGTTCGAATAATTTCAAATGGGCCAATGGTTTCGGGTTTTGGCATGAGGGAAGGTTGGTGGTTTTCACATGGGGCATATGTGGTAAATGGTATTGGGTGGAAGGCATGAAATATCATTGATGGAGTAACGCATGGTGGATGGTAGGGGCATGAATACCGCCCATATCACAAGGTCTGGGGTATTGTAAATGGTGGGCAGTTGGGAGTGCAATATGGGCTGGGGACTATTGAATCAGGAGGGCGGAAATCCGATAGTGGTCGAGATTGGATGGAGTGGCGGGTAGTTTTAGACAGTGGGGCCTGGGGGTATATGGAGTGGAGGGTTCGTTATAGGAGGGATTTGTATAATGCGGGGCCCGAGTTATATGGCTGTGGGGGGTAAAAGCTTTAGAGAGGGGGCTTAAAGCATATAAGGGGTGTCGGGGGGTTTATATAACGGAGTTAATTTTTTAGAGTGAGGGTTAGAAATATAAAGGGGCTGGGTAAAAAAAACAGAGTTTTATTTTAAGAGGTGGGTCCCGAATAATATAAAATTTAGCTTTTAAAACAATGTAAAAAGGGTTTTTTACATTGTTGTGATGGAAGAAGGGAAATGAATGAAGGGGAGGGTTTTTGTGAGGAAAATGGGGTTTTAGGAAGGGGGAAAGGGTAAAAAATGGGGGATTAAGGCCAAACCTAGAATTTTCAGAGTAAAAGAGTGATCTGAATAGGTAAAGTGAGAGAAAGTGAATTGGTTAAATGAAGATAATGAAGGTAGTGAGATTTTTGAAAATAAAATGATAGTCAGAGAATGTTTATTTTCAACAGATTATAGAAAATCCATAGTCATCTAGTGATACTGTAGAATATAGGAGACTAACATTAACTAGAATTATTGAACAATGACTGCGTAGTTAGTATATTTTTTCTGTGAAGCTCTGATAAGTGTTAAAGAGAAGATAAGCCCTAAATCCACCCTCCATAGTCCCTCTGGATGCAGAAACCTAGTTTTAGCATATCCTAATATTGCCTCGGGTGAGACTTCAGTCTACGAATCGTTGTCGAAAGGGCTGATAATAGTGGGTTTTGTTTGTTTGTGCAACCATATCTGAATCTAGGTCTAGGCCCCATCAAGCCAACACCACATAAACAAAACAATAGAGAAAGCCACCAAAGGGACTCTGCCTAAAAAATGAACTTTTATGTCACACCAATAAAGAAAGAGAACAAAAAAAAATAAGGGGTTTGACTTACCTCCAATGCTGATTGAATTCAAAGAGAGGTGCACCACTGTAGGCCCATCATTGGTGGTAGAAGTGTGTCCTCTTTGCTTAAAAACTCCCCATACTTAGAAATTTTCCCAAGACCAAGATTCCGAGTTTTACTTGTAAGCCCACACCCTCCTCTATAACACATACAAACTAAGAAGTATAACATGCAATTTCCATTTCTAACATAGCACCAAACAATCATCGAAGAATAGTAACAAAAAGAAACCTCAAAACACCAACCAAGCTCGATCATGGTAACATAATATATTCCACATGATCACTGCATGGGGAGCATGCCATGCTCCCCCACCCACTTTATGAATATTTTGATTCAATGGGGTGGATGGCAGCCCCCTAACCCCACTACCATTTTGATCATCCACCCCCATTGGGGTGCAAATATCTTTCACTAGAATAGTGAACATGACTGTTCAATGCCTTCAAACTATATTGTAGGTGGCCATGGGGAATTGAAATCCAGGTCACTCATTCCATTTCCTCAATTGGCCAACATGTTTTCTTCTTTATTTCATGTCCTTCAAGAATGAGAGGTAACTACATATGGAAGAATCAATAGTAACCAATAGTTCCAATCTCCGTCTCTTTACCAATTTTGTGACAGGGGCTTCATAGATAAGCTTCTGAGAAATGGATATGGATAGCTGCTAGTTTAGTTCTACCGAAGATTTGAATATTCAACATCTAACACAATTTGCAAGCCCCTCTCAAGTGCTAAAAATTCATCGACATTATTATTGGTTGTGCCACAATTGCCTACATACACCCTCAGTGTCTTTCCCACCAATATTCAAATATGCCACCACAACCATCTTGGCCTAGGTTTCCTTTGGAGGCCCAATCAAAGTTTAACTTGATGAAGCTTCAAGTAAGGAGGATATAATGCATTGTAGAGGAAGTTGAAGACTTTATAAATAAATAATTTCCTCTAGAAATCATGGATGGATCAATTTCCAATAGGTTCAAGACAACCACCTCTTGAGGCGATACTTCCCAATCCTCCAGAGACCAAGGCTCACCAAGTAATGCCTACTTGATATGTACTCTACCAGACCATGTCACTAGAGGCCTGCTTGTTCTAAAATATTCGTTGATTACGCTCCTTCCATACTACATATAGGAAAAATCCTAAGGACATGGTCTAGGCTCTGATTACTGTTGATATTCAACAAGATGATGAGCTTAGTGAAAAGAGTCACCTTCACTAAGTGGGCCCGCAGGATATTTTTGGCGCAAGTCTATTTTTAGACTATGTATATTTTTAGACATGATGATCATATTTCAGAATTTGCAGGATGTTATTTGTGGATGGTTGATCAAGTTGGAAAAATAGATGAAATTCTATTTTTAGAATATTAGGCGAAGTTCATTTATAGATCGCCAATCTAAAAATAGATGCATGTCGATTATTATTATCTCTTAATAATAATCAGACTCTAAACAACAACCTTTTCTCTTGTAGCACTTCAGTTCAGTGCACAGATGTGGCACATCAGCTGAAAGAAGGAATTATGCTATTCCTGAGGGTTTACTAGAGCTAATGCATGGAGGACTCAGTTAGAACTCAAGTGGTAGAGTTATGACACAGTTGGAAGAAGTAGTTATGGAGTTTTATTCAATTTAACTCAGTTAGACTCAGTTGAGCTAGTTATATCTAGTCTAACTGATTGATACACTAGTGAGAGTGGAGTTAATTAATTAGTTAATTAATTCACAAATAATAACTCATTAATCAATTGAACAATACAATAGTTAACTACAGTGCATGGCAGTTTCAGTGGAGACCAGTGGAGAGATAGGTGAAAGGGCAAGATAGACTATTTGTTGTGACTATAGTGATGCATTGATTGCATCACACACTCAGTAGAGATGCCAAAGAGGATTGCATAGTCAATCCAAGAGTAATTCGAATTCATTCAGAGCTATTCTTCAGAAAATATTGTGCAGTGGAGGCAGGCTAGCAGGTGGCAAAGATCGGTGCATGGATTTGCAATATTAGGCCTGTATAGTGTATGACGATTGTATTGTACTGAGGGCTTCTGATAAGCTTTGTATGTTTGTATGAGATTTTCATATGATCTCCATGTTACATAATATATATTTGGGGTTTTCAGCTTCGGGCTTTCCCAGTTAAAAACTGTGTTATGTGCGATTGAATATTTTTGTTTACGCTTCACATGTGTGTGCAATTAATTTTTCCGCAAAAGATTAACAAGTGGAATAGATTCAGTATATTGCATAAATTTAAATAGTGTGTGATCAGGTGGATCTTGGAAATATGCATGCTTAGTGCATATAATTTCTACATGGTATCGGAGCATTGTTGATTGATGATTGCAATTGTGAAGTGATTTTGTGCTGGTGGACAATTTGAATTTGCTACAGAAGATTCTTGGTGCAGAAATCGAGTATACATTGAAAAGTCTTTCAACGGGTTGAGATTGGAGTATTCCCTTGATGGGAGCTCGAATTACATAGCGTGGAAGGAGAGGATGGAGGTGGTGCTAGAGGATAATGGGCTAAAGGAGTTCAAAGATAACGATGTTCCTAAGCTGGGATCTAGCGATGCTGCATTACTTGATGCATGGCAAAAGAAGACTGCAAAGATGAGGAGGATTCTATTGGAAGGTGTGAAGGACCATATTGTGTCCAGCCTTTACGGGAAATCCACTACATTCTTAATGTGGAAGGCTTTGATAGACTTGTTCCAAATCAAAAGTGACCAAAGGAAGTTGACGCTTAAAGACAATCTCAAAAAAATAAAAATAGAGAAAGGTGACAGTATTCCAAAATAACTCACGAATTTTATCCACTACAAGGATGAACTGGGAAGTGTGGGGGTTACTGTTGATGAAGAATACTTGGTGAGCTTGGCTCTCCTTGGGCTTCCGAAGAGTTGGCATAGCTACGAAGGCTCTGTCAATGGATGGGAGAAACTGCCAGGATGGGAGCGATTTTGGTCGGATCTTGTGCAGGAGGAGATAAGGCGAGGTACCAGGGATGGATCTTCATTGAAGAATGAAGATGAAGAGAATTGCGATTTGGCTGCCAAAGCAAGGAAAGGGAAGGGGAAGAAAAATCCCTCAAAATCCGGTGCTAAAGGCAAGAAGCAGGATTTTTCCAAAGTAAAGTGTTTTCACTGTCACGAGCATGGACATTTCGCCACTAACTGTCCACAGAAGAAGAAGAATAGGCAGGTTACTGGATCTACAGCTGGAGAGGCCTTAGCCTCAAAATTTGAGCTGGATTTTTCCTTGATCGCATGCTTGGTTTCAAGTTGCATGGGATCGGTGTGGTATCTTGATAGTGGTGCATATTTCCATATGACGGGAGACAAAGAGTTGTTTAGTGACTTGGAGGAGAAGGACCTACATATGCATATAGATATGGGTGATGATGGTCGGTACAGTACGACTGGAATTGGGACCATTACCTTTGAGAGGGAGTCTGGTGATCCATTCTTGTTGAAGAATGTCATGCATGTTCTAGGTCTAAAGAAGAACTTGGTCTCGGTCGCAATGCTGGAAGACAGAGGTTATGATGTTGTTTTCAGTGAGGGAAATTCCTTCCTTCGACATAAAACAATGGGTCAAACCAAGAAGATAGGGGTTCGAATTAAGAATCTCTAGAAGCTGGAGGTAGATGGCTACGCTGCAATGGTGGGCAAAGCAGAAGAAGTGGTGAGCCGGGATGAGGGAAAATTATGGTACAGGAGATTGGGAAATCTTCACCATGGTGCTTTGAATATTTTGCAACAAATTTCTACTGGACTTCCCAAGGGTACTCTTGCACAGTCATATCAGTGCAAAGGATGTACAATGGGTAAGTTTGTGAAGACCACCTTTCATGAGAAGGAGAACCATGCTTCGGTGATCCTGGAGAGAATTCACACAGATGTGTGTGGACCATTCTCGATTGCCTCAATAGCAAAACATAGGTATTATGTGATATTTTTTGATGACTTTTGTCATAGATGCTAGATCTTCTTCATGCAGAAGAAGAGTGAAATGTTCTCAAAGTTCTCTGAGTTCAAGGCATTGGTGGAGAAGGAGTCGAGGAAACAGGTGAAAGCTATACAGAGCGATAATGGTGGTGAATACATCTCGGGCGAATTCAAAGACTTTTGTAGCAAATAAGGAATTCGAAGAGAACTCATAGCACCTCATAACCCACAGCAGAATGGGGTCATGGAGAGAAAGAATAGAACGATCGTGGGTGATGCATGAGCGATGATGCATGACCAGGGCCTACCGATGCACTTGTGGGTGGAAGCATGCAACACTGTGGTTTATGTGCAAGACCGTTGTCCTCATAGAGTATTTGGCATGAGTACACCCGAGGAAGATTTTACTGGTAAGAAGCCTGATATTTCTCATTTGAAGATTTTTGGCTCACCTGTTTACATTCATGTGACGAAGGACGCAAGGAAGAAGTTGGAGCCAACTGCAGAAGTTGGGATATTTGTGGGGTACACAGAAACAACCCATAACTATCGTGTGTATTTTCCAAATAGTCGGATGACTGTTATGCGACGGGATATAAAATTCAATGAGGTGAAAGCCATGAAGTTGTCGCTTGAGAGGGAGCTACACTTGCATGTGGAAGAGGAACTTCTTGTTCCCAAAGATGAGCCTCTGGATGTGGATCAGCCACAGAAGGATATTCATGGAGTGGAGGAGTCCACTCATGCAGAACCAAACATTAGCCAAGGCAGAAAGCGTACCACAAAAGCTGAGAGACTTAAGCTTGATGCGGCACAGAATGTAGGAGTTCCTACATCACATCGCAGATAGAGACAGTCACCTAACCGATATACTGGATACATGGCTCTTATGAGCAATTTTATTGTGACAGAGCCATCTTATTTTTAATAAGCATCGTAGGAGCCCACATGGGTAGATGCCATGGTGGAGGAGTATGACTCCATTGTCAGAAACAGTGCTTAGGAGATTGTTCCAAGGCCGGTGGGAAAATCAGTTGTAGGATCAAGATGGATCTACAAGTTAAACCAAGTTGCTGATGGGAGCGTCGAGAAGTATAAGGCAAGATTTTTTTCCCAGGGATTCTCACAGATTGAGGGGATTGACTATGAAGAAACCTTTGCACATGTCGCATGATATTCCTCCATACAGACCATCCTTGCTCTATCAGCGCAGATGGGTTGGAACATTCACCAGATGGATGTGAAGACTGAGTTCCTTAATTGGATCATTGAGGAATAGGTGTACATTGAGCAGCCTGAAGGAATTGAGATCTTCAGTAGTGAGTTGCATGTGTGCAGGCTCGAAAGAGCGTTGTATGGGCTGAAACCAGAACCTCGTTCTTGGTACAGTCGGATCGACAGCTATTTCACTGGACTTGGCTTCACGAAGAGTGAGGCGGATGCAAATTTGTACCAGATTGTGGTTGAGGGTAAGCTTTTAATCATTGTACTTTATGTTGATTATTTAATACTAACAGGTGATGAGTAGTTGATACACTCATGCAAGGAAGATCTTGCAAAGGAGTTTGAGATGAAGGATTTGGGCCTCCTTCATTATTTCCTTGGATTGGAAATATGGTAGCGGGAAGGTGAACTGTTTGTGTCTCAAGGCAAGTATGCCCGGGAGATAATGGAGAAGTTTCACATGCAAGTCTGTAAGCCTATCGACACTCTTCTTCCAGGAAATTGGAAGAAAGAGGATGCTACATCGACAGAGGTAGTGGATGCCACTATTTATCGACAGTTGGTGGGTTTGCTCATGTATTTATTCAATACAAGACCAGACATATGCTATGCGGTGAACCAGCTTTCAAAAGTAATGGTTAAGCCTACCAAGCTCTTTTGGAAGGCATGAAAGCATGTCCTGAGATATCTCAGGGGCACATCTGAGTATGTTTTATGGTACAGACAGACGGATGAGGTGAAGTTGCATGGCTTCATAGATGCAGATTGGGCAGGAAGCCCAACAGACAGAAAGAGCACATCAGGAGGGATTTTTAGTATCGGATCTATGGCAATTTCTTGGTATATCAAGAAACAAAGATCTGTGGCACTCAGTTCAGCGGAAGCAGAATACATGGCAGTAAGTTTAGCCACATGTGAGGCTATCTGGATAAGGAAGATCTTGGTTGGTTTGTTCGGTTCACATTTAGATCCCACGGTGATTCATTGTGATAATTAGAGTTGCATTAAACTCTTAGTTAATACTGTGTTTCATGATAGATCTAAACATATTGATATCCGGTATCATCATATCAGAGATTGTGTGTAGTGGAGGATCACGTTTCTTCAGTACATTCCTACGAAGGATCAGGATGCAGATATTCTGACGAAGGCGTTCACTAGGAGCAAATTTGAATACCATAGAGGCAGGATCAGGGTGAAGGATAATCCCTATCTCGTTGAGATGGAGTGTTGAGATTCAACAAGAATATGAGCTTAGTGAAAAGAGTCGCCTTCACTAAGTGGGCCCGTAGGCTATTTTTGGCACAAGTCTATTTTTAGACTATGTCTATTTTTAGACATGATGATCATATTTCAGAATTTGCAGGATGCTATTTGTGGATGGTTGATCAAGTTGGAAAAATAGATGAAATTGTATTTTTAGAATATTGGGCGAAGTCTATTTATAGATCGTCAATATAAAAATAGATGCATGTCGATTATTATTAGCTCTTAATAATAATCAGACTCTAAACAACAACTTATTCTCTTGGAGCACTTCAGTTCAATGCACAGATGTGGCACATCAGTTGACAGAAGGAATTACGCTATTCCTGAGGGTTTACTGGAGCTAATGCATGGAGGACTCAGTTAGAACTCAAGTGGCAGAGTTATGACACAGTTGGAAGAAGTAGTTATGGAGTTGTATTCAGTTTAACTCAGTTAGACTCAGTTGAGCTAGTTGTATCTAGTCTAACTGATTAATACACTAGTGAGAGTGGAGTGAATTAATTAGTTAATTAATTCACAAATAATAACTCATTAATCAACTGAATAATACAGTAGTTAACTACAGTGCATGGCAGTTTCAGTGGAGACCAGTGGAGAGATAGGTGAAAGGACAAGATAGACTATCTGTTGTGACTATAGTGATGCATTGATTGCATCACACACTCAGTAGAGATGCAAATGAGGATTGTGTAGTCAATCCAAGAGTAATTAGAATTCATTCAGAGCTATTCTTCAACAGGGATTGCGCAGTGGAGGCAAGCTAGCATGTGGCAAATATCGGTGCATGGATTTGCAATATTAGGCTTGTATAGTGTATGACGATTGTACTGTGAGGGCTTGTGATAAGCTTTGTATGTTTGTATGAGATTGTCATATGATCTCCATGTTACATAATATATAGTTGGGGTTTTCAGCTTCAGGCTTTCCCGGTTAAAAACTGTGTTATGTGCGATTGAATTTTTTTTTTATGCTTCACATGTGTATGAAATTAATTTTTCCGCAAAATATTAACAAGTGGAATAGATTCAATATCTTGCATAAAGATAAATAGTGTGAGATTAGGTGGATCTTGGACATATGCATGCTTAGTGCATATAATTTCAACACTTACCATTGGGTTTTTGGAAAGGGATAGTCGTCAAATATCCAAAGTCTCCTACAAACTATTAGTCGAGCAATCCAAATGCCCCAAATATTGCAGTATCCTTTGTGATATCTCCCACAAAAAAGCATAGGAATTACGAATGTGCTCCAACGTTTCCTTTTTCTGTCTGCATAAAATGAATATTGATGGTCTTTGAAATCCCTTCCAGCCTATATGGTCCCAGGTGAGAAGCTTCCTTCTGCCAAAAAGCCACAGGAAATGAGACTTTTGGCCACCAACCAAGCATCTAGATCCTGCATCACAAGGATTCTTTGGGAATTTCTTGGTGACCAGGAAGAATATAGTAAGCTTCTATTAGAGTAAACATCCCTTGAGCTTTGTATCCCCGGTGAATTTTTTCATAATCCTGAGCTATTTGTAGCCTTGTATCTTTCAGTTATTAGTACAAGAGATTCCATGCATTCATTGCTTGATAGTCCAAATAATCCATCTAGGTTTTCCATTTTCACCATTTAAAGGAGGGTTGGATTTATTTCCAGTAATCCTTCACCATTGTAGCTCCTTGTTCCTTAATGTGATTATGAAATTATTTGAGATCAATAAGGATTCCCAATATTGGGTGTTGTTTCCATGCTTCTTCCAAAAATAGGGTTATTCTACCCTTCTGGATATCCCAAAAGGCATGTTCTTGAATCAGGTTCTTATTCTCCTATCTGATATTCTAGATGGATGATCCTAGTGGGTATAGTATGGCTCGGAGTGTCTTAGCTTGATATTCATGTCAACTATATTTTTTGTCAAATATTTATTTCCACATTTCCTAACCCTCTTGTAACCAATGTGACCACAACTTCGCTCCTAATGCCATGTTTATAGTTCCTAGATTCCTTCCCTCGTGTCTACTTGCCAGTTTGGGTAAACATAACTTCTCCCATGCAACCAGTGCCCACTTCTTTGTCTGATTCGTTCCTCACCATAGAAAATCCATGAATTTAGATATGATATATTTATAGATAAGTTTCAGGGCTGGGAGGACTAAAAATTGATAAATGGGTAGTGCTTTCAAGACTTATTTAACCAAGACTACCTTGTTATCCAAGTTCAATGAGCTAATGGTCCAATTCTCCAACCGGTCCACAATATTTTGAATAATATTTTTCCAACATGAGGTCCACATTTAATTTACTAGTAATGGAACCCCTAGATGTCAGCCATAAGAATCCCAATCTGGAAGTCTATAGTCCTTGCTAGATGCATTTGAATGGGCTTACTAGTATTTAAAAAGTAGACCATAGACATTGGAGGAAATTTCAACCTAAAAGTGGCCTCCTGAGGAAAAATAATAAAATAATAGTTAAAATAACAAAATAAGAGTTATGAATTTTAGAGGGAAAATAAGAAAACTACTTTTTGTAATTGTATTTTTAGCTTATCTCCTTACAGCTTTATTCAAATTTCAAGTGTATACAATCATTGAATGAAGAATTAAAGTTTGCATCCAACAAGTACCAATCATGCATACTTTTGAGAAGATCCACGTTGATAAAAATTGAAGATACATGCCTTTTTTAATGTCTCTTCAATTTTTATCAACGTGGGTATTCTCAAAAGTATGCATGATGGGTCTTTGTTTGATGAAAAATTTAATTCTGCATCCAACGATTGCCTACACTTGAAATTTGAGTAAAATATAAGGAGATAAGTAAAAAATACAATTAAAAATGTAGTTTTTCTTCTTTTCCGCCAAAAATATTTTCATGTACCTCTTTTTAAATTTAAACAATTTTTATTGGTTTACATATTATGACATGGAAATAATGTGAAAAAATCATGGGCACTTTTAGGCTAAAATTTCCTCTAATAGGCTTCCCTCCATTAACCAAAGTTCCCGAGGCCTCCATAAAATCATCTAGGGTAGCTTTGAGGGCTCTAACTTCATGAAGGGTAGGGATCGCAAAAAGCATGATATCATCAATGAATTAATGATGCATAATTTATATATCTGGACCAAATAGGAAGATCCCTTTCAAGGAGCAATGAGCCATGACAACTTTGATGTATTTTTCAATTCCTTCACTAACGAGGATAAATAAGAAAGGGGAAAGGGGATCACCTTATCTCATACCTTGCTAATATCGAAAATTCCTAGTGGGAGAACTATTAATAATAATAAATAAGAAATGTGTGGAAATGAAGGATTTAATCTAGGGAATCCAAAGGGGGAAGAATCCAAATTCCGAAAGGACCCAGAGAAGGTAATCCCAATTGAGTATTTTATGAGGCTTAGAAAGGTCTAATTTGATGAATAATCTTTCCTTTATAGATTTATTGAGGGAGTGAATAACTCCATGGGTTATGAATATCTCATCCAGGATTTGACGTCCCTCAACAAAACTAGTTTTCTCTAGGGAGATAAGTTGGTTGAGGAGGGTTGAAGGCATTTAACAACCATAGTAGATATATTATTGTAGATTAAATTAGAAAGTGTCATTGGTATGAAGCCACTAAGTTTCTCAGTTCTACCATTCTTAGGAATCGGTGCAATGAATGTTGCATTAAATCAAACCATACCTTATTTAGCTTCTTTGATTTCTCTACTAGGGTATGTACCTTGACAATGAGAAAGGACCAACAAGCCTTGAAAAAATATGTTGTGAATCCATCCAACCCAGGTGCCTTATTATTGAGCAAAGCCATCATAATCTCTTCCACCTCTGTAAATGAGATCTCCCTCAATAGGGTTTCATTCTGCTCAGGGGTAATGAGTCTTGCGATATGAGTTGTAATACAATATATTGCCCGAATTTTATATGAGTTAGTTTCTGTGAGCATTCCGTAGTATAAAAATATCAACTCATACTCTATTTCATCATGTTGTAGGAGACAATGTCCCCCTCTCGATGTCAATGAGAAAATTCAGTTGTGTTGGCGATGTTGAATCATTTCCTTATGGAAAAATTTTGTGTTTCACCCCCCTCTCTAAGCCATTGGTCTCGGGATTTCTATATCCATAATATTTCTTCCTAGTTGTGTCTATGTTCACATTTGTGAATTAGCTTATCCTCCTCTAGGATAATCTTCCGTTGAATCTCGTAATACATTTTTTTAGAGCTTTATTATCTATGAGGAAATTCCCAAATAAAATTTGGTTCCATTATTTAATTTTAGTTTTCAAATCCTTTAATTTCCATTGGAAAATATGCATTTTATTATGCTCCTGGATATTGATTTCTTTCCACCAATTCTTGGATTTGATTACAAAATCTGATTCCTGAAGCTAAAAGATTTCAAATCAAAAGGGTCAATTTCTCAAGGGTTTCTTAAGGTGCGCCTCTAGACATATGGCCCAATGGTTCAATATAAGACATGGGAGGATGGCTGCTTCCATGAAGATGTGATCTCTTTCCATCAAGTTTTCAAAGATTCTTAAGAACCGATCCAATTTACTAGTTATATGATGGCACTCGGCTCTGCAGTTGTTCCAAATGAATATGTTGTTGGTTGTCTCCACGTCCATGAATCTCAGCTCACGTATGAATTCCTTGAAGATATTTTCTTCTAGATCCAGAAACATATACCACCATTTTTCTCGTCCAAACTCTCGATTAGGTTAAAATAGACCCCTATCATCTAGGGGTCCTTGTGATGTATTTTTTTTTTATGTCTTGGAGTTGGGAAAGGAACATCGTTTTTTCTCTCGGGATTGGTGGACCATATGTTGTTTTTAGGAAAACACTTTCCCACACACCCAAATATCAAAAAATTCAAGACAAGATGCATGGGCATGCCATCTAGCCTTGAAATACAATTTCTTATTGGTTCCATATGACTTCCTACCTTCTTGCACTACCTTTGGCATCCAAGGCCATCAATTCACTTACTTTCCAGCAATGAGCCATAATTTCCTTAACTTCATTACTAGACACTTTGGTTTCCTATAAAATAACGATCTCCAATTTTTATCTTTCAATTTTGTCTTTTAGGTGCCTATGCTTCCCTTTGATTTTGAGGCTCTAAATATTCCATTGATTTTCATTGGGGAGATGGTTAAGAATGGGGGAAGCACCCATCAACTGGAAGCACTTGCTCTGAATTGATAATGAATTCTCTTATATTTTGGATTACCTCACTGGTCATATTTATCCCCTTCTTAGCACATTCCTCTTGTATCATGTCTTTACGTTTGCCCAGTTGGGATGGTCCCCCCGACCTCTTGTTCCTATTAATGCTCCTGCAATTATATATATAACTGGGGATACCTGCTCTTTTGCTCCACTGGGATATCTTCTATTCTTGATTAGGCCTAGGTCTTGATGATCTCAAGTAGGGTACACTTCTTTGCTAGGGTTTTCTTGAGTGTCCTCTATTATTGAATTTATTATATAATTAGCTCAGAGATCTTCATTTTTTTTTTATGACTCCTTAGGGATTTTTTGCTTAGCATTGGGCTTGTTAGTGGGGTGGCCTTCCTTGTGTTCAACTTCCATAGAATTCTTAGGCGAGCCATTATTCTCCTCCTCATCTGCGAATGCTGAGAATTTATTCTCCCTTAGGGTTTTCTTTGGCACCGATTGTTTCGACTGATTTGCCTAAGGATTTCTCAATTCCTTTGCCATGATTTGTTGTGGCAGTTGATTTTCCTGCATTTTGGGGCTTTTCCCCTTTTGTTGGCCATCATTTAAAAACACTCTATATCTTTTCCATTGTTCAATTCTTGAATTTCTGCAAGCACCAATGGGGAATCTCTAATCAAGTGAATGTACTGATGGCATTGTTGACACTTGAATGGGGCATGCTCATAATCTAATGGTTGCATCTAGATTTCATCATGGTACTCAATATCAATTTATTCGGGGAGTGATTTGGAAATGTTCACACACACACACACACACACACATATGCAAATTCTTACGTAAGTAGAATACCGTTGTCGCTTTGTGATTTCAGAGATCTTCACAAAGCCCCTATGGAATTGCCTATATAACCTCAAGAAGGTTATGTTCCGGGAAATTTTATTATTGACACTTGAATGGGGCATGCTCATAATCTAATGGTTGCGTCTAGATTTCATCATGGTACTCAATATCAAATTATTTGGGGAGTGATTTGGAAACGTTCACACACACACACATATATATGCAAATTCTTACGTAAGTAGAATAATTTTGTCGCTTTGTGATTTCAGAGATCTTCACAAAGCCCCTTATGGAATTGCCTATATATCTTCAAGAATGTCATGTTCCGAGAAATTTTATGGTAAAGAGAACAATTGCACCCAAACTAGAGCTACCAGAAATTTCTCTTTGTCTGGGTTGTATCATTCCTCCCTGAAACGCATAAATAAACCCGCATTATTGAGGAAATATGGGTCATTTTCAAAGACCCTCTTACGATCTTCCATATTTGTGAAGATCACCATGAAGAAACCCTTGGCTTAGAGGTGAAGCTTGACATGGCCCTTCGACTTCCACTTTGTTCAGATCCATTTTACCATATTTGGGTCGCTTCAACAAATCCCCATGAATTTACATATCAGGGCATGATCCTTCATGAATTGTCAGGATTCCTCCAAATGGTTGTTCAGGACTACAAACTTGGGGTTTTTTGTATCTTTTAGGAGGCATCTCCCCTTGATACGAGACTGCCATTGTGCCCAGGTTCTTGCTCTTGTTATTGTTACCACCTAAAGATTTAACTTCTCCTCCATGAGGCTGGTGAGTAGCGGGGGGGGGGGGTTGCACCTCTCCCCGTAGCTCTGTTCATGCGGCCAATCCGGAAGGCCCTAAACGTAAAAGTCTTGGAACCTCAAAGTGAAAGATCCGTACCTAATCTTCCAACCTGAATATTAATTTTTTATATGAAAACCCTAGTTTTTATCTTCAAAATACTTTCTACACAATCTTGTCAATTTCATGTTAAAAAGTTCAATTAATCTCTTACCTTCTTAACTTCTAATAAACCATATAAATCTTAATGAATAGTAATCATCATCATTAATGTGTAAACATTTTTTATAAAAAAGAAAATAGTACATAATATAAAATTATTTTTTATAAAAGATATAAAAATTACATTTAAAAAATTACTCGCTAGAACATTTTACTCGTCTAAATACTTCATAAATTTAATAAAAAAAACTTTCAACTAATTAAATATTAAATTAAATAATTCATATTAAAATAAAGCCACTTTTTAAGTCAACATTTATCCTAATCTCCTTAAAAGCACCGAGAGTACTTTATATCAGTTTACCTATAAAAATAAAATTAATTTTTAAAGTCAAACATTTCGCTTATTCTGCTTAAAAAGGAGAGTTCTCTCTCTATCGTCTAATTCGCTCACAATCCCATTATTAATGACGGAGGACGAATGAAGTGCGGGCCATGGAGACGCGATTCTTGATGTGACATGAAGTGCATATGTGAGTTGACAATTAAAATACTTATACTTCTTTTTGTATCATGAAGAATGATAAACAATTTTATATCAAGTTTAAGGGTTGTTAACATGCATGCAATGAATTTATTATAACGATTTTTCTAATTGTTATTTACCTCATTATTTATTTAAAAAAAAATACTATAAATGTTAACTATAACGATCACCATTACCAATAAAATAGAAAAATGATTGAATCTAAACTAAATGGATGTCGTTTTGACATTCTTCATTATTCATTTACACCAAGGGTAGTTCTCATTTATTAATTTGTTAATTATTTTAAACAAATATAAATATTATCTTATATTTTTAAAACTTTTATATATTGAATATATTTTGGTGGACATTACTTATTATTATCATTAAATTAGAAATTGGTTAAATATAATTGTGTTTGTGTGTTTGGCACACGAATGTACCAAATCACACTTGTTTAAGAGGGGTGATTTTTCCCTCTTAAGTTATTGGTCATAGGTAGAAAATAGATGGAGTCAAGCAAGTTAGTGGAACATGCTAAAACATAAACATACTAGATAGAGAAATAGCATGCATATTCAAACATAAAAACTAAAACTAAAACAAATAAAACAAAAGCTCTACATAGAGTCAAACAACTTCAATAATCCAAACGGCGACGCTTACGTCCCCTCTTATTGAGTGTTGGTAGGAAATAAGGATGAAACTTTAACCCACTTGCCAAGGAGCCCTTGGAACTATGGAGCTCCATGTCCCGATGCAAGGATGTCTTTACTTCCAAGCTGCCTTGGCGCAAAGTCTTTCTCTCTCTTTACTATGGTGGACTGAAGTTGTTGGATGGCCAACAACCGAATCCCCTCTATCTCTGCTCCAGATCACACACTGCTGGTATTGCTTGGGGTTGTTCTGGCCAGCATAACAATGTGCTCTCCTGTTGTTCATCTCTTGGTGGCTTTTTATGGGAGAATTCAAATCCTCCTTCCCCCTCTTGGTACATTGTGGATAGTGACCCAAGAGAGGAGGGTGATTCCATTGTTTGCCACATTTTTTCCATTGTGTGCTCCCTTGAGGTCCTAAGGAGGCTTGGGCGACTGTCCTTAGGCGACCTCAAGTGTGGAATCAATGTCTTGGAGTGTGCCTTGTGGTCTTGGAAAGTGACTTCTGCCACTCCCAGAATTGCGCGCCTTTTTGAGTAAAAAGCACGCAAAGGCACACTTATTAAAGAATTTTGCGAGCAAAGATGGATTTGACTGGTTCTTCCTGTGCGCAATTTTATTTTTCCTTTTAGACCTTACAGATTTGTAAATACTTTCAGATTCTATAATGTCTTTCAGCCCTGTAAATCCTTCTTCCTGACATTAAATAATGTCACTTTTTCTTATCTGATTTTCCAGTGATAACAGTTTTCTTAATGGAAATTAATGATCACCACAACCACCATCATCATCAAAAAAATATTTCATTTTCTTTTGTTTGACTTGTTATTAGACCATCAAACAAAATTCCCTTTTATGGGTATGTTTTTTAGTCAATTTGATCAAAAATTTGATGGAGCTTTTTAATAATCATACGTTTAAGTTGTTTAATCTGCAAAGTTTGAGTGCCAAATAGGTTTTCAGGGTGTTGAAACATTTATGAATCCAAAAATGCATTTTAAACAAGAATAAGTCACAATCTTGCTAGAAATTGTATTGCCAGATTCTAGTGAAAAAAAGTCATTTCATCTATTATTTAGACTCGTCTATACAAAATATTTCCATATGGAAATGTTAGAGCCATTCTTAAGATAATAATTATAATGATCTTTCATTAAAGAGTTTACAAGTTTTAGAGTAAATTTTTGTATACCTATATATCGCCAATATTACTTGGGCAAAGCTCGGGTTCAAATCTAATTGGTTACCACTATAACCCATAGGTTAGTGCCAACAACTCACAAGCTAACACCTATCATGTTACTTATGACTTAGTAAGAGTTGAGACATCTAGAGACACACCCATGAGAGGGGTCTCACTCACGGGTGCATCTATCTTTATGGTCTCATCATAACATGGTAGAGTCTCATTGGAGATTTTGCAATATATCTAATTGAAAAAATAAAAATAATTACCAAAACATGAACTATCAACAAGAAATAATTCTTTTCCACACAAGCTCCAATCAGTACACCAAAGAAATAAGAAGAAAGTGTTTAGCCATTTTATTAAATATGTAGAACAAGGTACATATAAGTGAGAACAATAGAACCTAGGATTACTTCTACAAGAAATGCAAAATCCAGGTGAAAATGTGAAGACCAAAGTGCTGGAAATGACCCAAACAAGTAGCATGCACTGCCTAGAAAACATTGTTGTTGTTGTTGAAGAAGAACTAAAGTTTCTACCCTCAAAATTGCTAAAAAAATCTCAAAAATGACCCTGGAGCTTCTCACACCAAACCCATAAAAACCCAGAAATGGTTTGCTTAACTCCAAGCCAAGTTCAAGTCTACAAAGTTGAGTGAATTACCCATTTTACCAATAAGACACACTGTTGAAGGAATGTTGATTTCCAATCCGAATATTGCCTCGAAAAATATGAAATTTTAACCATGGACTCCTCCCAAAAAACCCAGAAAAACCTTACGCAAATTCCAACTGACCCGAAAAGTTCCAATTAATGCAAATTCCCTTATCTATCTAGCTCTATACATTGTCCAAATAAGATAAATTATTACCAGAATGCTCCAACTCTTCAGTCCTGCAAACTCACTGCAAAATCATCTACTCAAATGAGAGAAATCTCTTGCAAAACCTCTGGTACTCCAACCCTCTATAGCTAATTCCCAAATGGACACTTTGAACTGCATGCACACCTAGAAACTACATGAAACTAGGTAAAAACCTACAATAAGCTCTATGGAAGTCCAAAAAATGGACTCCCTAATTTCTTCACTAAGGAGATACTCAAAGTTCAACAAAGTTACCAATCAAGCGAGAACTATTACCTCAAAATGAGAATTATAACAAAAAAACATTAAAAAACCATGAAAAAACAACTCAAAAATGAAAAGTTGTATTCTGGAATTTTTTTTTTTTTTCTTAGGGTAAAATTTCAACATTTTTTTTGTGCAAAAAACAAAACTGAAAACGGAAAGTGTTGACGCTGGATAACGTCGCCAATTTTGTGTGTACAAAAAACAACCTGAAAACGAAAAGTGTTGATGCTAGAATAACGTCATCAATTTTTTTGTGCAAAAAAAAGTCTGAAAACGAAAAATGTTAATGTTGGAATAACGTCGACCCTAAAAACAAATAGTGTTGAGGCTGGAATAACGTTGTCAATTTTTTGTGTGCAAAAAACACCTTGAAAAAGAAAAATGTTGATGTTGGAATAATATCTTTTTCTTTTCGGGGTAAATTGTCAACAATTTTTAATAATGAAATTAAAGATAAAATATCACGACTCTGAAAAACCTTAAAGTTTCAACAATAAACATGACATCAAAGATAAAATATCAAAAGTATTAAAATTCCAATAATTTTCAGGCATTGTATTAAAGATAAAATATCATGTCTGTTAAAAGCCTTAAAAAACCAAGGATGACATTAAAGATAAAATATCACTTTTATGAAAATAAAATTTCAATGATTTTTAGGCATCGTATTAAAGATAAATGATCACTTGTAAAAATAAAAAAAATTAAACAAAATAAAAAAAGAAAAAAAACACAAAACATTTCAAAAAAAAATACACACAATCTTAAAAAAAATATAAAAATTAATCCAAAACAAAAAAAATCAAGTTATAAAAAAATTAATAATAAAAAAAATGCATAATTAAAAAAATGATAAAATAAAATAATTAAAGTAAAAAAAAAATAATATAAAAAATTAAAATACTACAATAAAAAATAATTAAAATTTAAAATTAAAATTAAAATTAATTGAAAATTTAAAAAGAAAATTAAAATTAAAATTTTAAAATAATAAAAATTAATCTAAAAATAAATAAAAAGGTAATTTAAATTATATATATATAGAAAAACACATTTTCAAATAAATAAATAAAAACCGTTTTTTTTTTTCTTAGAAAAAAGGTTTAAAAAAAAAAAATTTAAAAAAATAAACAAATAAACCAATTTAGAATATAAATTAAATTAAAAAAATATTTAAATTCAAAAATAAAAATAATTAAAAAATAAAAATAAAAAGATAAAAAATAAATTAAATAAATCGGTCACGCTGGGGTCAGGGGCTCGGCCGGCAGGCGATAGGAGAGCTAGTGGGTAGGGGGGAGTTGCCAACTCTCCCGTGGCCTAGTGAGGCCAATTTCGTTAATGTAATTGTTTTATTTTTTATTTTTTTTAATTATTTTTTTTTAATTTTTAATTTTTTAATTTTTAAATTAATTTGTTTTTTTGTTTTTTTTTTTAATTTTTTAAATTTTTTTTATATCTTTAAATTGATTGGTTTTTGTTTTTAATTTTTAAATTTTAAATTTTTTATTTTTTTTAGTTAAAAAAATGAATTATGTTTTTTTTTATTATTTGAAAATGTATTTTTCATATATATATATATATATATTTAAATTTTCTTTTTAAAGTTTTAAATACAATTTTTTTTAAATTTAAATTTTATTATTAATTTTTTTATGTTTTCTTTTTATTTTATATTTTAAATTTTTTAATTTAAGTTTCTGAATTTGAATTATTTTTTATTTTAGTGTTTTGATTATTTTTATTTTTATTTTAATTATTTTTAAATTTTAAATTTAAATTATTTAATTTTATCTTTTTTAATTATGTTGTGTTTTTTTTTTTTTAAATTTAAAAAATATGTTTCATTTTTTAATTTTTTCTTTAAATTATGTGTTTTTTTTTTTTCAAGTTATTTTTGTTTTTTTTACACTTTTATTGGTTTCTTTTATTATTTTTTTATATTTGATATTTTTGTCTTTTTTTAATTTTATTTTTATGTTTTATTACCAAGATGAAAATCACCACTCTAGCAAAAATGATTGATGTTTCATCAACACTTTTCAAAATTAGCATGAAAATTACTAACTTTTTAAAACAAATGTTCATACTTGATAAATAAAAAATCACCACTTTTCAAAATCAACATGAAACCATGACATTTAAAAAAAAAAAATCGAAGAAACTTTAAAGTTTCAAAAACATGCTAAAAATAAATAAGGTAAATTTACATCACGATTTTTCAAAATCGACATAAAAATCATGACATTTAAAAAAAAAATCATGAGAAAATTTGAAGTGCCAAAACTATGCTAAAAAAAAAGGGTGATTCTGCATCACCACTTTTCAAAATTGGGTGTTTTTTTTGCTATCTCAAAAAATGGGTTCCAAGTAATTTTCTCGTTTGATCAATAACTTTGTTGTTCTCCGAAATGAAGGTGGAATTATGTCTGGAATTCCTATGCTAAACAACACTCCGTCCCTTGTGCTAAACAACTCCAAGAGAAGATGAAAAGTGAAGAGTAATAGTTAAAAGATGCCCAACAAATGAGTCTCGCCTCCTTATATAATTTCTCTCCATGTTTCTAGACTCCTTTTTAATATTATTTTATGGTTGGGTCCATTTTCCACTTATTATCTTTTTTCCACCATTTTAATAAAATAATATTTGCTATCATTCTCCTATAAAATATTATTTTGGTTCATTTTTCTAACAAAAATAATATTTGCCCCCTTTTTAATCAAATTTAGACAAAACCCCTTGGTAAATTTTCACTCACAAAAAATTGGAATATTGCATTTTTGAACTAGGTGGGGAGAGTGCAACTTTACAAAACATTAAAAGAACAAAAAGTTAAAAGGGTTCATGCTTACTCAGGGCTTTCATCTTATTACCAATCTTGGATGATTAGATGACAAAGGATTGTTTCTTTGCTTGAGTAGGTTTCTATTGCACTATATCTTCCTTGCTTGCGGTACAATTATCCATCCTAAAAGAACCAACAAAAGAATAGGAGAAGCCACTAACCAAATGATCTCAATTGTAAATGTTTTCTCCATTTCCAACTTCTTGATTCTTTCCTACAACACACTCATTCTTTCTTCCATTTCTTCAATCCTTTGATTATTGTTTTCCAAGTAGATTTTAATCTATCTTTAGTTGTTTTATTGACTCTACTTAAAAGTGCATATTAGTTGTATTTGCATTACCTAAGCCTCCAACACATTCCTTCCTCCATCCTTATCATTTCCAAGCACAATGAAAGATGGTGTGATGCTTCTTCAATATGCCTCTCACATCTTTGTTTCCTCTACATAGATTGGAATACATGACACCTTATTTTGAATGTCCATGTAAATTTTCAATTATTTTGTTTCCACCCATCTTCTAAAACACAAAACCAACTTCCAAACCAAATCCACTTTTCATCCAAGAAACAAAGCTAACATCTAAAACATGGGTTAACATCCGAAACAAAATAAAATCTTGCATATTCAAAACAATATACCGTATAAAGATATCAATTATATATGTATATATATGAATAATAAATTATATATTAATATTAATAATAAAAAAAATTAAATGTATTAGTTATATATGTATATATGAATAATAAATTAAATATTAACATTAATAATAAATTAAATTAAATTGTAAAAAATTCAATGATTTTTTTTAGAATATACTCCAAAGGATAGATAGACGTATAGTATAAAAATAAGGACCCTTTGATAAAGACATTCATGAAGTATTTTACCACTTTTTAATAGGTCCACGAAAGCCTGAACACTTTGAAATAAAATAATTGAGATAGTTCAATTAGTTAACTTCTTTTTTTTCTTTCTTTTTTTCACATTTTTATTGGTTTTTTTAAATATTTTTTAATATTTGATTTTTGTGTTGTGTTTTTTAATTTTATTTTTATGTTTTATTGTCAAGATGAAAATCATTATTCTAAACAAAAATGATTGATTTTGCATTAACATTTTTCAAAATTAGAATAAAAAACACTAACGTTTTAAAACAAATGTTCATACTTGATAAATAAAAAAAATCACTTTTCAAAATCAACATGAAAACTGTGACATTTAAAAAGAAAATCAAAGAAAATTTAAAGATTCAAAAATATGTTCCAAAAAAAAAATTGTATTTTAGATTATCATTTTTCAAAATCGATATAAAAATCATGACATTTAAAAACAAAAAATTCATAAGAAAATTTAAAGTGCCAAAACTATGCTAAAGAAAAGGGGTGATTCTGCATCACCACTTTTTAAAATCAGGTGTTCTTTTTGCTATCTCAAAAAAATTGGTACCAGGTAATTTTCTCGTTTGATTGGTAACTTTGTTGTTCTCCAAAAGAAAGGTGGAATTCTGTTTGGGATTCCTATGCTAAACAACACTCTGTCCCTTGTGCTAAACAACTCCAAGAGAAGATGAAAAGTGAAGAGTAATAGTTAAAGGATGTCCAACAAATGAGTCTCTCCTCCTTATATAATTTTTCTCCATGTTTCTAGACTCCTTTTTAATATTATTTTATCGCTAGGTCCATTTTCCACTTATTATCTTTTTTCCACCATTTTAATAAAATAATATTTGTTGTCATTCTCCTATAAAATATTATTTTGCTGTAGGATCATGCTTAGAGGATCCCTATAGAAAAATAATATTTTATAGGAGGATGACAACAAATATTATTTTATTACCTCCTCTGTTGTCCCCATTACCTCCTCTGCTGATCCTCAAGCACTTAGAGCATGCCAGCCCACCCCAGTCTTCAAATGAATTGTATCCTCTCCTTCAACATCAGGGGGTTGGGAGACCACTTAAAATTCCTTCGCCTGAAAGCTATTCTCTCCAAAGCCCAGCCTTTTATTATAGTTTTTCAGGAAACTTTGTGTCCCTTATCGAAAGCCTTACCTTTTTTCTTGCTTCACGCCCGGGTTGCCATGCCGTGGGCTTAGACTCGATTGGAAAATTAGGTGGCATGATAGTAGTATGGAATCTATCCATGACCAAACTCCATGGATATAGGTTCTTTGGAGGCATCATTCTCTCGAGAAGCATCATAGGATACCACGAAAATTTTCACTTGATTAATTTATACGCACCGAGTTGACACATAAACACTTTTTGAACTCAAATGGAAGCATCAACAATCTTGAGTATCAACAGCCTTATCATAGTAGGTGACTTCAACTCAACCCTGTCTGCAGGGGATATTTGGGGCTATCACTCTTAGCAAGACCCTTTGATAGCACGCATATCTCAATTTTTTTCCAAACACCACCTTGTGGACTTATGTCCTATTCCTCTTGAGCCGACATGGACAAACCGTCAATCTGGGGATGGATTCATTGGAATGACGTTGGACAGGTTCCTAGCGCACGAGAGAGTGAGGGAAATTTTGGGCAACATGAGATCATCAGTTGTATCGACATCAATATCGGACCACCAGCCAATATGTTTATCCTAGAAAATGGAGCCTGTCAGATGGGGGCTCCCTTTTAAATTCAACAGAAACTGACTCCAGGATCCGCACTATCAGTCCCTTGTCACAAAATTCTAGAAATATGAGGCATCATCAGCTGAGGGTATGGTTTGGATCAGTCTCTCAAAGAAGCTCCACGAGCTAAAAAGGAGAACGCGCTTCTAGGAGCGAAAAAAGGAGGCCCTGAAACGGGAACTCTGACCATATCCAAAAGGGTTTTGCAGATTTATGACTCTCTTAAAGAACCACCCCCCCCCCCCCCCCAGACCCTCTCCTCGTCAAGTCCCGGGGAGATCTAGAAAAGCGCAAACAAAAATCTTGAGAATTCAGGAGGCATCATGGAAATTAAAAAGTAGAGCCACTTGGTTGAAGGAAGGGGACCTAAATACCAAGTACTTTCATCAATGTGAAAATTGCAGGAAAAAAAATTCAATCTAGAACATAGATTCCTTCGAAGGAATCATGCTTCACTCATTAAAAGACATTCAACTTGAGGCACTGTAACACTTCTCGAAGTTCTACATGGATGAGAGGGTGTCTGATCCTTCATGCCAAGGATGGGCACTGCAATATTATGAAAGAATGTTCGATAGCTTAGCTAATGAGGATCTTTGTAGGGAGATATCAGTTGATGAAATATTGGATCTGCTAAACTCCTTTTCTTGGGACAAGAGCCTTGGCCTGGATGGCTAGCCAGTTGAGTTTTTCATCCATTTCTTCGACCTGACGGGGGAGGAAATCCATGAAGTGGTGGATCTGTCCAGATCAACATGGCTCATTCCATGTGACATTAATTCCACCTTTGTCGTCATTATCCAAAAATTCTCCAATCCTACCTATTTCAAGGATTTCCCCTCGATCGCTCTTTGTAATGTGATTTATAAAATCACATCAAAGGTCATTTCTTGCCGCATAAAAGAGACTCTTTCTCATTTCATCTCCAGAGATAAATTCATATTTCTTCCAGAGAGATCGATCCATGATGATATTGATGTAGCCTAGGAGGTAATGCACTCGATTCACTCAAATAAACTGGAATCCCTTATTATGAAAGTTGATTTATTTAAAGATTTTGATTGTGTGGATTGGTCATTCATTCGGGTAATCATCCTCAATATTGGACTCTCTATCCCCAATATCTAATGGATCATGGCGTACATATCTACTATCAACGACGTTTTTTTAATCAACGATTTCACGACAAAAATTTTTAAGGCAGGTTGCGGACTTCACCAGGGATGCCTACTATCCCCCCTTATCTTCATTCTAGTGATGAATGAGCTCAGCTCTATTTTCAAGGAGGCTTAGTGATTGGGATCCTTTGAAGGCTTCTCCTTCTCTCCCACTATTATCATTTCTCATTCTCTTTTTGTGGACGAACTTCTGGTTTTCGGAAAGCTAATAAGAGCACAATAGATCCATCTCCACTCATTGTTTAAGTGATTTGGGGTGGCTTCAGGGCTGCATATTAATGATAATAAATCTCTCCTCTTATTCGCAGTTGGGAACATAGGTGAAATATATTTCATTGCAGTCCAACGGAATCCCATCTCAAGCGGCCTTTTCTACCTTGGTTTCAGGCTGAAGCCCTGTGGGTACAAGTCCTCTGACTGGATGTGGCTTGTTGATAAATTCAAATCCGAAATTCAATGCTGGAAAAACAGATGGCTATATTTAGGTGGTAGGTATGTCTTAGTTAAAGCAGTGCTCCAATAGCCTGCTATTTTCTGGGCACACCTCTTCTTCCTCTCGATCTAAATTTTTTCACTTCTCAATGCATCGATATCTCACTTCATTTGGTCAGGTGCCAAGGAGGGTAAAAATTTTCACCTGTGCAAGCTGGCCGTTGTGTCCATTCCCAAGAGATATGGTGGCTAGAGGCTACTGGAAGTGTGATCCTTCTCTCAGGAACTTCTCTTAAAATCCCTACGACAGGCACTCAATGGGTCATGGATCTGGCCAAGAATAATCAAATTAAAATACCTGGATGGTCTAACCCTTGTTAAAATATTATGGAATGCTCCCTTGCCTCTCAGGAAAGAATCCTATATCTGGAAAGGTTTTAAGAAAGTCATGGATCTCCTAGAAAATTGACTGGCATGGAGCTTTGGAAACGGGAAAAACATCCTTTTAGGGAAAGACAAAATAAAAGGTTTTGCCGCTGCTCAGAGTATGGATGATCATCTCTCCCATGTCTTAGAATAGGAGGGGAGTTTTTTTACCTTGCTCAGGTTATTTCTCATTGCCAGCAAGGCTTCCCTGTTTGGAAATTGACCCCTTCTCTTGGCTTGAATCGGAACGATGTTGATTGATGGAAGTATTATCTGAAATAATTGCAATCTGGTGGATTTTTTCTATTCCAAGAGGGTGATTGCATCACGTGGGAAGGTGCCCTGATCGACGGGGCTATTTCAGTGGCCGAGACCTACCATCACTTGATCCTATCTCATGTTGGGAGCCCTAATCCATCCCCCTTCAATCCCTTTGGTATAGAAATATCCTAAATAAGATCTTGTTGTCCAGATAGTTAGTATGGAAAAACGAAATCTTGACTTGGGACAATATGATCAAGAGGGGCTTCTCTTACCCTGGCCTCTATATATTCTGTTGCTCTTAATCTAAATCCACCTCCCCCACCTCTTCCTCACCTACTCGATCATTCGCAAACTTTGGTCCCTCTTCTCCTCCTTCATCCCCCTCCCTGATTGGAGCCCTATCTGTATCCTAGACACTTTCACTTCCTAGGATGTTTCCCCTCTAAGATTCCGCTCCTTGCCATTCTTCTTCTTATGGGAAGTATGGACAACAAGGAACTGTTTCATTTTTTGTAACAAATCGGTGATTATCACCCATATCCATGGGGAGATAATGTCCTGGATTGAATTCTACCCCCTCCAATCAAATATTTCTCTCAACGTTACCATCCCTTCCCCTTCACCTTGCCTGTAGCTTTCTTTGACGAAGCCAAGAAGAATGGCACTTGTGGTTGCAGTGCTTGGATCAAGATAGCTATTGGGGGCAGGTTTCACCTCTTTTGGTATGGTGGAGTTGGAACCAACACCAAGGTTGAGGTTTTCGCTCTGTGGACCATCCTTTAGCTTGATTATAATTTGCAGCTTTCATCCATCCACATTTATGGTGATGCTAAGACAGTTATTGATGGCCTCTCTGGGAATTCTCTTTTTAGCCTCCTGGGCTGCAGGGTTGGATTGGCCGCATAAGCTTCCTTGTCAACAGACTCCATGACCCTCCTCTCAAGCACATCTACAGGGAACTCAACTCTCTAGCAGACTCTCTCTCCAAGCACAGCCTGGCTACCCCTTTCGGCTCCATCACCATTTTTCATTTCTCCGGCTAATCAATCAGGAAGTTTTCTGAAGTATTTCTCCAGATTAATGTACCAATGTTTTAATCAATATATGGTGTTTTTTCCTCTCTGAAAAAAAGGTTTCTATTGCACTATATCTTCCTTTCTTGTGATACGATGATCCATCCTAAAAGAACCAACAAACGAATAGGAGAAGCCACTAACCAGATGATCTCAATGGTATATTTTTTCTCCATTTCCAACTTCTTCATTCTTCCCTACAACACACCCATTCTTTCTTCCAGTTCTTCAATCCTTTGATTATTCTTTTCCATGTAGATTTTAATCTATCTTTAGTTTTTTTATTGACTCTACTTAAAGGTTGGTGCATATTAGTTGTATTTGCATTACCTAAGCCTCCAATGCATTCCTTCCTCCATCCTTCTCATTTCCAAGCACAATGAAAGATGGTTTGATGCTTCTTCAATATGCCTCTCACATCGTTGTTTCCTCTACATAAGTTGGAGTACATGATGTCCATGTGAATTTTCCATTATTTTATTTCCCCCTATCTTCTAAAACACAAAACCAACTTCCACAACACAAAGCCAAATCCAACTTCCATCCCAAAAAAACAAAGCTAACATCTAAAACATGGGCTAGCATCCAAAACACAATGTTGACTCCTACCTTACAACCTCTAAGGCTTTCCTATTCTTAGATGTCAAATTTCCAAAAGAAAATCACAAGTTAATAATACCAAAATAAAATCTTGCATATTCAAAACAATATACCGTATGAGAATTCCCATCCCATTCTTGTATGCTTAAAAGCAAGTGTCGCCACAAGGAAGTGTACAATGATATGTCAATATCTCCTTTCTTATTCTTTTTTCATCTTTTACTCAAATACAAATATTCCCTACTTAATGTTTACTTCTTCTTTTTTAATTATTGTAAGTGTATTAATTATATATGTGTATATGAATAATAAATTAAATATTAACATTAATAATAAGTTAAATTAAATTGTAAAAAACTCAATGATTTCTTTAAAATATACTCCAAAGTATAGATAGACGTATAGTATATAAATAAGGACGACATTCATGATGTATTTTTCCACCTTTTAATAGGTCCACGAAAGCATGGACACTTTGAAATAAAATAATTTAGATAGTTCAACTAGTTAACCTTTGGAGAATAGATAAATCTATGCCCGATTGCGAGATATGGAAATATTAAGAAAAATAACAATTTGGCCACTTCTGCTTAAATTTAATTTAAAATTAAATGCCCGATAAGCATATCACCTTTAAGACACTATCGACAGTGAAATAAAGAAAAGTCTTATTCACATATCAATCACATACGTGGAATGGAACCTCTTTTGTAGACATTGACGTGGAGGGACATATCACCTAATATGCTTTCTTAATAGTCAACTTTCTTGCAAAGGAATTTCACAAGGATTTCTCCTCAATAGCTTTAAAGAAATCAAAGTGAGTTCTAAAATTTTAGAATTTTTTTAATTTTAATTTTATTTTAATAAAAATATTATATTATAAAAAGAGGTTATAGATTAATTAGCAATGTATAGAATTATTAAATATTTTATGAAGTTTAAAAGGATAAATACATAGTTCTTTGTTTCTATATGAAAAGAATTTCAATAGATTGCATGACTAATGTTCCAAGTGTTTTTACTTATTATATCTTGCTATGCTAATAGCATCATGATTTGAAATAAAATTATATACCGAATAACTTATAGAGAATTTGAGTGTTATTAGCTTTTTTTTGGGTTGAAATTAGAGGGTGGTGAGTTTGAACGTTTTTAATTGGTGAACAATTTTTTTCTCTTTATCTTTATCTTGAATAGAGAAATTTGATGTCTTATTAGTGGATGTTGTTGATAGGGATTCCTTTCGAGGATTGATAGCCAATTTATGCAACATATTACATTCCACCTTAATATTATCAATATTCTTTCTTTGATGGAACAAAGCATAAAAAAATGTGGGCATGTTCTGAGATACAATTATGTTCAATTCCCCACGTCTTAGTTGACATAGAGAGCAACATGCTTCGATTGGCGTGAATGATCTCTTCATGCATTCACATGATTATCATGAGTTCCTAGACATCACTATTTCCCACTTGTATGCTTCTTGCAAGCAAATACACCAAGAATATCTAAGTCAATGACAAAATCTCTACATGACTTGAATTCCTAGCTTTTTGTTTCTTAAATACTAATGATACCCATAACTTAAAATGATGGCTTTAGTGAAAACCAAATTAGGGAGAAACAACCAAAAAAAAAAAACTAAATAGTAGATGAAAAAAAATAAGAAACAAGGCATATATATCTTGAGCCATGAAGAATATATTACTACATAGAATTCCCAATCAAAGGTCAATTCCATGCCTCTAAAATTAAAACTTTGACACACCAACTTTCTTTGGAAGCATGTTAATGTTCGAAGAAGAAACCCAATGTTTGGAGTGACAACATAACACATTCATAATGGAGCAAACCCAAAATTGACCCAAAGCCTAAGTAGAACCAAACCAAAGGACTATTGAAGAAAAATAGTACATGGCCACAATAAACCACAACCCTTAGCCTTTAGGTTGACCATCAAAATGCTAACCCAATAGAGAATGTTAACCATTAAATTTTTGAATGAACCAACAAGAAACCCAAACCTAGAGGGAAGATGTTTTATATAAGTAGTATTGTATGCCGATGACTTGTTATTGGTTGAAAATGACATGGGTAAAATTAGGGAGGTGAATATACAATTATCCTCCCAATTTGACATGAAGGATATTGATGTTGTACATTTCATTTTTGGAATTGATATAAAGAGAGACCACATGGTTAGGAAACCCTAGGTGAGTAAGAGGAAGTACATCCAAACATTATGAAGCATTTTAACATGTATAATTGCAAGGTAGTGAAGGTAACAATGTTGGGGTAAGGCTAAATTTTGATCACTATTCAAAGACATATTCAAAGACATAGGAGAAGGGAGGAGATGATTTATGTTCCCTATTCTAGTGCTCTAGGTAGTTTGATGTATGCAATGGTGGAAATTTCTCATGCAGTGGGAGTATTGAGCAAGTATATGATGGAACATAACAAAGAGAATTGGACCATTTTCAAATGACTATTAAATTATTTGTGTAGCATAGATGATTATGATAAATTCTAATAGGGAAGGATTGAGGGTAATAGTGAATCAACTATAAATGGATTTGTTGATGTCAACTAGGCAACTGATCTGGACAAAAGAAGGTCGATTAACAGATACGTAAAGTTTTCTAATGGATCTATTATTTGGATGAGCAAGTGGAGTACATTCATGGAACTATTGATGATTGAAATTGAATACCTAATAACCACTCATTCAAGAAAGGATGCAGTTTCGTTGTGATAGTTGTGTTCAAATATTAGTTTTGGTCAACAAGCTGTAAGGATTGGTTGTGATAGCTAGAGAAAAATATTTATAGGGAATAACTTCACTTATCATTCAAGGAAAAATCATATTAACGTACAATTCCATTTCATGAGAGAAATGGAATTGTACATTAGTTTTGACTTTGACTTGGTCAAACTAGATTAAAATTCAAATTTAAATTTAAGAAAAATAGTTGGAGGTAGTTAACTAAGGTGACATGGCTCTTTTCCCTCAGTTAACTCAGTTAATTAGAGTTGGATACATTTGAGTTTATTTTAGTATGATTGATTGCTAATTTCTAGAAATCTATTTCAGTTAATTTGAGTTATTGTCAGTTAAACTAATTCCAAATGTTGGAGAAACTTGTGGAAGGTCAAGTTGTGCAGTGTAACTTTAGTCACACTCAGTTCTCATCAAGTTAACTGATCAATCAACCAAAAATAATTGATGTATGTAGAGAATTTAAGTTACCCAGCTGAGATTGGAATTCAAGGGAAGTGTACTATCAGTTGTAAGCTAATCCAATGTTAGGATATTCTGACACATAGGAAATAGTTAAGTATAACTTGGTCTAGCATAGAGTTAGGTACAATGTGTTTCTTTATTACTGCTTCCAAGGATTCCATCTTCTTAAGTCATTTTTACTCTACGTGACGATCACAATTACAAAAGTTGCAATGTATATCTGTCTTCTTCCCTTTGTTTTTATTTTCCTTATCAGTTTGTTGAGTTGCTTTTTCAGTTTGTGGCTGAAATTGCTTAAGACCCTTGTTTGGTTTAGGACCATTCTTTTTAGGATGCTGCTTCTTAGGATTCTTTTGATATGGTTTTTGCTTGGTTGATAAGGCTTTCTTATAAGAGTTGCTAGTATTAATAAGACCAAGGTGTAAGAGTTTTTCTTGTTCTCTTATCAAAGAATCACAAAAGGCATCAAAATATGGGGACTTGTAGGTTGTTCCTTGAGAAATGAGGGCTTCTCTAGTGGAATGGAAGGTGGAAACAAATACAGAATATGTAGGGCCAAGCTTAGCAAGAATTGAACATATAAGACTACCATCTTCCTTTTTGACCTTACAACCTTCTAAAAGAAGTCTAAGGGCCTTGAATTTGGAAAAAAAATCTTCAATAGAAGAGAAATTATTAGGGTCCAAAGTAAGCAACTCATTTTCAATCTGGTGGGCCCTGATTTCATTTTTAATTCCAAAAACAATATTTATCTTTTTCATAGCTTCAGGAGGGGAGTCAATTTATTTGATACAAAATCTAAGATCTTGAGCAATGGACATTGCTATCAACCCTCGTGCTTGATCCTGTTTATTTTCCCATTTAGTGGCTCTATACCCATCGGTTGGTTTAGTTTCTTGTACTGTCGCTATTCTATAAATCCCTTTACTTCTAATTAAGTCTACCATGCAGCATAGCCATTCGAAATAATTGGTGTTGTTAACATAAATGGGCATGCACTTTCCATTTAAAAAAAACAATGAAGCTGAAAAGGCTAAAACCAACTACTCCAATGGAAAGATCTTGAAACATTAGGCCAATTAAAAAAAAAACTAGCTCTGAAAATGGCTTCCGGATGAAGAAGTTATGCCTTTTTGAAAAAACATTGTAGTAGATGCCAAATAGTTACGTGATAGGGTGAAAGTTGATGATGAAGATGTACTTTAAAAAAAAATCCCCTACCCCCCCACCCCCTCCCCCTTTCTAAAATTAATATAATAAGCTAATTTAAAAAAAAATGCTACTTTATGTGACCCACTTTTATAAATATATGAGGGTCACTTTTACAATGTGCTTTAAAAAAATAAGAAAAAAAAGAAAAAAACTTGCCAATTTTTTTTTAAAGAAAAAGTAACTTAACAAAAAGCTTTTAGAAAAATAAACTTGACAAAGATACTTAAACCTAGGACCTCTATTCTCATAAAGTAACTTTACACCAAGTGAGCTAGTAAAAGGATTCTGTAATTGTTTGAAAGGAGGAAGGGTTTTTTTTTTTTTTGCTCTTCAATTTGCATGTTTTTACTACAAAAAAAAAACAACAATCTGTGAAAAAAAAAACACAAACCTTACGATAGAACATTAGATTTCTGGTTATTCCTACCGAAAACTATCTATTTTTCTCGCTATTTCTGATTTCCCGAGATTGCACAAAGTCGCGGGGAAAGAGCATACATAGTAGAAAAATATCGTCTTCCTGTTTCTGATTTGTCGAGATTGCAGACAGCGCAAAGAAAAGAGAATACACAGAGAAGAGGATATAGATACGGAAATAAAAAATACTATAAACCGAAATAAATAGAGAGATTAATAAATTTGACTACAAAAAAATGCTTTATACCTCCAGATCTAAAATTACATAACTTGGGCAACCAGAAACCTTTACGCATGAAATGACAGGGGTTCCTCATTGCAACAGACACTCCAGACACAACAGAGTAGTTTGCCCGGCCTGAAAGTGGTTAGAAACAATATATCTGGAAAACGACAGTCGCATGCAGTGAAACCATCTTTGAATTTGGATCAACAATGGATGCGACCCTCAAAACAACTTTGATACCATGTAGGAATTTATAGGGTAAGTTCCTTATATAAAACACCAAAGGTCACCACTCAAAAATAGATCACAGATCAATACACCAGTATTTGACGTGGTTAAAACACTCAAGGAGGGAAACAGTCCACGGCTTGAGCCAACGCGACCACTTCAGGAAATTTATTAATATAAAGAAAGAAAATTTAAATAAGCTTCTCTCATAAACAGTTATTGGAAAAATGACCCTCCATGCTATTTAAATAGAGATCATGGACCAATCGGGTGTCAAGCCATGGATCCAGTGTCAGTAATATCGAGGAGAGAGTGAACCATCGAATCACTACAAATCGTGACCATCAAATTATAAGTTACAAATGTACATAGTAAAGAAACACACTTTACCTAACTCTACACTACACCAAGTTATATTTAACTATTTCCTATGTGTCGGAATATCCTAACATCCCCCACTAATAACAACTTGGGATAGGATTGAGGATTTACAAAGGTGACACAGTAGGAGACTATTTCCGATGTGTCAGAATATCCTAACATCCCCCCCTTAAGAATAAATTGGGATAGGATTGAAGGATTTACAAAGGTGACATAATAGGAGACTATTTCTGATGTGTCAGAATATCCTAACATCCCCCCTTAAGAATAACTTGGGATAGGATTGAACGATTTACAAGGGTGACACAATAGGAGAATGAAAGAGGCATTAGAGCCTATGGTAATGGCATTGCTGATGATTCCACAAGGTTGTATAAGTTTGAAAACTTTGGGTCATCATGTCTTCCCTTCATTTTTGTTGCTCATACTGATGAGGTGAGAAAACTTTGGCATGGGAAATTTGGTCACTTAAACTATAGCTCTCTTCAAACTCTATGTAAAAAAAATATGGTGACAGGTCTTCCTATGGTATCTTTCTGAGATGGTGTTTGTTTTGGGTGTGTGCTCGGAAAACATCATTAGGATAGTTCTGACAAACGTGCCTCTTGGCACGCATCAGCCCTTTTGCAGCTTGTGCACAGTGATTTATGTGGTCTAGTTCTAGTTGTTTATTTCTCTAGCTACAAGTACTTCTTAAATTTGATTGATGATTTTTCCAGACGCACTTGGGTATAATTCTTAAAAATCAAGAGTGAATTTTTTAACATGTTCTTGGCATTTAAGGCCTTTGTTGAGAAACAATATGGACATCACATTCTTAAGTTAAGATCTGACAATGGAGGAGAATATGTTAACAACAAATTTATCCACTTTTTCACTGAGCATGGCATTTAATTGCAACATACTGTTTCGTATACTCCACAAAAAAATGGTGTAGCTGAAAGGAAGAATCACACTCTAAAATAAATGGCTAATTTTATGCTTCAATCTAAAGGACTTAGTCTTAATTTTTTGGCAAAAGAAATTAATTGTGCAAATTACATAGTAAATCACACTCCTACTAAGGTTTTAAGGAATATAAATCCATAAGAAGCATTGAGCTCAATCAAACAAGATGTAAGTCACTTTCGTCTTTCTGGAAGTGAAGTGTGGGCCCATATTCCAGATGCAAAACATAAAGCCTTAGAACTTAAGAATGAAAAACACATTTTTTTTTCATATTCTGAAGATGTCAAGGGATATAGACTTCTTCAACCAAAATCCAAAAATTTAATCATTAGAAGAGATGTAAAATTTGATGAAAATATATCGGCCTGTGAGCCTAGTTCGGCAAGTGTGCCACCTTTGGCCTACAAGTATGATTTGGCATATGTGCCACCTCTCTCATTCTCTTATATTTTTGACAACATTCCTTCTAGTTCAGATAATGACAGCGAGGATGAAAATCCTCCTCCACTTTCTCAAGATCTTCCTTCATCTCCACAGCTTCCAAGATGGGTCCACTCTACTTGGGATGCAACAGGTTCTCTTGCACGTGACCCTGCATATCAACGTCGTACACGTTTTCAGTTGGAAAGAGCCTCTTCCTTATTGGCTCAAGTTCGAGAAAATCCTAATCCAAACACCTTTGAAGAAGCTTCAGGTCATCCATATTGGGATGCGACTATGAATGAAGAATATCGTTCCTTATTGGAAACCGATACTTGGGATCTTTTTCCTCTTCCAAAGTGTAATATTCCTAATTAGTCCTAAGCTAATTGGAATATCCATTTTTGTTTTTCTTTCTTTGCTTAAAGAATAAATGTGTAAAGGAGGTTCATTAAACTACTAATAAAGAATAAATCAAGGCCAAATGTGAAAAAGGATAAATCTTGGCTATGTAAGCAAGCACCCTTAGGTGTGAAAGGGGTTGGATATTTTGACTAGGTCAACCTTGACCAAATATACAATGCTGTCTTGGAGGAGTGGCCATCAATGAGGCACAACACAGTTTTAGATGGAGATGGATTGTATGAAAGAGAAGATTTCATTGAAGGTGGTTTAGGGTTTACAAGCTCTTAATCTATATAAGGAAGAGGATGGCAGCATGAAGAGGTTGTTGAAGGTATGATATTTTGATATATTGTCTATTTAGACCATATAGCTTTCTTTGGCTATTTAGCCTAGATTGCAAATGTTGTTTAGCATTGGGTTTTCCTATTTAGGAATCCAACCTCTTCCCATTGAGTAGCTCTTGGGAGAGTCTTGTATTGCATAGTCCATTGTTTGGCTTGAGGCCAAGCTTCTCCTTTCAACTACAACACAGATCCTGTTGAGGGTTTGGTTGTCTTTGCAAGCTGCAGTAAGTGGGTGCTAGATATATTCAAATCTAGGACATTTCAGTGCCCCTTTTCAGTGGAGGATTCTTCTACTCAAATTGGAGGAGTGTATTGAAGTGCTTGGGCATCATTTTCTGATCTTGGCATGTGGCCAACTATTATCTATACCCTACAACATAGTTTCTCTTCCAGATCTGCGTTATTCCTGTAGGTGTTGTTGCAGGGAGTTTTGGTGCACCATTTGGAGAGCTTGTTTTCAAGTGTTGGGGATCTTCCCTTCACCTTAGAGATCCATTGAAGAAGATATACTTCCTTGTCTATATCAAATTTTATCTGATTTCTTCTGCATATTTCTAAACATTCTAAATATTTCTGTAGATCTGTAGACTTAGATCTTAGTTCTACTACTTATACTTGGTGTAATGCTGAAATCTCCAAGGGGATCTGAAAGAGGAGCCTTTCTAGTGTATGGATCTGACTTTTCATACAAATATCTACTCTAGATCTGACATGTAATCAACAACAGTTTACAACCCAATAAAATAACATTTTCATGGCATTTTTAGTCTATACATGTGGTTGCAACACCTCTTTTGAGGGATTGTCTTCTATTGATGTCTTGTATTTACAACTATGCATCTTATGGGCCTCATTATACATCTATATTGCTGTTGTAAATACTTTTGAAGAGCCTTTTTATTGGCCTCCTTCTTTGCTTTAGATGAACTGCATTATTTTACTGCATAACTATTCTATGTTGCTGCATTTCCCATTTGGGAATATTACAGTGGTATCAGAGAATCATCTTGGCACAGCCAGTGCTTTCTAAAGAAGCCAATATGTATTTTCAAGGGAAGGGTAGACATAAGAAGTTTGATTACACTGAAGACAAAGAAGACAAGGGTAAAACCCCTTTATCTGGAAGAATGAAAGGGAAAAAGTTCTCAAAAACTCTGTTCCAAACTCTGCATAAGCTTAAAAGAAAAATCAAGGAAATGAAGAGGGAAACACATGAAGGTCCCTCAAGAATATATTCACATGAAGAAAACGCCAGTTCTTCATATCATGTGTGCAAGAACTCAGCTACACAGTTAGATCTACAACATTATACTATGCCCAGATTTACTGCAAGAGAGATGAAGAAAGAATATGCACCAAAGGAGGAGATTTTGAGTGATTATCTTTAGGATTATGAATCAAAATCTTGGAGATTCAAGGAGCACTTGAGCTTCCAAGAGTTCTGCTAGCTCAAGGAGGAAAGTAGATCCATCAAGTACAATAGAAGAAGAAGAGGTAGATTCTTTCTGCCAAACTTTGATGGATCCTCCACATGCATAGCCAAGGATTGGATAGATCAGCTAGACTCATATTTGGATCTACATCAAGTTTCAAAAAAGAAACCCCTTAAAGTAGTTGCGCTGCATCTTAAAGGTAAAGCTTATGCTTGGTTGTTATTTGAATCCTTTTCATTGAAGAATGAAAATATATCTACTTATGCAAGATTCAATAGGAGATTAGTGAAGAGATTTGATGTAAAAAAAATTGAAACATATTTTATTGAGCTAGCAAATAATGAGCATGCAAAACCCTTGCATGAGTTGGAAAGATATGTTATGCCAAATCCACTTTAGATTTCTATTGAAGGGGATAAAAATTTGTGTGATACCTTGCGAAGGGAAAGATCTCCATTGCATGAAGAGATTTCTTCTCAAAAGGAAGTCATGGAGATTCCTCTTTCAAGGGAAGACCAAGATCTAAGGTCTCTCATTGATAATGAGGTATTCTCAAATATTGATGAGGAGAAAGAACAAGAGGGTAGTAACAGTGTTGTCACTTTAGAAGAAGAACCATCACCACCTGGGGATGGACATGAAGTTATTTCTTCAAGGGAAGGAGCTTTTTCATCTTTGAAAATGGTTCCCAAGGAGCATCATGTGACAGTAGTAATGGGAAATAACACCTTTCTCCAAGGAGGAGGAGGAAGGATGGATCAACATCCAAAGATGAGGAGCATGCACCCTTGTTTATTTCAAGGGGTTTCTATTCATAATAAGGAGATTGAATTATGAAGCAAAGGGAGGGACACATCAGTCCACTCATTCATATAGTCTACTTCGGATGTTGATGTCTCTTTACATGGAGGCATTCCTCCAGGGAGACCCACTGATTGGAAGAAGGATAAAGTGTTCTCTCAACTTAAGGAAGCAGTGACATATTTTGCTAAGGAAGGAGCCTTGGGAGAAGCTAGCACAACGATGAGAACCATTGATGGATTCCAAGGAGAGATGATCAAATTTGTGAGTTGGACATTGCCATATCCCACTCAGTTATCTACGCTGGAAAATGATTCAGAGATCTATGATGACATGAGCATGGTATCAAATGGAAACTCCATATTATTGGGGTAGAAAATGATATCTCTACACACAAAGAAGATTTCTGAAAACGACAAGAGGGTACCAACACCCTTGTATGCATGGGAAAAACTATGGAAGTCTTGGAAGAAAGAGACCTTTCAAAAGGAAGTTGACTTCCATGAACTTAAATCTTGTCTTAAGCAAGATCATCTGCAAGAGAGGCAACAAAAATGGAGCTACAATACTCCAACATGTGACTTTGGCATTGAGCATGTCGAAGAGGAGGACCATGATATGACAAGAGCTTCAATTCAGATTTCTACATCATTGTCATTATTGGGGAGATTAGATCCATATTGGAAATCCCAACTGTTGGTGGAATATTCCAAGGATCTTCACACATGCATGATTCTTGATGAATTGCTACATGATGAGGGCTATTTAGTCCAAGATGGAGTCATCTATGATCATGGTATGATATTCTTGTCTAGAGCCTCCAAGATCAAGGAGAAGTTACTACAAAGAGCCTATGAAGAGTTCTGTTTCATCCAAACATATTCCATGAAGCTCAACAACATCATCTTGAGGAGCTACTATTGGGAGTGCTTTGAAGGAGAACTATATCAACATTGTCAAAGATGCATGTACCATGTGGAGATGGAGAAGCAACATAACTCTATGGAAGAGTTAAATCAGCCCTCTCTTTCTCTTTTTGAGGAAGGGGATAGATCTATGCACCACTCCATTTGTTTGAGGAGAACTATTGGTGAAAAGCATACTCATGTAAATCATGTTTTATTTTCTGATTTTATGCATTCTTTTACTATGTATATGTAGGCCATGAATCCAAAGAGGAGTGTTATACCTTATAAACTTCATGGCTAAATTTAGGCCAAAACTATTTCTGAATATGGCCACTCCCTTGGTGGACAAAGGGAGATTTTGTAGCATGATAGGTGCTTTCCTAAGGCACCAAATATATCTCCCACTTTCAGCCTTCGTGAGATGTTATGGGAAGTAAGTAAGTGGTGGGAAAATCTCTTACCACATCTAGATCTGAGGCAGACAAGAGATACATTGTGTTGGTTCCACATGTGGGACTATGATCCACCTCTATCATTGCATTTGATTGATTATGTATCACTAGTTTTGATCCCTCATGATGGTGATGCTCTTATCTTTGTTGGGGACATGATAGGAGGGATGACACATTGGTTGGATATGTCCATGGGAAATGAAACTTCCCATATTTACTCATGCTTCAAGAGGAGGATGGGACATTATATGGCTGCTACACTATATCTTTTGTTTCCTTATGCAAGAGGCCATATGTTTGACTTATGTCTTTGGGAGAAGCCTCTCACATGGGAGAATTTTTGGCAAGACATGTGTTGCTTAAATTATATTCAGCTAACACCTATTATCCTCTAATATTTTCAAGCTTTGGAGAAGCTTATGGCAACAAGAAGGTGGTTGGGTGGCCCCTTATTGTATTATGTTTTGAGGCAACAAGAAGAAGAACAACGCTGGTCTCAATGGAGGGACTATTTTCACCATCCAATATATAATATGACACATAATCCATGTTTCTTTTGGAGCACATATGGTGATGATACTCTATTCATTATATGCATGGAGGATTCGGCAAAGAGGCTCCCTAGAATCAATGAAGGGAATCATGAGGTTCCAAGTCTCTTTTGGCTTCATGGGGACTATATTTTTGCAGCCCAGGATCAGCAGCTCCAAAACTATCATAAATGGAGGGAGAGAAAGCGTAAGTTGAACAATATTACCTCTCATTTCTAGCCATGTAGCCCTTATACATTGCATAAGGATGGGATGGGTGATTTTTTCTATGAGCTACCAAGGATGGCTCACTTTGTTTGGATGATAGCATGGAGATTGGAGTTTCTCATGGGGGTTGAAGCACCCAATATTTATCATCTCTCATGCCTTAAGAAGGCCAATGGAAAACATATGATTATTTCCATGTATCTCCCACTTCTTCATGATGATAGCTATTTGGGTTATTCACCAACGGAAAACTTGTATTCTTGGGAGGAGACAAATCCATTGGAGATTTTGCAATGTCCTTGTAGTTGCTTGATGACAAGTAACATTTTGGAGGGGAGGACTATAATATTCCTAATTATTCCTAAGCTAATTGGAATATCCATTTTTGTTTTTCTTTCTTTGCTTAAAGAATAAATGTATAAAGGGGGTTCATTAAACTCCTAATAAAGAATAAATCAAGGCCAAATGTGACAAAGGATAAATCTTGGCTATGTAAGCAAGCACCCTTAGGTATGAAAGGGGTTGGATATTTTTACTGGGTCAACCTTGACCAAATCTGCAATGCTGTCTTGGAGGAGTGACCATCAATGAGGCACAACGCAATTTTAGATGGATATGGCTTGCGTGAAAGAGAAGATTTCATTGAAGGTGGTTTAGGGTTTACAAGCTCTTAATCTATATAAGGAAGAGGATGGCAGCATGAAGAGGTTGTTGAAGATATGATATTTTGATATATTGTTTGTTTAGACCATATAGATTTCTTTGGTTGTTTAGCCTAGATTGCAAATGATGTTTAGCATTAGGTTTTCCTGTTTAGGAATCCCACCTCTTCCCATTGAGTAGCTCTTGCGAGAGTCTTGTATTGCATAGTCCACTATCTAGCTTGAGGCCAAGCTTCTCCTTTCAAGTACAACAAAGATCCTGTTGAGGGTTTGGTTGTATTTGCAAGCTGCAACAAGTGGGGCCTAGATCTCTTTAGATCTAGGACATTTCAGTGCCCTTTTTTAATGGAGGATTCTTCTACTCCAATTGGAGGAGTGTATTGGAGTGCTTGGGCATAATTTTCTAATCTTGGCATGTGGCCAACTATTATCTATACCATACATCACAATTTCTTTTCTAGATCTACGTTATTCCTGTAGGTGTTGTTGTAGTGAGTTTTGGTGCACCATTTGGAGAGCCGGTTTTCAAGTGCTAGGGATCTGCCCTTCACCTTGGAGATCCATTGAAGAAGATCTACTTCCTTGTATATATCAGATCTAATATGAATAATTCTGCATATTTCTGAATATTTCTAAATTTTTCTGTAGATCTATAGACTTAGATCTTAGATCTACCACTTATACTTGGTGTAATGCTGAAATCCCCAAGCAGATCTGAAAGAGGAGCCTTTCTAGTGTATGGATCTGTTATGGATCTGACTTTTCATACACAGATATGCTCTAGATCTAACATGTAATCAACAATAGTTTACATCCCAATAAAACAACGTTTTCAAGACATTTTCAGTCTACACATGTGGTTGCAGCACCTCTTTTGAGGGATTTTCTTCTATTGATGTCTTGTATTTCCAACCATGCATCTTATGGGCCTCATTATACATCTATATTGCTGTTGTAAATAATTTTGAAGAGCATTTTTATTGGCCTCCTGATTTGCTTTAGATGAACTGCATTATTTTACTGCATAGCTGTTCTATGTTGCTGCATTTCCCATTTGGGAATATTACACAAAGGGAAGAAAACTTCTCAAATGAAAATGGGTTTACAGAATAAAATTTGGACTAGATGGAAAAGTGGATAAATATAAAGCTCGTCTTGTGCTAAAGGATTTTCACAAGTTGAAGGGATTGACTATACTGAAACCTTCTCCCCTATTTCCAAGATGAATTCTATCCGCCTTGTTCTTTCCCTTGCTGCCTCCTTTAAATGGGAAGTCCATCAGATGGATGTTAAATTTGCCATCTTACATGGGGATTTGCATGAAGAAATCTACATGGAACAACCCCCTATATTTATCCAAAATGACTGTAGCCTTTTTTGTCACCTTAGGAAGTCTCTCTATGGTCTCAAAGAAGCCCCTCGGGCTTGGTATGCCAAAATGGATAGATTTCTCTTAGATAATGGCTTTTCTAGATGTCATTTAGACAACACTATCTACACTAAGAGAGTGGGTAAGTCATTAATCATCCTTGTTATTTATGTTGATGATCTTATCCTTATTGGTAGTGATCCCAACCATATAAACCATGTGAATTATAGCCTCAAAAATAAGTTTGAAATGGCAAACTCAAGACACTTACATTATTTCATTGATCTTCAAGTCTTGCAATCCAAAAAAGGTACTACCCTTTCTCAGTCCAAGTATGCCTCTAGTCTTCTATGCCACTTTCACATGGAAGATTGTAAGCAAACCCCTTCTCCCTTTCACTCTGGAGTCAAGCTTTTAGTCGCCTTTACTTCCCCTGAAGTTGATGCTACCTTATACTGTCAACTTGTTGGTAAAATTTTGTATCTAACCCATACCCATCCTAATGTTTCCTTTGTTGTTGGTCTTGTTGCTCATTTTATGCACAAACCTCATGACAATCACTAGAAAGCAGCTAAACGAATACTTCGATATATTTGAGGTAGAGTTCAGTTCTGGATTCATTACAATGTAGGAGCATCTCCATTGTTGATTAGTTTCACTGATTCTGATTGGGCTGGTGACCCTGATGATTGAACGTCTATTGCAGGCTATGTATTCACTCTTGGTTTAAGACCCATTACATGGTCTTGTATGAAACAAAGTGTCACCTCTCTTTATTCAGCAGAAGCAGAGTATCGTGGTTCAGTTGGAGCCAACAAGGAAGCCCTGTGGCTTCGTCAGATCTTGACTGAATTTGGTCTTCATCAACAACATCCAACAGAGTGCCATTTGGCTATGAAAATATCCAATTCATCATCAGCGCATGAAACACATTGATCTACACATACACTTCATCAGAAATCTCATTCATGATCGTGTTCTTGAAGTGCAGTATTGTTCAACCAATTATCAAGTTGCAGATATCTTTACAAAGTTTACCAAAATTCTATCTATGCTTGGAGTTCATGAAATTTATCATTAAGGGGGGATAGGTCGTAATTCCTCCTTCCTTCTCTTATTGTGTCAACTTTTTGAACACTTCAATCCTTTCCCAAGTTTTTCTTAAGGGGGGATGTTAGGATATTTTGACACATATGAAATAGTCTCCTATTGTATCACCTTTGTAAATACTTCAATCCTATCCCAAGTTGTTCTTAAGGGGGGATGTTAGGATATTCCGACACATAGGAAATAGTTAAGTATAACTTGGTCTAGGGTAGAGTTAGGTAAATTGTGATTCTTTACTATGTACATTTGTAACTTATAATCTGACGGTCACGATATGTAGTGATTCGATGGTTCACTCTCTCTTCAATATTATCGACACTTGATCCGTGGCTTAACACCTGATTGGTCCATCATCTCTATTTAAAGATCATGGAGGGTCATTTGTCCAGTAACTGCTTATGAGAGAAGATTATGTAAAATTTATTTCTTTATATTAATAAATTTCCTTAAGTGTCTGCGTTGGCTCAGGCTGTGGATTGTTTTCCTCCTTGAGGGTTTTAACCACGTCAAATACTAGTGTATTGATATGTGATCTATTTGTGAGCGGTGACCTATGGTGTTTGATCTAAGGAACTTACTCTGTAAATTCCTACACCCAAGTTATACAAGTGGTGCATGAGGTAAAACGATGGGCCTAAAGGAATTGAACAATCCAATTGAGGAATTTCCCTAAAAAATAGTGGTGAATTTCTCAATAAACAACGCAAGTAAATAGTAGCTTGGAGGATTGAAAATTTGGCTAAGTATTGGTCAAGTTAAGCCAGTCAGATAGAGGATAGAAGATACATGTGCATGTTGTGCTTAAGCTTGAGAAATCATAATGTATTCATCCAAATTCTTTAGTTAATGCAATAAATATAGTAACGGATTTTGAGCAGTTACTTTCCCCTAGATAAATCTTTGTGTATCTGTGTTGAATATTGATGCATGTTAATTATTTGTGGTCTTGATCATGAATTTTCTTCCATAGATCAATATAGTAGCTTCTAGTCTTGTGATTTAGTAAATTTCATGAGAAGATTAGAATCTAAAAATTAATTTATAGATGGTATAAGAGTTAGATTCACAATAGAGAAGTTATTTCGAAGTTGTATTTGAAGGAGCTTCAAATTTGAAGATCAGTGCTACAATTTTTCTCCTCGACTAAGAAGATGGATTTCAATGGACTCAGGCTCAAGTATGCTTTGGAAGGCACCACCAAATTTTTTACATGGAAGGACTCCATAGAGGCAGTATTGGATGAAAATGGGCTACTAGAATACATCAAGTCAGATGTAGAAAAACCCCAAGGATCTAATTGTTAGGTCCCTATATTACTAGTATAATCCCTTATTGTTGTTAGTGTAACCCCCTTAGTGTTATTATTGTACCCTTGTAAACCCCATATTGTTATTATTGTGCCCTTAAATTATTATTGTTAGGTCGGCTAGGATTACATTGTGCCCCCACTAGGATTACATTGGGCCCCATGGACTCCTATATATAGAAAGGAGGTTTTGTAAATTGAATCATCCAAGAATTGTTCATTCATGTAATGTATTGGAGGATGCCCCCTCGAATTGGCTTATTTCTAAGGCGTTTATATCTCTTTTCTTCTCTTTTTGGAGCTAGTTTCACAACATTTGGTATCAGAGCTTTGAGATTCTAGGGTTTCGCTACTCCAAACAGGTCATCGTGGAATTTTCTATATAGATTTTTTTCTACGAAGGTTCAAAATCTAAAATTTTTATACTGCGAAGCCAAAATCCTGAGGAACATCTTCGCAAAATTTCAGAGCTTGGTTCGTAATATTTTCGAAGATATGATCTGTGAAAGTTAGGTCATTTTGCAGGCTCCTGAATTTAACCTAAATAGGTCATCATGGTATTTTCGGAATAAATTTTTTCTATGAAGGTTGAGAAGATAAAATTGTTAGAGTGCGAAGCTTCAATCTTGAGGAACATTGTCGCAAAATTTCAGATATTGGTTCACAATATTTTCAGAGATATTATATGTGGAAGTTAGGGATTTTTGAGGCTCCTGAATTTCATCTCAAAGAAAATCTTCATAGCTCTCTCTCTAAGCATCGGATTGGAATGCTGTAAAAAATGGCCTTAAGTACACAGACTGTAGTTTTCAGTCTATTAATTTTAGAGCCAAAGGAGGAAACAATGACACGTGGCAAGTCGTACAAGTTCGCTCTACTGAACTAGTCCAAAATTGGATCATTGTGGGAGATTGGACATAGATTTGCCTTGAAGAATCCATATCATATCAGACCTGTGGAATTTGAAAGAAGCTTCAGAGGGCTACTACAGGGTGAATTTCATATATTGAGGATCCACAATTATAGATATAATTCAATTTCAATATCGAGCTCCTCAAAAGCAAGTAAAATGTGTGTATTTTTTTCTGAATTGCATAAGTCTTGTTTGAAGAATCAAGTTGAATTGATTCCAAGGGCATATTGTAGAATAGATATCAGTATTGGATTCTAAAATGGCCCCTAAAAATAATTCAACACCCATTAAGCCTTTAGAAAGCTCTACTATGACTCATGAAGACAAATAATGGCAACATGACATATCAAAATTACAAGAGCAAGTGCAACAAATTTCGCTCTTGCAAAGAGCAACAAAAAATGACATGGAAGTTTTGAAGGAAGGCATGGAAACTAAGATGGATGGTTTGAAGAAAGGCGTGGAATCTAAGATGGATGGTTTGAAGAATGGCATGGAATCTAAGATAGATGGCATGGAAGTTGGCATGGAATCTAAGATGGATGACATGGAAGCTAAGATGGAAAACATGAAGAATGATCTAAAAGCAGACATGGAAGGTTTGAAAAAGTTGATACAAGAAATTTTTCCTAATGGTGAAAATATAGTAGAGGAAACTCATGATGAGAACAAAATAAATATTAATCGTGATTTCATAAAATCTAATGTTGGTGGGAAGAACCACCATATTCCAAAAATGGATATGAGGAAGTTTGATGGAAAGGATCCTGTAACATGGATACTACAGATGGAGCAATATTTTGATCTCCATAATGTGCAAAACACACAAAAGGTACGCATTGCAACTTTACATTTAGAACCAAATACATTTGTATGGTATCGATGGTTTTGCTCCCGTAAAAAAATTGTCACTTGGTCAATTTTTACTGAGGAAATGATAGCACATTATGAGGATACAAAGAGCAACACCTTCTTTAGCCAATTGATAAATCTCAAACAAAAGGGTTTAGTGGGGCAGCACATTGAGGACTTCCAAAAATTGAATATAAGGGTAACTGATATTCCAAAGGAACACATGATTGATCTCTTCAAAGGTACTTTAAAGGATAACATCCAACATGAAGTTCGCGTTTTGGAACCTGATTCATTGGAGAAGGCATTCAGGTTGGCAAGAAAAATTGAATGTAAAATTATGGCGACAAGGAAGCCTACCACTCACTTCTATAAAGAAGGAAGTGTTGCTACTCCTAGATTTCCACAACCTACAAGGTTGACACCACAAAAATTGGAAGAAAAAAGAGCAAAAGGGCTTTGCTACAGTTGTGATAGCAAATACACTAAAGGTCATAAGTGTGTTGAGATGAAATTATTTTAAATAGATTGTGAAGAGGAAGAAGAAAATGTACAAGAAGAGGATATACACTAGGAACCAACCCAAGAAGAGGAAGAAATGAGTACGACCATATCATGTAATTCATTGGCCGTAATTAACACTCCTCAAACTCTCAAGATAGAAGGAAATATGAAGAAGAAAAAGGTAATAGTGTTGATTGATTCAGGTAGTACCCATAATTTTATTCATTGTAAGGTAGCCAAGGAATTGAATTGTTTCCTATACCTAGCACCAGAATGTCAAGTGATGGTTGCAAATGGAGGAACTATAAATTGCTCTAGAAAATGCCATAATATCAAGTTAACCATGGGGGAATATGTATTGAATAGTCCAATTCTTTCCATTCCTATGGGAGGTTCTGATGTTGTACTAGGAGTGCAATGGTTACAATCTTTGGGGACGGTAGCTTTTAATTTTCAAGAAATTTTCTTGAAATTTTTTTTCAGAAGGAAAGGAAGTCGAATTACGGGGTATTGCAGGGAAGCCGGGAAAGATAATAAGCTCTAATGTCATGACAAAGCTTCTAAAGAAAGAACAGTGAGGCATAATTGCACAATTATGCTCACTAGAAGTTCCAACATCAAAATCATCTATTTCTACAGATCTCCAAAATGTCTTGGACAATCATTCCAAGGTTTTTGAAACTCCAAAAGGACTCCCACCTATTCGTGATCATGATAATGCTATTCATTTGATTCCAGGAAGTGTTCCTCCAAACATCAGGCCTTATAGATATCTTTATGTCCAAAAGAGTGCAATTGAACGTCTGATTGCAGAAATGTTAGAGGCGGGTATAATTCAACCTAGTCAAAGTTCTTTCTCTGCTCCTGCAGTATTGGTACACAAGAAGGATGGATCATGGCGCATGTGTTAGGATTATAGGGAGCTCAATAAGCTCACCATTAAAGATAAATTTCCCATTCCTGTGATTGATGAATTATTGGATGAATTACATGGAGCAATTTATTTTACCAAATTGGATCTTCGTTCAGGGTACCATCAAACTAGAATGAAAACTGAAGATATTTAGAAAACAACATTTCGAACTCATGAGGGTCATTATGAATTTTTGGTCATTCCTTTTTGCCTTACCAATGCACCTTCTACATTTCAAGGGTTGATGAATTCCATTTTCAAACCCTTCCTTAGAAAATTTATGCTAGTATTTTTTGATGATATACTAATCTATAGCAGGTCTTGGAAGGATCATGTTCAACATGTTGACAGGGTGCTCAAACTATTGCAGGAGAAAAAATTATTTGAAAAAACATCCAAATGTTTCTTTGGAGTAAAAGAGGTGGAATATCTGGGTCATATTGTATCTCACGAGGGTGTTAAGGTAGACCCTAAAAAAATTAAAGCCATTAAGGAATGGAAAGTCCGCACAACCATAAAGCAGTTGCGAGGATTCCTTGGGTTAACAGGGTACTATCGAAAGTTTGTTAAGAATTATGGGAGAATAGTATCACCTCTAACAACATTATTGAATAAATATGCATTTTAATGGACTCTTGAAGCAACTAAGGCCTTTGAACATCTTAAAGAGGAAATGTGCCTAGCACTAGTCTTAGCTACACCAGACTTCACAAAAACCTTTATTATGGAATTTGATGCCTCAGGAAATGGAATTGGTGTTGTTTTAATGCAAGAAGGCAGACCCATTGCTTTTGAAAGTCGTCCAATAAAAGGAAAGTATTTACAGAAACCTATTTATGAGAAGGAAATGTTAGCAATAATGCATGCACTAAAGAAATGGAGAACTTACCTAATGGGAAGACACTTCAAGGTAAAAACTGATCATGATAGTATTAAAAACTTTTTGGAACAAATACTATCTTCAGAAGAGCAACAAAAATGAGTCACAAAGATGTTGGGTTATGAATTTGAAATAATATACAAAAAAGGGAAGCTAAATGTTGTTGCAGATGCACTCTCAAGAAAGAATGAAGAGGTGGAAGCATTGCTTTGTGCCATTTCTATTATCCAACCAGATTGGATAACCGAAGCAAGATATGAATGTAAGAAGGATGAAGGAGTGTGGACACTCATTCAAAAGTTGCAGCAAGATCCTAGTACATTTGATACATTTAGTTGGAAAAATGATTCTTTATGGTACAAAGATCACTTATATCTTTGTAAGAATTCCCAACTAAAACAAAATATTCTTTTGGAATTGCACACTTCTCCTTTAGGAGGACACTCAGGATTTTTAAAAACTTACCACATGGTGAAGAAAGAATTTTTTTGGGATGGCCTTAAATCTGATATTCAAAATTTTGTGGCGGAATGTTTGGTTTGCCAGCAGAATAAAGTGGAAACAATTAAGACCCCGGGACTCCTACAACCTTTATCCATTCCAAGTCAACGTTGGGAGGAGATTTCAATGGATTTTATCACAGGTTTACCTAAGTCCGAAGGAAAGAGTGTCATCATGGTGGTAGTTGATAGACTTACCAAGTATGCACACTTTGGTGCATTATCTCATCCATTTAAAGCAAGTACAGTTGCTACTACATTTATGGACAGAATTCAAAAGCTACATGGAAGCCCAAGGGTTATTGTGAGCGACAGAGATCCCATTTTTACCGGAAATTTTTGGACGGAGTTATTTTCTTGTTTGGGTACTCAATTAGCTCATAGCTCATCTTATCATCCTCAATCTGATGGTCAAACCGAGATAGTAAATAAATGTTTGGAAGGATATCTTCGTTGTTTTGTATCTGATAAACAAACACAATGGGTCAAGTGGTTACCTCTCGTTGAATGGTAGTATAACACTTCCTTCCATACTGCAGCAAAAATGACCCCATTTATGGCACTTTATGGATATCATACACCATCCATCACATCATCTTTAAGAGAAAATTCGAAGGTTCAAGCAGTGGAAGATCACATCGAGCATCAACAAGAAGTTCTCCAACTCTTAAAGGACAACCTAAATTTGGCACAAAATCGAATGAAACAACAGGTAGATCAACATCACAACGAGACAAGTTTTGATGTAGGAGACTAGGTATTTTTACGGCTACAACCATACAAACAAATGTCCCTCAAACAAGCTAAGAAGGATAATAAATTATCGCCAAAGTACTATGGTCCTTACAAGGTGTTGCAAAATATTGGTACTATGGCATACAAATTGGAGCTTCCTGCTTCTTCACGAGTGCATCCAATTTTCCATGTTTCATTCTTAAAGAAGGTTATAGGTGAAAATATTCCATTTCAAACAATATTTCCAGAACTTGATGAGGAAGAAAAAATCATATTGGAACCTAAAGCGGTCACAGAAACAAGAACTCGACAGCTACGGAATCAATCAATTTCAGAGTATCTCATCAAGTGGAAGAAATTACCCACTGAAGATTCTACATGGGAGGATGAGAATTTTATACAGAAGCACCCAGAGCTACTCAAGCGTTGAGGGCAACACTTTTTTGAAGGAGAGGGGCATGTTATGTCCCTATATTAATAGTATAATCCCTTATTGTTGTTAGTGTAACCCCCTTAGTCTTATATATTGTACCCTTGTAACCCCCATATTTTTATTATTGTTCCCTTAAATTATTATTTTTAGGTCGGCTAGGATTACATTGGGCCCCATGGACTCCTATATATAGAAGGGAAGTTTTGTAATTTGAATCATCTAAGAATTGTTCATTCATGTAATGTATTGGAGGTTTCCCCCTCGAAGTGGCTTATTTCTAAGGCGTTGATATCTCTATTATTCTCTTTTTGGAGCTGGTTTCACAACACTAATGCCCATAATATTTCTTAGTGGAAGAAGGATGTGTGCAAAGCGAGGATAATAATATTGGAGGGAGTATGGGTTCATATTGTCTCCATGGGAAAGAGACTTTGTTTGCGATGTGGAAAACACTGACATAGTTGTTCAAGAATAATAGTGACCATAGGAAGTTGACACTTAAGGACAAGCTTCAAAGTACAAAGATGCAAAAGAATGACACAATTATACAATACCTAAGCAGGTTTCCTTAGTGTCTTGTTGAAATTGGAGGGGTCAGTATTAATGTCCCCGAAGAAGAATTGGTAGCTCTAGCCCTTTTGGGCCTTACTAAGATTTGGCATCACTATCAGGATTATGAAATGGTAGAGATAAACTGCCAAGTTGGGATTGATTATGGTCCAATCTAGTGCAAGAAGAAATGAGGAATAACAAAGATGAGACTTCATCCAAGGTCGAGGATGAGGAGAATTGTGCCTTGGATAAAAAGGAAAACAAAAGGAAAGGGAAGAAATCAAAATCCAAAGAAAAATATATTCGAGGGAGCAAGAAGAAAGACTCATCCAAAATCAAGTTCTTTCATTGTCATGAATTCGAGCACTATGCAATGAAATGTCCACATAAGAAGACAAGCAGAAATACCTCATGAGGAATAGAAGGTGAAGTTTTCGCTTCACAATTCGAGCTTGATCCAGGTGAATATTGGTGGTCAGTGACCTATTCCACTTGGACCCCCACTATTGTTTCTTTTAGTTTTTCACTTTCCTTAATTGTAGCAAAATTTACTATTTTTGGAATTTTTTTGGGTCTTGAAATTTCTGAGCCATTCTAAGGCACTAAACGATTTTTTTTTGAAAAATCACCTTTGGCCAATGTGAGTTTTCAACTCAACATTCATTGTCAGCAATTTTAGTCCTCAGATATATCTTTCTAATGAAGTATCATACACACCAAATGGAGATAATATGACCAAGTTACGACCCTAGGAAGTTGGCAACCCAACTAACTCTAACGGGGCCCACAAAATCTTGGTGTTACATCACCTCGAGTTAGGGTTTTGGTTGTTTAGGGATTTATCTTATTGTTCAATAATAAAAATTCCCTTGAGCCTCATTGTAACACAATTTAGAGGCACGTAGCTACCACATACCTTCTCAGAGATAAGCTAACATCACCAGAGCTAGTTTATTTCAATTCTATATGTAAGCATTTTCAATATGTGATATTAAGGAAATGAAATATTATTTATGTTACATATTTGTATTTTTTATTATATCTATATTATGTTTGATTCCTTATTAAATTTGGATTAGTGGTAATAGAGCGGTATGCTCTTTCTCAATTTTTCTTTGTATGTCCCCAACGAGGTCAGGGTATAAGGAGTTACGGCTCGATCTAGTTGAAACTTTGCAAGATCAGCCTTGCAAACCCCGATGTCCTCCCATGGTGGAAGAAAAGAAAGACAAGGGAGTAGGAAATACTATCAAAATATTTCTCAAGGAGGCCCTCGAGAAACAAAGGAACACAATGATGGAAAAATTTTCCAAGATCCTTCAACGACTACCCACCGAGGGTGCATCTTCAGCCAACAACCACTCTAGAGTGTCCAATCCTTTCAAAAGACAAGTCAACTTTAACTTTCCTGTATTTGAAGGCTAGATAGATGCACATGTCATATATAGATGGTTGAATTTGCTAGAAGGGTATTTTTCTATCCATGATTTCTCCGATAGAGAAAATATTACCTTTGCGCTCCTCAAAGCCACCCCCCATGTCAAAGATTGGTGGGAAAAATATTGTGAACATAGGGATGAGGAAGAACCCTCATAGTTTTTAGCCGCACTGACTTGGAATTCATTCTGAGATGACATCAAGGAACAATATTACCTTATGGGGAGCTATGAGGAAAAGTACATCCAATGGACCACGCTTCGACAACAAAGGGATCAAGACGTGCACGAGTTTACGAGTTTGTTCCATACCCTGTGCACAAAGTTGGGTATAAACATTCAGAGAAGAATTTGGTGTCCAAGTAGCACATATTTTTGCGTAGATATATTCAGGAGGAAATGGATGTCCTTGACATTACCTCGCTTGGCATGACATATCGATATGTCACCAAGATCAATAAGAAATTCAATTAGAAGAAGTGATACTTTGGATACACGAATCCAACGCCAGGGAAAGGCACCCCCAAACCACAGAACAAGGGGAAAATCCAAAGTGGGCCGATTCAGGACAAACCGTCGAAGAAACAAGCAAAGAAAAACACCCCAAAGCCAAAGAAGGACATATGGAAGTGTTGTGAATTTCATAAAAGGTCCACTCACAACACAAGTGAGTGTCGAGCCAAACAATCGCTGGTGGTCGAGCTAAAGGCATCTGAATTAGATGCATGTTTTCATTCTAAGTCAGGATCGGACAAGGGTAATGCCACACGGAAGAAGATCATTGATGCAAAACCTAGTGCCACCGTTGCCACCACCAAGCTCTAGAGGGAGGAGCCCGAGGAGCCTGAGGATCCAGAGGAGGGGGAGCACCTCTTCCATTTCTAGATGTTGGTGAAGGGTTCTCCACTGCAATTCATTGTTGATAGCGGAAGCCAAAAGAACCTCATTTCAGCATAGGTCATGAAGCGACTCAGCCTAATAACCATAGCACACCCATAGTCCTATACCATCGGGTAGCTTCACCAAGGAAGATATCTTTGCATCAGCCAGTAGTGCGGCCTTCCCTACAACACCAAGCCCTTCAGAGATGAGGTACCATGTGATGTTTCTCCTATTGAAGTTTCTGATGTATTATTAGGCCAACCATACGTGTGGAAGCTACATGTTGTGTATGAGTGTAGGCCTCGTTATGTTATTATTACTTTGGGAAAAAAATTGTATAGGATACCGAAGGCAATATCGCCTTCCACCATCTCTTTGATTACTGCAAAGCAATGCAGTAAGATTATTTTCCAAATGAGGAAATTTTTTTTCATTACGATTCGCCCACAGGGTAAGAAGAAGATTGTGGCCGCAACCTCCAAGCAAGGCTCCTATACGCGACAAAAACAAATGGAAAAAGTCTTGGAGTAATACCCCAGGCATGTCATTGCCTAATGGGCTACTCTATCGATGCTTTTTTGTGGAGAATGATGAAATCAAGGGGCAGATCCAAGAGCTATTTCATAAATAGAACATTAGGACAAACTCCTCACGCTGTGGGAGCCCGATCATGTTGGTACAGAAGAAGGACGACACCTGGAGACTTTGTATTGAATATCAGGTGTTGACCATTGTCCAGAATAGGTATCTAATCCCACAGATCAATGACCTCTTGGACTAGCTCAGGGGGGGAATATTTAAGCAAGATGTACTTGAAATTTGGGTATCACCAGGTACCAATCAAACCCTCTGATGTGTGGAAGACTCCCTTCAAAGGGAAGGAGGACATTTTTGAATGGTTGGTCATGCCTTTCGGGTTGACGAATGCTCCTGCAACCTTCATGTGGCTAATGAATGAAATATTGTGGCCATTCAATGAATAATTTTTCATGGTGTACTTGGATGGCATCCTGATCTTCAACCAGACCTGGGAAGAGAACCTCCACCACATCCAACAGGTCCTCCAAACACTGCGGCAACATAAGTTGTGTGCCAATTTGGAGAAGTGAAATTTTTACATGACCCAGGTTCAGTTTATGGGATACATTATTGATGAGCAGGGTGTGGATGTGGATCCAGCCAAGATCCAAGTCATTCGAGATTGGCCAGCCCGAGCTCCGTAACTTTTTGGTCTTTCCAATTTCTACTGCAGGTTCATGTTTGGATTCTCTCATATGACTTGGCCCTTGACTCAAGTCACCAAGGGAAGAGTGAAAGAAAAATTATTTTGGTGTGAATCTCAACAGGAGGTGTTCGTAGAGTTGAAACAACGCATCTACATCAATGCTCACATTACCAGATTTGCAACAACCATTAGAGATCAAGACATATGCCACTGACTATGTTATTGGGGTAAATATTACTCAATAGGGACATCCAATGGATATCATAGTGAGACACTTTCCGAAACAGACTGGAAGTATCCCACTTATGACAAAGAGATGTATTACATTATGCATGCTTGCCGACAATGGAAGCATTACATTTTAGGGAAGGAAATGGTCATCCACATAGACCACCAACCCTTGCAATTCATATAGACACAAGGGAAGTTGCAGAACGATACCCATCACAAGTGGTCCACATACCTGCAACAACTTCATTTTAACATCAATGATCAGGGGCTCAGTTTTAGGCTAAAAAATGAAAGTTCTCAGATTGTCTCAAAACCTAAACGACTGCGTAGTGCTCATCGTTCTGAATTTGGCACAGTTCATTTCATGAAAAATGGTCGTCATATGCTCCTGAAAACGCGATCTGTCCTCTTTGCTAAACATATAAATTTTGTGCAGGGATGACAGGGATGCTGACTAGGTATCCGTACAGTCCAATCAAAAAAATTTATATTCCAAGGAATATTCCTTATAATATTCTCATAATATTCCCACAAGTGTACCAATGAATGGATGACAAGTGTCGGCATTAGATTTGGTTGGTGTTGGGTTGGATCAATGAGGTCACGACACATGGCAAGCTCGGAGGCTGCCACGTGTCCTCATGGTCGTTGGTCAAAATTTTAGGCAAAGGTGTCAGGGTTCGACCCTGCGACCTCCCCATTGCTAGCGCCAAGCCTTACCACCCCCACTACATGTTGGTTCTTAACTATCATATGTTCCGACCTATATTTAAATTACATGTTGTAATATGGTGGGGGAAAAGAGGGGCCAACCCCGGTCCATAGGACCACACACCATGACTGCCAATAGGAGCTCCAACACTAATAGGAGTTTTATAACCATAAACATGTTTATTTTACCTTAATCTCATTTGTTAGTGTGTAATTCGAAATTTAAGCACGAATTAAGATAATCATAGGATTAGCACTTTAAGTTCACTTAATTAACGCTTAAAATAAACTTAACATTAACTACAGATTTAATTGGCCGACCTCCAAATTCGGTGGACTACCAGTTTTAGTTGAAGTTAGCTAGTTTAGGGCCTAAAATAGTGGGAAAATTTGAAAAGGCCATAACCTTTTCGTTTTTTGACCAATTTAGGCTTAGAAAGAGGCTAGCTGACCATTTTGAGCCATTCTGGACTCATTGGAGGAGGTTATAGGAGAAAAATAACATTGTAAACAGGTAAATTTGACAATTTGAGCATAATATAAAGGCCCAAGCCATGGAAGGTAGACCAAGGATATATAGCCTAGGAGTGGTGAACTCCTTCATTAAATACATGTGTTAATGTTATGTATGGTGATGTTCTGTAATTTATTTTCTGTTATTCAACTCTTTTTTTTAAGTTAAATTCCTCACTAAATTGACATGAAAAAAAAACATGAGACTTGATAATTTGGAAGAAACCTTGAATACTTAAGCACACATAAGACATTGAATTTATAATCTAAAATATTAATTATCACAACAACACTAACATACTCCATTTAGATCATTTTTGGTATCAGATCTCAAGTTCATTAGGTTTTTTTGTGCAAGAGGGGATCTAATAATTTGCAAGTTTGTGTCATGCTTACAAGGTTAGAACTCAAAAGAGGAGAAGGGAAGCTGGTTGAGAGCCCTGCAGTTGGGTTAATAGGAAGAAGGGAAAGGTTTCCAAAGTATTCAACACTATCACATCCTCAATTTGAAGATAAGTCTTTAGTGAGCATGTCTCATGAAGGAGAAGCTATCATTACAAAAGACGAGAGAGCATTCAGGAAGGAATTCTTTGATATGAATGAGATGGTTAAAGTCCTCTATGAAGAAAGGAATGTAAGAATGCAAGGAGAGAGTTAAAGGCTTCCAAGAGGAGAGGGTTCTCCAAGAGGAGGAGGGCATGGTGATGGTAAGAGGCCACCATTCACTCCACCACCATCTTCACCTTCCACATCATCATCTTCCACTACGACAACTCTTCCATATATTCATACACATACTTCCAGAGGAGCTAGTAAATCACCCTTTCTTAAATTTGATGTTAAATTTGAGCTTCCAATGTATAATGGCAAAGTGAATGCATAGAAGCTAGATAATTGGATCTGTCAATTGGAGGTTTATTTCAGAATTCAGAACCTTCAAGAAGATGACATAAAGATTCAATTGGCTTCCTTGAGGATGGAGGGATCAAAACTTGTATGGTGGGAAGAAAAGACACAATAAGAGATTAAGAAACATGGTAAGATGTCAATGTATTGGTAAAATTTTATTGCTTCCATTAAAAGGAAATTATATCCTCTAGCTTACATGCAAAAAGATATTATGGGTAACTTGGAAAAATTTTAGACAATTGAAAGGTCAAAGTGTGCAAGATTATGCTCACGAGTTTAGGATAAGGGCTCTTATGTTAGGATTTTATTTTCATAGCCAAGAAACTTTCCTAAAGTACATAGGTGGATTGCATAGTTACTTGAAACATACCATCCTCATGTTTAATCCCACTAGTTTAGATGAGGTCTGTGTGCAAGCTACACATCTTGAGGCAAGAGGGAAAAATGTACAAGATGAGAGTAAAAAGAAACCATTCAAGGGTGGTGAAAAGGAAAAGCATTTCAAGGTAAACAAAAGAATAATTCATCCATTAAGAAACAAGGGGAGAAAACCACATGTACTCATTGTTCCAAAGAGGTTCATGATGAAGCTCTTAAGTCCCTCTATTACTAGTGTAGTCCCTTATTATGTTAGTGTATCCCCCCTTGTTATTTTTGTACCCCTGTAACCCTCATATTGTTATTATTGTGCCCTTACATTATTATTGTTAGGTCAGCTAGGATTACATTGTGGCCCCACTAGGATTATATTGTGGCTCCATGGACTCCTATATATAGAAGGAGGTTTTGGTCATTTGTGTCATCCAATAATTGTTCATTCATGCAATGCATTGGAGGTTTCCCCCTCAAAGTGGCTTATTTATAAGGCTTTGATATCTCTTTCCTTCTCTTTTTGGAGCTGGTTTCACAACATTTGGTATCAGAGCTTTGAGATTCTAGGGTTTTGCTGCTCCAAACAGGTCATCGTGGCATTTTTGCTATAACTGTTTTTCTACGAATGTTCAGAATCTGAAATTTTTAGAGGGCAAAGAAAACATCCTGAGGAACATTGTCGCAAAATGTCAGATGTTGGTTCGAAATATTTTTGGAGATATGATCTGTGCAAGTTAGGTCATTTTGCAGGCTCCCGAATTTAACCTAAATAGGTCATAGTGGTATTTTCGTAATAATTTTTTTTCTACAAAGGTTCAGAAGCTGAAATTTTTAGAGTGCGAAACTGCAATCCTGAGGAACATCATCCAAAAATTTCAGATATTTGTTCGCAATATTTTCAGAGATATGATCTATGGAATTTAGGGCTTTTTGAGGCTTCTGAATTTCATCCCAAAGAGGGGATCGTGGGAAAATCTTCATAGCTCTCTCTCTTAGCATCAGATTGGAATGCTGTAAAAAGTGGCCACAAGTACATAGATGGTAGTTTCTACTCTATCAATTTCAGAGCCAAAGGAGGAAACGGTGACATGTGGCAAGTTGTACAAGTTTGCTCTACTGAACGAGTCCAAAATTTGGTCATTTTGGGAGATTGGAAATAACTTTGCCTTGAAGAATCCAAATCAGGTTAGACCTGTGGCATTCTAAAGAGGATTTGGAGGGCTACTGGAAGGAAAAATTTCAGTTATTGAGGATCTGAAATTACATAGAAAATTCAGTTTCAATATAGAGCTTCTCAAAAGTAAGAAAAAGTTGTGTATTTGGTTTTTAAAATTCCATAACGTTTGTTTGAAAAAGCAGTTTGAAGTGATTCCAAGGGAGTATTTTAGAATTTTTATCAGTATTAAGTTCTATAATGCCTCAAAAAAATAATTCCATACGCATAGATCCCTCAAAAAGCTATACTATGACGCATGAAGAGGAATAATTGCAGTATGAGATATCAAAATTACGGTACCAATTGCAACAAATTTCAATCTTACGAAGAGAAACCGAAGATGAAATAGATGGTTTAAAAGCAGAAATGAAGGCTAAGTTGGATGGTTTGAAGGATAAAATAATAGCTAATATGGATGATAAATTAGTGGAATATCACATTGAGCATCAACAACAAGTTCTCCAACTCTCAAAGGATAACATAACTTTGGTGCAGAATCTAATGAAACAATAGGAAGATCAACATCACATCGAAATAATTTCTGAAGCAGTCACAGAAATAAGAACTTGATAAGTATGATCAATTTCAGAGTATCTCAGCGAGTGGAAGAACTTTCCTGTAGAATATTCCACATGGGAGGATGATAATTTTATACAAAAGCATCAAGAAATAATCAAGCATTGAGGACAACACTTGTTTGAAGGAGAGGGGCATGTTAAGTCCCTCTATTAATAGTGTAGTCACTTATTATGTTAGTGTATCCCCCCTTATTATTATTGTTGTACCCCTGTAACCCCCATATTGTTATTATTGTGGCCTTACATTATTATTGTTAGGTCGGATAGGATTACATTGTGGCTCCACTAGGATTATATTGTGGCCCCATGGACTCCATATATAGAAGGAGGTTTTGGTCATTTGTATCATCCAACAATTGTTCATTCATGTAATGTATTGGAGGTTTCCCCCTCGAAGTGGCTTATTTCTAAGGCATTGATATCTCTTTTCTTCTTTTTTTGGAGTTGGTTTCACAACAAAAGCCCACTGTTGGAAACTTCATCCAGAATTATGGCCTAAGAAATTCAACAATAAGGGGAAACAAAAGACAACTACTACTACACAATAGGATCTTGGATCTGATTCTCGAGATGAGACTAAAATTGCAGCCATGGTCACAAAGGGAAAAGAAGCGATAGCAAGCACTACTTCCCCAAATTGTCACAATAACACTCCAAATGAAGAAGCAAAAATAGAGTTGTTTCATGTAAGAGTGATCTCAAAACATACAAAAATTGACACACTATTTGATAGTGGGTGTCAACCGAACTTTATCTTTGAGGACTTAGTCAAGAAGCTAAATCTTGAAGCCTTACCTCATCATAAGCCATACCCAATGGGTTGTATAACCAAAGATACAAATTTACAGGTTACAAGAAAATGCATTTTCCAGTTTGCAATTACCACAAATTCTATTGATGAAGTTGATTTAGATGTTTTACTGCTTGACATATCTGGAATTGTTTTGGGTAGCCCATATCACAATGACAGGAAAGAAGTTTTCTATCACCATGAGAACAAGTACCACTTGTTAAAAGATGGGGTGGAATATATTTTGAGAGCTCATCGCAAAAATATAAACCTCTCTTTGGTAAGTTCTGGGCAAATGAAGAGACTAGTAAACTCAAGAAAAAACTTTATGCTTCTCATGATCAAACAAAAGAGTGATAAGGATTTTGAATCTTTTGAAGGCTGTGATGATAGATTAAAATATGATTTGTTTGATGTGGTAAGTTAGCATGGCGAGATGTTTCGAGAGTCAAAGAGGTTACCTCCCAAGAGGGGAATCCAACATGAGATACAACTATAGCAATATGTTCCACTCCCTTGTTGGGAAAAATACTGAGAGGGGGGGGTGAATCAGTATTTAGGGAAAACTGAAACTTTTTACTTTTTCATGCTCTAAAACCCATACGCTACTTTGCTGAAGCCATCTAGCGTATACACGTATATATCCTTCATAAAACTCGCGTATACACAGAGATCTAATTATGCCATTAGTTCTTCACTTATATAATTCCATCATTCATTCATTAGATGTTCTATAAATAGTAAACATGTGCAGTAAGAACAGAATAAACCATCACACAAAGCATCACACATGAACACCAGGATTTTTGGGTGGAAACCCAAGTCGGGAGAAAACCACCGCTGCAGTTGCTCAGCCTTCAATATTTTATTATAGAGAAAACATCTTACAACATATGTGCTGGCGCAGACTTGACCAGCACGCAGGCACCCACCTGCGCTCGTTTACCAGCCTCTCCCGGAAGGGAGCTCCAACCCCCTGACTCGTTTACCAGCCTCACCTGGAAGGGAGCTACGACCCCCTGATCTCGTTTACCAGCCTCTCCTGGAAGGGAGCTACAACCCCCTGACTGAAGGCTACAACCCTCAGCACCACCTTGGACCACGTTTCATCAATTTTCACACCGGATCCAACCACTTCAATAGAACACAACTTGCAGGCCACAATTCATCATATTTCCAGACCGAACCCTTTCCATACTTTTAAGCACAAACATACATCATCAACAGATACATACCAATTCAGACAACCCAGATCAGATAGCAGTAATACAGCAGAACAAATCAGATGTTTCATACCCCATGCTTCAGCAAACCCTAGTTTGCATACGCGCTTTCACTTCACTGATGTCGCGTATATACGCGCTTCCGTCCACACGAACCAGCGTATACATCTGTATGTATTTTATTGCGCATACGTGCTTTCTCTTCAGCGAAGCTGCGTATATACGCGCTTCCACTGCGGCGAAGTAGCGTATAGATCTTCAATCATTATAGAGCAGCATACTTCTTCAGATCAGATATTCAGTTCAGATTTACCCTTTCACTTCAGACAGATGTTCGCCTAGATGTTCGCCTCATCACAAATCTAAGCCTTCCATAATCAGATCTAGCAAATACAAGTGCAATTCAGATCTAGATCCCCTTCTTCATCATTGGTGCATCATACATTCAGATTTATCATTCAAGTGTAACCCTTTCCATTCAGATATACTTCAGAGAGAAGTATTCATTCAAGCTCAGACATCTTGCACCACACCCATCATTTGCACAATGAATTTCTTCTCCTTATATAGGTTTACCCTTTTTCAATACCATGAGCCCCTTTTTCAATACCATGAGCCCAAAACCACATTACATCCGATGGTATTCCTGGACGGGGTCAATTAGGTGGATCATTACCCAATACAATGGGTCAATACCATGGTGATTACCCCTGGTTTTGCACTTTTAGAGCGCTTTAGCCCATACGCGACTTATCACGTTCTTTCCCGCGTGCATACGCGACTTCCCCTAGACATAACCGCGTATTCCTTGAAACATACTCTTTTCATCATAGATTTAGTACATGCTGAGTTCCTTTCTTCACTGCCTTCTGTACATACTGTAGATACATCATATTTAGCTCATCAAGAACATATTCTATCAAGCACAACTTCATCAAGTAAGTTGTCATCATCTTCATCAAATGGGTTGCCATTTAAGGACAACACTTAGCACCATATTGCTAACAAACATCATATCACATCAGATTTACATCATTTACCAAGTTCATCAGGTCAAGACTATCTTCATCAGGTGGATTGCCATCAAGGACAACACATGTCAACAGTCGCATGTCTTCATCTTCATTTAGTGGGTTGCCATCAAGGACAACACTCTGCATCATATTGCCAACATCCCTAACATTGGCATGTATCACTACAAGGATAAGACCCTCTAGTGGAGGTTATAAAGGAGGCTTTTAGTGTTATAAAATTGGCCAAAATTGTCAAAAAAACATTTTCTACAACATCCTTTTTTAGTAACAAAGGTTTTGGTAGAGCCTTTAATGGAATTTCAACACAACTGAAAAAAACTGGTTGGCCAGAGGTTATTACGGATGTTTTTTTCATCGGTGCACTAATCAGGTGTCAACGCATCGGTGCGTTTTAGAGTGAACACACCGGTATTGCAAACCTACCAAGCACTAGGACAGAAAAAAATATAGGATGCCCCAAGGCATTTAGCAACATCCCGATGCGTATCAATCAGTTAGTCAGCCTGGGGCAATCGAAGGTGCATGCACCAAGACATTAAGTTCTAAAACTGCATCGGGCGCACTATAGGTGATACTACGCACAGGGTCGTTATAATTGGTATTGGGATTTATGAGGTGCCCATAGGTCGTATCAATGCACCGGTGCGTAGTATTATACAAACACACCGACGCGCAGTATCACACAAACACACCGATCGTTCTAATTGGTATTGGGATTTGTGCGGTGCCCATAGGTCGTATCAACGCACTTGTGCAAAGTATTATACAAACACATCGATCGTTTTAATTGGTATTGGTATTTGTACAGTGCACATAGGTTGTAGAAACGCACCAGTGAGCAGTCTCACATAAACGCACTGGTGCACAATATTTCACAAACACACCAAGAGTTGTAATTGGTATTGGTATTTGTGCGGTGCCCATAGGTCATAGAAAGGCACCAGTGCACATTAAATGACACAAATCGGTGTTCATTTTGTATTTTTTAGAAACATTGACCTGTGACAATGCAATTATTGTGATTTTTTAAAATTCATTATTCATCAAAAGTCAAAACATATCTTATAATAGTATTAATATCGATTAAATTTTTATTAGTGCATTGGAATGTGATGTTTGGATTAATTTTTTATATCATATCATAATTATTTTGATTTTTTTAAATTCATTATTCATCAAAATATGACACATATCTTATAACAATATTCATATCAATTAAATTTTTATTAGTGCATTTGAATGTGATGTTTGGATTAATTTGTTATATCATATCATCATATTTCACATCTCTTCATTATAATATTTAATCAGTGGTGTTACATTTCACAACGACGATGGAGAACACAATAGAATAAATTAAAATGTGTATATATATATATAAGACACTCATTGTCATACAAAATGGGATAGTTATTGGTATCCCTTTGTCTTTCAATTGGGACACTATGTCCATTACATTAAACAAAATGTCTGATTTCACAGACAAATATTTCAAAAAATACAATGCCTTGCTTTGATATGCAAACATAATGATCATCATTTTTCTCTTGAACTATTGTCACTGCTCGAGCTACTTCCATGAATTGGGTTATTTTGATGAATGTTTTTTTCACGGTGTTGATTGTTTTCTTCTTCTTCACCTTCCATCTAAAAACATTAAAATAAACTGTAATGAGTGTATATACATTGGTGAGAATAATAAAAATTGCAATATTAAATAATATACATCAATGTAAATAAAAAAGAAATGATGTACCATAGAAATAATTGACTCATGAATTATACACATTCTTTCGAAACCAAACTTCATGCCAACTTTCAAGATTTCATCTGTTGGCGCAGTTCCATACTTTGTTTCCTGCAAGTTTTATACCCCATAACAAATCATATATTTAATATAAAAGATTTTTTTGTTCTATTAATTATAGACGGAGATAAGTAAAAAATATCAATAGATGCTTACAAATTCCACAATTAATTTATGATATGCCAACATATACTGACAACCCATATTTGACCCAATGCCAATCAATTCGTCTGATGGTTCTTCTTAGTATGTTAGCACCTGTTTGAAGACTTTCAATTATGATTTTTGTAAAACAACTTAAAATATACAAAAATGAAATCTAGTTAAGTTTTTATAAGGAAGTAACAATTACTCACAAACTTAGATATCAAACTGTTTCTTCCTTGTCGTCATGTTTTATGTGTTGAATGGGTTCCAATTTTTTTTTTTTTTTTTTGCTGCAAGAAAATACTTGAAAATTAATATTTAATTCTAAATTGTTTATTTATAGCACCTAATCGAAAAATTCAATGATTACATATTACATTTGAAGCAGTTGTTGTTGATATGGCTCCTCGTACGATTCAATTATGTCCATTTCCTTGACCATCTCCTTGTACACCTTTTTGGACATTCCTACTGACATATTTCTGATATCAGTGTATTCATCTTTTGAGATTTTCATAATCTTCCTGAAAATGTAACAAGACAATAAACTATTTAAATTTTATATTGATATATGGAAATTAAATATAACAAAAGTGATATTTATAAATGATTTCCTTCTAGTAATATATACATATAATTCTAGAAATTTTTTTAAAGGAATATTACTTTTTCATTCCTTTTTTTTTGTTGTTGTACGTTTTTGCTATTAAAAGTTTGACATGTCTTATTGACTAATTCTATGGAAACTCTTCCTGTAGTTTAGATAAAATTTGGTTCTTGGAATCATTGGATTGATTTTTGTATTATAAGTGGAAATAACATCTATACATTCGTTCCACTAGATCCATCAAAGTTTTGTAAAAGTTTTTCCCCATTTCGTTAACCTATAGCACCAATCGAGATGAGCTAAGGAGCAATTCATTTTCATTTGCATGTTCTATTTTTTTCTTTTCTTAGAACAACATTCATTTTCTGAGTCATTGGTCCCTGTAGAATATTAAACATATGTGAATGAATAGATTGTTTGAAACATGTTATCTAATAATTTTAAGTATATTATTAATGAAAATTAAAAAAAAATCTCATATTGGATCAATAGCATTTTTTCATTCACCTCATTCATCCTTTTGCAATTTTTCCATCAAGTTTTTACGCTCTTCTAGTCTTAGATCAGAAATAATATTATCGAGCTTCGTCATTTTGTGGCTCTACATGATACACAGTAAACAATACATATTAGTTAAACTTACATATAGTTCAAAAATAGTAATTTTTGTAAAGAATTTACAAAGAACTTGCCTTTTTTGCTTTTCTTGATGTGTTATCAGTATTTTTGTTACTTTATCTCTTGTTAGCCATTTCTTAATCAATATGAAACTTGTACCATACCATTCATTAATATAGTTTATAAATAAATATTAAAATTTTTAGAAAATAAAATATATCAAGATACCAGTGCGCCTTTAATGATGTATGCATTGACGTCGGTGCGACGAGTTCTTATAAATGCACTGCCAAAACAATAGAAACACTGTACGATGCTCTATGTCAACAAGGAGCACTAGTGTGTTATATGTTAACTAGAAAATCAATTAACATAGACAATTTAATAAAAATCCTCTAGTGTTAGTTTTTGTAGCATATGATGTCATGAAGGGGGTGGTGCGACATATTCTTATAAACGCACCATGAAAACAGGGGACCACTGTACGGTGCTCTCTGTCAACAAGGAGACTTGGTGCATTATATTTTAAATGTTGCACCTATTAACAAAAACATAATTTTTTTTTTCAAACAGTGCATGCGTGATGCACTATAATAAAATAGGGCTCTGGTGCCCTATTTTACATATGGCGCACGAATTAAAAAAAATCTGTTTTTAATTTTTTTTTATCAAACAGTACGTGCACGATGCCCTGTGTTAAAACAATGCACTGGTGCGCTAGTTTACATAGGGCGCACTGTTTAAAAAAAACAGTTTTTTTAAAATTTACACAAGGGCCGACATGGATTGGGATTCAACTATGCAAGTCATCCCGTGGATTAGATGTCATAAGCATATATATATATAACAATACAAAACCTATAAATCTAAAATGAAAAGCCCTAATTCTAAAATCACAGAAACAGGAAGAAGCAAGGGCAGAAACAAAAAGAATCAAGGGTTTAGCGTAAAATGGCTTTTTAAATTTTTTTTAATTTTTTTTAATTTTTATTTATTTATTTATTTTTTGAAAATGAACAGTAAATTTAATTTTTTTACTTATTGCATAAAAAAATACTGTAGAAAATGTAAAAAAAACAGTAAAATTTAATCACTTGGTTTGAAATTCTATGCTACAGGGTTTGAATCACTAGATATTTGGAATTCTGATTGTCTAAATAGTTCTTTTCAAAATTATTTCGCTACTCCATAGTGCTCTCGTGCTCTCTTGCTCCTCCAGGTATGTCTTGTGCAAATCTCTCCTTGAATTTTTTTGAAAAATTAATGAAATAATAATTTTTTTTTACTATTTAAAGAATTGTTATATGAAATTAGATTTTCAAAAATATTTTTCTGCCCATTTTTCAATTTACCGCTTTTTTTCACTTTAAAAAAATATATTTGCACTTTTTTTTAATTGTGGCTATTACGCTCCAGTGCATCAATTAATAATACCGCACCGGTGCCCAGTAACTAAAACACATTGGTGCAGTTATTTGTACATTAGCACTGATAACAACAAGTCCATTTTTAAGGCACCAAAATTACTTTTAGGTGTGTACACCAAAATTTATTGTTAAGTTTGCTCAAATGAAGGGAGAAAATACCATAATTATATCGAATGGACAATTCTTCAAAATTCACCTCATTCCATAATATTTGTCAAAGTCCATCGCGGAGTTCTCCCTATCCATCTTGAGATGTAATATTTACTTCAGATTTTATTTATATTTTCATTATCTAACTAAATTTATGTTTTTTATCCATGTTAAGCAGCTTAATAAAATTTATAATTAATGTATACAAATTTGCAGGTTCATGCAAATTCAGAATTGAGTTCAGATGCACAAAATATTCAAACAACTCCAAAACGTCAGAAGCTCTTATCAGGAGAAGCATACCGCAAGGCACATTTGGTAGATGAAAATGGACAACCGCTTCATGCTGTGAATTGTAACAATATTTCATCTTATAGCCACAATCCTGGGTCAATTATGGTAATAATAATTTTTTGTATATTAATGTAATTATTTCAATGTCAAACCAATTAATCATTCATTGTCAACGTGCTTACTAATTGATATCATAGATTTTGTACTAATCATGTTCAAATATATTTTTTGAAATTATTAGGATTCTGGTGATGATGAGTGACCCACCTACCATCTTCCGTTTCACCCCACGACAATGTCAAATCGAGAGAAGGCTGAATTAAGAGAAAAAATTGGATAGGAACGATACCAAGAATGGTTGAATCAACCACCTATTCAATTCCCACTACGTCTAAATTCACCAATTAGGAATGACAACAACAATATTTTTTATTCACAAGTTGGCAATGGAGGAAATCAAATAGAGGTTGGTATGGAAGATTACCTAAGGGACATGACTACCATGGAGACAATGTTTGTAGATGCATTCCAGAACGATGATCAACTAGGGGATGATGATCATATCGGTGACACTTTTTTCTAAAGACTTAAATTTTATTCCACCACCGCTCTCTTTGGACCTGGTAGTCAGTCAAAGTATACCCAGTTGGGGACAATGATGTTACCATACAACTTGAAAGCAAAGTTTGGCTTGTTGAATGCATGTTTCTTGAAAATTTTGAGGTAAGTTATAACCATAAAGTCCTCCCTTATATTTTGAGAAATATAATCACATAATGAACATTAAAAATGGTCAATTTTATGAAAGTTAATAATTATATTGGCATTAACATACGTTTAATATTGTCCATGATCGCCAACTACATGTTATTCAGAGATAAGGTTCTTTCGAGTGATAATGTCTTGCCCGATAGCTACAAAGAGGAAACAAAATTGTTTAAAATGTTGGGTGTTGAGTACATATCATATCATGGATGTCCAAATGATTGTATTATATATAGAGGAGAATATGCAGACAAAGAGATCTGCCTGAAATGTGGGCATGAAAGGTATGATAAACAAAAAAATAAGGGTAAATCACATGGCCCTTCTTTTAAGATATTGAGGCACATGCATATAATCCCAAGGATTCAAAGGCTTTTTCGTTGCAAATAATTAGCTATGTTGCAGGGATGGCATGCCTCACACATAAGTGAGTTGGGATTTATGTGAATCCCAATAGATTTAATAGCCATGAAGCATCTAGAGGATACATGGCCCAAAAAATTTAAGGATGAAGTACAAAGTCTGACTCAGCATAGCCGTGGATGGCGTCAACCCATATTCCCTCCAGAACACCAACTATTCTATTTTGCCTATAGTAGTGATCAATAACAATATCCCCTCATGGTTATCCATGAAGAATGAACATCTTATGTTGGCTCTCATAGTCCCTGGTAGAAGACAAGTGAGGAATATGGATGTCTACTTAAAACCACTGGTAGTTGAATTGAAGGAATTATGGGATATTGGGATAAATGTATACGATGTATAAAGACCCATTGTAGGAGAGAGGAGTTTTACGTTGTATGGCATATGTATTTACAGGACACATGATTATCAAGGCTTAGGGGTTTTCTCTAGTAAATTACATTTTTATTGATTTGTTTATATACGTAACAATATTCTTTCCAATATTAGTTATTTAATTCGTTGTAATTGTTCTGATCTTCATGATAATATTTAACGTGCCATGCATATAAGTTGTATACAATAATCTCGCAGGTCTTGCAACACAAGGGTATTTTGGATGTAAATGTTGTGGACCTTCTCTGAAAGCTAGATGGTCCAATGACCTACGAAAGTGATCTAGGTGGATATTGGTGACCACCCACCTATCCCATTTGGACCCACACCATCAGTTCTTTCAGTGTTTCACTTTCAACACAACTTACTATTTTTAGCAGGTTTTCGGTTCCTGAACTTTTAGAGCCGTTTGGAGGCCCTAATGAGCCATGTGGATATTGGTGGTCAGCCACCTATTCCATTTGGACCCACACCATCAGTTCTTTCAGTTTTTCACTTGCAGCACAACTTACTATTTTTAGTATTTTTTCGGGTCCTAAACTTCTAGAGCCGTTTTGAGGCCTTAAACGACGCTTTTTGGGAAAATCGGGAGCAACATGGGTCCATGGATCAAACTTCTTCACAAAAAAATTTGTACTCCTCAAACATATATTTTTAATGAGGTATGATGTGCATCAAACAGAGATCATATGCCAAAGTTACATCCCCGAGAAGTTGAAACACCAATTTACCCAAACAGGGCCCATTGTTTTGGCGCTTCATCTCCTACAGTTAGGTTTTTGGATGTTTAAGGTTTTGCATTGTTTCTTAACAATAAATAGGCCTTCGAGCCCCATTGTAACACAATTCAGAAACATGTAGCCGCCACATCTCTTCTTAGAGATAAGCTACCATTTACCTATCTAGTTTATTTCCATTATGTCTGTAAACATATTTCAGTTATTTGATATTAATGAAATGAAGTATTATTTCCACTACATCTTTGTGTTTATGGTTATATGTGTATTATGTTGCATTCTTGCATAAATCCAGATTAGTGGTATCAGAGCAGTCTTCTCTTTCTATGTTTTTCTTCGCATGTCCCCAACGAGGTCAGGGTATAAGGAGTTAGGGCTCGATCTAGTTGAGCTCTTGCAAGATTAGCCTCGCAAACCCCAACGCGCTTCCCTGGTAGAAGAAAATAAAGATGAGGGAGCAGGAGATCCTATCAAAATATTTCTTAAGGATACCCTCGAGAAACAAAGGAACGCTATGATGGATAAATTTTCTCAAATCCTTCAACGGCTACCCACCTACGGTGCATCTGCATCCAACAGCCACTCTGGAGGCGCCATTCCCTTCAAGGTACAGGTAAACTTTGACATTCTTTTATTTGAAGGCCAGATAGATTCTGACTTCGTAGATAGATGGTTGAATTTTCTCGAAGGGTATTTATCGGTCAATGATTTCTCCGACCGAGAAAATATTATTTTTTCACTTCTAAAAGCCACCCCCCATGTCAAAAACTGGTGGGAAACCTACTGTGAGCAAAAGGACAGGACTAAACCTTTTCTGTTCTCAGTCGCACCCACTTGGAATTCATTCTGATATGGAATCAAGGAACAATATTACCCTATGGGGAGCTATGAAGACAAGTACATCCAATGGACCACGCTGCGACAACAAAGGGATCAAGATGTGCACGAACTGACAAATCGGTTCCATACCCTATGCAAAAAGTTGGGTATTAAAGATTCAAAGAGACATTTGGTGCTCAAGTACCATAGCTGTCTACATAGACACATTCAGGAGGAAATGGAGTTCCTTGAAATTACCTCGCTTGGCATGGACTATCACTATGCCACCAAGATTGAGCAGGAATTTTAGAAGAAGAAGCACGACTTTGTATCCGCGAATCCGAAGCCAGGGAAAGGCACCCCTGAGACACAGAACAAGGGGTAGAGCCAAAGTGGGTCGACTCAGAACACCACGAAAAATCCAAAGAAGGACATGGGGAAGTGGTGTGAATTCCATAATATCCCCACTCACAACACAAATGAGTGTCAGGCCAAACATTCGCTAGTGGTCGAACTAACACTCGAATCAGATGCATGTTTTGATCCTGAGCTAGAAATAGACAAGGGAGATGATAAATGGAAGCATATCATTGATCTGGACCCTATTTCCATTGTCGCCACTGCCAAGCTCCAGAGGGAGGATCCCGAGGATCCAGAGGAGGGGGAGAGCCTATTCCATTCGTAGACGTGGGTGGAGGGTTCTCCACTGCAATTTATTGTCGATAGTGGAAGAAAAAATAACCTCATTTTAGCAGAGGTCATGAAGCGACTCAACCTACTGACCATAACACACCCATAGCCATATACCATCGGGTGGCTTCATCCAGGAAGAGATCTGTGCATCCGCCAACAGTGCCACCTTTCGTACAAAATCAAGCCATTCATGGATGAGGTATTATGTGATGTTTCTCCTCTTGATGTAACTGATGTATTATTGGGCCAACCATACTTATGGAGGCGACATGCTGTGTATGAGTCTATGCCTCGTTTTGTTGTTATTACCTTGGGAAATAAATTGTACAGGATACCAGAGGTAGTACTGCCTCCTGCCATCTCCTTGACTATTGCAAAACAATGCAGTAAGATTATTTCCCAAACCAAGAAATTTATTTTCCTTATGTTAGCTCCTCGTAATTTTCTAGATTGATTGAGATACAAATTGACAAGGGTAACATCAAACCAAGCTTTGGAATCCAAGGACCTAGCCTTCTTGGATTCGGAGAGGGATCTCTCAATGTGTGCAAAGATATGTCTTGTTTACTGATTAGGGTTGATTTTAGGCTAGATGTTAAGTGCAAGGTATTTTGATTGTTTTTTGGTTGGGCATGATACTTTGATAGATTTTAGATAGGAAACGTGGAAGATTGTTAAGTCATTGGGCAATGGAGTCAAACAAGGTCATGAATGAGTTTATCAATGGTGTCAAGAGCATTTGCAGGGAAATTTATTTTGGTTGGTGGATCTTTAAGGTTGTGAAGGATCATGAGATGGACATAAAGATTGAGAACAACAAACTAATAAAGGGTTGAAACCGAATCCTTTATATACTTGTAAACTGAGGGAGTTAGAAAATTGATAAGAACAACAAGAGAATCAAAGGCATAAGCAGAACCTAATCCATTTGATTTTAGACTGAAAACATATAATTAACCAATACAAACATTCAGATAAAAACTTAGAAAGGTAAGAAACTTATCCAACTTTCAAAGCTTTTATTATCTAGAGCAGAAAGACATTTAAGATACACAAGTAACTATAACCATAGAAGGAGAGAAAACTCTAACATCCAAAGTTACAGCTGTAAGGTTTCCTTAAAACAATTTTAGCTAAGTAAAGGCAAAGAGCATGATTTTAAACAGACTTCTTTGACAAACCTGGACAAAGCTGCTTTAAAGAGATGATTCTAAGAACATAATATTTCAGTGGCAACAATATGCAAGGCTAACCATAAGTCATAATTGATGCTAACTGATCTAAATTATTCAAGAAATGGACAAGCTAAGAACTTGTTAGAGAGAAAATAAATGATTTCTCTAATGTATCTTAGAAGAAGAAAAAATTAAGGCAGTGAAGGATAAACATATTTAAGGTGCCATTAGAAAACATTTCGTCATCTAAATTATTTGTCCTACTGTAACATAGAAAGATGGAAAACATAATGGAAAACTAGAAAAAATAAACAAAATAAAACTTCACCATCAACCAAGCCTATGGATCCTGCAAGAAATCCTTCTCCATCAACAAGAAAATCAGATCATGCATGAGTTCCAAGACATCAATTTCTCTTCAAGAGCTCAAAAGGACTATGTATTATTCCAACATCAGTCATCAAAATCCAACATTTACAATGAGTTCCAACGTAGTATTTATACTGCAAATGAGGAGGTGGAACTTATCTATGGTTCAAGTGTTATTAATTATAGAGTAAATGCATTCCTGACCTTAAAAAACCATGCAAGGCATAAGGTAATGACATGTGTGCAACTACTTCTCTGTTAAATAACTTCGTCTTAATTTCTGAGATAAAGATAGGTGAAAATATTGACTTTAAGGCCTTATCCTCATCTTTACGTTAACTATTCTGACAGTTTAAATTATATTCTTTTGTGAAATAACTGTTTGTTGCCTTTACAGATAAAGAGTAGGCAAAAGATGTCAGTTTGATTTATCAAGTGAATAACTACTTCCTTTTGATGTATTCGAGGCTGCTTTAGCTTACTCTTTCCTTAACTTTAATCATTTAAACTGTGTTTAACGCCTGATTCTGCTTTAGCCTTCATAACTCATTATGCTGCCTTTATCACATTACTGTTCTATTTAAACCTTTGTTCATCTGTCTTTTAGCTGTGTTTTTATCCTTAATCCGTTTCGATTAGTATTTAATCTTCTATTTATGCCTTTGATCCTTTGTTCTTCAATCTTCATTAGTTTTCTCTGCATTTGTGTGCAGGAGGCTTCTTTGATGCACTGGAGGATTTCAAAAGGGATCAATGATTATGAGGCACTGATAAATCATTGATATGAAACCCTAGATCCATTTCTTCTCTGCTTATAGACCTTTTTGGATCATCATCCAAGGCCTGTCACTGTTTTGACTGTGGGATGGCCCTTCGAGCTAGAGGCCACAATTAAACCTGCAACCAAATGAAAAACATAATATAAAACCTGAAAATTTATGGATATAATGCTTTCAGAGGTTTGAGGGAGACGAAAGAGAGATTGCTGAGGAAGGGGAGATTTCATGGTGGGGAAATTTCATGGCGGAAATGACGCAAATAGAGGAAATTTTGAATCAGGGCGTGAAAACAGGGAGGGGCGGTTTTGTAGAAAACCAACGGTTTTCACGTTGGAAATAGGTGGTAAGTGGTAAAGGAATTTTGGACGTGATACGGCTGGATGGATGACACGTGTCCTATCAAAACTGCCCATTTCATGTTAAATTTGGGCATTAAATCATTTTGGTGGATTGAGCGTGAAATTAATACTGGGCTGTCAGATCTAGAGGATTGACATTTGGGATATATTCACAATGTCGCACAAATCAAAAATGATCGAGAGGGTTAGAAAAAATGCGAAAGAACGATGACCGTTGGATCTGGAGGATCAATGATGGAGATGAATAGCGGGAGTGTGAAAAATAAAATATATGGGCGAGGGGACAGACAAATAGCGATGAAGCGATGGCCGTTTGATTAACGAGATCAACGATCAGGATCTATTGCGGGGGGACCATGGAGGTACAAGGGGGAGAACAGGGAGGAGTCCCGTTGGCCGTTGGATAGTGATGAGATCAACAGTGGAGATTAACTGTGGGGGGACTGGGGGGTACAGAGAGATCTTGAGACCGGTTGCCCCCGCAGTGAACCTACGCCGTAGATCTGGGTTAAACAGATGGTCCAGATTGAATCGAGACCTTGCAAATAGAGGGAAAAACAATGTGTGGGGTAAAGGAGGAAGCAGTGGGAGCCGTCGGATCTAGGAGCAGATCGACGGTTGGGATCAAATCGGAGGATCGAAGATTAAATATGGTGTATGAGGGGTCAGGGGGATGGTGAAATTGCGATGAAGCGATGACCATCGGATTTGGAGGATCAACGGTCGGGATTTTATCGAAGAAAGGTGGGTAGAAGGGGACGTCGTGGAGTGAAATGGAAAATGTGAGAGTGCACTGGCCATTGGATCTAAAATATCAATGGTCCAGATTATATCGCAGATGCGCAAAAAGAATGAATGGGGCGGAGGGATGTAGAGAAGTGAAGGAGCGATGGTTGCTGGATCTGATGGATCAACAGTCAGGATTTCATTGCAGGGGGTGATCATCGATGGAGAGGGGAAGGGCGAAGCCCGATGCGATGCATGATGGCCGATGCGATGGCCATCAGATCTGGGGAATGGAAGGTCCAGATCTCATCAGTGGATTGGCCATCAGAAGAAAAAGGAAAAGGGAAGCGGAACTTAGAAAGTGCGATGCACCTATCACCGATGGGCTTAGTGCTCAGTCATGGTGGTGAGTCATATGGAGGAAAAGGGGTTAGGGCCTAAGCCAAAAAACGCTTAAGGCCTTATATTTAAAAATGAAGAATTTGGATAGAAAATGAAGGTGTTTGAGGATTTTGGAGTTTTTGATAGGGGGGAAAAAGGGTTTTAAACCAGAATAAAGGGATTTTATTAAGTTCAAAATGGATTTTGAGGGAAAATAAAGGGTAAAAAAAGGGTTTTTGGAAGAAAAAGGGATGGGGGAAATGAGGGATTTTTCAAAGGGAAAATGATGGAAAAATGGCTTAGAAACAGTGTCTTTTGGGATCAGCAGGGCAACTTAGAGGCTTTGATTTGAAGATTTTATGAGAGATGGATAACTTAGGGACAATGAACACAGTGATATTTCTGAAACTCATAGATTTTGATGAAAATATTGTTTTTGGAAATCCATGGACTAATCTAGGCATTATCATATATAACATAATTTATAGATGGCTAACAGTGGCTCCACTTGGGGAGGAAATCTTTCTCTTCAGGTGTCCAGAACCTCAGTTTATCAATCTCTAGCTTTCAGTAGACTAGTGTCTTAATCCATTGGGCAACATTATTTTCTTTCTTTTGTTGGCTATCTTTGGATTTGAGAACATTCCAGCAATCTGCAGCATATGACATTCTTCAAAGCAACATCACTACCTACCCAATCCTACTTGTCCTAGCATTTTTTCTTCAGTGGGTGTACTTGGACTTGCAAACCCTTTTACATCAACATTTTCTTCTTTTCAAAATAGGAAAAACTAATCTAAATCTATCCTTATTTCTTCCGAGAGTCTAGATTAAATAGTTGAACTCTGTTATTTCTACCTATACTACTATCTGTCAAGATTAAGCTTTTTGATAGATCTGCATTCTCTATATTCTAAAACAGAAATTTAAAACATAGGTAAATTAGGATTAAGCAGTCTGATTTGATATGGTGTCTGGCTTTATGTACAAGCTGCACATAGACTTTATTTGCAAAAAATTAAAACAAAATTGTGAAGGCTTAAGTTATGAAAATTATAAACATCCTTTTATTCTTTTTCCATCTCTGGTTTTGATCTATTTAGAGCTATATTTTTCCTTTTCTTGGTTCAGATTTTGAGTTTGTTTGAACCATTATTTTCTATCCTAATCTATTCTACTGATAAGCCAAGATTATAAAGTTTGGAAAATCTTCTTCACTAACCTATCAGCATGAAATTCAAATTTACTCAATCATGTTTAGGCTGTATGATTGAATAATTATAGGTAGTGACATTTGAGCTTGCACACAAAAATTATTTTGCATAAAAGTAAATCAGAAAGATAAGGCCATGATTTGTCTTTTGTGAGGCATCTTTATCTATCTCTTTGGTTCTGTTTTAAGCATGTGGAACTAGTATCTTTTCAATCTCCTAATATATCTTTCTTTGAATAAGTTAAGTCTGAAATAATGTTTTATCAAGCAAAGTTTCTACTAACTTATCAACATAAATTTAAAGCATGTTCAGCTAGGATTAGGCTAGATAACTGAACAAAATATCCCTTTGAATTAGTAGTGGCATCTAGACTTGCACACTTTCAGAACTTCTCTTTTTTGGGTATGGGGTTGTACCTTTTCTTTTAATTTCCCTCTTTTTCGTTTTTCTATTTTTTTTGTGTTTTTATTTTCAAATTTAAAAAGAAAATTTATATACAGTGAGAAAAAGTTTTGAAACTAAGATTCTTGGTAGAAATAGTGCTTGAGCATCCTGCCATTGACAGGACCTCCAAACATTTCAATTCCATCAATTTCCTTCAAAAAGAAAGCATTGTTGCCTCTCATCGAATCAATGATATAGGGGCCTTTCCATAGATTTTCAAACTTACCATGTTTTCCTTTGTCCTCCCTTCTGGAATCCCATTTTAGAACTACATTTCCAACTTGGAAGTCATTTTCTTTGGTCCTTCTATCAAATAATTTCTAGATTCCTTCTTGGACTACTTGTGTCCTTTTATATACTTCCTCTCTTGATTGTTGCAAATGAATGGTCTGATTGATCCTCCTTTGCATATCATTTTCTTCAGCTTGGACCTCTTGAAGGAGTTTTATGACTGGGACTCCTAGAGATGTTGGGAAGATTGCATCCATGCCGTAAAACAACTGATAGGGAGACATGCCGATGGAATTTTTAGTTGTCAATCTATCAGCCCATAAGGCATGGACAAGCTTACTATGCCAAGATTTCTGATTCTGTTCCAACAATTTTTTGATGATATTAACAAGGCTTTTGTTGGAGGATTCAGCTAGACCGTTTCCTTGGGGGTAGTAGGCAGTAGAATGGCCTAATGTGATCTGATATTTATGGCAGAAATCTACCATCCTCTTGGATTTGAAGGCAACAACATTATCTGTGATTATTTTCCTAAGACAAAAAAATATGGATAGTATGTTGGTTTCAAGGAATTTGATGATGACAGAGTCAGTAGCATTCCTGGTGGGTGTGGCCTCTATCCATTTGGTAAAATAATCAGTGGCTGTGAGGATCCATTTGTGTTGGGCTGAGGATGATGGGTGAACTTCCCCAATGAAGTCCAAACCCCATTGTTGAAAGGGAGCCTCAACACTGATAGGCTGCAAAGGTAGTGGTAAGAGTTTTCTCCTGCCATCAAAGATTTGGCACTTGTGGTGTGACATGACTAACTTATGGGTGTCTGGGAAGAGGGTGCACCAATAGTATCCATATGTGAGGATATTGTTTGCTTTGGTCTTCCAGTTAGGATGTCCTCCACATTCTCCCTCATGTAGCTCATGCATGATTTTTCCTGCATCAACCTCAAGTAAAAATTTAAGTAAAATCCCCACAGCATTTTTCCAATACAAAACTCCATCTAATATACAATAATTTAAAGCCCTATGTTTAACAAATCTAGCTTTTGTTTTTGACAAAGAAGGAGGAGCATTCAAATAAAGCAACACATATATGATGTCAGCATACCAAGGAGAGTTCATGAATGTTTCTTCAATGAATGGTGCTGTGCATTATTCTATCTCTTCCAAAATATCAACCATGTTCATATCTAAAGCTTGGAATTTTGACTCAGCCATGAGTTTTTCTAATCCCTGCTCTTTGATGAGTTTGGTGGGCCTGATCTCTAAGTCATATTCTAAAATGGTAGCAATCCACTTGCCCCTTTTACCATCAGGGTCTTGATTAAGTATATCTTTGACCACCGTGTTTGGGACAAAGGCTATGATATGTGAATGCAAAATATAAACTCTAAAATCCTTCAAAGCTTTGATTAAGGCAAAGGCTTGTTTCTCCATAATGTTATACTTTAGAGGGGCATCCATTAAGGCTTTGCTGAAGAAAGCTATGGGATGCTCTTTCCCCATGATGTTCTTTTGCAACAATACTGCTGCCACAGTATGTTCATAGGCAAAGGAGAAAATGTAAAAGTCCTTGGTGAAGTCAGGGCTGATTAAGACTGGTGTTTGTGTGAGTGCTTGTTTTACGAGCTCAAAATATTGTTTTGCTTCCATATTCCACTTCACTCCTACTTCTTTTTTCAACATATTTTTGATATTTCTTAGGAGCTCAAAAAGGTTAGGGATGAATCTTCTTAGGAATTTAATCTTTCCAATGAAATATTTCAGCTCTTTAATGTTCCTAGGATGGCTAATTTGTAAGATGCCTTCTATTCTTTTTGGATCTATCTTGATTCCTTCCTCAGAGATGATGTGACCTAAGATTTTTACTTTTTGAAGGCCAAACAAAGTTTTCTTAGGATTTAGGGATAGTCCATACATTCTACATTTTTCAAAGACTTTTCTCAAGTGGAATAAGTGCTCCTCATCAGTCTTAGAGTAGATAGTGATGTCATCAAGGTATATGACTATGAAGTAACCTATGTCTTCTGAAAAAATATATGTCCATTTCCCTTTGGAAAGTAGCCCCTGCATTCATTAAACCGAATGGAATTTTAACATACATGAATGTACCCCAAGGTGTAGTGAAAGCAGTTTTAAGTTGGTCACTTGGAAATACTAGAACTTGGTTATAACTTGAGAAGCCATCTAGTAATGAGATTCTTTGTGAACCAACTACTTTTTGGAGTATGTGATCCATTTTAGGCAAGGGGTAATTGTCTTTCAAGGAGGCTTTGTTCAAATTTCTGAAGTCAATACAAAGCCTAATTTCCCTGGTCTTCTTCCTAACTGACACAAGGTTGGACACCCATTCTAAGTATCGGACAGGGACTATGATCCTGACATCGTACATATTTTTTATTTCTTTCTCAACTGAGGGTAACAAGAGGGGGTTTATTCTTCTCAACTTTTGTTTAAATGGTTTCTGATTTTCTTTGAGAGGAATTTTATGTTGGATGATTTTGGTGTCATAGGATTTCAAGTCTTCATACCCCCGAGCAAACACATTTTTAAATTCTCTAGAAAGCTCAATGTATTTCTGTTTTGTGTGAGATGGGAAAGTTTTGGACAACTTGATTATTTTGAGCTCTTTCATCCCTCCAATGTTACACTCTTCTACATTTGTTTCAGTGGGTTCCATCTTGGGTTTTTTAGCTACATCATTAAAATCAAACAACTCTTCTAGTGGTGTAAGGCCTCTTGGCAAGGTGTCATATTTGTACTGCAGAATTTCAAGTTCTCTTTGATTTGATTTATTAAATACTTCTACAACACAAGGGTTTTGAAGGTGGTTTATATCATCATCAAAGGGAAGCTCTGTTTTGGGATTTTATTTTTCAGTAGAATTGTTTCTTTCAAATCTCAAACTCTGTTTTGTGCTTGCAAAGTCATTTCTAGATTGCAAAAAATCATCTAGTTGGTCATCATTGTCAAACACTTGCCAATGGTTCAAGTTGTCTGGTATAGTAGGCCTGTTCTTTATTTTGATGAGGCATTGATTATTTTCATAAGTTAAAGAGCAATTGCTGGCAGCAAAGGCAAGCTCATTGGCAAGGCAGTTTTGGGCCCTAGGGATGAAAGTAAGCTCATATTCCTCAAATGTTTTGAGAAGGTCTAGGGCAGCATTTCTATATTCCCTTAAATGAGGGTTCTTGGCTGAATATCCTCCCTTAATTTGATTTATGATTAGTTCAGAATATCCTTGGATCAAGATTTTCTTGGCTTTGAGATTTTTAAGTAAGTATAGACCAATAAGGAGAGCCTCATACTCTACAAAATTATTGGTGGATTGAAAATCTAACCTATAGGAATGGCCTTCATTTATGTTGTGGATCCAAACACCAGCCCCTGATCCGGCCTTACTATAAGAACCATCAAAGCTCATATGCCAAAGGGTGTCAATTTCAGTTTTGTCAATGTTCTGTACTTCGGGGCTGCTAGAGTTTTGGGAGTCATTTTCTCGATTAGAGAGCTGGTTTGATTGTTCTGGGGGACTTAGTTCTCTCTCATTGTCATTCACTTGTTCACTTATGTCATTTTCAATGTACAGGATGAAGGAGTCGAGATCTGAGTGAATGGAATAAACTGGTGTGTTATTTGGCCTATCTATGTTACTCACCATGCATTTCATGTGGGATTCTTGGTACAATCTTCTTGTTTGATTGAAGACTGGGATGGTGGCATAGGTATTGTCCATTTGAAGGTTGCCTTGGAGTTTATCCCCCCATGATATAGATAAAATCATGCCATACTTTGGGGGTATGTCAGCCACAACTATATCCATGACTAGACTCTTAGCGGAGATTTGTGCCAAATTGACACACAGATCCTTGATTAGGCCTAGACATTTAACCCTACTGGAATCAAAATAATACAAGTCTTTGTAGGGATTTATGATTTCTAGGCCCAATACTTCCATCACAACCTTTGGCATGAGATTGTGTGAGGCACCAGAGTCTAGCATAGCATTATGCAGAATTTTGTCATGTATGTTCAGACTTACATAGAAAGGAGGGACTGCTCCTTCTTGATATCTTCCCTCTACTTCAGGACCAAACAACAGTTCTAGTTTATCATCAGTTAAGTTTAAGGTATAAGTATCTTTGCCTATGTTTAAAACTTTGAAAATATGGGATCTATATACCTCTTGGGTTAACAATTCAGTGAGGGGTATAGTGATCTTGATTTTGGAAATATCCCCCTCAAAACTGAAAGGCGCAGGTGTCTTCATCGCATTTACATCCGTTTTATCAGCCATGAATTTTTCTATATTTTTAATTTGTTGATTCTGATTTGATGGTTTGGACAATGAGGCTTTTTCAGGGCCACTATTTGAAGTACTAGGGCAGCTTGAATCATTACTAGGATGGCTAGTCTTTTGCTTGTTTAGTTCAACCTTCTTAGCCATAGTATTTGTGCTTTCTGCTATTTTTTTAGGAATAGTTTCGGAGGTCTTTCTAATAGCAGCGTTTGGCTGATTTTTTTTAAGAACATCTTGACTCTTTTTTATCCTAAGGTTATACTGCCTATGGACTTCCATTATGGAATTCTCAAATCCTAATCTATAGTCTTCAGAATCTTCATATGATTTCTCATTTGGTTTTGAGGAAAAAATCCTTTGTTCTTCTTTAGTAAGAAATGTATTATCCTCATCATCCGAACCTATGACATTTACATGGTCTTCTTCCAACTGCTCAGGCTCTCTTTCTTCTTCATCTACATTGTTGTCTTCGAAATGGGGTTTGATTTTTTGGTCACTCTCTCTTTGTCTGATTTGAGAAGGGTCTCTTTTAAAATTCTGGTTTCTATTTCTATTTTGAAGATTGGCTTGATTTTCCCTAGGAGGTGTTCTCTCATTCAAACTGAATTTTTCCATCATCCTCTCCATTATCCTAACTATGGATTCAATTTTGGTTTCAGAAGAGGAGGGTGTAGGTGTTGTGTCATCTCTATAATTCATCCTTTTTTCTGATCTCATCCTAGCCCTTTTCTCAATCAAATTGGCCTCTACACTTACAGCCCCCTTTTGCATGTATTCTAGAGTTAGGTAATCTCTCTCCCTTAGTTGATAGGCCATATCAGCATCAAAGCCTTCGGGATATTTCACCAAGGCCAAGCCTTGTGGAGGTTTTATGTGTGGTGGGAGAGCATTGTAAACACTATTAAACCTAGTGGAGTAGTCATGAACACTTTCTCCCAGATTTCTCTTAAGATTGTTATACTCGGACATAATTTGGAGGGGGTTCCTCTTGATTTCCCATTTGTTCACAAAGGTTTGGTATAGAGTACGGAGATCAGGAATGCTGTTGGGAGGTAAGTCTTTAAACCATTTCTTGGGTTCTCCCCCTAGGCTTTGAGCAAAAATCTTCATTTTTATGGTTTCTTCTTCTATCTCCATATAGTCAAAAGCATCATTAATTCTATCTACATGTTTTTGAGTAGTAATGGATTCAATCCCTAAGAAGTGATGGATTTTGGACTGATAGTCATTTGGCAAAGGTAATAGTGGTTGTTGTAGAGACAATGGAGCATACCAGGCTGCCATGATGGGAGGGAAAGGAAACAAAGGTTGATTTACAAGGGGAGGATTTGTGAGAGGTGGAGGAGGATGGAGTGAGGTGGTTTTCACACTGGTGGTATGGATGGGGGTGGCTGAGGTACTTGGACCGGAATATTGATTCTGAGTAGATTTGAGATGAAAAGGGCTGAAGTGATGTAGAAGCTGAAAAGCAGGTGGAGTGGAAGGAGAAGCTTCTCTATTGGAGCTTTGCTGCAAAACTATGGGATCAAATTTAGGTTGGTCAACCCTACTTTGTGACTTGGTTCTAAATAGGTTCTTGGTATGGTGCAAATAAAACTAAGGATCTTATGAAAATGTAAGGTGTTCCAGTGTAGAACTTGCTCTATGGATGGTCCTAACAGTGGGTGAGTTTCCATCTTTAGGATTTTGCCACAAAATCTTTTCTGGGTTACAACTATAGTAGGAGGATTTGGGTCTAGGTGTGATCTGGTATAGATCCTTCGTGAAGCCAGATATATTTGTTCACACAAGGTATAACTAGGCCTTAAAAAGTATCTTGGACTGATTTGACACAATCTTAGAACAACCTATGGGACTAGTGGGATGAGGAAGGCCTACTGGAGGTTAGTGGAGTCGTCAGGTGGATTTTTTTTTTTGAAATTTTGAAGATATGTATACAATGGTACACCACCAAATTATTGATAAAAAATCAATCTATGGAGTAATTTTGGGTTTTTAGTTTCTTTATGTAGCCCTAAGGTTAATGAGTATCCCCTAATTAAGTCATTATCTTGCTAGGATGATGAAGTAATTAGTTTCTACTCTGGCTATGGGTTGGTTTTTTAAGTCAAACTAGGGATGTATATGAGTCTATAAGAGTTTGTCAGGCTACTATGAACTATGTCCCACCGTGATCGCCACTATGTTAGCTCCCCGTAATTTGCTAGATTGATTGAGATACAAATTGACAAGGGTAACATCAAACCAAGCTTTGGAATCCAAGGACCTAGCCTTCCTGGATTTGGAGAGGGATCTCTCAATGTGTGCAAATATATGTCTTGTTTACTGATTAGGGTTGATTTTAGGCTAGATGTTAAGTGTAAGGTATTTTGATTGTTTTTTGGTTGGGTATGATACTTTGATAGATTTTAGATAGGAAACATGGAAGATTGTTAAGTCATTGGGAAATGGAGTCAAACAAGGTCATGAATGAGTTTATCAATGGTGTCAAGAGCATTTGCAGGGAAATTTAACTTGGTTGGTGGAGCTTTAAGGTTGTGAAGGATCATGAGATGGACATAAAGATTGAGAAAAACAAACTAATAAAGGGTTGAAACCGAATCCTTTATATACTTGTAAACTGAGGGAGTTAGAAAATTGATAAGAACAATAAGAGAATCAAAGGCATAAGCAGAACCTAATCCATTTGATTTCAGACTGAAAACATATAATTAACCAAGACAAACATTCAGATAAAAACTTAGAAAGGTAAGAAACTTATCCAACTTTCAGAGCTTTTATTATCTAGAGCAAAAAGACATCTAAGATACACAAGTAACTATAACCATAGAAGGAGAGAAAACTCTAACATCCAAAGTTACAGCTATAAGGTTTCCTTAATTTTTTTTTAGCTAAGTAAAGGCAAAGAGCATGATTTTAAACAGACTTCTTTGAAAAACGTGGACAAAGCTGCTTTAAAGAGATGATTCCAAGAACAGAATATTTCAGTGGCAACAATATGCAAGGCTAACCATAAGTCATAATTGATGCTAACTAATCTAAATTATTCAAGAAATGGACAAGCTAAGAACTTTTTAGAGAGAAAATAAATGATTTCTCTAATGTATCTTAGCAGAAGAAAACATTAAGGCAGTGAAGGAAAAACAGATTTAAGGTGCCATTAGAAAACATTTCTTAATCTAAATTCTTTGTCCTGCTGCAACATAGCAAGATGGAAAACATAATGGAAAACTAGAAAACATTAACAAAAGAAAACTTCACCATCAACCAAGCCTATGGATCCTGCAAGAAATCCTTCTGCATCAACAAGAAAATCAGATCATGCATGAGTTCCAAGACATAAATTTCTCTTCAAGAGCTTCAAAGGACTATGTATTATTCCAGCATCAGTCATCAAAATCCAACGTTTACAACGAGTTCCAACGCAGTATTTATGCCGCAAATGAGGAGGTGGAACTGATATAGGGTTCAAGTGTTATTAATTATAGAGTCAATGCATTCCCGACCTTAAAAAACCATGCAAGGCATAAGGTAGGGACATGTGTGTAGCTACTTCTCTGTTAAATAACTTCATCTTAATTTCTGAGATAAAGATAGGTGAAAATATTGACTTTAAGGCTTTATCCTCATCTTTACATTAACTGTTCTGACAGTTTAAAATATATTCTTTTGTGAAATAACTATTTGTTGCCTTTACAGATAAAGAGTAGGCAAAAGGTGTCAATTTGATTTATCAAGTGAATAACTACTTCCTTTTGATGTATTCGAGGCTGCTTTAGCCTACTCTTTCCTTAAGTTTAATCATTTAAACTGTATTTAAGGCCTGATTCTGCTTTAGCCTTCATAAGTCATTATGCTGCCTTTATCACTTTACTGTTTTCTTTAAACCTCTTTTCATCTGTCTTTTAGCTGTTTTTTTATCCCTAATTTTCTTCAATTAATCTTTAATCTTTTGTTTATGCATTTGATCCTTTTTTCTTCAATCTTCATTAGTTTTCTCTACATTTGTGTGTAGGAGGCTTCTTTGATGCATTGGAGGATTTCAAAAGGGATCAATGCTTATGAGGCATCGATCAATCATTGATATGAAACCCTGGATCCCTTTCTTCTCTGCTTATAGGCCTTTTTGGATCGTCATCCAAGGCCTGTCACTGTTTTGACTGTGGGATGGCCCTTTGGGCTCGAGGCCACCATTAAATCTGCAACCAAATGAAAAACTTAATATAAAACCTGTGAATTTATGGATATACTGCTTTCATATGTTTAAGGGAGACGGAAGAGCGATTGCTAAGGAAGGGGATATTGCGTGGTGGGGAAATTTCATGGCAGAAATGACGCAAACAGAGGAAATTTTGAATCACGACATGAAAACAGGGAGGGGCGGTTTTGTAGAAAACCGGCGGTTTTCGCATTGGAAATAGGTGGTAAGTGGTAAAGGCCTTTTGGATGTGATATGGCTGTACGGATGACACGTGTCCTATCAAAACCGCCCATTTCACGTTAAATTTGGGCGTTAAATAATTTTGGTGGATTGAGTGCGAAATTAATTCTGGGCAGTCAGATCTGGAGGATCGACGGTTGGGATCTATTCGCAATGTCACGCGAATCACAAATGATCGAGAGGGTTAGCGAAAATGAAAAAGAGCGATGACCATTGGATCTAGAGGATCAACAGTGGAGATGAATAGCGGGAGTGCGCAAAATAAAATATATGGGCAAGGGGATAAACGAATAGCGATGAAGTGGTGGCCATTGGATTAACGAGATAAATGGTCGGGATCTATTGCGGGGGGACCATGGAGGTACAAGGGGGAGAACAAGGAGGAGTCCCGCTGGCCATTGGATCCTGATGAGATCAACGGTGGAGATTAACTGCGGGGGGACTGGGGGGTACGAAGAGATCTCGAGGCCAGGTGCCCTCGCAGTGAACCTGCGCCATAGATCTCGGTTAAAATGACGGTCCAGATTGAATCAAGACCTCGCAAATCGGGGGAACAACAATGTGTGGGGTAAAGGAGGAAACAGCGGGAGCTGTTGGATCTTGGATTAGATTGATGGTTGGGATTAAATCGGAGGATCAAAGATTAAATATGGTGGATGAGGGGTCAGGGGGATGGCAAAATTGTGATGAAGCGATGACCATCAAATCTGGAGGATTGACGATCAGGATTTTATCGGAGAAAGATGGGTAGAAGGGGACGTTGCGGAGTGAAAGAAAAAATGTGAGAGTGCGTTGGCCGTTGGATCTAAAAGATCAATGGTTTAGATTATATTGCAGATGCGCAAAAAGAATGAATGGGGCATAGGGAGGCAGAGAAGCGAAGGAGCAATGGCCGTTGGATCTGATCGATCAACGGTCAGGATATCATCATGGGGGGTGATCATCGGTGGAGAGGGGAAGGGTGAAGCCCGATGCGATGCGCAATGGCCGATGCGATAGAGAGATGTGATGGCCATCAGATCTGGGGAATGGACGGTCCAGATCTCATCGGTGGATCGACCATCGGAAGAAAAAGGAAAAGGGAAGTGAAACTTAGAAAGTGTGATGCGCCGATCACCGATTAGCTTAGCGCTCGGTCGCGGTGGCAAGTCGTACGGAGGAAAAGGGGTTAGGGCCTAAGCCGAAAAGCGCTTAAGGCCTTATATTTAAAAATGAAGGATTTGGACAGAAAATGAAGGTTTTTGAGGATTTTTGGAGTTTTCGATGGGGGGAAAAATGGTTTTAAACTAGAATAAAGGGATTTTATTAGGTTCAACGAGGATTTTGAGGGAAAATAAAGGGTAAAAAAATGGTTTTTGGAAGAAAAAGGGATGGGGGAAATGAGGGATTTTTCAAAGGAAAAATGATGGAAAAATGGCTTAGAAACAATCTCTTTTGGTATCAATAGGGCAACTTAGAGGCTTTGATTTGAAGATTTTATGAGAGATGGATAACCTAGGGATAATGAGCACAGTGATATTTCCAAAACTCATATATTTTGATGAAAATCTTATTTTTGGAAATCCATGGACTAATCTAGCCATCATCAGATATAACATAATTTATAGATGGCTAACACCTTACAACTCGCTCACAGGGAAAGAAGAATATTGTGGCCACAACCTTGAAACAGGGCTCCCATTCACGACTGCAGTAGATGGACAAAGTTGTGGAGGAATATGCGGACATTTTCTCCTCACCCACAAAGGTTCATCTACACTATCAGGACAAGCACTCCCTCTATCTGACCCCTGCTACCCCGCCACCTAATACTTCCATACCTTATGCAATTACAGAGAAAGAATACACACATGTAATCTAAGGCAACCAAATTTATTGAACGCATCTGGCACATCTCCCAGCATGTATGCCAACACATTCGCCAGTAGGTCCATGACATCCTGGACAAATCCAATACCAAGTTCAACAGAATTTTCCTCTCATGGAAGAAATTAACGCAATGGGGACCATTACTTCCTAAGGAGGGAGGAATGATCTAGGTCGATATTGGTGGCCACCCACCTATTCCATTTGGACTTGCACCATCAATTATTTCAGCATAAACTTACTATTTTTAGCATGTTTTCGGTTCCTAAACATTTGGATCCGTTTGGAGGCCCTAATGAGCCATGTGTATATTGGTGGCCACCCACCTATTCCATTTGGACACACACCATTATTTCTTTTAGTTTTTTAGTTGCAGCACAACTTACTATTTTTAGCAGTTTTTCGGGTCTTGAACTTTCGGAGCCATTTTGAGGCCCTAAACGATGTTTTTTGGGAAAACCGGGAGCAATATGGGTCCATCGATCAATTTTCCTCAAACAAAAAGTTGTACTCCTCGGATATATCTTTCTAATGAGGTATGATGCACATCAAACGGAGATCATATGCCAAAGTTACATCCCTGGGAAATTGAAACACCAATTTACCGAAACAGAGCCCATAGTTTTGGCGCTTCATCTCCTACGGTTAAGTTTTTGGATGTTTATGGTTTTGCATTGTTTCTTAAAAATAAATAGGCCTTCGAGCCTCATTGTAACACAGTTCAGAGGCATGTATCCACCACATCTCTTCTCAGAGATAAGATACCATTGCCCTAGCTAGTTTATTTCCATTATGTCTGTAAACATATTTCAGTTATTTGATATTAATGAAATGAAGTATTATTTATGATGCATATTTGTGTTTATGGTTATATGTGTATTATGTTTCGTTCTTGCATAAATCCGGACCCGAAAGCCAGTGTATGACTGCTCCACAGTATTCCTCCCAGAAGAACACCCTTACAGAAGAGCAACACCCGCTTTCAATGGTAAACAAGAGAGAAACCAAAGGCCTCCAATAATGACACTAGCTGAATGGATTAGAGCATATGAGAGAGAAGGAGGAGTTCATAGAAATGTTCGATTCAAATGGGGAGCCTATGTTCGATGATCCAAAATTCTTCGACACCTATGTTGAGAAATTTCCCATTGGGATGAAAAGGAAATCTATCTTTTATAACCTCCCATATTGGGAGCATCTTAAGATTACCCACTTATTATATCCCATGCATATATTTAAAAATGTTTCATATTATTTATGGAGGCACATATCATCGAAAAAAAGTGACACATTGGCTGTTAGGAAAGATCTTATTACTTCAAAAACTAAAAAGAAACATTGGCCAAGACGATTGGAAACTACAGGATCAGAGGCAGGTGTTGGTCCCTCTAATTCATGGTATTTCAAAGAAGGTGATGTCCCATGGATTTAAAAAAAACATGATCTTTCTTTGGTAGAGGAAGTTATAATGGGTGTGAGGGTGCCATATTCATACGGGTCTTCACTATAGTGTTGCTTCACCGTGGATGACCATTCGTCAGGGTTGAAATCGCATGACCATTTGAATCTTCTAAGACTACGTATAATGTCAAAAGCATGATTTTTTATTTTTTATATTAATAAATTTTATTCCATGTAGGGATCATAAAACATAACTAATTTCGTATATTATTTCACATGTTTATAACTTTGCAGTGTCATTATCCTTTGTTCATGCGTGGGTGTGTGAAACATGAATTCCCCCAAGACCTAGGACATGCCATATCTAAATTATATGCATTTTTATGTTGGATCACGTCAAAGGAGATTCATGTGGCTAGAATTCCATGGTGGCTTCAAGAGATAGTTGAGATTGTTTGTATGTTTGAGAAGGAATTGTTGACGAGTTTCATGGGCTTGCAAGTTCATCTTCTAATCCACCTAGTAGATGAGGTTGAATTATTTTGGGTGGTTTCTTGTTGTTGGATGTTCTTCTTAGAGAGGTACATGAAGAAATTGAAAGGTTTTGTTAGATAAAGGGAAAAACATGAGGGGTCTATGGCAAAGGGGTACCTATTGTATGAATCTTTCTATTATTCTAGTGAGTACATCAAGCAGATCGACAATAGACCAAGTGCGGTGATTTGGGACGATGAAAGGGATGAATACAAAAGAGAAGGGGAGTTGCTCCAAACGAATGGAAAAAGGTGCTTGATAAAGAGTAAGAGACTTATAATTTTTCAAATTTACACAAAGAAAATATTCAAGTTGAACTTCGATATAATGTATATTTTGATCTCATATGTACTATATGTCGGTTTGGTTTCATCAGTGAATGCAAAAATTGAAGCAATTAATAAATTCGTTCTTTACAATTCCAAAACGACACAACCATGGGTCGCATTGTACGAACAAAAGGGGATGAAATGGGAAAGTGACAGGAAATAATTCAGACGGTTGAATGGTATAAGTGTGCATTTTCCCAATCATTTAAAAGAAAATATGCCAAAAATATGCCCCAATAGTTGGGTTTTTGATCAAGTCAGAGAGAAATATGGTGCAACTGCTCATTACTCGCATGCTGAAGAGGATGCACTAAACGCAGGGATTGGGTGCTCCCATTTGGTATTAATATATTTAATTATGCACATTTGAAACTTAATAATGCACCTTTCAAATGTAACTACATCTATATTTCATATTTTAACTATTGGGTTATTATAAGACACATGACACTCTAATTTTTTAACCTTTTTATAGGTGCATTCGTTCCCATCTATGTGGGCATAAAGACACCATTTTCGCACAGAAAAGGTTGATGATGGACACGTGCCACAAGACTATGGAGTGGAATTCGAGTTCTATCAATCTAGTCGATCTAGCCACCATGATCAAAACCTAGTACAAGGGACGTTAGGTTACGTTAGAAAGATACAAGAGATCATTGAAGTGGATTTATCTTCTTTTCAATGTGTTATTTCTAGGCGCAAGTGATGGGACACCTTTAATCGGAATAATGTAAAATAATATTGCGATAGTAGGTTGATATGTATCAACTCTAGAAATATGTGTGATGAATCTAAGGAGCCCTATGTTTTCCCCAAAAACTGCAACCAGGTGCTTTTTACCCAGATGTGTTGGATAGGGATTGGTGGTTCGTATTGAGACACGACCCTACATTAAAACATATTTTTCAGAATAACAGTGTTATCATGCCAAGCAAGCTAGAAGAAAATGAGGGTGATCATGAGAACTGAGGGTGATCATGAGAACAGAGAGTGATATGGCACATGTGTTATTTCATCATTTATACTTTTTAAGATGGGTTTTTATAAAGAAGAGGACTTAATTACCTTATAACTAAGACTCTTTTTTTCGAAACATCATAATATGTATTTTGAATTAATTGGTAATTTGCATTGTGTTAATGTTAAAATCATTTCACTTGATAATTTGCAATTATGTTGATCTCGAAAACAATGGTGTACTGTATAAAGTTCTTTTTTTTGTATGTAAGATCATAATAAAATAATGATAATTCTAAAGTACATGAATTTATTTGCATTATTTTCTAAACTTTATTATGTTACAAAAATTCATATTATTCTAGATTTATTATTTTACAATTATTTAAAATTTAAAAATTTGAAAATTTAAAAATTTTAATAAATTCATTTCACCTTAATACAACTAAAATTTTACAAATATTTTACACACAATTACAATTATAATTAGAATTAGAATTACAATTACAATTACAATTATAATTAGAATTAGAATTAGAATTGGAATAGATTAAATCTGGTAATTCTTACTAATTTCACAATTTTCAGTAAATTAAACACATTACATCTTTAGAATTTTACATACAATTAAAATTACAATTACAATCATTTCACATTAATACACTAATTTTTTTACAAATATTTTACATACAATTAGAATCAGAATCAGAATTAGAATTAGAATTTTACAATTTCACATACAATTACATTTAAAATTACAATTACAATTACAAATAAAAATACAATTACAATTACAATTTTACATACATACAATTACAATCATTTCACATTAATACAATTAAAATTTTACAAATATTTTACATACAATTAGAATTAGAATTAGAATTAGAATTTTACAATTTCACATACAATTACAATTTTAGAATTTTACATACAATTACAATTACAATTACAATTTTACAATCACAATCATTTCACATTAATACAATTAAAATTTTACAAATATTTTAGATACAATTACAATTAAAATTACAATTAGAATTACAATTAGAGTTAGAATTAGAATTAGAATTTTACAATTTCATGTACAATTACAATTAAAATTACAATTACAATAATTTCACAATAAATTAAATATTACAATTAAAATTAAAAATTTACAAATATTTTACATACAATTACAATTAAAATTACAATTACAATTTTACAATTTTACATATTAAAATTAAAATTTCAATTACAATCACAACATAATATTTAATAAATATCCTGATTTAATATTAAAAACAAACATCACGGTCATGATAACCATCGTACAAACATTATATTTGACTAAAAAGCACATTCAAATTCACTAACATAATCTAATCATCGTGATCATGATCATCTAACAAAACACAAGCATTGTATAACATCATCACAACACACAAATCAACTATACATCTCATGTTAAATAACTGCTATCACATACACATCTATCTGCAAGCTACAAATTAAATGAACATATCTAACATGATCTAACAATATACATATCATGATGATCACCAAGATGTAAATTAAATACAACTACAACATGAACATCATATATATATATATATATATATATATATATATGATGTTCATGTTGTAGTTGTATTTAATTTACATGTTGGTGATCATCATGATATGTATATTGTATATATATATATATATATATATATATATATATATATATATATATACGACTGTATTATAAATGTCAAATATTAGTTGGTGGTACATCATGAATAGTAGTACTAGTCGAGGCCTGCTCAGTCAATGGTGCAGCTTCAACAAGCTCAGATAGATGCCGATCATCATGTACCTGCTGATTTGGAGGTGCCTCATGCTGATCAGGATCAACTGCCTGCTCATGATGACTCGACTTGAATGGTTCAGCCTGCTCATCATCATGAGTACTGCTAGATGTTGCAGGATGCTTATGATGACTCGACATGGATGATCGAGCCTGCTCATGATCATGATTGTTGGATGTTGCAGGCGAAGAAGGCTAACTCGACGTCGATGGTCCAACATGCTCATGATCATGACTGTTGGTCGATGTTGCAGGCTGCTCATCTGCAACGTGAGGTGGATGATGATCACTCCCCTGATCGTGATCATGAGATGATGCATCACTGCTCGACTGTCGATGTACTGCGTCTCGATCATGCCTACCTCCTCAACCATGCCACTAAGCTGGTAGCTCTTACGACATGTCGCATCATGGTCAACATATCACATGACATGCCTCTTGACATCGCTGTCACCCTATGATCGACTTGTATCTCTTTGATAGTGGCCGGCCTCACTCCCTCCTCTAGAAGAAGTTGACATAATTGGTCGCCTAACTCCATCCTAAATCTAGTCTCAGGCCTACACCTCACACCAGTCGGTACCTACACATCATGAGGACCAGGTCTGTCTACACCAGCCTGATCATCGACATCTGCCATCTCCTGATCATCATTATGATCTACACCTGGATCATTTGGTGGTGGTGGCATCTCATCGCCATTAAATTACCCAATATATACGAAATATATATAAGTACACAACAATAATTAGACAATTTCTTTAAACAGTTTAATAAAAAAAATTAAATAACATGTTATAATAAATTTAAAGAAAACACTAATATTACCTCTAGCATCTGGCGGCTCATCATTTGTGAAGAGGATGTCGGCACACCTTCTCCAATCCAAACTAGCATACAGATAGGGGACCAGAATGAAGGCATGATCATCAACACTGGCTAGCAACTCCAATGCATCATGTAATATTCCTAAATTAGCATGCAGCTAATAGGAATATTAATTTTTCTTTTTACACCTAGTTAGATGAATAAATGGGTAAGGAGACCCATGCATATCATAAATAAGCATAAAATCCCTCTTGATGTGAAAAGGGATCATAATAATAACTGGATCTAGCACCCTCATGTGTGGACAGGGGCAAATAATATTGGGAAAAATACTGAGAGGGGGGGTGAATCAGTATTTAGAGCTCATATCTTGACTTTAACTTTTTCTTTTGCATAATTGCATACGCAGCTTTTATGAACTGAACTCGCGTATACACACGGATATGATGAAAGAAACTCACGTATATTGATATAAATTTATAGTTTATAAAGTATCTCAGAAACTGAATTTAAAACAGATTTACTAGTTATGCATCAGGTTCGATAAACAAGAAATATGTGCAGTAACAGCAGTATAAAACATCACACAAGTGGAACACACATGAACACCAGTATTTAAGGTGGAAACCCAATTTGGGAGAAAACCACCGCTGCTGTTGTCTCTGTCTTCAATATTTATTATATGGAAAACTATTTACAACATTGTACTGATGCAGTCTCATATCAGTATGTAGGATTCTACCTGCAGAAGGCTGCAACCTTCACTCGTTTACCAGCTGCTACTAGAAGGGAGCTCCAACCCCCTGATCTCGTTTACCAGCCACTCCTGCAAGGGAGCTTCAACCCCCTGAACATAACACAAGCTTCTACTGGTAGGAAGCTTTTACTTCCATACTGAAGGCTTCAACACTCAGACCCACTACAAACCACGTTTCATCAATTTTCATACTAGATCAAACAACATCAACACAACCCTTTATCATCAATCATAAAATTTTCCCAATAATTTAATTAGAACAGTGAAAAAACTGTAACCAGAACTTCAGGAATAACCCAGACTTCAGAATAGATATGCAGATACAAACTCAACCCTGAATAGTGATTAATTAAAATAGCATACGCTACTTTTCTTCACTAAAGCCGTGTACATATGCGGTTTTCTGCACACCAACCTGCGTATACTTCTGTGTATTCTTCAGAAAACCCTAACTGCTATACGTGCTTTTAATGAAGCGAACCCGCGTATACACATGCTTTTACTAAAATAAACTAGCGTATAGATCTGTAAATTTATATTTTGCAGAACAGGCCAGATCTATAAAACTTACCCATATTTATTCATTTTCTTCAACAGAATTGTGCCAGTTCTTCACCATTTCTTCAATATATCAAACTAGAGATTCATCATCTTTAGATCTAGAGACCTTGAACCATCATCATATCCACGGGTGCATCATAGATTCAGTTCTATCAATTAAAAACAAAATTCATCCATGCAAATATTCCTTAGAGAATGTTTCATTCATTAACAACCCTTACTCATTCACCCCTTGCACTATGATCTTCTTTTCCTTAAATAGATTTAGCTTTTACCAATACCATGAGTCAAAACCACACAACTTCCGATGGTATTCTTATATGGAATCAAATAGACAATGCAATGCTCAATACTGTGGGCTAACACCATGGTAATGCCCCTTGGTACCATAATTTTAGAGCGCAAAAGGCATATGTGACTTGGAGCGTTCGTTTCCGCGTGTATACACAACTTATCTTTATAAAAACTACGTATATGCTAACCATGAATGTATACGCGGGTTGCCTTCACAAAAGTAGCATATACATTGCATCCATACGCGGGTTGCCTTCATAAAAGTAGCATATACATTGTGACATATTATATCTATCATTTCTCTGGCACTTACTGGAATTCTTCTCTCTATCATATATGAACCATCTGAAGTAGGTTTCCATCGGACAACTTCATCAAGTAGGTTGCCATCAAGGACAACACATTACATCATATTGCCAACAATCTCCCCCTTTGGACTTGATGGCAACCATGATGGTGTTTGATCACCACAACAGATAGATACATTAATCATAACCATTATTCAAACACCATGATACTCTCCCCCTTTGACATCAAGGGCAAAGGACGAATCAAAACCAAAACAAGGTTTCTCTTCCCTTGTAGAGAGATGAGCTTTGTAGATCCGAAGTGCACTAAATTTACCATGCTCCCCCTGAGTTCATGCTGAATCTTTAGATAGATTTTTCAATGAAGTACATGACTCTATAAATCAACCAATTATGACCATTCCTATCACCAAGGACTCATACTTACATCAATGGTCCAACCAAGTGGAATTACATATTTGATTGAACTACCCAACCAAGTGGGTTTAAAAATTTGACCAAGTCCTTACATGACTGAATATAACAATTTTACAGCATCGGTCTCAACATGACCTTTTCATCAAATGAATTTTTATAAACAAGACTAATGAATCTCAATCATGAGATCAAACCACATCAAACACTTAGAATGCCAACAATGCATCCTTTCCCACAGGACAAGTGCTCCCCCTTAGCTTGTGCATCCTGAACACTTTCAACATCAAATCATCAAGGCATCTTTATCAAAAATATATTAGAGAATGAAACAGAAATGTAAGAACTGGAACATCACCAGAGATACCCAACAACACCGCAATTGTTCTGAAAATGTTGACCCAGAAAATTATGCCAACAAAAACCCATATGCGGCTTTCTGTATATAAACTTGCATATATACGTGTCTGTCCTTTATGAAATCCGCGTATCCAATTTAATCTTCTGAATTTAAGCAGATCTAATCTTCTGAGTGGCAGAGACAATTCCCAGCTTTTGTCTGAGATATTCGAAGGCTTCCCTAGGAAGATTTTTAGTAAATATATCAGCAACTTGTTATTTAGAGGGAACATACTCCAATTTCACCTTTTGTTCAAGCACCTGTTCACGTAAGAAGTGATACTTGATAGGGATGTGCTCGGTCTTGGAATGCATAACAAGATTCTTTGAGATACTGATGGCGCTTGTATTATCACACATAATGGATATGGGAGGTGAACATGTGATTTGAATGTCTTGTAAGGCCTGCATCATCCAAAGAAGTTGTGTGCAACATGATGCAGCATCCACATATTCTGCTTTTGCTGTAGATAAGGCAATAAAGCTTTGCTTCTTGCTGAACCAAGATACTAATCGGGGCCCCATATAGAATGAACCACCACTAGTGCTCTTCCGATCATCAACATTTCCAGCCCAATGTGCATCTGTGTAAGCATGAAGAGTGAGATCAACATTCTTTGGATACCATAGTCCAAAGTCTTGAGTTCCTTGTAGATATTTGAATATTCTTTTGACAGCCTAAAGTTGAGACTCTTTTGGATTAGCTTGGAATCGTCCAACAATCCCAACTGCATGCATAATGTCTGGTATTATCCCGGTTAGATAAAGTAGACTTCCAATCATGGATTTGTATTCTGGTTGATTCACTGCGGGAGAATCATCATGAGAACTGAGGTTACACCCAGTTATCATTGATATACTTATAGGTTTGCAGTCATCCCATACTTCTTCAAAATTTTCTTGAGGTATTTTTCTTGAGATAAAAATATGCCATCGGTTGCTTGTTGCACTTGTAAGCCAAGAAAAAATGTTAGTTCCCCATGTAAAGACATTTCAAATTCTTGTTGCATAACAGAAGCAAATTTCTAACTCATGGACTATTCATTACTTCCAAAAATGATATCATCAACATATACAACCACAATCAATAGTTTATCATTTTCAGTTTTTGTGTATAAGTTGCTATCAGTAGAACCCTTTGAAAATCCTTGTTGATGACGATATTTGTCAAGACAATAATACCATGCCCTTGGAGCTTGTTTGAGACCATATAAAGCCTTTTTAAGTTTACAAACAAGTTTTTCATTGTTTCCCAAAATGAATCCATCTATTTTTTCTATATAAACTTCTTCATCTAGATCACCATTGAGGAAAGTAGATTTAATATCCATTTGATAAACTTTGATTTGTTGAAATCTTGAAAAAGCAAGAAACATTCTAATGGCTTCAAGTCTAGCTACAGGAGCAAATTTTTCTTCAAAGTCTATGCCTTCTTGCTAAGCATACCCTTTACAAACAAGTCTAGCCTTATTTCTAATAACATCTCCATTTTCATTTAACTTGTTTTTGAATATCCATTTTGTTCCAATAACATTTTTATCATGAGGTCTTGGAACTAGTTCCTGAGTGTGATTCTTTTCAATTTGATCAAGTTCTTCATTCATGGCTTGAATCCAACATTCATCTTTTCTAGCTTGATTGACATTCTGTGGTTCAATGGTGGATATAAATGCTAGACAGATAGTAGACCCTACAAGAGTTCTTCTTGTTTGGACACCTAATCCCTTTTGTCCCAAAATTTGAGATTCTAGATGATTCTTTTGAACATACCTGGATGGAGCCTTTTCAAATAGATATTATTCTGCTACTTCATTGGGCTCACCTTTGATATTATCTCTATTTGATGCAAGAAGATAGACATCATCATCATATTCATTTGTTGTTTGTATTTCCCCTTTTGGATTTGAGAGAGATTCATCAATTACAACGTCAATGCATTCAACAATCTTCCGAAGTCTTTTATTGTAGCATTTATATGCTTTACTTCTAGAAGAGTAACCAAGAAATATTCCTTCATCTGCCCTAGGTTCAAACTTGCCAAGTTTTTCATCATTGTTCTTGATAAAACATTTTCTTCCAAAAACTTTAAAATGCTTTACAGTGGGAAGATTACCATACCAGAGCTCATATGAAGTTTTATCACTGTTTACACGAACACGTGCTTTGTTAAGAATATTTACAGCAGTATGTGCCACTTCTCCCAAAAATGTGTCCAGTGTTCCTAAATCATCAAGCATAGCCCGAGCCATCTGTTGAATTGTTCTATTCATTCTTTCTGCTACACCATTTTGTTGTGGGGTACCAGCTACATAAAATTGTCTTTTTATGCCATATTTTTCACATAAATCAAAGAATTCATCTGATATATATTCACCTCCTCGATCAGATCTAAGACACTTGATTTTTAGATCTAATTAATTTTCAACTAGTGCTTTGAAGATCTGAAAATTTTTGAATGCTTCATCTTTGTGTTTTAGCAACACAATCCAACACATTCTAGAGAAATCATCAATAAACAGAATATAGTATTGTTCTCCATAAGGTGACCTTTTTCTCATAGGTCCACATATATCAGTATGAATAAGTTCAAGAGGCTTACTTGTTGATCCTTCTTTGGCATTAAATTGCACTCTGGTTTTCTTACCGAATTGGAAAGATTTGCATATGGTCGCTCAGGCAGAGTAATATTGGGAAGATCACGAATAGCTTTGAGTCTGCTAGATTTGTTGATTTCAGAGAAGCTCAAATGCCCCAATATTCTATGCCATAACCAATTTTCTGAGGATTTACCCAAGTAACATTATTCTTTACATATTTTCAATACATACAAGTTGCTTGGTGTTCTATTTCCTTTTATAATTGTTTTTCCTATATCAAGATCACGTACCACATATTATTTTGAGCTGAAAACAACTTCAGTTCCTTGATCACACATTTGACTTACACTTACAGGTTATGCTTTAATCCATCCACATACATAACATTGTTAGCTTTCACCTTTTCCTTTAAAAAAACATAACCTTTTCCCTTAATAACAACAGGAGTATCATTTCCAAAAGTAACATTCTTTCCTCTTTCTAGAGAATTGTATGCAAGAAGTTTATTTCTGTCACCTGCCATGTGTTTTGAGCATCCACTATCAATGTACCATTGATTTTCTTCTCCTTCTGCAAATAAAGATATGCCACAGTTCTCAACTTGTAATTCCTTCTTTCTCCATACTTTGGAAGTTGAGGGTATATTCTCTTTTGGCTAAAATTTTCTCCTGCATTCAGATTCTTCATGACCAAATTTATTGCAATAAGCACATTCAATTTCATTTTGAAGAGGAGAAAATTTGTTATATGTATTCTTCTTTACTCCAGTATCAATTTTTTTTCTTTCTTGCTTCTCTAGTCATGATGATTTTGTATGCAACACATTGAACAGATTTATGACCAAAATTATGACATGAGAAACATTGTCCATTGAAAAAGAAATTTCTGCGATCACGAAACCTTCTATTTGTGATTACCTGTTGGTTGATATTTCTCTGAAGGGTATTCCTGATAGTGTTCTTTGTATTGAGATGATCATGCTTTACCTATAAAGTTTCTTTGTTTCCTTGTTGAACGACAGAATGTTGTAGGCTGGCTGTAGCTGCTTTTAGATGGTTTGGTGCTGAAGACTGAGAAGATTCTCCGACATATCCAAGACCTGTCTTCATAAGAGGAGAACATTGTACCTTGATAATTTCATCTAAGGTTTCAGATCCTTTAGCAAATCTAAGATTCAAAGTCTTTACTTTCTCAATTTCTTTTCTTAGACTTACTACTTCACATTCTAATTTCTCATTGTGTCTCTCCTTTTCTTAAAGCTGATTTTTTTAGAGTTTCTATGGATATTTTGTTCTCTTCCAAAATTATTTTGAGCTGATTAATTTCTTTAAGAAAATCATTGTCTTCTAGAGAATCCATAAAGGTATCCTTTTCTTCGCTAGACTCTTTTTCAAATTCCATGAGAAGTCTAAGATCTTGATCAGATTCTTCCTCACTGTCTGATAACCCAACATTATATTCATGAGTATAATAACTTTTCTAGTGTTAAACTGACTCTTATTTCTTCTTGCTACTTCATTTCCTTTTTCATGTGTTTCTTTCAGAGGACACTTAGCATCATAATGACCACTCTTCCATACGAAAAACATTTGAAAGGAAGCTTACCTCTGAAGCTTCCAATGCCAAGTTGGAGCTTCTTTACAAAATTTACCTCATCTTCTTCTGAAACATACCCTGATCCTTCTATTTCTTGTACTTATTTTCCTCTTGTAGAAGCTCTACAGACGACTTCTTTGACTTTTGATGGTCCTCCTTTTCTCATTTCACATGCAGTTAGAATGCGATTAAGTTGAAAAATAGTAAGATTTTGAAGATCCTGCTTCTCTTCAATAACAGACACTTTTGACTCAAATTTTGAAGTTAGAGATCTTAAAAAAATTTCAACCAGAGTAGTATCAGTTATGGTTTCACCCAAATTTCTCATACGATTTACAATATCATCTAGATGTAAAAAGAAACTAGCAATGCTCTCTTCATTATGCATCCTTATATTTTCATATTGAATTATGAGAGTTTGGAGTTTAACACTTTTTATCTTTGTATCACCTTCATAGCTTAGAATGATTTTGTCCCATATTTCCTCTGCTGTATTCAACTGCATGACCTTGACAAATTCTGATTCCGTTAGACTTCCCAATAGTGCATTGACTGCCTTTGCATTTGTTTCATATTTCTTTATTGCCGTTGCATCTGTTGGAACTGAGGTTGGATATTGATAACCTCCTTCAAAAATAGTCCATACATATGCTCCAAGAGACTGAAGATAGGATCTTGTCCGTGTTTTCCAGAAGATTAAAATGTTTTCGTTGAAGGGTGGAGGCCTAATAGATGTTTTCCCATCTTGATTGCTCATCTTGGCTGATCTTCCTTCTAGTGGCCAAGCTTCTTCAGAAGGACTTAATCTGATACCAATTGTTGGGAAAAATACTAAGCGGGGGGGGTGAATCAATATTTAGAGCTCATATCTTGAATTTAACTTTTTCTTTTGCAGAATTGCATACACGGATTTTATGAACTGAAATCGCGTATAGTAATACAAATTTCTAGTTTATAAAGTATCTCAGAAACAAACTTTAAAACAGATTTACTAGTTATGCATCAGGTTCGATAAACAGGAAATATGTGCAGTAACAGCAATATAAAACATCACACAAGTGGAACACACATGAACACCAGTATTTAATGTGGAAACCCAATTCGGGAGAAAACCACCGCTGCTGTCGTCTTTGTCTTCAATATTTATTATATGGAAAATTGCTTACAACATTGTACTGATTCAGACTCATATCAGTACGTAGGATTCTACCTGTAGAAGGCTGTAATCTTCACTCATTTACCAGTTGCTACTAGAAGAGAGATCCAACCCCCTGATCTCGTTTACTAGCCACTCTTGGAAGGGAGCTTCAACCCCCTGAACATAACACCAGCTTATATTGGCAGGAAGCTTCTACTTCCATACTAAAGGCTTAAACCCTCAGATCCACTACAGACCACGTTTCATCAATTTTCATACTGGATCAAACAGCATCAACACAACCCTTTATCATCAATCATAAACTTTTCCCAATACTTTAATTAGAACAGTGAAAACACTATAACCAAAACTTCAGGAATAACGAAGACTTCAGAATAGATATGTAGATACAAACTCAACCGTGAACAGTCATTAATTCAAATAGCATATGCTACTTTGCTTCACTGAAGCTGCGTACATACACGGTTTTCTGCACACCAACCTGTGTATACTTCTGTGTATTCTTCGGAAAACCCTAACTGGCATACATGCGTTTAATGAAGCGAACCTGCATATACACACGCTTTTACTGAAATAGACTAACATGTAGATCTGTAAATTTATATTTTGAAGAACAGGCTAGATCTATAAAACTTACCCAGATTTATTCATTTTCTTCAGCAGATTTGCGCCAGTTCTTCATCATTTCTCCAGTAGATCAAACTAGAGATTCATCATCTTCAGATCTATAGACCTTGAACCATCATCATATCCATGGGTGCATCATAGATTCAGGTCTGTCAATTAAAAATAGAATTCATCCGTGCAAATAGTCCTTAGAGAATGTTTCATTCATTAACAACCCTTACTCATGCACCCCTTGCACTATGATTTTCTTTTCCTTAAATATATTTATCTTTTAAAAATACCACGAGTCAAAACCACTCAACTTCCAATGGTATTCTTAGACGGAATCAAATAGAAAATGCAAGGCTCAATACTATGGGCTAATACCATGGTAATTCCCCTTAGTATCATAATTTTAGAGCAGAAACGGCATACACGACTTGGAGAATTCGTTTTCACGTGTATACACAACTTGTATTCATAAAAACTGTGTATATGCTAACCCTGAATGTATACACGGGTTGCCTTCACAAAAATAGCATATACATTGCATCCATACACGGGTTTTCTTCACAAAAGTAGTGTATACATTGTGACATATTATATTTATCATTTCTCTGGCACTTACTGGAATTCTTTTCTCTGTCACATCTGAACCATCTGAAATAGGTTTCCATCAAGGACAAATTCATCAAGTAGGTTGCCATCAAGGACAACACATTACATCATATTGCCAACAAATACATGTGGAAAAGGTCAAGTTTGACCAAGTCAACAGCGTTGGTATGGATGGAGTAGCTCATCAATAGAGACAAGGTAGTAATAGTGGGAGGAATATTCCATGATGGTGGAAACCCTAATGAGTGGGACCCAAGGTAAGAAGGCTTACACTTGTTTATAAGGAAGGAAAGGCAACCATAGTGAGGGAGGTTATTGATTATTGATTTCATGGTCATCATGACTATTTTCATTCTTCATCTGTTTAGTTGAGATTGCTGTTCTATTTAGCACCGGGTATTCCCGAGCAGGAATCCCATCTCCTTTCTTGAGAGCCCTCTTGGGGGAGCATTGCACTTCATTTTGCACACTAAGTTTTAAGGCCAAGCTTTAGTCTTTAGCTACAGTGCATTTTCTATAGAGGATTGTGTTGTGTTGTAGGGTGTTGCAGTGGAGGGTTGAGAAACCCATTTCTGGAGCTAGTTTTTCAGAGGAGGAAGCATCCTTTTCTTTGGGAGATCAAAAAAGGAGGTTATTGAGATTTATTTCACATATTGGCACCAGGCCAACATATTATGATTATCTACAACGCAGTATCCCTCTTTGACTGCATTATTTCAGTGAGTATTTGCAGTGGGGGTTTCAGTGCTTGATTTGGAGGGTGATATCTTCAATGTTAGGATCAGCCTTTCACTTGGAAGATATATTGGAGGGGATATATTCATTGTATGCATCATCTACATCCATATTCATCCATTTATTGAGTTGCAGCTATTATTCAGCCCTAGGGCTGCATTCCAGCATTTTGGCATTTTTGTATATTTCAGGAAATCCTTTCCGGGTTGTCTTGAAAATGTGTTTGGGAGCTTAGATCTTTACTCCCAGAAATTTTTGAGAAATACATTAGCAGATCTATATTATTGTACATTTCCAATAGCAGTTCACCATTTAAAACTACGTTGTACTTGTTCTTGGGCATTCTGCTATGTTTTAGCATTTCATTTTTGGCATATGTATTCATGGGAGGCTTGCTTGCCTTGATTATTTGAGTTGTGCCCACTTATATTGTACTTATTTTCTGCTGATTTACATAATAAAATGGCTCCATTGTTTTCATACATTTTGGTGTAATGTTATTCACTGCTATTTCAAGTTTTATGTTCATATATTGCTGCTTCCCCATTTGTGAATACTACAGTCGTATCAGAGCATAATATTGGCTCAACCTATGAGTTTCAGCCAATATTCCATAAGAAGAAGAAGAGAAGGAGAAAGAGATTAGAATGATGGGAAGAATGAGTTTTATCTCATCTCTTTATAGACCAAAGAAGGACCTCACCAAGGAGGTTAAGAAAAGGAGAGTGGAGAGAAGCCATGAAACCACACTATGGTTTCAGGATAAGGGAGGTTCATGTACTTCCTATCAGCAGAAGAAAGAACCGGTGTTGCATAGAGCTCCAAAGCAATGCACTATGCCCTTTTATTTTGAAGGATAAGACAGAATGCATGGAGATGGAGGACATTTGGATCATGAGATTCTAAGTAAATACCTTGTAGAATATAAATATCAACCTATAGCTTTCAAGGAGACTTTATCTCTCCCATAGTTCATTCAGCTTGAGGAAGAAATGAGACCTTGTAGCAATACGAGAATCAAGGGAAATATATTTTTATTGTCTACTTTTGATGGGTCATCCACATGTACAGCAAGGGCTTGGGCAAGGAAGATGGATGCATTATTCCTACTACATCTAGTGGTAGAAAGAGAGGCTATAGAGATTGCAGTGTTGCACATTGAGGGTGAAGCAAACACTTGGTGGTTCAGCCATTTGAGTCATGAAAAAGTGACTAATTTTGCAGAATTTACTCAAAGGGTGATCAAAAAATTTGGCAAAGATAAATCAGAGAAGGAGAAGCCCTCACCACCACTTGAGGAGGCTTGTACCAACGCTGATACAACTATGGAAGAGCAGCCAACAACACCAGCAATTGGGGGAACCATCACATTGGAGGAAGGAACTCTTGTAGCCATACAAGATGTTCCCAAGCTTCACCAAGGTATGCATAAGTTTCCATTTCTTGTTATTTCAGCAAATCATATGGAGGGTTGTGGAAATATTCCATTTCATGACCTAGGGTCGAGATACACTGCTGATTTGGAAAAACACACTATCACTGCGCTGAGGAGCCTTCATAGAATCAAGGAAGAGATATACGGTCATCCCTGTTATTCATTGTTGAGCCGCACACAAGTATTGAGGTTGGAGTGCAAGTTGTTGGTGAAAATGATGAGTTTTTCCCAAGACAATGCAATGTAGGACCATATGTTCAGCATTGAGCATGACCATGAGACAACAGATGCACCATCATGGAGATCAACAGTGCTGCCAATGAGCAGCAGTGGTGAGTTAGGGGCCCAACTCATATCGAGACATTCTTATGACCAACCCACTTGTGTAGTAGTGGATAGGCAGATGAGTGATGGAGGGAGTCTTATGATGGATGACATCCTCCATGAATACTTCTTGATGAGCACTTCACATCTTGATGATAATGTATTGACTATATTTTATGTGGATGCTTATGAATTCAACCTGGTCATTGATAAGTGGTCTTCATTTAGAGATCTCCAGAAGATTGAATTTCAACATCCCATGAAATGCAGAGATAGAAGTCTGATTTGGGATGATGGTACTCTTCATTGCAGGAATGCCAATGTTAGTCATGATGATAGACACTCACCATTGGTTGGATGGGTGATGTTGGAGAGTAAGAGGTTGGAAAGCCACTTGCAGACCTATGACACAGGGTAGCAAGAGGCAAGGCTACGGTGGCTACTCTTAGAAGAGTTTGGCCATCATGTGAAATATCCTTTGTCAAAGGGTATGTTATGGGTTGAGGCATTGCATGGCACCCATGTATTATGGCATCAAAATATTTGGTTGTATGGGGCATTCTACAATTCAACCATCATGATATTACTCCACAACTTGTATGAGGGAGAGATGAGGGAGAAACAAGAGATGTTGTTACCTAGGTTATTCTTGAGAGAGTATGGGTTGATCCTCTCCCATGCTTGGCATGATGTTGCAGGAGTAGGTGATGACACTATCATGGTGCAAAGGGGCTACTCCTTAGCCTTGGAAGTTCAGGAGGTACTTCCACTTTGGAAGGAATCTCCCATATACCGCAGCATTATGGTAGATGACTTTGACATTGGACATGTTAAATAATGTAGCTATGAGATGACAGAAGCCTTATTGCAAAGGCCAATAGCGCTGTCACTTGAGAGCTTGGGTTTATTGATGGAGTGTTCCCAAGATCACTTCACATATGGTGCACTTGATGGAAAAGGAGGAGGTCAGAGTGATGGAGTAGTGGATGGAGACATCTATTACCATGATGTGATCTTCTTGACTTGGATTTCCAAAAATAAGAAGAAAGATCTTCATGCAGCACATGATTCTATAGTATCCCAAAATGGGGATGCAGCAATACATGAAAAAAAAACTAGAAATAGAAATGAATAACATCATACCAAAATGTATAGAAACCATGGATCCATTTTATTATATAAATCAATAGCAAACGAGTACATTAGAAGTGAGCATAACTCAAATAATCAAGGCAAACAAGCCTCCCATGAATACATATGCCAAAAGTGAAATGCTGCTATATTGCAGAATGTTCATGAACATGTACAACGCAGTCATATATGGTACACTGCTACATGGGAATGTAAAATAACATAAATATGCAAATATATGGCTCATACAATGTTGGGAGTGAATATCTAAGCTCCCAAATACAATTTCAAGACAATCCGGAAAGGATTTCCTGAAATATACAAAAAGTGCAAATTGCCGGAATGCAGTCCTAGGACTGAATAGTAGCTAAAACTAATGAATTTGATGAAGATGGATGTAGATGATGCATATTATGAATGAATATCATGCAAAGGATCCTTTAGGTGAAAGTCTGATCCAATCACTAAAGATCTCACCCCCCAATTAAGCAATGAAACCCCTAACTGCAAATGCTCACTAAAATAACGCAGTCAAGGAGAGGTACTGCACTGTTGGTTATGGAAAATGGTTGGCCTGATGCCAAAGATAGTGAAATCAGCTCCAAAATATTCCTCACTGATCTCCCAAAGGAAAGAATGCTTCCTCCTCTGAAAAACTAGCTTCGAAAGTGGTGTTGTCAACCCTCCACTACAACACCCTACAACACAACCCAGCTCTACACAGAAACTGCACTATAGCTGAAGGAGGTAGCTTGGCCTGAAGCATGGATGTGGAGAAATGAAGTGAAAGCTCCCTCAAGAGGCCTCTGAAGAAAGGAGATGGAATTCCTAAACAAGAATACATTGTGCTAAGCAACACAACAATCCCAACTAAACAGTTGAAGAAAGCACAATAGTCATGCAGACCATAAATTCAATAATCAATATCATGCCTCACTATGGCTGCCTTCCTCTCCTTATATACAAAAGTGAGCCTTATTACCTTGGGTCCCACTCATTAGGGTTTCCTCCACCAAGGAATCTTCCTCCTACTATCACTACGTTGTCTCCATAGATGATCTCCACCTCTCATTCCAGCATTGTTGACTTGGTCAAACTTGACCTTGTCCACATGTATTTGCCCCTGTTCACACATGAGGGTGTCAAATAAAACTATTATTGTGATCCATATTCACATAATTAGGGATTTTATTCCTATTTTCTATATTCATGGGCCTCCTTACCCACTTATTCAACTGCTAGGTGACAAAAGCAAAAATCAATATTCTAATTAGCTGCATGCTAATTTTGGAATATTACAGTCCTCCCCTCCCAAATGTTGCTTGTCCTCAAGCAACTGCAAGGATAAAACTAAGAAGTCTCCCCTCCTCCTCATGTAGCATCCACATATGATAAACTCCTCCAAGTAATTAGATGATGTTTCATTAATAAATCTCCATATTGCCCCTCCCAAGCATGCAAGCTAGCTAAATATATATCATCATGAAGAATTAAAATACTCAAGGAGGAAAGAGGGTGCTGTCTAGAGGTCCCTTTGAGGCATGGGATCTGAAATGTATTGGGAACCATCAGTCCCATGTGGATCCTCCATCCCCAAGCTATCATCCATACAAAATGAGCCACCCTCCAAAATGGTAACTCATGCCAATCCTCCTCCACCTTTGGCTCCTGCAATGTAGGTGGGCTGAATAAATGATCATGGTAGAACAAATAGCCAACCCTGTGATGTCCCTCTCTCCACTTATGATAAGTTTAGAGTAGCTGCTGATCTTGGGCTTCAATAATGTTGCCTTTAAGTGGCAAGAAAAAGACTGGATCTCCAAAGATCTTCTCTCCAACGCTATGAATCATATTGGCCCAAACCATCCCATATATGATGAATATGAAATCACCACCATATGGCATCAAAATTAGATGAATAGTGAAGGTTTCATGTAGTGATGGAAGGTACCAAGAGTTCCCCAAGTGGTTACAATGCATCTTTTCTAATTGTTGTTTTAGAAAATAACATGGCAAGTTGTTTCTTAACAAATTGCTAGTTGTATATGTCATCACATCTACTAATGAATAGTAAATGTTTTGGTGTATCAAATGAGCATACAAGAAATAGTAAAACACTTTCCCATGGTCATACAAAAGATAGATGTCTCCATCATAAAATTTGGCCAAAAATTTCCCATGGAACCCAATAAGAGGCTTTCCCTCTTGTGGAGCAATGCACTATATAGAGATGGTAAGAGAATGCAAATACTGTGTTATAAAATCAATAAATGAAAAAAGATATTATTACCATGTACTGAAGGTAATATTATAATAATATTCATGAATAATCCCTCCATAGTGTTATGAAATATTCCCATGAAGAGGAATGAATCATATGCTGCATCAAGAAATTTCTTTTTATGCTTGGAAATCCACGTCAAGAAGAGCAAATCACGGTAACAAGTGTCTACATCCACTACACCATCACTCTCACCTCCTCCTTGACCACCAAGTGCATCAAATGTGAAGGAATCCTGGGAATAATTCATCCATAAACCCAAACTCCCAAGTGACAGTGTTGTTGGCCTATGTAAATAGGCTCCTGCCAACTCATAGCTCCATTATTTGACATGACCATTGTCAAATACATCTCCCACAATGCTTCTATATATAGGAAATTTCTTCCAAAGTGTAAGTACCTCCTGATCATCCAAGGCTAAGGAGTAGCCCCTTTGCACCATGATAGTGCCATCTCCTACTCCTGCAACACCATGAAAAGTATGGGAGAAAATCTACCCATGCTCTCCCAAGAGCAACCCAAGCAACACTAGTTCTTGTTGCCTCCTCACACCTCCATCATACAAATCATGTGGTGAAAACATAATGATTGATATGAAGAATGTTATACCAACACAATGCATCCATACTCCTTGCTGCCATATGATGCAAGTGCCCTGCCAAATTTCCTCCACCCACATACCCTTTGAAAGAGGATATGTCACATGATGGCCAAACTCCTTCAAGAATAACCAATGCAGCCAAGCCTCCTGCTTCCCAGTGTCATAGATTTGCAAGTAGCTTTCCAGCCTCTTGCTCACCATCCACACCATTCATCCAAATGTGGGTGCCTCCCATCATGCTCTACCTTGGTACTCTTCCAATGGAGACTACCATCCTCCCAAATAAGATTTCTCCTCTTGCATTTCATGGGATGTTGAAATGAAACTCCTTGGAGATCTCCTAGAGAAGATCTCACACCAATGACCATCTTGAATCCATAAAGATCCAAGTGCGCTGGAGGAAAAACCTCCTCACTGCTACATAATGACAACACTGTTAATCTCATGAATGGTGTGTTTTTTGTCTCATGCTCCAAATCAAGGATCAACATATAGTTTTGCATAAGATTGTTTTGGACAAGGTTCATCATATCCTCCAAAAATCCACACCCCAACCTCAAGTGTTGTGTGCAGCTCAATAATGGCACATTAGGATGATGGTTCATCCCTTCCTTGAACAATTCAAGGTTGCACAAAGAAGTGCAGTTCTGTTGTTCCAAATAAGAAGTATGCAATGATATACAACACTCCATAAGATTTTATGAAACAAAAGGGAATGGAAACTTAGGCATACCTTGGTGAAATTTGGGAGTATCTTGTATGGCTGTAAGATTTCCTTCCTCTAATGTGTTGGCGCCCCCAACTATTGATGATGACGGCTGCTTCTCCATAGTTGTATCAACACTGGTACAAGTCTCCTTCAATGGTGGTGAGGGCTCCTCCTCCTCTGATTTCTCCTTGCCAATTTTTTTAATCAACCTTTGAGTAAATTCTGCAAAAGTAGTCACTCTTGCATGACTCAAATGGCTGAACCACCAAATTTTTTCTTCATCCTCAAGGTGTAGCACTGAAATATCTACAGCTTCTCTTTCTTCCACTGGATGTAGTAGGAAGAATGCATCTAGTTTCCTTGCCCAAGCCCTTGATGTAGATGACCCATCAAAAGTAGACAATAGAAACCTATTGCCCTTGATTCTCCCTTTGCTACAAGGTCTCCTTTCTTCCTCCAGCTGAATGAAATGTGGGAAAGCTAGAGTCTCCTTGAAGGCTTTAGGTTGAGATTTGTACTCAACAAGGTATTCACTTAGAATCTTGTGATCCAAGTGTCCTCCATATTTCTGTAATTTGTCTCCTTTTTTAAAAGGAAAGGGTATAGTCCCACTGCTTCTTTCTTCTTTTCTTTGCTTGACCTCCTTGTTGAGGTCCTTTCTAGTTCTGAAAAGAGATGAGATAAAGCTCATTCTCTCCATCATTCTTAGTTTTCTCTTCTTCTTCTTATTCTCCTGATAGCATAATGGTTGAGATCCACAGGCTAAGCCAATATTATGCTCTGATACCACTGTAGTATCCCAAAATGGGGATGCAGCAATACATGAAAACAAAATTGGAAATAACAGTGAATAACATTATACCAAAATGTATGGAAACCATGGAGCCATTTTATTATGTAAATTAGCAGAAAATGAGTACAATAGAAGTGAGCATAACTCAAATAATCAAGGCAAACAAGCCTCCCATGAATACATATGCCAAAAGTGAAATGCTGCCATATTACAGAATGTTCATGAACATGTACAACACAGTCATAGATGGTACACTGCTACATGGGAATGTAAAATAACATAAATCTACAAATAGATGGCTCATAAAATGTTGGGAGTGAAGATCTCAGTCCCAAATACAATTTCAAGACAATCCAGAAAGGATTTCCTGAAATATACAAAAAGTGAAAAATGTCGGAATGCAGTCCTAGGATTGAATAGCAGTTGCAACTCATGAATTGGATGAAAATGGATATAGATGATGCATATGATGAATTAATCTCATCCAAAGGATCCTTCAAGTGAAAGGCTGATCCAATCACTGAAGATCTCACCCTCCAATCAAGCAATGCAACCCATCACTACAAATGCTCACTGAAATAACAAAGTCAAGGGGAGGTACTGCACTGTTGGTGATGGAAAATGGTTGGCCCGATGCCAAAGATAGTGAAATCAGCTCCAAAATCTTCCTCACTGATCTCCCAAAGGAAAGAATGCTTCCTCCTCTGAAAAACTAGCTCCGGAAGTGGTGTTATCAACCCTCCACTGCAACACCCAGCAACACAACGCACCTCTAAACAGAAAATGCATTGTAGCTGAAGGAGGTAGCTTGGCCTCAAGCCTAGATGTGGAGAAATAAAGTGCAAGCTCCTTCAAGAGGCCTCTCAAGAAAGGAGATGGAATTCCTAAACAGGAATACCTTGTGCTAAGCATCACATCCATCTCAAATAAATAGTTGAAGAAAGCACAATAGTCATGTAGACCACAAATTTAATAATCAATATCATGCCTCACTATGGCTGCCTTCCTCTCCTTATATACAAGTGTGTTTAATGTTCCTACTTAGCCTTAGCTAAGAGGAGACATTCAATTTTGATTTAATTGATGTTTTATGAATAAATGAATAAAGGAGGACATGTAAAACTCCTAACAAGTCTAAATAAATCAATGCCCATATGAACAAAGACAAATCAGGGCTATGTAAATAATCACTTGTAGGTGTGAAAGAGGTTTTGAGCCAAGATTGGGTCCACCTTGACCAAGTCAACTGTGCTGTCTAGGTTCATTGCATCTCCAAAAGGGACTGCGCAGTTCTAGAAGGGAGCCTCTAATGTGAAAAGGACCAACTCATCAAAATGTTCTAGGGTTTGCAAGAGCTATCTCATGTTATAAAAATGAGGAGAAAGCACATGAAGAGGTTTTTGATAAATTATATTTCTGAAGTATTTGTCGGCTTAGAAAAATACCATTCTCTGCTGTTTAGTGGAGGATTATGATGGGAATTCCTGTTTATGGGTTTCACCTCTTCCCTTGAGGATAATTGGAGGAGTTCTTTGCTGAAGTGAGCCACTATCTGGTTTGAGACGAAGCTCTATCTTTCATGAGCAGCGCTCGTCCATTGAGCGTTTTGCAGCTGCTATCTTTTGTAGAAAGTGGTGTTCTAGATCTTCTTAGATGTAGCTTCTTTTGAGAGGCTTTCTCTATTAGAGTGTGTTCTTCAGCCTCCAAAGAGATAGCTAATCCATATTTTGTATCAGATCTGTAATTTCATTCAAGTTATTCCATCTCCTTCACCCTCTGTGCATTTTCTTCTCAATACTGCGTTATTTTGCGAGAGGGCTTTCTTGTTTCAGTCTGCTATCAGTTTGGAGGAAGATCTCTTGGTGTTAGGCTTGCCTTCCCTTGGTGATCCATGGATTGGGTTGCTGATCCGTGTCTCTATATATCTGATCTCTTTCAGCAATAAAAGTTATCTTCAGAAATTTCTGGGTTTTCTGCAGCACTGCAAATTGTAATTCAGATCTACAGCTTATTATGCAATATTGTGATGTAATTCCAATTGGATCTTGTTCTTAAAGTATTATAGTTTCCAAATATATATTAGATATGATGTTTTATCCATAAATATGTCAGAGATCTGAAATTTAATGTACAACAGCTGAACCATCTAGAAAATAATGCTGTCTATGTATTTATGTAGTTTATTCCTAGAATGTAACTCTAATTTCTGAAGGGATTTAGCCCTAGTTTCTTTTGTAATCTCCTATGGAGGCTATAAGCTCATATATAAATCTGATTTACTAATATATCTCTGAAATATCAGATCTTTGGCTGTCCTCCTCTGAGTTTTAGTCAAAACTACGCAATCCTAGTAGCTGGGGTTTTCATGTTGTAACAACTCTTCTCTTTGGCTAATTTCTAGCTAGTCTTGACTGTGGGAGACCTGTTTAATGTGCTTAAACTTATTTTTTTTAGCTGAAATTATACAAAAAAGTCACATAAAAAATAAATTAAGGGATCGCAGCCCTGATCTGAGTTATTCTTGCTCAGATTTGGTTATACATCATTTTCATTGAAGACCTTGTTGAGATTCCTCAAAGGGATTATTCCAAGTTCTATAGGCAGAGTCTACAGTTGGCCAGGTAGCCTCTGGTTCTCTCCCTTATTTGGAAGGAGACATAACCAGTAAATTCCTTTGTAGTCCATCTCTGAAATAGAATCTTGAGAATCCCCAAAAAGGAATATTACAGTGGTATCGGAGCTCCACTCTTGGCACAACCTGTGCTAGCATTGGAGCCACAGTCATGCTGAATTCCAAAGATGATCCTCTTTCTGAGAGGGAGAGGAGATACCAGAATAGAAGTCATAAAAAGTATGACTATACTACTGTTGACCTTGACAAGGGTTAAGACAAGGGGAAAGCCCCTGAATTGAATGATAAGGATAAGGAGGAAAAAGAGTTTGAAAAAAATCTCTTGGAAACCATGCAAGATTTGTCCAAAGAGATAAAGGAGATGAGGATAGATAGAATGAGGGAGTCCTTTGGAAGACTCCATCAAGGAGAAAGTTCTGAAATGTCTAAATTTGGGACTGGTCTACCTGTGAGTTTGCCACAAGTCCCACAGATCTCGCAATGCTTTACAATGCCTACCTTCTTGGCTGTAGAGAATGAAGGGCTTCAAGAGCCAACCTCTTTGGAAGGCTACTTTGTAGAATATGATTTAAAAAGTCAAAGGTTCAAGGATAACTTGAGCTTTCAAGACTTCTGCCATTTGAAGGACTAGAGGAGGCCATTGTAGCAGTATAGAGATGGAGGGTTCCTTCATGGGAGGCACCACACCATGGGCAGGTTCTGTTAGTCCCCTATAAATTCCTTCACAAGCAAGCAAGGGGCTAATTTGTTTTATGAGCCTTCAAGGAATGCATTTCTCTTGAAAACACATCACCCTTGAAGCCTCTTCATGCTCTCTACCCTTTGATTATTTCCCTCTGTTGTTCTTGAGTCAATAAGACTCACTGATGATGATAAATTGTGCTCCTAAAGGCCTTTATTTTCCCCTTGTACCTCTGCAGAATTTTCCATTTCATCCCTTTTTTCCCATTGTCAAAATTCCCCTCTTACCTTCTAAATCCTCCCAAAATCCCCTATAAATCCTACACATACCCCTTGTTTGGCCTATTCTCCCCTTATTCCCTCTATCGTTACCTTTTCCTAGCCTTAAAAAGCGTTAAATGGGCCCAAAAACCCACTTTCTACCTTATATTAAGGCCCATCCCCTTTCGGCCCTAGCCCCCTCACCCTTTTCCACCACGTGACCTAGCGCCAAGACGAGGCGCCAAGGCAGAAGGCGCTCATCACAAATGTATATCGGGAGAATTTCTGGCTGTCGATATGTTTATATCGGACGGTCTTCGTAGGTTAGTGCCGCACCGTGGCCCACTCCGTTCACTCTGCCTTGATCACACATCCACCGTTGATTTACCCGCCGAATCAACGGTTAGATTTTCACCCGCCCGGTGGTCCCTGCATCGCGCTCTGTTCAAAAACTGCCAGTTTCTATCGCACCGCCATTGGAGGGTGGGTGGTATTTCTCATTTCGGAGTGATGCCATTCACCGCAGGGCACGTGTCTCGAACACTATTTGAAAATCGTCCCTCCATCGCACGTTATCGTTCATCTGCAGATCCGACACGAAATCACTGTACACCGTCTGATCTAGGGCGGGCAATCCAATGGTGATCGCACCGCGAAGATGCACAGGAGTTCAACCAAGGCAACTGTACCCCTAGCCCACTGTCCATCGCCCTCCGACGCATTTTCAGCTGTCAATCTCCTCCGAAGATCGGACGATCTAGATTTAATCCACGCTCCGTCATTGACCGCGTCTCGCGACATCACCCATTCCACGTGTTATCATCACTTTTTCATCCGTCCCCTTTATATTTCATTCAAAGGTCAAATTTTTAATTTTTTACGTTAAAATTTCCACCTCGCCGTCCTCCAAAGCATCTCCTGCTGATCCACTGTGTTCCTCCACAGTATCATCTGCGTTCATCATCTTCATCCATGCCACGTTGCCATTTTTGCAGTCATCCACACCACCCTCTCCATGCATGTTTTCTTAACGTGTTTTTGTGTTTTGCAGGGTTACAGGCAGGCGGAAAATCTCCATGATTCATATGCACTATTGTAGTGGCACAGTGCACAAAAGAAGCTGAATTTAGAGCCTGATATTACAGAAAAATGTCCGGAAAGGTGTCTGCCACAGAAATTTCATCAAAGGATAGAGTTCAAACTCTGCAAAACCTCTCCGATGCCATTAAAGCTCATATTGCATAAACAAAGACAGTACTGGAGCAGCAGAGAGTTCAAGGCACGTAATAGAAGATTTTTGAGTCGTTTTCAGGGATTTAGAAGGCAAAGGTACCAGTTCAAAGACATCATGGGTCGCATGGAAGGCCCAGCGTGCAAAAAAAAATACTATCAGGGTCTCACATCAACAGTATGTCCTTTCCACAAAGGACGAAGTGCCCATACTATCTCCATTCTATACCCTGTTCCTGAGGAAATTCCAACCCTGACAATAGTCCTATGATATCAGAAGCATTTGTTACACAGTATGGCAGACCTTAGCATCATTATTATAAATTTTTTTTTAGTTCACCAAAGTACTACAAATTACTGTAGCCAAAGTACATCAGAGGCATACCGGAGTAAATGGAAGCCTGGAGAAGACCACTCTTTCACCCAAAGAGTGCCATAGATAAATGCATATAATTTAAACAGAATGGGCTTCGACCCTCTTTCTTGTCTGAGTTTTAATGTTTCATTTAGTTTTTCACCTACCTCTTCTACTCTCTTCAGCTATAAAATTCATGGAGAAGCTCATTGTAAAGGGTTGTTGATCAGTTATCAGAGAATTACAAGATGTTTCATTTGAGACATAGTCTCTGTGTAAAGTTGTAAGATAGGCTGAGGAAGATGTTTTCAGACTAAATATCCAGCTATTGGTAATGTTGTACTTGACTGGTATTGTTCTTTAATATTACAAGCACATTTCTTTCGATCCTGATATAAAGCAGCGGTGATGTTTTGCTATCTCTGTATTTGTTTTTAACTTGCAGTTCATTTCATTTCATTTCTACTGGCTCGCATCAGAAATATGGCATAGGATTTACCCTTGTTAGGTACCCTATGTTTCTACTCTCCTCGCCTTCAATGTTTTCTACTAAATGTGTTATCTAAGGGTTGATTTCAGTTAATTTAACCAATGTAGTGGATGTCATTGTCTGCTAGCTGATGTATGAATTAAATGAATCTGTTCTTAGATGTTCTTGTTAGGATTTAATTGAACGAATTAGGAACACTGGGAGGTCTAGAACTCTGTCTCTATCTCACTAGGATCCTTTTCAATTAATTGAACCTTTCTAAGATCCCTCAAGCTGGAGGCCGAAGCATTGAGAGTTCAAAGTCTCTCTCTAATCTTAGGTATTTAACTTTGTGTTCTAAATCTTTATTGTTCCTCTTCTCTTACCATTTCATGCCACACTATCATCTTTAAGATCCAATGCTTTAGATGACTAGCCCAACTGAAAGCCGGCACATTGAATAGCAAGTAAACCCTTTCCTAACTCCATGGCCCAATGGTCTTGAATGTTCCTTGAAATTATCCTTCCTTTGCCTAAAATCCTCCTTGCTCAGCCTTGTTTCATTTGGAGCCCTTCTTTCTTGATTCCCAACAACCAAACCAAACCAAACCAACCAGAAAAATAAACCAAGCTTCATAACTAGCCTAATATTTTAACTTTGAGCTTCAAAGACAAAAACCTTTGCTCATACAGAGAGATCCCTCTCTGGACCCAGGAGGGCTAGATCTTGAGGTCTGAAAATGGTTTTGATGTTGTCTCATCTTTTGGTCTTGCCAATCTGGCTAAAACATGGGAACCCCAACATAATGGTGACTCCGCTGGGGAAAATCTGAGTATTTTTGCCTTATTACATCATAAGAAACCTGAGAAACCTATAATATCTGGTTAGGTTGGCAATTAAACACTCCTATTCATAGATAAAACTCTATACCATTTGTTGTGTTTCTCCCACACACTTAGACAAAGTCTGGAAAGGGCCAGGTAGCCTCCAGATCTCACACTCTTTTAGAGGTGACATATATGGTAAAAGCCCTCCCAGTCAATCTCTGGCTAGAGTTTGCTGTGTTTTGAAGATATCCTTGAAAAGGGACATCTCATAAACACCGTGGTGGATAGTGTACCCTAGAAGCATCCTAAGCCCTCCACCTGGCGACTCCATAGTTACTTAAAGATAAAAGACTCCACTAGTGATTAGTAGGCCTACTGATTATCTTGGATTCACATAAGACTCCACTGGAAGACCAGCCTCGATTACAACATCAGCCATAATAGAATTAACAAGGAGGGTTATGCTGCTTGGTTGGAAAATAGCATTCTGGCTTCAAGAACCATTCACACAAGAGCTTATCCCAACCCAAACCCACCTGAGATAGTTGAAAACCCTGAGAGCATCCTCAAGAGATCTCCTGCACCTATAAGACCAGCTATTTCTATCCACATCCATAGAGCTAACTCTACACCGGCAGACTTTACAGCTCTATCAGACCCATTTTCTGACCTGGGCGCTCAAAACAGTTTACCAAGAACTAGGTCATTCAGTGTCCTAGACCAGCCAGACCTTGAGCTCCCTGGTTCACCACCTCAAAATGGTAAAAACCTTGGGGATAGATAGAACCATCCATCTACACCTCCTGATATTCACTTCATTCAAAACTTGGGGTTCTGTCACCCTAAATCTGCCCAACAAGCTTCTGCTGGTCCTAGTATCCCTGTCATCCATATACCAGCTGCTCAAGCCAACCCTTTACCTCATCAGGACATCATCATGGTAGCCTGGTATGCACCTCTAGTATTACCTCAGCCTCTAGTGCCCTTACCCAATGATTATCAATCAAAGATCCCACATTTCACTGCAAAAGAGCCCACCACAGCTCAACACCATGTAGATAGGATGGAAGATTCTTTTGACTACATGGAAATAGATGATGATACATTCAAAATTAGAATCTTTTCCCAGAGCTTAGGAGGTGATGTGAAGAAATGGTTCAAAATCCTACCTCCTAATAGTATCCAATACCTTCCTACTTTATGTCAGGCCTTCATAAACAAAGGGGAGGTTAAGGCTAACCCTCACCAAATCCTAGCATAATACAAGAATCTTAAGAGGAACATCGGAGAGAGTGTCCAGGACTACTCTACAAGGTTTAACAGCGTTTATAATTCTCTTCCACCACACATGAAACCTCCCCAAGGTATGGTTCTAGTGAAATACCCTGAAGGCTTGGATGCTGACATGGCCTACCAGCTTAGGGAGAGGGATTAAAACACATTGGAAGACATGCAAAAGGGAGTAGTGAGTGTAGAGGTAAATATGATTGAGAAGAAAGAAATATTGAGAGCTGAGAAAAGGGTGAAATATAGAGATGACAATGTAGGTACCACATCAGACCCAAATTATGATCGCATATCCAAAAACATGGAAAAGCTACAACAAATGATGGAGAAAATGGTTGTCACGGTCAGTAACCAAAACATAAATCAAAATCATAACCAGAACCAGAACTTTAGAAGAAACCACACCATTCCCAACAGACAAAGAGAATCAGATCAGCAAGTTATTCCCCCATTCCAAGAGAACCTTCTTGATGAAGATGAGGGAATCATAGAAGAGTCTGAGGGAAACACAATAAAAATGTTTGAAGTAGAAAAATCAATCCACAGCTGTTCCACAGAAGAAGATCAACCCTCACCCTCGTACTGGGATGAGGAAGGATCAAAATATGAGGATTATAGGCTTGGATTTGAAAATGCCATGATGCAAGTCAGAGAACAATATGAACTTAGAAGCAAAAAGAGCCTAGACACTTCAAAACCAAAGGCTTCCAAGGTTACCATCAAGAAAAGGCCTGAGAAAACTTCTAAAGCAACTGTTGAAAACAATAAATCAGCAGCTGAGGGTTCTGGAAAAAACAAAGAAAAAGACAACCAAAACACTGATACACAAGGTCAACCATCTAGCAGCACTAGCACTGCAGTTAGTGATCTTGATAAAATAGTTTCTAACACCGTGCATAGTGAGAATCAACCCACTGATTCTGCCACCAAGGTGGTGGCTAACAAAACAGAGTTGAACATTCCAAAGAGTCAGTCCACTTTCAATTTGGAGAGTGAGATTGCAAAAATTAAAATCTCTGTCCCACTCTCTGAGCTGGCCACTCAGGATGTATATAAAGGCCAAAGTTTGAAAGCATTAAATTTATGTGAGAACAGTGACACTGTAAATCTAAGTGATGATCAACCAACCCTTCTGTTTGGTCCAAATATAGAAGGTAAGTTTCAGGAAGGGGTAGTGCCACCTTTTTATATCAGTCTTAATATCCATGACAAGATCCTTCACAATGCAATGTACGATTCTGGGGCATATCACAACTTAATGCCTAAGGTGGTTATGGAAAAGCTAGGCCTAGAGATAACCCGCCCCTATAAAGATTTATATTCATTTGACTCTAGCAGAGTAAAATGTCTAGGCCTAATCAAAGACCTGTGTGTAAGCCATACCCAGATTCCAGCAAAATGTATGGTCATGGATGTTGTGGTGGTAGATGTGCCACCTAAGTATGGTATGTTGCTGTCGAGGTAATGGGGAGCCAAGCTGCAAGGAACAATGAAGATGGATGGGGCTTATGCCACAATTCCTATTTTTAGCCAACTTAGAATATTGTACAGGGAGGCACAAATGAAATTCCTGGTCAGTAGCCCCGAAAAACCTAGAAATTCACCTTTAGACTCTGTACACACAGATATTGAATCCTTCATTCTTTACAATGATGAACCTGCGAAGGGGTTATGATTTAAAAACAGAGATACACATAATGAAACAGAGATTATGGACTTTAACATAATGGCTACTCTAGACTCAGAGGAGAAAGATGTAGAAAAATTTGAACAGTGCACTGAAACAAAAACTCAGAGTAAACCAGAAATAGAATGCAGTCAACTGATTAGTCACTCTCCGCAAGCTCATACACCACATCAAGAACAAAACGATGATAAACCCGAGAATGAAACCTTATGGGAAATGAATTTCGATGGGTCATGCACCAAGAGAACTGCTGGAGCAGGAGTGTGGATACATAACACAGAGAGTGACTACACAGAGAGCCATGACTGTAACTTGCACTTCAAATGTACAAACAATATTGCAGAGTATGAGGCTCTTATCCTAGGCCTGAATTTGTTGAAAAAACTAGGAGCCCGTAGGATAACTGTGCATGGATACTCTGAGATTATCATTAAATAGGTGAATGGTGAATACACAGAGAAACATCCTAGACTGAGAGCATATAGGAACGACGCTATGGACATACTGAAAACCTTTGTAGAATACGAACTGGTGTTTGTCCCTCGGAGTCAGAACACAATTGCAAATGGATTAGCCTGCGTGGCAAGTTCATATCACAAACCTCCCAACGACCAACAGATCATCATTCAGACCAAATTCAGACCTGCAGTGCCGGACAATGAAAAATATTGGTAGGTATTTGAGGGCGATAAACAGATTGAATATTTCATGGTAGGAAAAGACGAGTTTGAATCTTCTGATTCAGATTATAAATCCGTCAATAGCTGCCTAAGTGAAGAGTCCTCAGATGAGGAAGAACCACCCTGTAACATAGAAATAAACACTTTAAACGAACAGATTGGAAATCCAAACAAAAAATGTGAAAATGCAGATAGTGAAGAAGTAGAGGTGCTGTAGGCCAAAGATAAGAACATACCTCGAGGTCTGGCACCTTTAGAGGACCTCTTTGACTTTGATGATGTAGCAAAAAGGCCCACTATAGAACACTCAGATTATGAGGTTGAGGAATGCAACATAGGCACTGAAGATAAACCCAAGATGATCAAATTGGCTAAGTCCCTGTCTGCAAACATGAAAAATAAATACATCGACCTATTCAAGGAATTCATTGATGTGTTTGCTTGGAGCTATGAGGACTTAAGGGCCTATGACACAAACATCGTAAAACACAAAATACCTTTGAAAGAAAATCAGAAACCCTTCAGAAAAAAAATTCACAGAACAAACCCAAAACAATTGCCTACAATGGAAAAAGATATTCAAAATATGTATGAGGCTGGCGTAATAGTCCCTATGAGGTTCTCTGATTGGGTATCAAACTTGGTGGCTGTGCCGAAGAAAACAGGATAGATCAGGCTATGTATTGATTTCAGGAATCTTAATAGAGCCTCACTCAAAGAAAATTACCCTTTGCCAAAAATGGAACACATCCTTCAGAGGGTAGTAGGCTCAAAAAGGATCTCCCTGCTAGATGGTTTTTCAGGTTACAACCAAGTTTTAGTACTCCCAGAAGACCAACTCAAGACCGATTTTACAACTCCATGGGGCACTTTTATGTATGTAAAAATTCCTTTTGGATCGATGAACGTTGGTGCAACCTTCCAAAGAGCGATGGACATAGCTTTTTCAGATGAAATAGGACACTTCATTGTCATCTATCTGGATGACATAACAGTCTATTCCAAGACTGAGGAAGAACACCTGGAAAACCTAAGAAGAGTGTTTGAAAAATGTAGAAGGTTCGGTTTGTCATTGAATCCTAAAAAGATTGTATTTAGGCTACAAGAAGGGAAACTTCTTGGCCACATCATATCTAAGAAGGGGATTAGGATAGACCCATAGAGAGTTGAGGGAATACTACAAATCACACACCCGAGAAACATCAAGGAGTTACAGTCCTTCATTGGGAAAATCAATTTCCTCAAGAGGTTTATTCCCAACTTAGTTGAACACCTTAGGAATATGACTAACATGTTGAAGAAAGGTGTAGGAGTTAAATGGACTGTTGAGGCCAAGAAATATTTTGAATCAGTTAAACGTGCACTCACCCAGGCTCCTGTCCTAATCAGCCCAGATTTCTCAAAGGAGTTTCTAATTTTTTCATTTGCCTCCGAGCATACAGTGGCTGCAGTTCTACTGCAGAAAAACCCAGAGGGAATGGAACAACCCATTTCCTTCTTCAGCAAAGCACTGAGAGATGCACCCTTAAAATACAACACAATGGAAAAACAAGCCTATGCTTTGGTTAAGGCCTTGAAAGACTTTAGGGTGTACATACTGCATTCTCACACCATAGCCTATGTACCCAACATAGTGGTTAAAGACATCTTGTCCAAAGACCTAGATGGGAAAAGGGGAAAATGGATTACTGTAATATTAGGATACAACCTTGAGATAAAACCCACAAAATTGATTAAATATCAGGGCTTACCTCAACTAATGGCTGAATCAAATCTACAAGCCCTTGACATTAACATGGTAGATGCCTTGGATGAGCAGCAGGGATTGCCTGATCCCACTGTTGAGGAGAAGTCTTAGAGCTCTCCTTGGTATTCTGACATTCTGTATGTGCTTACACACCTCAATGCCCCTCCTAAACTATCAAAGACCAAGGCCATATTCTTAAAGCTAAAGGCCAGAAGCTATTGCATAATGAATGAAGGCTTATACTGGAAAAATGAAAATGGCCTATTGCTTAAATGTTTGCCTGAGTCTGAAGCAGAAAGGATTAAACAAGAATTCCATGCAGGAGAGTGTGGAGGCCACCTGAACTGGAAAGCCACTACAAAAAAAATACTCAGAGCTGGCTACTATTGGCCTACACTCTTCAATGATATCCATAAGATGATAATTTCTTGCCACAAGTGCCAGATTTTTGAAGGCAAAAGAAATCTCCTGCCCTTACCTCTACAACCCATCATTGTTGAAGGTCCCTTTATGGAATGGGGCCTAGATTTCATAGGAGAAATTCACCCTGATTCTTTTGCACAACACAAATGGATCTTAACAGCCACAGACTACTTCACTAAGTGGATAGAGGCCATACCTACTAGGAATGCCACAGATTCAGACATCATTAGGTTCTTAGAAGGTCATATCCTCTCTTGGTTTGGCTGCCCAAGGAAAATAATCACTGATAATGCTGCTACCTTTGGATCCAAGAAAATGGTTGATTTTTGTCACAGGTATAAAATAACACTCGGTCATTCAACTACCTATTACCCACAAGGTAATGGCTGAGCTGAATCATCAAACAAGAGCCTGGTGGCCATCATCAAAAAGCTGTTGGAAGAGAACAAAAAGTCATGGAATAACAAGTTAGTGCATGCCATGTGGGCTGACAGGCTTACAACAAAGAAATCCATTGGCATGTCACCATATTAGCTTGTCTACGGAACTGAAGTAGTGTTTCCTACCAGCCTTGGAGAACCAGTGATTAAACTCGTCCAAGAAATTCAGACAGAAGAAAATAGCATGGTGAGGAGGATAAACCAAAAAATCCATCTCCAACAAACAAGGGAAGAGGTCTATAACAAAGCTATGAAGGTTCAGGAAAATATAAAGAAGTTGTTTGAAAAAAGAACCAAAGCTTTTGATTTCAAAATTGGAGATAAATTTCTGAAGTGGGACTCAAGGAGAGAGGACAAAGGAAAGAACGACAAGTTTGACAGTTTGTGGCAAGGTCCCTACATCATCCAGACCACTGTGGGTCCAAATGCCTTTTTCCTACAAGAGTTAGATGGTACAGAGCTGTTTGGGGGTCCTGTCAATGGTAGGATGCTCAAACACTACTTCTGTTGATTTCCAATTTCTAGTTTCCATTTCCATTGTAAATACCATTGATGTGTTATGTTTTCAAGGAAAAAGAAAAAATGTTCCAAAAAACAGAAAGAAGGGAGAGGTTCAGACATGCTCAAAACATGAACCTCAGAAATGCAAAGGATTGGCTCTAATATGATCAAAACCTGAGCCAAAGAAGGAGAACAGTTGGTTCTAACATGTTCAAAATCTAGACCAGCAACTAAGGAAGAAGAATCAACTCTAACATGCCCAAAACTAGAGTTGAATGAAGAAGAGAGAGTGACTCTAACAAGCTCAAAACTTGAGTCACAAAAGAAAGAAGGATGCTTCAAAATGTCAGATTTCAAGCCTTCAAGATTTTGTTTTCAGTTTTCTGCAAGTTTTTGTGCATGTGCAATTGTCTTTATGCCTTGGATCTACATCAAACTAGACTGTCTAATCCTAGTTTGACTGTTTTAAATTTCTGCTGTAGAATGTAGAGAAGAAATCTACTGGACAGTCTAATCCCAGCAGATATTAGAATTGGTAGAGAAACATATGAGACCAATAGTTTAATCTGGTCTCATGGAGCAATAAGGGTAGAAATAGAATAGGTTTATTTTCTTGTTTGTAAAAAATAAAAATGATGTAAAGGGTCTGCTAGATCAAATGCACCCTGCAAGAGAAAATGGTAGGATTGTAGGATGGGTAGGTAGATTTTTGGGAAAGCTTTTCTACTAAATTGATGTCTTCACAATTGTGGCAGTTGAAAATCAAAGAAGAAAGGTGGCTCAAGCAGCAGGCATCTGGCCTACGCCAAAGATAATTTTCTGAATTCTTGACTCCTTGAAGAAGAAGCCATCCCCATGTGGAGCCACTATTAGCCCCCTATAAATTCCTTGAAAAGAAAGAAAGGGGCTGATTTTTTTTATGAGCCTTCAAGGAATGCATTTCTCTTCAAAACACATCATCCTTGAAGCCTCTTCATGCTCTCTACCCTTTGATTATTTCCCTCTATTTTTCTCGAGTCAATAAGACTCACTGATGATGATAAATTGTGCTCCTAAAGGCCTTTATTTTCCCCTTCTACCTCAGCAGAATTCTCCATTTCATCCCTTTTTTCCCATTGTCAAAATTTCCCTCTTACCCTCTAAATCCTCCCAAAATCCCCTATAAATCCTACACATACCCCTTTTTTGGCCTATTCTCCCCTTATTCCCTCTATCGTTACCTTTTCCTAGCCTTAAAAAGCATTAAATGGGCCCAAAAACCCACTTTCTACCTTATATTAAGGCCCAGCCCCTTTCGGCCCTATCCCCCTCACCCTTTTCCACCACGTGACCCAGCGCCAAGACCAGGTGCCAAGGCAGAAGGCGCTCATCACAAATGTATATTGGGAGCATTTCTGGCTATCGATCTATTTAGATTAGATGGTCTTCGCAGGTCAGTGCCGCGCCGTGGCCCACTCCATTCACCCCGCCTTGATCACACATCCGTCGTTCATTTACCCACCGAATCAACGGTTAGATTTTCACCCGCCCGGTGGTCCCCGCACCATGCTCTGTTCAAAATCGCCAGTTTCTATTGCACCGCCATTGGAGGGTGGGTGGTATTTCTTGTTTCGGAGCGATGCCATTCACCACAGTGCACGTGTCTCGAACACTATTTGAAAATCGCCCCTCCATCACGCGTTATCATTTGTCCGCAGATCTGGCACGAAATCCCTGTACACTGTCCGATCTGGGGTTGGCAATCCAGCGGTGATTGCGCCGCGAAGATGCACGGGAGTTAAACCAAGGAAATCGTACCCCTGGCCCACTGTCCACCACCCTCCGATGCATTTTCAGTCATCGATCTCCTCCTGAGATCGGACGGTCCAGATTTAATCCACGCTCCGTCGTTGACCGCGTCCCGCCACATCACCCATTCCACATGTTCTCATCACTTTTTCATCTGTCCCCTTTATAATTCATTCAAAGGCCAAATTTTTAATGTTTTACGTTAAAATTTCCACCTCGCCATCCTCCATGGCATCTCCTGCTGATCCACTGTGTTCCTCCACAGTATCCTCTACGTTCATCATCTTCATCCATGCCACGTTGCCATTTTTGTAGTCATCCACACCACCCTCTCCATGCATTTTTTCTAAACGTGTTTTCGTGTTTTGCAGGGTTACAGGCAGGCGGAAAACTGCCATGATTCATATGCACTATTGTAGTGGCACAGTGCACAAAAGAAGCTAAATTTAGAGCCTGATATTATAGGAAAATGTCTGGAAAGGTGTCTTCCACATAAATTTAATCAAAGGACAGAGTTCAAACTCTGAAAAACCTCTCCGGCGCCATTAAAGCTCAGATTTCATAAACAAAGACAGTACGGGAGCAGCAAAGAGTTCAAGGCATGTAATAGAAGATTTTTGAGCCGTTTTCAGGGATTTAGAAGGTAAAGGTACTATTTCAATGACATCATGGGTCGCATGGAAGGCCCAACGCGCAAAAAAAAATACTATCAGGGTCTCACATCAATAGTATGTCCTTTCCACAAAGGACGAAGTGCCCATACTATCTCCATTCTATACCGTGTTCCTGAGGAAATTCCAGCCCTGACAACAGTCCTATGATATCAGAAGCATTTGTTACACAATATGGCAGACCTTAGCATCATTATTCTACCTTTTTGTTTAGTTCACCAAAGTACTATAGAGTACTACAGCCAAAGTACATCAGAGGCGTACCGGAGTAAATGGAAGCCTGGAGAAGAGCACTCTTTCACCCAAAGAGTGCCACAGATAAATGCATAGAATTTAAACAGAATGGGCTTCGACCCTCTTTCTTGTCTGAGTTTTAATGTTTCATTTAGTTTTTCACCTACCTCTTCTGCTCTCTTCAGCTATAAAATTCATGGAGAAGCTCATTGTAAAGGGTTGTTGATCAGTTATTAGAGAATTACAAGCTGTTTCATTTGAGACATAGTCTCTGTGTAAAGTTGTAAGATAGGTTGAGGAAGATGTTTTCAGACTGAATATCTAGCTATTGGTAATGTTGTACTTGACTGGTATTGTTCTTTAATATGACAAGCACATTTCTTTGGATCCTGATATAAAGCAATGGTGATGTTTTTCTATCTCTGTATTTGTTTTTAACTTTCAGTTCATTTCATTTCATTTCTACTGGCTTGCATCAGAAATATGGCATAGGATTTACCCTTGTTAGGTACCCTATGTTTCTGCTCTCCTTGACTTCAATGTTTTCTACTAAATGTGTTATCTAAGGGTTGATTTCAGTTAATTTAACCAGTGTAGTGGATGTCATTTCCTGCTAGCTGATGTATGAATTAAATGAATCTATTCTCAGATGTTCTTGTTAGGATTTAATTGAACGAATTGGGAACACTGGGAGGTATAGAACTCTGTCTCTATCTCACTAGGATCCTTTTCAATTAATTGAACCTTTCTAAGATCCCTCAAGCTGGAGGCCGAAGCATTGAGAGTTCAAAGTCTTTCTCTGATCTCAGGTCTTTAAATTTGTGTTCTAAATATTTATTGTTCCTCTTCTCTTACCATTTCATGCCACACTATCATCTTTAAGATCCAATGCTTTAGATGACTAGCCCAACTGAAAGCCGACACATTGAATAGCAAGTAAACCCTTTCCTGACTCCATGGCCCAATGGTCTTGAATTTTCCCTGAAATTATCCTTCCTTTACCTAAAATCCTCCTTGCTCAGCCTTGTCTCATTTGGAGCCCTTCTTTCTTGATTCCAAACAACCAAACCAAACCAAACCAATCAGAAAAACAAACAAAAATTCATAACTAGCCTAATATTTTAACTTTGAGCTTCAAAGACAAAAACCTTTGCTCATACAGAGAGATCCCTCTCTAGACCCAGGAGGGCTGGATCCTGAGGTCTGAAAGTGGTTCTGATGTTGTCTCATCTTTTGGTCTTGCCAATCTGGCCAAAACATGGGAACCCCAACAGGTTCTTCTTGCCTAAGTTCGATGTATCACCCTCTTGTTCTGCTAAAGCATGGGTGGAGAAGTTGGACATCTATTTCCAGCTAAATAAAATGCCTGAAGCAGAAGCCATTAAGATTGTTGCGCTGCATTTTGAGGGAGGAGCCCACAACTGGTGGTTTCATGGAATTTCTACATTTGGGGCACAACAATGTGTCCACCTATGCTGAGTTCACTAGGAGAATAGTGGAGAGATTTTATCGGAAGGATCCGGAGGCCCCTTTCATAAGCTTGGCAAAGCTTAAACAGACGAGAGATGATGAGGCCTATATCTCTGACTTCCTGAGGTTGTCTGTCATGGTTCCTGATCTTTCAGTAGCAAGGATAGTCTATATGTTCATTGATGGCCTGGAAGAACCTTTGCATGGGTTGGTTAAGTCTACCAAGCCCACCACTCTGCATGATGCCATTGAAAGAACTAGAGATCTCCAAGATGCCTTGCCAAGGGAAAAGGAAACCCTCCCAAGCAAAGCCACTCACTCTTGCAAGGGGAAGGAGGGGAAATCTGCTCCACCTAAGGAGAGCTCACTAAAGAAGCTCCTTGAAAATGATCTCTGGAGGGAGTTGAGGAAAAAGAGATTATGTTTCACTTGTCAAGAGCCATGGGTGTCGGGACATAGGTGTGCTACTGGAAGATCACACTATATTGAAGTCTTCTCCTATTGTGAGGAGGAAGAGGGAAATGATGGACCTAGGAGAGGTCACAGTGCTGGTGATGATGATGAGGAGGATCCATCATCATCTAGAGAAGAAGAAGGAGCATTTTATCCAACTAGTGGGACTCTTTCTTCTTTGAGGGGAGTTCCCAAGTATTTGACTCTTAGAGTGCAAGGTTCAATTAAGGACAAAAGAGTATCTATTCTGATTGATAGTGGGGCAACCCACAACTTTATTGATGCTCACTTTGTGCAGAGGAGAGGGATCGCTACTGATTCTTTTGATGGGTTCTCTGCTTTGGTTCTGAGAGATAGAACTATGTAGTGCATGCAGTATGTTCCATCACTTTCTGTGACTATGGGGACCTACACTTTGAAGGACCACTTCTTTGTAGTGGACATAACAGACACCAACCTCATCTTGGGTTTCTAGTGGTTGATTACTTTGGGAAAAGTCACCACTGATTCGAAGGCCTTGCAGATGGAATGGGTGGATTTTAAGAGTGGGAAACAACAAGTTATTCAAGGCATGCACACCTACCCTTCACTTGATGTCTCTACCCACACAAAAAATATGGAATTGCACAGTGGGGGAAAGGACCTCACATTTCCTTCTCTCATGTTTATGAGAATGCAGCAAGGGAAATTCCTACATCATGGCAAGCCACTTAGGGTTCCATTAGATTCTATGGGGAAAGCTTCACCAAGTGTTGAAACAATCGAAGAAAGAGTCATAGCGCTGTGGGAGGAAGCAAGGGGGAGGATCAGCCTTCCCAAAAACAATTTTGGCATGCATAGTGCCAAAGAAAAAAGCAACAACAAGTCAAGCACCACCTTAGATACATCAACATCATTGTCTTTGTTGAGAAATGTATATCCATATTGGAGGTCTCAACTCCTTGTGGAGTACTCCAAAGATCTACACACTGGGATGATCTTAGATGACATAAAGCAAGGAGGAGGCTATTTGGTCCATGAAGGGATCATCTATCATCTTGGTAAAGTATTCTTGTCTCAAGCCTCCAAGCTTAAGAAATAAATACTACAAAAGGCACACAAGGATTTCCTTTCCAGCTACATGCAGTCAGCAAAAATCTACTCCCTGATCTTGAAGAGTTTTGATTGGGAGAGTATGGAGGAAGAACTACATCAGCATTATGATTGGGAGGAACTAAATCAACACTTACAAGAGTGAAATTTTTATGTGGAGATGGGGCAGCCAAGGGATCCTATGCAGGAGACATTTCAGCCATCTCTTTCTTCTCTCAAAAGAGGGGAAAAGCCCATGTGTAAATCTATGTGTGTGGGAGGTTTGTGTGGTAAGAAATATGATCTCATGGAGCAAGTTTATTTTTCTGATTTGGAACATTCTCTTACCATATGTATTCAGGCCATGGCTCCTACGAGGAGTAATATTTCATGCAGATCTCATGGCAATGATGAGGCCAAGAAAAATCCCAAAGCTGGCCACTCCCTTGAGGTGCAAAGGGAGATTATTTATCATGATGGGTGCTTCCCAAAAGCACCTAATGAGGGCTCCACTTTCAGCCATGTAAAATTGGCCTATGCATAAAATATGTGGTGGGAGTACCACCTATCACACTCATATCTACTCAAAACAAGGAGTGCACTACGCTGGTACCTCATGTGGGATTGTGACCCACCTCCTCAAGTGCAAATTTCAGTTTGCCTATATGTGATTTTGCTTCCATACATAGATGACATACTGATATAGTTTATGGGTATGTATGGGAAAAAATTAAGTAGTGTACATGTACCACATGGGATGGAACTTTATCCAGTACTTCATGATACATGTTTCAAATGTGACATTGGCTCACTCATGTTTATCTCCATTGAGTTCTACACTCCTGAAGGGGCAGACTATGCACCTATCATGTTGGCATTGGAGGAGTAGTTTTTGGTGTATTGTCTTGGTGAGCACTTACTCAATTATGAAAGCTTGATTCTTGATGGTGTCATAAATGGAGAAAGAGAAGAAATACAACTCTTACCCTACCAGTTGCTTGAGGACAAGCAAAATTTTGAGGGCAAGGACTGTAATGTTCCTACTTAGCCTTAGCTAAGAGGAGACATTCAATTTTGATTTAATTGATGTTTTATGAATAAATGAATAAAGGAGGACATGTAAAACTCCTAAAAAGTCTAAATAAACCAATGCCCATGTGAACAAAGACAAATCAGGGCTATGTAAATAATCACTTGTAGGTGTGAAAGAGGTTTTGAGCCAAGATTGGGTCCACCTTGACCAAGTCAACTGCGTTGTCTAGGTTCATTGCATCTCCAAAAGGGACTGCACAGTTCTAGAAGGGAGCCCCTAATGTGAAAAGGACCAACTCATAAAAATGGTTTAGGGTTTGCAAGAGTTATCTCATGTTATAAAAATGAGGAGAAGGCACATGAAGAGGTTGTTGATAAATTATATTTCTGAAGTATTTGTCTGCTTAGACAAATACCATTCTCTGCTGTTTAGTGGAGGATTGTGATGGGAATTCCTATTTAGGGGTTTCATCTCTTCCCTTGAGGATAATTGGGGGAGTTATTTTCTGAAGTGAGCCACTATATAGTTTGAGACCAAGCTCTATTTTTCATGAGCAGCGTTGGTCCAATGAGGGTTTTGCAGCTGCTATCTTTTGTAGCAAGTGATGTTCTAGATCTACTTAGATCTAGCTTCTTTTGAGAGGATTTTTATATTGGAGTGTGTTTTTAAGCCTCCAAAGAGATAGCTGATCCATATTTTGTATCAGATATGTAATTTAATTCAAGTTATTCAGTCTCCTTCACCCTCTGCGCAATTTCTGCTCAATACTGCCTTATTTTGTGAGAGGGCTTTCTTGTTTCAGTTTGCTATCAGTTTGGAGGAAGATCTCTTGGTGTTAGGCTTGCCTTCCCTTGGTGATCCATGGATTGGGTTGCTGATCCATGTATCTATAGATCTAATCTCTTTCAGCAACAAAATTTATCTTCAGAAATTTCTGGGCTTTTTGCAGCATTGCAAATTGTAATTTAGATCTACAGCTTATTATGAAATATTTTGATGTAATTCCAATTGGATCTTGTTCTTAAAGTCTTATAGTTTCCATATATTTATTAGATATGATTTTTTATCCATACATATGTCAGAGATCTGAAATTTAATGTACAACAGCTGAACCATCTGGAAAATAACATTATCTATGTATTTATGTAGTTTATTCCTAGAATGTAACTCTAATTTCTAAAGGGATTTTGCCCTAGTTTCTTTTGTAATCTGCTGTGGAGGCTATAAGCTCAAATATAAATCTGATTTACTGTTATATCTCTGAAGTATCAGATATTTGGATTTCCTCCTCTAAGTTTCAGTCAAAACTGCACAATCCTAGTAGTTAGGGTTTTCATGTTGTAACAACTCTTCTCTTTGGCTGATTTCTAGCTAGTCTTGACTGTGGGAGACCTGTTTAATGTGCTTAAACTTATTTTTTTTAGATTAAATTATATATAAAAGTAAAATAAAACATAAATTAGGGGCTCCCATCCCTGATCTATGTTATTCTTGCTCAGATTTGCTTATACAACGTTTTCATTGAAGACCTTGTTGGGATTCCTCAAATGGATTATTCCAAGTTCTATAGGCAGAGTCTACAGTTTTCCAGGTAGCCTCTGGTTATCTCCCTTATTTGGAAGGAGACATAACCAGTAAATGGCTCTGTATTCCATCTCTGAAATAGAATCTTGAGAATCCCAAAAAAGGAATATTACAGTGTGAGCCTTCTTACCTTGGGTCCCTCTCATTAGGATTTCCTCCACCTAGGAATATTTCTCCTACTATCACTGCAATGTCTCCATATATGATCTCCACCTCTCATTCCAGCGCTTTTGACTTAGTCAAACTTGACCTTCCCCACATGTATTTGCCCATGTTCACACATGAGGGTGTCAAATCCAGCTATTAATGTGATCCCATTTCACATCATGAGGGATTTTATTTCTATTGCTGATATGCATGGACCTCCTTAACCATTTATTCAACTGCTAGGTGACAAAAGAAAAAATCAATATTCCAATTAGCTGCGTGCTAATTTTGGAATATTACAGGTTCATTCCTTTCCATGGGAGTATGCCATACAACTATGGAGGTCTTATTCATGGATCTTATTATCATCTTACTCTCAGTGCATGGTAAGGATTATGTTTTTTCATTTATTGATTATATAACACAGTATTTGCATTCTCTTACCATTTCTATACAATGCATTTCTCTACAAGAGGGCAAGCCTCTCTTTAGGCTTCAAGGTCAATTTTGGGCCAACATCTATGATGGATATAGCCATATTTTGTATGGATTTGGGCAAGTTTTGTATTATTTTCTGTATGCTTAGTTGATATAAAAATCCATTTACTATTTACTATTAGATGTGATGACATACACAAATAGGAGTTTGTTAAGAAACATGTTTCCATGTTATTTCCTGAAACAACAGTTAGAAAAATTGCGCTGTGACTACTTGGGGGACTGTTGGTACCTTGCAGCACTATGTAAAGACTTCATTACCTCTCTCATGTGGATCCCATATGATGATAAGGTCATATTCACTTTATATGGGGTGGTATGGGCAAGAACCAAAGAGTGGATCTTTGAAGATCCCACTGCCTTTTTGCTTCATGAAGGAAACATCATTGCAGCCCAAATTCAGCATTAGCTCTACACTTATCTTAAGTGGAGAGTGATACAACATGGGATGGAAAATTTGATCCATCATGTTCAGATATGCAGCCCACAAATTTTACAGGAGTTTCAGGTGGAGGGAAATTTTCATGAGTTGCCATGTTGGAAGGTGACTCATTTTGTATGGATGATAGCTTGGGGATGTAGGTTTCACATGGGAATGATAGTTCCCAATGTATTTAAGATTCCATGCCTCAAGAGGAACTCTAGACAACACATTTTTTCCTCCATGGGTATTTTACTTCTTCATGATGATAGCTATTTGGGATGGACACCAAAAGCTAACTTGCATACTTGGGAGAGGCAACTTAGAGATTTATTAATGAGACAACATCTTGTTCCTTAGAGGAATTTTTCATATGGGGATGCTACAGGAAGAGGAGAGGAGGCTCTTTAGTTCTACCCTTGCAGTTGCTTGAGGACAAGCAACATTTGGGAAGGGAGGACTGTAATATTCCTAAATTAGCATGCATTTAATAGGAATATTAATTTTTCTTTTTACACCTAGTTATATGAATAAATGGGTAAGGAGGCCCATGCATATCTGGAACAGGCATAAATTACCTCTTGATGTGAAAAGGGATCGTAATAATAGCTAGATCTAGCACCCTCATGTATGGACAGGGGAAAATACATGTGGACAAGGTCAAGTTTGACCAGGTGAACAACGCTAGTATGGATGGAGTAGCTCATCAATAGTGACATCGCAGTGATAGTGGGAGGAAGATTCCATGATGGTGGAAACCCTAATGAGTGGGACCCAAGGTAAGAAGGCTCACACTTGTTTATAAGGAAGTCAAGGCAGCCATAGTGAGGGAGGTTATTGATTATTGATTTTATGGTCTGCATGACTATTTGCATTGGCTGTTTAGTTGAGATTATTGCGTTGTTTAGCACCGGGTATTCCCGAGCGGGAATCCCATCTGATTTCTTGAGAGGCCTATTGGGGGAGAATTTCACTTCATTTTCCACAATTAGGTTTAAGGCCAAGCTTCATTCTTTAGCTACAATGCATTTTCTGCAGAGGATTGTGTTGTGTTGCAAGGTGTTGCAGTGGAGGGTTGAGAAACCCATTTCTGGAGCTATTTTTTTAGAGGAGAAAGCATCCTTTTCTTTGGGAGATCAAAAAAGGAGGTTATTGAGCTTTCTTTCACATCTTGGCACTAGGAAAACATATTATCATCATATATAGCATATTATTCCTCTTTGACTACGTTATTTCAGTGAGTATTTGTAGTGGGGGTTTCAATGCTTGATTTGGAGGGTGAGATCTTCAATGTTAGGATCAACCTTTCACTTGGAAGATCTATTGGAGGGGATATATTCATTGTATGCATCATCTACAGCCATCTTCATCTAGTTATTGAGTTGTAGTTGCTATTTAGCCCTTGGGCTACATTCTGGAAATTTGGCATTTTTGTATATTTCAGGAAATCCTTTTCGGGTTGTCTTGAAAATGTGTTTTGGAGCTTAGATATTTACTCCCAACACTTTTTGATCCATAAATTAGCAGATCTATATTATTTTACATTTCCAGTAGCAGTGCACCATCTAAAACTGCATTTTACTTGTTCTTGGGCATTCTGCTATATAACAGCATTTCATTTTTTGCATATGTATTCATGGGAGCCTTGCTTGCCTTGATTATTTGAGTTGTGCCTGCTTCTATTTGTACTTATTTGCTATTAATTTAAATAAAAAATGGATCCATGGTTTTCATACATTTTGGTATAGCTTTATTCACTGTTATTTCCAGTTTTATGTTCATATATTGCTACTTCCCCATTTGGAAATATTACACATCATGCGATATCCTCGCAGAAAAGTCTGACTCGCCCCTCTTGGGCATCATCTTTCCCCACATTTTCATCCATACATGCGGCATCGGGCTATGAGGACGTCGAAAAAAAGTAGGCATCGTCTCTCAAAACCTCTCAAAAAATAAAAAAAATAGCTCTGAAGAAAAAGGGAAGTTCACCCTCCCTTGTGCCTGAGCACAACATCTATCTAAAGTTGTATAGAACTACCGCAAAAAAATCGCAAACCACCTCACAAGTCATGGCGCTTGTAATAAAGAAGAAACATAAAATAAAAGTGAGCAACTAATGCGTTTCCCATCACTGGTATGGTGTGCAATGGTAGAAATCAGTAGTGAGAGGCACTTCACCACCTCTCCACCAAATGAAGCAATACGTAACTGACCACCGGAGACCTGAAAATCTGCAGTAGACAGTATATCGATGCTAATGTATCTCTAGGAGTACACAAAATGAATCCCTCCTACATAGCCAATGGGGACCTATGGGCATGAGGGAAAATACTGCCCTATCCTCCATGGGGTAGTAATAAAATAGATGTCCTCCTCAGTGGGCGTGTACCACTGGTTAGGACCAACCCGAAAAGCTTTTCGGTGGGCATTCCACCTCAAGATAAGCTGTCACAATAACCCAACATGGACTTTCAGGGATGTAGCCTCCTCGTAAAACTTGAGGAGGCCTACCTTGGCCTACCTCCCTTAGGAGCACCTGGGTGGCTGCTGTAATAGGGTGAGGGTACATATCTCTCTCCCTCTCTCATGCCTCCCATAGGAGAACCACGTTATATTGTTTCGCCATATTTTCTTTTTGTTCCATCTCTTATCTCCTTTGACGTCATTGAATGATTCACATATTAAATAATTTTTTTATATTAAATGAGACATGTATTTACAAATATATATATATATATATTTATATATATATATATATATATATATATATATATATATATATATATATATATATATATATATATATATTGAAAAAAAAACAGTCGGTGCGCCCAAAAAAAAGGGCATGCACTGGTACTGGTGCGTCTTTTTTTATCGCGCACTAGCTGCGGTGCGCCTGGAAATTTTCAGCGCATCACACATCATGACCTATACTTTATCAAGCAGTGCATTGACTAAAATATCCATCCCAGGGCTGATAATTCCGTTAATGCATTGCCAAACATTAGTTAATGGTCGATGGTGCAGTTGTTTAATTGATCACACCATTGATTTTTTACAAATTCAGGAGAGTTGTGCGCTGACCAAACTACTCGCCCCAGGGCCGATAGTTTCGTTAGCGTAGTGCCCTCATGGAATATTTACATGGTCAACAGTGTGGTCGTATAACAAACCGCACCATTGACTATGTACTAGTATTGGGAGGGCGGTGCGCTGAACAAACTATGCACCCTGGGGCATATATTTTAGGCAGCACAATGCCCTCTTGACATCACTACATGGTCAACAGTGCGGTAGTTTACATATATGCACCATTGAATATGTCCAAGTTTGGGAGGGTAGTGCGGTGACCAAAATATCTACCCTGGGGCGCATATTTTCTTCAACGCACCACCCTCCCGAACTTGGGCATGGTCAACAGTGCGGTTGGGTAAATGAACATTAAATGATGCCCCTAATAAATCCTTTGGCTTGACATTAATTAATGTCATCTTCTGCTGTACAATTTTCTAGTTTTAACAGTTGCCCCCTAATGTGTGAGGTCTAGGAAGGACTGTATAGCCGAAATACATTATCTTTTGTTTTCTGTATCGTGCGTAGCGAGAGAGGGAGACCCGCGTGGAGCTTTGGAGTTGACAATGTTAGCCATCTATAAATTTTTCATATACTATGATGTCTAAAACAGGTCTATTAGTCTTCAAGAAACAAATTTGGAGCAAATATGTGACTTCTTGAAGCCTTGCTGTGTTTATTTTTCCAAAGGATCCATCTCACTGATGTCTTCACAAAAGCCCTGCTGTTATCACGAAGAAAACTATTTCAGACTCATTTTCCATCTTTTTTCCCTTTGAAAAATCCTTCATTTATCCCTCATTTCCTCAAAAATCCCTTTAAACCATGTAAAATCCCTCTTATAAGGTTTAAAACCCCTTTTTTACACCTATCAGAACTCCTCAAAAAAGGCTAAAAACCCACTTTTTGGCCTATTTTATGACTTTTCATAAAAATAGGCCTCAAGCGCCTTTCGACGAAGCCCGAGCCCCTTTTTTCTGCCATAAGACCGCGCCTGTGACCAAGTGCCTTGCTCCATCGACATTTCGGCTTTTTTCTGGTCTTTGCAACCTTTTTTCCTGCAAAAAGTGTTCGCCGCCGATGCAAAGTCCCGATTCCACCTAGACCATTAATTCTTCCCCAGATCGGACGGTTTGTGCTCTCTCCATCGCATCGGTGCATCGCATCAGGTTTCATCCTTTTTCCCTTCTGCCTTCCTTTTCTCCACTGATGTGATCCCCCGATTTGATCTCCCTCGTTGATCTCGTTTCCCATTGGACGGTCTGTGCTCATCGACTATCACATTTTCCTCCTTCCCGGACCCTCTTCTTCGCCGATTGCCGATCCCCCGATTCATTCTCAGCCATCCATTTCCCCAAAATTTGACGGCCATCGCGCCCCTCCATCGCATCGGCGCATCACTCCTCGACGCTCCCAGATCCCTTGTCCCCTGACCCTTTGCACCACCGATATGCGAAGTCCCGATTTAATCTTGATTGTTCATTCTTCCCTAGATAGGAAGGTTTGCGCTCTCCTCCATCAGCCATCGGCCATCGCACTTGCTCTCACATCGGCATCGGCGCATTGCACTTTCTAACTCTTGCTTCCCAGAACTCTTCCCCGCCGATTGTCGTTCCTCTGAGTTAATCGCAACTGTCCATCTCCTTGATCCAACGACTCACGTTTTTTTTCCTTATTTTCCACCCGCGGGCACTTTCCACACACCGGTCAACTATATGAGTGCCCCTGCAGTTGGCTCCTTTGACTATGGGAGATATTCATCCAACAGTCCAGATTTACTGCGGAGGCACCTGGCCTGCAGATTCGTTTGTACCTCAAGTGCCCCTGCTATACATATTTTCTTTCAATTTTCCATAATCCTGTTGGTTCCACCCGACCACGCTGGGCCCTTCCACTGTGTTTCCTTCAGATCTCCACCGTTGATCTGGCCCCCCCTAGATCCAACAGTCCACAAGCATTTTTGCACCCGTTTCTCCATGATGGCCTAAATCCCATTTTCAATGCAAAATAGGTGGTTTTACTCGTGGACACGCGTTAGCCACCAAACCATATCGTGTCCATTTCATTTAATACCGCTTACCGCCTTCACCTCACGTGAAAATAACTACACATTTTCCAATACTGCTTTTCAGCTCTCCGTGCTAATGCAAATTTCAAACCTCTGCTGCAGTTTCCCTCCTCTACATCGCCCCTCCACCTCTACTGAAACCTCTGAAGCAGTTTTATCCCCATCGTAGGTTTTATTTTAACAGTTTGTGTGTATTGCAGGTTTTCATGGTAGAAAGGATATAAAGTCTTCCCATAGCCAATTACAGTGGCTCAAGGCTGAGGGTGACGATCCTCGTGTCCCAAACAAAGGAAAAAAGGGACTAGCAGGGTTAAATCCATGTTTTAACCAATGAATCATGAACATTGGTCAATCTGATAAGACCCCCCAGCGCAGAAAGAGATACCTACCAACAAACATCAAAGATCAATGGAGAATAGTGGAAATTAAATAAATTAAGGATTAAAGGTTAAAACAAAGCCTGAAGGTCAAGAGCCTAATCCACCGTTTCAAGGGATAAAGCACGAAATTGAAGACAAATCAATTAAGGCCAAAACAATCAGCCAAATAAAGTCTCCTAAGGACACATCAACGAGGTTATTTCCTTCTCAGAAACCCGTAAGGACACTTGAAGTCTACTTCACCTTTCAAAGACACCGTGATAGCCATCCTGATGACAAAACCTCATTAAAACTGTCATAACAGTTATTGCACAGTCATGGGAGGTCCCAGAACCGAAGTATGACAGTTACTTGTTTCAGAAGTCAAACAGAGTACTTCAGCCACAGTTAGTTTCAAAGAACACACTTGGGAGTTATTACCAACCTACCAGATATGCCTCAAAGACAGGAAAAACTACTAAAATGGTAAAATCAGTTAATGCTATGGTCCTTAAGCAGAATGGGCATTTGAATACCTCTCCCTCTCTGTCTTAACTGATATTTATGATTTTCCTTAAACACTCTTCCTCTCTGACCTATATGTATTCACAGAAAACTCATTGTAATGGTTGGAAAATTGTTAATTGATTGAACTATTATTGAGTAAGAGTTACTGAGTAGTTGTAATATAGTAGGCTGGGAAGAGAAGTATCGGACTGTAAAAGCTATTGGACTCAAAGTATGTAACTGGTTTTGGACATCAAATAGACAAGCAGATTCATTGGATCCTGATCTAAATCATTGGTGATGTTTTTCTCATTGTTATTGTTATACTCCTTATGTTTCCACTTTCTTTATATTATTTGATAAAGATTAGTAAAATATAGATTAGGATTTACTTCTAAATTACCCTAATTCTGACTGATAAGCTTTATCTTTATGTTTTCTTCTAAATGTGTGTTTGAGGATGAATCAATAGAGTATAACCAGTTAAGAATGTTTGTGAGCCCATGTTTGGCTGAGTAGAACTTGAGATGTTGTTTTTAATGATATTTTCACTGCATGCTAATTAGAGTCCTAATCAAGGAAGTTTATGGTTAGCCCGGTCCCTTGTTTAGTCTTAAATAGATGTTTTGAAGATTTCCCTTAAGAGTATGCCGAAAGCAGGCTAGGTTAAAAGTCCTTACCTGATCTTAGGTTACTTTTTATGTTTATCTTAAATGTTTTATTCTTAAGAGTATGCCAAAAGAAGGATAGGTTAAAAGTCCTTACCTGATCTTAGGTTGCCCTTTTTTTTCTTATAGGCTGCTTCTTTCACCACACTTCTTAATGCTTCCTACCACAAAATCAACTCAAAAGATCTTCTGATATAGATGACTTGCCCTATGAAAACCCTTGAATAGTAGTTGTGCAAGTAAGCCCTTTTATGACTCCATAGCCCAATGGTTTAGCACTATTTTTTGACCTATCTTCCCATGTTGAAACATCCTTTCACTTAGTTCCTCCTTCACTTCACATGACCTTCTCATTTAATGATTCCCAACCAAAAAAAAACAAATCCCTTGTACTTCATAACTAGCCTAATATCATATCATAAGCCTTAAATATATATCCTTTGAAAACACATATAAAGAGATTCCTCTCTGAATCTAGGAGGGCTAGATCCTAGGATTCGAAAGTGGTTTTGATGTTTCCTTGTCATTTGGTATGCCAATCTGCCAAATCACTGGACCCCAACATAATGGCGATTCCGCTGGGGAAATTTGAGTAAATTGTATCTTAGACACCCTTAAGAGCTCAGAAGACCCACAACAGCCTTAGATTGGTAGTTAATTACTGATGGTCGACAAAAACTCATCTTAAAACATTTGAAATCATCCACCTGGTGACTCCACAACTCCTAAAAGACCAAAAGACTCCACTGGTGTTCAGTAGTCCTACTGATTACCCCTGGTTTCACAAAGACTCCACTGGGGTAGCCCACACTACCATTAAAACATCGTGCTCACCCATGATTAGGAGACTTTGAGGATTAAGTTTTCTTTGTTAAAAACTATTTTGCCTCTAAAAATTGTCATATTTGGCTAAATTTTCTTTTCTGTCGATATAAAATCAACCTAATGGCCACTCCACATCCCAACATAGAAAAATAGAAGACTCTGAAAAAATTTGCAAAAATGCAGTCAAGTTTCATAGCAGAGCTTCGTTATAGAATATCAAGTGACCTAGCAGAACTTGAATGTGAGGATCTTCCAAAGGCTATCCTTCTCAGCTCAAAATTCAATGCTAAACCTGAGCTTAAGAAAATTTTCCTAGACTTTGTGGTTGAAAGGTATGAAACTGAGATTGAAATGTTGAATTCACAAGAATAATCATACAAATTCAGGGACCCTAGAGCATTTTTGGAAAGTCTCCCTCCCCCTAAGCAAGAATAAATTTCACTGCTTATTGATGTGCAGGAAAAGGATGATTGTGCTTTCAAGAGCCACATTGAAGATGCAGTGAAACAAGCTGTCTGGGATGCAGACAATCAATCAGTCATGGGAGGCCCAGAAGAAGAAAGCCCACATCAGATTTTTGTTGATCCTATATTAGAATACATGGAGGTTCTGATGGACTCAAATTCCCAAGCATTGATCCTTTGCAAGAGCCAAATACATCAGGAGTAGTCACCACTGGTGGTGGCCTTCATTTTGAAGGCCCACATTCAGGGTACCCTATCGTTATCTCTGACAAGTAGTCAAATTTTCTACCCTTTTTTGGTACTGCTTAACTAGCTGCACTGGCACTACTGTATCATATAAAACAAAAGAGATTTCCAAGTTATATTAGGGTAGGTAGGAATGTCAATAAAGCTCAGCCTATGAGAATTTAGTTAGTTTTTTGTTTTTTTCTTTGAAAGAAAAAAGAAAAAATAGAAAACAATAGAAAAAGAGAAAAGAGGGCAGATTAGAAAAGAAGAAAGGTACAACCAAATACCAAAAAAAAAAAAAAAAAAAAAAAAAAAAATATGAAAGTGTGCAAGCCTAAATGCCACTACCAAAGAGAGCACTGCTATTTAGTCATACATCCTAATCATAACTAGATAGATTTCAATTTATTGCTGATAGGTTAGTGAATCAGATTTTCCAAACAGTTTAATCTTGGCTTATCAGTAGGTTAGATTTGGATAGAAAAGGAATGGCTCTAATCAGATCAAAACCTAAGCCAAAGATACAAAGAAGACTGGTTCTAACATGCTGAAAACTTGAACCAGGTAAAGAAGGAGAAGACAACTCTAAAAGATCAAATTAGAGCTTAAAGAAAGAAGGAAAGACTCTCATTGTTTTCAGATCTTAAGCCTTCCAAGTTTTGTTTTACTTTTCTGCAAATAAAGGTCTATGTGCAGTATGTTTTTGATGTCATAGCCATCACAGCAAATTAGACAGCTTAATCCTGGTTTGACTGTGTTTTCAATTTCTATTTTAGAATGTAGAGAATGCAAATCACTCAGATAGTTTAATCCTGACAGATAGTAGTTAGGTAGAGAATTTTTGAGTCCAACTGTTTAATCTGTACTCATGGAAGTTATAAGGGTAGATTTAGATTAGTTTCCTTCTTTCAATAAAAGAATAAAATGTTGAAGCCAAAGGGTTTGCAAGTCCAAGTGCACCCTGTTGAAGAAAAAATGTTAGGAAAGTAGGCTATGTAGGTAGTTGTTTGGGGAAAATTGATCTGTTGTGATGTAATGATTGATCATCTTTCCAAGCAGCATGGTCAAAGAAGAAAGAGGATTGTCAAAGTGCAGGACATTGATCTACATTCCAGAGATAAAATTTCTGAGGTTCTTGACACCTCCAAGGAGCTGCCATCCCCAAGTGGAGCCGTTGTTAGCCATCTATAAATTTTTCATATACTATGATAGCTAAGATAGGTCTATTAGTCTTCAAGAAACAAATTTGGAGAAAATCTGTGACTTCTTGAAGCCTTGCTGTGTCTATTTGTCCAAAGGATCCGTCTCACTGATGTCTTCAAAAAACCCCTGTTGTTATCATGAAGAAAACTATTCAGACTCATTTTCCATCTTTTTTCCCTGTGAAAAATCCCTCATTTATCCCTCATTTCCTCAAAAATCCCTTTAAACCATGTAAAATCCATCTTATAAGGTTTAAAACCCCTTTTTTACACCTATCGAACTCCTCAAAAAAGGCTAAAAACCCACTTTTTGGCCTATTTTCCGACTTTTCATAAAAATAGGCCTCAAGCGCCTTTCGACAAAGCCCGAGCCCCTTTTTCCCACCATAAGACCGTGCCTATGACCAAGTGCCTCGCTCCATTGAAATTTCGGTTTTTCACCGGTCCTCGTAACCTTTTTCCCTATAAAAGGTGTTTGCTGCCGATGTGAAGTCCCGATTCTACCTGGACCGTTCATTCTTCCCCAGATTGGACGGTCTACGCTCTATCCATCGCATCGACGCATCGCATCGGGTTTCATCCTTTTTCCCTTCCACCTTCCTTTTCTTCTTCGATGCGATCCCCCGATTTGATCTCCACCGTTGAATCTTGTTCCCGATCGGACAGTCCACGCTCATCGGCTATCGCATTTTCCTCCTTCCTGGACACTCTTCTTCACTGATTGCTGATCCCCTGATTCATTCTCAGCCATCCAATTCCCCGAGCTCTGACAGCCATCGCACCCCTCCATTGCATCAGCGCATCGCTTCTCACCGCTCCCAGTTCCCTTGTCCCCTGACCCTTTGCACCGCCGATATGCGAAGTCCCGATTTAATCTCGACTGTTCATTCTTCTCCAGATCGGACGGTCTATGCTCTCCTCCATGGGCCATTGTCCATCATACTTGCTCTCCCATTGGCATCTACGCATCACACTTTCTAACACTCGCCTCCCAGAACTCTTCCCCGCAGACTGTCGATCCTCTGAGTTAATCACAATCGTCCATCTCCCCGATCCAACGGCTCGCATTGTTTTCCCTTCTTTTCCACCTGCGGGAACTTTCCACACACAAGTCAAATATATGAGTGCCCCTACAGTTGACTCCTTTGACTATGGGAGATCTTCATCCAACGGTCCAGATTTACTGCGGAGACACCCGGCCTGCAGATTCGTCCGTACCTCAAGTGCCCAACTATACATATTTTCTTTCAATTTTCCATATAATCTGGCTGGACCTACCCTACCACACTGGGGCCTTCCACTGTGTTTCCTTCAGATCTCCACCGTTGATCTGCCCCCCCCCCCTAGATCCAATGGTCCACAGGAATTTTCGCACCTATTTTTCCATGACGGCCTAAATTTCATTTTGCGAAGCGAAATAGGTGGTTTTCCCCGTTGATACGCGTCAGCCACCAAACCATATCGCGTCCATTTCATATCATACCACTTACTGCCTTCACCTCACGTGAAAAAAGTTGCCAGTTTTCCAATACCGCTTTTCAGCTCTCCGCGCCAATGCAAATTTTAAACCTCTACTGCAGTTTCCCTCCTCTACATTGCCCCTCCACCCCCGCTGAACCCTTTGAAGCAGTTTTATCCCCATCGCAAGTTTTATTTTAACAGTTTGTGTGTGTTGCAGGTTTTCATGGTGGAAAGGATATATAGTCTTCCCACAACCAGTTACAGTGGCTCAGGGCTGAGGGTGATGATCCTTGTGGCCCAAACAAAGGAAAAAAGGGACTAGCAGGGTTAAATCCATGTTTTAACCAATGACTCATGAACATTGGTCAATCCGATAAGACCCCCCAACGCAGAAAGAGACACCTACCAAGAAACATCAAAGATCAACGGAGAAGAGTGGAAATTAAAGAAACTAAGGATTAAATATTAAAATAGAGCCTGAAGGTCAAGAGTCTAATCCACCGTTTCAAGGGATAAAGCACGAATTGAAGACAAATCAATTAAGGCCAAAATGATCAGCCAAAGAAAGCCTCCTAAGGACACATCAGCGAGGTTATTTCCTTCTTAGAAACCCGTAAGGACACTTGCAGTCTACTTCGCCTTTCAAAGACACCGTGCTAGCTATCTTGATGATAGAACCTCATTAAAACTGTCAGAACAGTTATTGCACTGTCATGGGAGGTCTCAGAACCGAAATATGACAGTTGTTTCAGAAGTCAAACAGAGTACTTCAGCCATAGTTAGTTTCAACGAACACACTTTGGAGTTATTACCAGCCTACCAGATATGCCTCAAAGACAGGAAAAACAACTAAAATGGTACAATCAGTTAATTCTATGGTCATTAAGCAGAATGGGCATTCAAATACCTCTCCCTCTCTGTCTTAACAGATATTTATGATTTTTCCTTCAACACTCTTCCTCTCTCACCTATATGTATTCACAGAAAATTCATTGTAATGGTTGGAAAATTGTTAATTGATTGAACAGTTATTGAGTAAGAGTTACTGAGTAGTTATAACATAGTAAGCTGGGAAGAGAAGTATTAGACAGTAAAAGCTATTGGACTCAAAGTATGTAGCTGGTTTTGAACATCAAATAGACAAGCAGATTCATTGGATCCTGATCTAAATCATTTGTGATGTTTTTCTCACTATTATTGTTATCCTCCTTATGTTTCCACTTTGTTCATATTCTTTGATAAAGAGTAGTAAAATATAGATTAGGATTTACTTCTAAAGTATCCTAATTCTGCTTGATAAGATTTATCTTTATATTTTCTTCTAAATGTGTGTTTGAGGATGAATCAATAGAGTATAACCAGTCAAGAATGTTGGTGAGCCCATGTCTAGCTGAGTAGAACTTGAGATGTTGTTCTTGAATGATATTTTCACTGCATGCTAAGTAGATTCCTAATCAAGGAAGTTTATGGTTAGCCTGGTCCCTTGTTTAGTATTAAATAGCTGTTTTGAATATTTCCCTTAAGAGTATGCTGAAAGCAGGCCAGGTTAAAATTCCTTACCTAATCTTAGGTTACTTTTTATGTTTATCTTAAATGTTTTATTCTTAAGAGTATGCCAAAAGAGGGATAGGTTAAAAGTCCTTACCTGATCTTAGGCTGCCCTTTTTTTTCTTATAGGCTGCTTCTTTCACCACAATTCTTAATGTTTCCAACTACAAACTCAACTCAAAAGATCTTCTGATATAGGTGACTTGCCCTATGAAAACCCTTGAATAGTAGTTGTGCAAGTAAACCCTTTTATGACTCCATAGCCCAATGGTTTAGCATTGTTTTTTGACCTATCTTCCCATGCTGAAACATACTTTCACCTATTTCCTCCTTCACTTCACATGACCTTCTCATTTAATTATTCCCAACCAAAAAACAAACAAATCCCTTGTACTTCATAACTAGCCTAATATCATATCATAAGCCTTAAAGATATATCCTTTGAAAACACATATAGAGAGATCCATCTCTGAATCCAGGAGGGCTAGATCCTAGGATTCCAAAGTGGTTCTGATGTTGCCTTGTCATTTGGTATGCCAACCTGCCAAATCACAGGATTCCAACATAATGGCGACTCCGCTGGGGAAATTTGAGTAAATTGCATCTTAGACACCCTTAAGAGCTCAAAAGACCCACAACAGCCTTAGATTGGTAGTTAATTACTGATGGTGGACAGCAACTCATCTTAAAACATTTGAAAACATCCACCTGGTGACTCCACAACTCCTAAAAGACCAAAAGACTCCACTGGTGATTAGTAGGCTTGCTGATTACCCTTGGTTTCACAAAGACTCAACTGGGGCAGCCCACACTACCATTAAAATATCATGCTCATCCATGATTAGGAAACTTTTAGGATTAAGTTTTATTTGTTAAAGACTAGTTTGCCTCTAAAAATTGTCATATCTGGCTAACTTTACTTTTCTGTCAGTCTAAAATCAACATAGTGGCCAATCCACATCCCAACATAGAAAAATATAAGACTCTAAACAAATTTGCAAAAATGCAGTCAAGTTTCATAGCAGAGCTTCGTTATAGAATATGAAGGGACCTGGAAGAACTTGAATGTGAGGACCTTCCAAAGGTTATCCTTCTCATCTCAAAATTCAATGCTAAACTTGAGCTTAAGAAAATTTTCCTAGACATGGTGGTTGAAAGGTATGAAACTGAGATTGAAATGTTGAATTCACAAGAACAATCATACAAATTCAAGGACCCTAGAGCATTTCTGGAAAGTCTCCCTCCCCCTAAACAAGAAGAAATTTCACTGCTTATTTATGTGCAGGAAAAGGATGATTGTGATTTCAATAGCCACACTGAAGATGCAGTGAAACAAGCTATCTGGGATGCAGACAATCAATCAGTCATGGGAGGCCCAGAAGAAGAAATCCCACATTAGATTTTTGTTGATCCTATATTAGAATACATGGAGGTTCTGATGGACTCAGATTCCCAAGCATTGATCCTTTGCAAGAGCCAGATACATCAGGAGTGGTCACCACTGGTGGTGGCCTTCGTTTTGGAGGCCCACATTTAGGTTACCCTATGGTTATCTCTGACAAGCATTCAGATTTTCTACCCTTTTTTGCTAATGCTTAACTGGCTGCACTGGCACTACTATATCATATAAAACAACAAAGATTTCCAAGTTAGATTAGGGTAGGTAGGAATGTCAATAAAGCTCAGCCTATGAGCATTTACTTAGTTTTTTTTTCTTTGATTTGAAAGAAAAATGAAAAAATACAAAAACAATAGAAAAAGAGAAAATAGGGCATATTAGAAAAGAAGAAAGGTACAAACCCATACCGAAAAAATAAAAAAAAAATAAAAAAAAATAAAAAATAAATATAAAAATCTGAAAGTGTGCAAGCCTAAATGAAACTACCAAACAGAGCACTGCTATTTAGTCATACAGCCTAATCATGACTATATAGATTTCAATTTATTGTTGATAGGGTAGTGAATCAGATTTTCCAAACAGTTTAATCTTGGCTTATCAGTAGGTTAGATTATGATAGAAAAGGAATAGCTCTAATCAGATCAAAACCTGAGCCAAAGATACAAAGAAGACTGGTTCTAACATGCTGAAAACTTGAACTAGGTAAAGAAGGAGAAGATAGCTCTAAAAGATCAAATCAGAGATGAAAGAAAGAAGGAAAGACTCTCATTGTTTTCAGATCTTAAGCCTCCCAATTTTTGTTTTACTTTTCTGCAAATAAAGGTCTATCTGCAGTTTGTTTTTGATGTCATAGCCATCACAGCAAATCAGACATCTTAATCCTGGTTTGATTATGTTTTCAATTTCTGTTTTAGAATGTAGAGAATGCAGATCTGTCAGACAGTTTAATCCTGACAGATAGTAGTTAGGTAGAGAATTTTTGTGTACAAATTTTTAATCTGGACTCATGGAAGTTATAAGGGTAGATTTAGATTAGTTTCCTGCTTTCAATAAAAGAATAAAATGTTGATGCCAAAGGGTTTACAAGTCCAAGTGCACCCTGCTGAAGAAAAAATGTTAGGAAAGTAGGCTGTGTAGGTAGTTGTTTGGGGAAAATTGATCTATTGTGATGTAATTACTGATCATCTTTCCAAGCAGCATGGTCAAAGAAGAAAGAGGATTGTCAAAGTGTAGGACATTGATCTACATTCCAAAGATAAAATTTATGAGGTTCTTGACACCTCCAAGGAGCTGCCATCCCCAAGTGGAGCCACTGTTAACCATCTATAAATTTTTCATATACTATGATGGATAAAATAGGTCTATTAGTCTTCAAGAAACAAATTTGGAGCAAATCTGTGACTTCTTGAAGCCTTGCTGTGTCTATTTGTCCAAAGGATCCATCTCACTGATGTCTTCACAAAAGCCCTGTTGTTATCATGAAGAAAACTATTTCAGACTCATTTTCCATATTTTTTCCCTTTGAAAAATCCCTCATTTATCCCTCATTTCCTCAAAAATCCCTTTAAACCATGTAAAATCCCTCTTATAAGGTTTAAAACCCCTTTTTTACACCTATCAGAACTCCTCAAAAAGGCTAAAAACCCACTTTTTGGCCTATTTTCCGACGTTTCATAAAAATAGGCCTCAAGTGCCTTTCAGCGAAGCCCGAGCCCCTTTTTTCTGCCATAAGACTGCTCCTATGACCAAGCACCTTGTTCCAACCGCATTTCGGCTTTTTGCGAGTCCCCACAACCTTTTTCCCTTCAAAAAGTGTTCGTCACCGATGCGAAGTCCCGCTTCCACCTGGACCGTTCATTCTTCCCCAGATTGGACGGTCTGTGCTCTCTCCATTGCATCGATGCATCGCATCGGGTTTCATCCTTTTTCCCTTCCACCTTTCTTTTCTCCGCCGATGCGATCCCCCGATTTTATCTCCACCGTTGATCTTGTTCTCGATCGGATGATTTGCACTCATCAGCTATCGCATTTTCCTCCTTCTCAGACCCTCTTCTCTGCCGATTTCCGATCCCTTGATTCATTCTCAGCTGTCCATTTCCTCGAGATCTGACGGCCATCGCTCCCCTCCATCGCATCAGTACATAACTCCTCGGCGCTCCCAGTTCCCTTGTCCCTTGACCCTTTGCACTGCCGATATGAGAAGTCCCGATTTAATCTTGACCGTTCATTCTTCCCTAGATCGGATGGTTTGCGCTCTCCTCCATCGGCCATCGACCATCACACTTGCTCTCCCATCGACATCGGTGCATCACACTTTCTAACTCTCGCCTCCCAGAACTCTTCCCCGCTGATTGCCGATCCTCCGAGTTAATCGTAGCCATCCATCTCCCCGATCCAACGGCTCGCATTGTTTTCCCTTCTTTTCCACCCGCGGGCACTTTCCACACATAGGTCAACTATATGAGTGCCCTCGCAGTTGAATCCTTTGACTATGGGAGATCTTCATCCAACAGTCTAGATTTACTATGGAGGCACCCGACCTGCAGATTCGGCTGCACCTCAAGTTCCCCCGCTATACATATTTTCTTTAAATTTTCCATATAATCCCGCTGGTCCCACCCAAGCACGCTGGGGCCTTCCACCGTGTTTCCTTCAGATCTCCAACGTTGATCTGGGTCCCCCCAGATCCAATGGTCCATAGGCATTTTCACACCCATTTCTCCCTGACGGCCTAAATCCCATTTTCAACATGAAATAGGTGTTTTTCCCCGTGGAAACGTGTCAGCCACCAAACTGTATCGCGTCCATTTCATATCATACCACTTAAAACATTCACCTCATGTGAAAACCACTGTCGGTTTTCCAATACCACTCTTCAACTCTTCACGCCAATGCAAATTTTAAACCTCTGCTATAGTTGCCCTCCTCTACATCGTCGCTCCACCTCCGTTGAACCCTCTGAATTAGTTTTATCCCCATCGCAGGTTTTATTTTAACAGTTTGTGTGTGTTGCAGGTTTTCATGGCGGAAAGGATATAAAGTCTTCCCATAGCCAATTACAGGGGCCCGGGGCTGAGGGTGACGATCCTCGTGGCCCAAACAAAGGCAAAAAGGGACTAGCAGGGTTAAATCCATGTTTTAACCAATGACTCATGAACATTGGTCAATCCAATAAGACCCCCCAGCGCAGAAAGAGACACTTGCCAACAAACATCAAAGATCAACGAAAAGCAGTGGAAATTAAAGAAATTAAGGATTAAAGGTTAAAATAGAGCTTGAAGGTCAAGAGCCTAATCCATCGTTTCAAGGGATAAAGCATAGAATTGAAGAAAAATCAATTAAGGCCAAAGAAATTAGCCAAAGAAAGCCTCCTAAGGACACATCAGTGAGGTTATTTCCTTCTCAGAAACCCGTAAGGACACCTGAAGTCTACTTCACCTTTCAAAGACACCGTGATAGCCATCCTGATGATAGAACCTCATTAAAACTGTTAGAACAGTTAGTGCATAGTCATGGGAGGTCTCAGAACCTAAATATGAAAGTTACTTATTTCAGAAGTCAAACAGAGTACTTTAGCCATAGTTAGTTTCAAAGAACACACTTGAGAGTTATTACCAGCCTACCAGATATGACTCAAAGACAGGAAAAACTACTAAAATGGTACAATCAGTTAATGCTATTGTCATTAAGAAGAATGGGCATTTGAATACCTCTCCCTCTCTGTCTTAACTGATATTTATGATTTTTCCTTCAACAATCTTCCTCTCTCACCTATATGCATTCATAGAAAACACATTGTAATGGTTGGAAAATTGTTAATTGATTGAACTGTTATTGAGTAAGAGTTATTGAGTAGTTGTAATATAGTAAGCTGGGAAGAGAAGTATCAGACTGTAAAAGCTATTGGACTCAAAGTATGTAACTAGTTTTGGACATCAAATAGACAAGCAGATTCATTGGATCCTGATCTAAATCATTGGTGATGTTTTTCTCACTGTTATTTTTATCCTCCTTATGTTTCCACTTTGTTCATATTCTCTGATAAAGAGCAGTAAAATATAGATTAGGATTTACTTCTAAAGTACCCTAATTCTGACTGATAAGCTTTATCTTTATGTTTTCTTCCAAATGTGTGTTTGAGGATGTTAAGAATGTTGTTGAGCCCATGTCTAGCTGAGTAGAACTTGACATGTTGTTCTTGAATGATCTTTTCATTGCATGCTAAGTAGAGTCCTAATCAAGGAAGTTTATGGTTAGCCCAGTCCCTTGTTTAGTCTTAAACAACTGTTTTGAAGATTTCCCTTAAGAGTATGCTGAAATCAGGCTAGGTTAAAAGTCGTTATCTGATCTTAGGTTACTTTTTATGTTTATCTTAAATGTTTTATTCTTAAGAGTATGCCAAAAGCACGATAGGTTAAAATTCCTTACCTGATCTTAGGCTGCCCTTTGTTTTCTTATAGGTTTCTTCTTTCACCACACTTCTTAATGTTTCCAACCACAAACTCAACTCAAAAGATCTTCTGATATAGATGACTTGCCCTATGAAAACCCTTGAATAGTAGTTGTGCAAGTAAACCGTTTTATGACTCCATAGCCCAATGGTTTAGCACTGTTTTTTGACCTATCTTCCCATGCTGAAACATCCTTTCACTTATTTCCTCCTTCACTTCACATGACCTTCTCATTTAATGATTCCCAACCAAAAAACAAACAAATCCCTTGTACTTCATAACTATCATAATATCATATCATAAGCCTTAAATATATATCCTTTGAAAACACATATAGAGGGATCCTTATCTGGATACAGGAGGGCTAGATCCTAGGATTCCAAAGTGAATCTGATGTTGCCTTGTCATTTGGTATGCCAGTCTGCCAAATCACAGGACCCCAACATAATGGCAACTCCGCTGGGGAACTTTGAGTAAATTGTATCTTAGACACCCTTAAGAGCTCAGAATTCCCACGACAGCCTTAGATTGGTAGTTAATTACTGATGGTGGACAACAACTCATCTTAAAACATTTTAAATCATCCACCTGGCAACTCCACAACTCCTAAAAGACCAAAAGACTCCACTGGTGATCAGTAGGCCTGCTGATTACCCCTAGTTTCACAAAGACTCCACTAGGGTAGCCCACACTACCATTAAAACATCGTGCTCACCCATGATTAGGAAACTTTGAGGATTAAGTTTTCTTTGTTAAATACTAGTTTTCCTCTAAAATTTTTCATATTTGGCTAACTTTTCTTTTCTGTCGGTCTAAAATAAACATAGTGGCCACTCCACATCCCAACATAGCAAAATAGAAGACTCTGAACAAATTTGCAAAAATGCAGTCAAGTTTCATAGCAGAGCTTCGTTATCGAATATCAAGTGACCTGGCAGAACTTGAATGTGAGGACCTTCCAAAGGCTATCCTTCTCAGCTCAAAATTCAATGCTAAACCTTAGCTTAAAAATTTTTTCCTAGACTTAGTGGTTGAACGGTATGAAACTGAGATTGAAATTTTGAATTCACAAGAACAATCATAGAAATTCAGGGACCCTAGAGAATTTTTGGAAAGTCTCCCTCCCCCTAAGCAAGAAGAAATTTCACTACTTATTGATGTGCAGGAAAAGGATGATTGTGCTTTCAAGAGCCACATTGAAGATGCAGTGAAACAAGCTGTCTAGGATGCAGACAATCAATCAGTCATGGGAGGCCCAGAAGAAGAAAGCCCACATCAGATTTTTGTTGATCCTATATTAGAATACATGGAGGTTCTAATGGACTCAAATTCCCAAGCATTAATCCTTTGCAAGAGCCAAATACATTAGGAGTGGTCATCACTGGTGGTGGCCTTCCTTTTGAAGGCCCACGTTCATGGTACCCTATGGTTATCTCTGACAAGCAATCAGATTTTCTACCCTTTTTTGGTACTGCTTAACTGGTTGTACTGGCACTATTGTATCATATAAAACTATAGAGATTTCCAAGTTAGATTAGGGTAGGTAGGAGTGTCAATAAAGCTCAGCCTGTGAGCATTTAGTTAGTTTTTTGTTTTTTGCTTTGAAAGAAAAAATACAAAATACAAAAACAATAGAAAAAGAGAAAAGAGGGCAGATTAGAAAAGAAGAAAGGTACAACCCCATACCCAAAAAAAAAAAAAAAAAAAAATCTGAAAGTGTGCAATCCTAAATGCCACTACCAAAGAGAGCACTGCTATTTAGTCATACAGCCTAATCATGACTATATAGATTTCAATTTGTTGCTGATATGTTAGTGAATCAGATTTTCCAAACAGTTTAATCTTGGCTTATCAGTAGGTTAGATTAGGATAGAAAAGGAATGGCTCTAATCAGATCAAAACCTGAGCCAAAGATACAAAGAAGACTAGTTCTAACATGCTTAAAACTTGAACTAGGTAAAGAAGGAGAAGACAAATCTAAAAGATCAAATCAGAGCTGAAATAAAGAAGGAAAGACTCTCATTGTTTTCAGATCTTAAGCCTTCCAAGTTTTTCTTTACTTTTATGCAAATAAAGGTCTATGGGCAGTCTGTTTTTGATGTCATAGCCATCACCGAAAATCAGACAGCTTAATCCTAGTTTAACTGTGTTTTCAATTTCTGTTTTAGAATGTAGAGAATGTAGATCTGTCAGACAGTTTAATCCTGACAGATATTAGTTAGGTAGATAATTTTTGAGTCCAACTGTTTAATATGGACTCATGGAAGTTATAAGGGTAGATTTAGATTAGTTTCCTTCTTTCAATAAAAGAATAAAATGTTGATGCCAAAGGGTTTGCAAGTCCAAGTGCACCCTGCTAAAGAAAAAATGTTAGGAAAGTAGGCTGTGTAGGTAGTTGTTTGGGGAAAATTGATCTGTTTTGATATAATGATTGATCATCTTTCCAAGCAACATGGTCAAAGAAGAAAGAGGATTTTCAAAGTGCAGGACATTGAGCTACATTCCACAGATAACATTTCTGAGGTTCTTGACACCTCCAAAAAGCTGCCATCCCCAAGTGGAGCCACTTAGCCATCTATAAATTTTTCATATACTATGATGGCTAAAACAGGTCTATTAGTCTTCAAGAAACAAATTTGGAGCAAATCTATGACTTCTTGAAGCCTTGCTGTGTCTATTTGTCCAAAGGATCCATCTCACTGATGTCTTCACAAAAACCCTAATGTTATCATGAAGAAAACTGTTTCAGACTCATTTTCCATCTTTTTTCCCTTTGAAAAATCCCTCATTTATACCTCATTTCCTCAAAAATCCCTTTAAACCATGTAAAATCCCTCTTATAAGGTTTAAAACCCCTTTTTTACACCTATTGGAACTCCTAAAAAAAGGCTAAAAACCCACTTTCTGGCCTATTTTCCGACTTTTCATAAAAATAGGCCTCAAGAGCCTTTCGACGAAGCCCGAGCCCCTTTTTTCCACCATAATACTGCTCTTGTGACCAAGCGCATTGCTCCATCGGAATTTTGGCTTTTCCCTGGTCCCCATAACCTTTTTCCCTGTAAAAAGTGTTCGCCGCCGGTGCGAAGTCCCGATTCCACCTGGACCGTTCATTCTTCCCCAGATCGGACGGTCTGCGCTCTCTCCATCGCATCGGGTTTCATCCTTTTTCCCTTCTACCTTCCTTTTCTCCACCGATGCGATCCCCCGATTTGATCTCCATCATTGATCTAGTTCCCGATTGGACGGTCCGCACTCATCGGCTATCGCATTTTCCTCCTTCCCTGACACTATTCTCCGTCAATTGCCGATCCCCTGATTCATTCTTATCCGTCCATTTCCCCGAGATCCGATAGCCATCGTACCCCTCCATCACATCAGTGCATCGCTCCTCGGTGCTCCCAGTTCCCTTGTCCCTTGACCCTTTTCACCACCGATATGCGAAGTCACGATTTAATCTCGACTGTTCATTCTTCCCCATATCAGAAGGTCTGCGCTCTCCTCCATAAACCATCGGCCATCGTACTTACTCTCCCATCGGCATCAATGCATCACACTTTCTAACTCTCGCCTCCCAGAACTCTTCCCCTCTGATTTCCGATCCTTCAAGTTAATCGCAGCCGTCCATCTCCCCGATCCAACGGCTCACATTGTTTTCCCTTCCTTTCCACCCGCGGGCACTTTCCACACACAGATCAACCATATGAGTGCCCTCGCAGTTGAATCCTTTGATTATAGGAGATCTTCATCCAATGGTCTAGATTTACTGCGGAGGCACCCGGCCTGCAGATTCGTCCATACCTCAAGTTCCCCCGCTATACATATTTTCTTTCAATTTTCCATATAATCCCGCTGGTCCTACCCGAACACACTAGGGCCTTCCACCATGTTTCCTTCAAATCTCCACCGTTGATCTGGCCCCCCCCCCAGATACAATGGTCTGCAGGATTTTTCACACCCGTTTCTCCATAACAGCCTAAATTCCATTTTCAACACGAAATAGGTGGTTTTCCCCGTGGACATGCGTCAGCCACCAAACCGTATCGCGTCCATTTCATATCATACCACTTATCGCCTTCACCTCACGCGAAAACCGTTGCCAGTTTTCCAGTACCGCTTTTCAGCACTCCATGCCAATGCAAATTTTAAACCTCCGCTGCAGTTTCCCTCCTCTACATCGCCCCTCCACCTCCGCTGAACCCTCTGAAGCAGTTTTATCCCCATCGTAGGTTTTATTTTAACAATTTGTGTGTGTTGCAGGTTTTCATGGCGGAAAGGATATAAAGTCTTCCCACAGCCAATTACAGTGGCTCAGGGCCGAGGGTGACGATCCTCATGGCCCAAACAAAGGAAAAAAGGGACTAGCAGGGTTAAATCCATGTTTTAACCAATGACTCATGAACATTGGTCAATCTGATAAGACCCCCCAGCGCAGAAAGAGACACCTACCAACAAACATCAAAGATCAATGGAGAACAATGGAAATTAAAGAAATTAGAGATTAAAGGTTAAAACAGAGCCTGAAGGTCAAGAGCCTAATCCACCATTTCAAGGGATAAAGCACGGAATTGAAGACAAATCAATTAAGGCCAAAACAATCAGCCAAAGAAAGCCTCCTAAGGACACATCAACGAGGTTATTTCCTTCTCAGAAACCTGTAAGGACACCTGAAGTCTACTTCACCTTTCAAAGACATCGTGATAGCCATCCTGATGACAAAACCTCATTAAAACTATCAAAACAGTTATTTCACAGTCATGGGAGGTCTCAGAATCGAAATATGACAGTTACTTGTTTCAGAAGTCAAACAGAGTACTTCAGCTAGAGTTAGTTTCAAAGAACACACTTGAGAGTTATTACCAGCCTACCAGATATGCCTCAAATACAAGAAAAACTACTAAAATGGTACAATTAGTTAATGCTATGGTCATTAAGTAGAATGGGCATTCGAATACCTCTCCCTCTCTATCTTAACTGATATTTATGATTTTCCCTTCAACACTATTCCTCTCTCACCTATATGTATTCACAGAAAACTCATTGTAATGGTTGGAAAATTGTTAATTGATTGAACTGTTATTGAGTAAGAGTTACGAAGTAGTTGTAATATAGTAGGCTGGGAAGAGAAGTATCGGATTGTAAAAGCTATTGGACTCAAAGTATGTAACTGGTTTTCGACATCAAATAGACGAGCAGATTCATTGGATCCTGATCTAAATCATTGGTGATGTTTTTCTCACTGTTATTGTTATCCTCCTTATGTTTCCACTTTGTTCACATTCTTTTATAAAGAAAGCAGTAAAATATAGATTAGTATTTACTTCTAAAGTACCCTAATTCTGACTGATAAGCTTTATCTTTATGTTTTCTTCTAAATGTGTGTTTGAGGATGAATCAATAGAGTATAACCAGTTAAAAATGTTGGTGAGCCCATGTCTGGCTAAGTAGAACTTGAGATGTTGTTATTGAATGATCTTTTCACTGCATGCTAAGTAGAGTCCTAATCAAGGATGTTTATGGTTAGCTCGGTCCCTTGTTTAGTCTTAAACAACTGTTTTGAAGATTTCCCTTAAGAGTATGCTAAAAGCAAGCTAGGTTAAAATTCCTTACCTGATCTTAGGTTACTTTTTATGTTTATCTTAAATTTTTTATTCTTAAGAGTATGCCAAAAGTAGGATAGGTTAAAAGTCCTTACCTGATCTTAGGCTGCCCTTTGTTTTCTTATAGGTTGCTTCTTTCACCACACTTCTTAATGTTTCCTACCACAAACTCAACTCAAAAGATCCTCTGATATAGATGACTTGCCCTATGAAAACCCTTGAATAGTAGTTGTGCAAGTAAATAATTTTATGACTCCATAGCCCAATGGTTTAGCACTGTTTTTTGACCTATCTTCCTATGCTGAAACATCATTTCACTTATTTCCTCCTTCACTTCACATGGCCTTCTCATTTAATGATTCCCAACCAAAAAACAAACAAATCCCTTGTACTTCATAACTAGCCTAATATCATATCATAAGCCTTAAAGATATATCCTTTGAAAACACATATAGAGAGATCCCTCTCTAAATCCAGGAGGGCTAGATCCTAGGATTCCAAAGTGGTTCTGATGTTTCCTTGTCATTTGGTACGCGAATCTGCCAAATCACAGGACCCAAACAGACAACACCCTTCACTGGTTCCAAGAATGACCACGTCTAAGGGATCCCTACAAGAAAATACAATTTACAACATAAATACAAAATTTCAATGAGGCGGGCATGTCCCATGCTCGTGATGCTATGGCTAGTAAACAAAATTGACAAATACATGTGATGTTTGTGTCACTACTATGGTACTGATGCTGGCGGTTGTTGATGATGACTATTGACGCCCTCAGGGGCATTTTTTATTTGACGATACGTGGAATGTGGTACCCATATGCGTAAAATTGGTATGGCATGTAGCTTTTCAATGTACACATAGGTGCTGGTTGGGACCTTCCCATGTAAGCATTGTTGACAGAGACGCTTATGGAAGCACTGGTCTTCGACGGATATGATCAAAGTGCAATGGTTGTAAGCTACGATACCATCTTAACATGAAAGCTTTTGTCATAGTCAAATGTTAGGAGGATCAATGAGATATGTGGACAATGATGTCTCCCACAGTGCCACCCGAGGATGCCCCTTTGCATGGAGAGGGGTAATCCAAGGTAACACTTCCTTTGTGGAAAAGAGGTGTCGAGGTCGACAAAAAGGAAGCCTCAACTGAACCATGGGTCGCCAAACTGAGGGGTCGGGGACTTGGATGTGACGGGTTTAACATAGGCATGTTGGTGAGAGGTGACTGAGAACTGATGATGGGGATTTAGTGGCCCGAGGTCGGAGTATACTTAAGCAGCTTGGCGGTAGTCATAGTTATTTCTGAAGGGAAAATCCCTAGAGTCGGTAGGACTTCCAGGGTAGGTGTAAACCGACTATTAATTTTATGATGGTGCATGCCAAGGGAGATCAGGGACTGCTGCCATGGGAGAAAAGATGAAATATGAGGGTGGAGGGGAAAAGTGCACCGTTTTTGGTCTTTGTACACTTACCAAAAGAATAAAAATAATGGAGTTTGGTTTGTACAAAACACAGAGAAGGGTACCAAAAAAACATGAAAATGTTTGCTCACTGATGTTGTGAGGAAGGTGTTTTGCTGGGGGTGGGGGTCCCATTGGTTGGTCTCATGTGCAGGGTTGATGAAGCAGATGAAAAATGTGTCGCAAATGGGATTATGTTGGTGGCGGTATGGTGGGCCAAATGTGATGCGCGGTGGTGCGCTTTTTATCTTCTTGTACAACTTGGTGGTTTGGGAAGGGGGCTTTAGTTTTCATGGTAAACTTGACCTTATGCATGATGAATGTATGGGCATGAGGTGCTTCCCGGATTGAAATGGTATGGCCATGGCGTCATTGTTGTTGTGATATATGGTCTACTTTGGGTGACGAGCGCCATGGAGGGGAGGCTCTACTGACTAACACGGATGTTTATCATGTGTAGGGTGAGGTGATGATAAACACGGTCGGATATGAGGACCCTATGGTTTATTTATGATGGAGAAATGATATCAAGATATGTAGAGTTTCTGGGACTCTATCATGCTGGGGGTAGAATGATACCTGCTCTGGAACTTTCAGTAGATGGTGTTGTGAATGGTTTGTAGGTTTTTCCTGCAAAAACAACTACCTCAAGTGAAAGAATCTTCTTTTCATCAAATGTTATTGAAAGGCATGAGCTTTAAAAAATAAGATAAGAGAGGGCATATGTGCCAGTGCTGAAAAATTATTTTTCCTGGAAAGCGAATGTGTGGCATCGCTTCCGTTAATCATGGAGTATTGATGATGGTGCAACTTATAGTTCGCAGAAAGGACCTTTTGATCTCACGTTATGGCCCTCTGAAGTTTTTGAAAAGGTTGATAAATAGGTGAATATGGCCTTTATTCAATTCATTTGTACTTATTGAGGTTTGAGAGGTCAGAGGTGTTTCCATAGCATTCCTTGCCGTTGCGGTCAACCCGTGTACTAGGGACTAGTGACACTATGCCAAGGTAACTTCCATGACATCCTGAACTTTAATTTTTATAGTTTGATGGTGCTGGGGTCCATACAAATTGGGTTTATATGGACTCCGGGTGATTTTTTCCCTAGATTGCGCGGGTGATCTGGGAAAAAGCGTGCGTTACTTACGAGCACTTTTGAGAGAAAGGCAAACGAGGGCGCTTTGTTCCCCAATTTTAGCATGCCTTAGGCACGCCTATGAAAAATACAAGAGCGCAAAGCTCGAGGTGACAAAAAATTTGGTTTTTGTCTATTTTTTGGGCTTTTTCTCTGTACTAATGGGTACTTGTGTTGATGACAGGTTATTGTGGAGGGAGCGGGACTAGCTAGAGATCCAGACTGCTCTAGCTGCTAATGCTAGTGCGTGACATCAGTTGGTCACATGGGGCCTTCTGAAGTTTTCTAAAAATGAGTTTCTTTGGTCACAAGACCGATTACTAAGCTACATTTTACAACATTGACATAGGAGGCGCAACATGTTCATGTTGCGGGGGACAAACTTTGTGATCCGTCCCGAGACAGATACCTACTTTGTGACTGGTTTACTGCCTCAGGGTGAGGCACTGAGGTACCCACTCCCCTCTAGGAGAGTGAACCTGGATAGATTCTGGAGGTGTCATTGTGGGGGAGCGCCTCTTACCGAGGGATGCATCATCATTGCATTAGTTACAGATGTGGCAGAGCGGTGTGCTTTAGCAGTGATTATACAACTGGCGTGGTCATTTTCTCTGCATCGGGTGTCTGGCCTGCAGGTTGGATTTTTGCGTCGGTTGAGGTCTGGGCATTTTTTCGACTTCACCCGCTTTTATTTTGACGGGATGGTGTCACAGTTGAAAAAGGTCCAACGTGGATCTAAGTCATTTGCGTACGCCAGCATCTTGTGCAGCATCATGTACGAGAGGGTGGTGTTGCCGAGGCCAGTGGTGGCGGTGCCTATTGGGGGGCCACGGGAGCCACGTATGAGGAGGTGGGCTTCGGTGATGCCGCGTGGTGGTGGTGGCATGGTGGGGCGTTATTGGAACACCACGATAGAGGCCTGGTTCGAGGCCAACCCACAAATTTTCTTGCCATATCCGTATGCGAGAATGGAATTCCAGGGTGACCCAGACATGGGTCTCCCTTTTGGTTATGTTTAGGGACCTGAACGTATGGTTTATATGTTTTTCTACCTCTGTTTGATTATGTATGTACTTACGCGTTTTTCTAGTGACACTGACATTGTTTTGGTTACTCGTGCAGATGTTGGCGAGGCGGGTCGCCCCATGGCCTGACTAGTGGGCCACGATCCTCCGCGATGACCTCGGGGTGGTTAGGGGGGAAGTCATGTAGGTGGAACAGGTGGTGGTGCTGGTGGACCTGGAGGAGATGGTGCTGGCCCCTCAGGTGAGGGTAGCAGCTCAGCTGCTGTAGAGGTTGCAACCGAGCGAGCTCCTGCTGATGTGGTAGAGGCGCGCATTGCAGCACTGACAACTCAGGTGACTGCTCTTGAGGACTTCTGGGGTCGAGTGGACCGCTTGACCCAGGGTATGCCTGCTTGAGGTTTCATGGATGAATTCGAGGAGGTTTGGTTAGAGACAGTGATGGCTCGTGAGAGGGATTATCATCCCACTCTACGTCGAGTGGTGATCGTAGTTGGGACAATTGCTCCAGTGGTGGTACCGGGAGTAGTGGTGGGTCTAGGTGCCCAGCTTGAGGGGGCACCCCCCTAGAGCAGTTTTGTACAAAGGGAAAGCACCCATTATGGGGATGCTTCCCTTATTTTTTTGACGAATTTTTTGTCTTTGGGCTGGCTATTGGGCTAGCGACACTATTTTTTGTACTCAGACATATATATTTTCATATATATACGAGAGATATTTTTTGTAGCTCTACATGACGTACCACCTGTTTTGGTTTATGTATTTTGTTATGCTGATGGATATCTATATTTTTGGTTTTATGTATGATGCTTTATTCAAGATGAATTTCATTTTAGGATATTGTTAGCTATGTGATCAGCTGTTTGGTTTTGACTCCTTGGTACATGTGAAAATGTGATGTAGCCAAATTTTCTGCTTAATCTTTTGGCACAAAAATATTTTCTAAATAGGTGTGTATCTCTTGTCTCAAATGTTTGGTTTAGTTGTGATACTAAAAACTGGGAATTGAGGTAGATATGCATATGGTGAATTCCCCAATGGAGGGCGTCACACATAAGTATGATGACAACGCCATATTCTGCCTGATTGTTTGTTGCTGAACCGATACGCACACCATTTGTACATAGAGGTGATCAGTCAAGGCAGTAAATGACCCAAGCAGCGACGGCTAAATTTTGAGACCATCTTGATGCTCCATTAGCAAATCCGAAAAAGGGTTCAATTTGGTGGTCCATGGTGATATTTTGAGCACTTCTAACTAAGTCTTTGGATCAAAAAATTTTGAGTGGTTGGGTTTTTGTGTACTCTCACTCTAGGGGAAGGGCCGTCAGGGCCCTTATGGATAGAATTTCTTGAGGTAAAGGCCGTTGACGGGGTTAGTGAGGCAAGTCCCGTCCGGTTCCATCAAGATGTATGCCCCTTGTCGGAGGCAATGTTTAGTGATGTAGGGTCCTTTCCACAAGGTTTCAAAATTTCCTAGTGTTAGTGTCAGCCTTTGCAGCCTTCCTCCAATGATCAAACATGCTCTTACAAAGTGATTTTAAGGTGTGAAGGTCAAATTTTGTCATTTCAATGAGTCTTCAAGCAAAATTTGGTCACTAGGCATTAGGTCTAGGGTTTGTTTTCACGCTTTTCAAAGTTGTCCAAATGTCGGTCCATGTCACCATTCAGCTGAGTGTACCATCATTCAGAGGGTTTTCATCATCATGTCAGGTTCCATTGGGTCATTTTACAACTTGTTCATGCTTCAGTTGTGCCTAGGTAAGGTCCATTTCCCTCTCCTAGGGTTTTGAAGGTAATTTCTCTTGGATGGTCAAATCATTAGAAAAACTTGTATCCTGATGTTCATACACCTTCCCCTATCCTTAATGTACCTTATTAAACACTTCCCATCACTGAGATCCCCCAAATTCCTCATTTTTGCACAAACCCTAGTTTCTTGCCACAACTTGGCAATTTTCTAGGCTAGGCCTGTGTTTTTCCATTTTGGACCCCTTCCCCTCACTCAATCTCTAAGATTCCACTTTCCCCTGCTTCCTAACATCCCTCCCTACTTCCCAAAATTTCCCCAAGAATTTAGAAGCCCCTTATCCCCTTCATTTCGCTTCATTTCGACAAAATCCCTTGTTTCACACATCGGGATAGGTTTCACTCAAATGATGTTTCAGAGAAATAAAAGATGAATTTTGGAAACATGAGAGAGGTTTTTCTCCAAAAAATGCCAAGGAAGAAAAACCTCCTTCACTTTTTACACAGGTATAATGGTTTTGGAGAAATGTCAAGAATACCGTTGCCTCAGGAGAATTGATGCACCTGCAGGAAGTAGTGTTGGGATATTTGATCTTTGACAGGGTAAATGAACTCAAAATTTCAAAATTCCACTTGGGTTGGAAATTAGACTCCAACATATTTCCAACGAGCTATCACATGCCCAATTTGGACACAAGGAAGGCCTCCAAAATCCTCCTGCAAAATGCACTATGTAGCGCGCTACGCATAGAAAAGTGCACGCTACGCATATAGCCCCAAGGCTGGAAAACAATAGTTCATCACCCAAATTCTCATCAAACCACTTCATTTGTCTGAAAGTAAGTTATTTATGCCTGCTCAGTGATTCATGGATTTTTTATGGTGTTTCGAATGTGAAGAAAACAAGTGTTTGTTATGGTGAAAGTTAAACCCTATATTCATTTCAAAATTCGCTCCATAGGGTTTGAGAAGTGATGTTGGTCATTTGAAATTGGTGTCAAAACCTGCATTTATCAAAACACTCTTATGCCATTGTTGTGTACGCTTTTTTCACTGCTGTCATTATATCATTTCCCTCACTGCTGAGATCACTGTTATTATACCACAGTCCCATTTTTATGCCATTGTTTCACATCCTTCATTTCCTTTGTTCCCATGTGGTAAAACCCTAAATCTATCACTTGTTATCCCTTCCCTCCATTGAAATTTTTTTTATGGCCACAATATTCAAAGATTATGCCTTAGATTTCATTTACATTTTGTCATTTCACCTATTCCCATTCCCAAAAATCCTCACTATCACTATTTTCCCATATCACTTGCAAATTGACCATATCCCTAAACCCCTCAAACAGTGGCTGTCCCCACACTTGACAGTACTTTATCATTGTGGTTTTTCCCATAGCACTGTATTACATATGTGACACATTTGGGCATTGAAACAAAAACACCAATTTTCTCATTTTCTAAACAACCAAGCATACAGTTGACAAACACATTTCAGCAGCGCGAGTACTATCTCCACTGGATGTGGAAGGGGTCTCGCCTTCTTCTTCAGTGCAGGTACATTCACAGGTTTAGAACAGAGACAAATATGTGTTTCGTCACATGAAAGGTCATTATTGGGCCCGCATGCACGTCTGCAAGGCAAAAATAAAGATTCTGAAGAGGAGGTTGAGCAGAGCACTAAAACGGCGGAAGAGGCCTGATCCACTCCGGATTTTGGCCGAGGCTTCGTTGGCTGGGCATGATACATGATGGAGGGTCTTCGCTCCGAATTTGAGAAAATTTGGAGAAATTTTTGTCATTTTGAAAAATTTTGGTCTCAAAACAGATTTTTCAGCCATACGAGTAGCGCGTCGACGCGCTCGCTTATGATTGGGACACTTGCTGGAGGAAAAATTTATATTTTTGGGTTTTTCATGGTAATTTATGCATGCTCCAGTATGTCCAAAGCATTTCATCAAGTTCTGGATGATCAAAAGGGCAAAAAACACCATGAAAATCACCTTTCTGCCACCTTTTGCACCAGCAGGAAGTACTATTGGGAGAATGAAGTTTTGGAAGGGAAAATGAGCTCCAAATTGGAAAATTCCACTTGGGTTGGATAGCCAACATCTAGGGCTTTCCAACGAGCTATCATGAGCTCCATTTGGACTCTGGGAAGTGCCCCAAAAGTAGGCTGAAAGGCGCACTATGCATATGGCTCAGGCGCGCTACGCATATAGATTTTTGGCTGATTTTTCATTTTCCAGCTCAGGATTTCGACCAGTTGGACCAGTTTTGCTTGTGGATGTAATTTTTGAGTTATCTTGATGTAATTTTATGGTTGGCATGTAACTTGGACTCACTTTTACCTATTCTAGATGATTCACTCCTAAAAAAGTAAAAATCAAGTGAAAGAATTAGTTTCCTTCCTTTTAGAGGCAAGTTGTTTGGCTGCCTATATTCTAGCTCCTTGTTTAGAATTAGTTGAAACTGCTCCTAGAAGGAGGAATTCGACCCCTAGAGACATGGGAAGGGGTTAAGATAGTCTATATGATGTAATTTCTCAATCATTTTCAGAGGTTGGACAGGTTGGACTCTTGGGAAAACTTTTGGCATACTATTGTACATATTTTTCATATTTTGGCTAAGGAAAGATCAGAGGTTTTGCAGCACCTGTTGGGATTCTTGTGGCTTTCAGTTCTTGATGGTGTTTTCTCTCAGTTTATTGTAAGTTCTTTCATGTTTAATGTATGCCACTCCCTTCTTATTCTTCTGAAACTAAATGAATGAGTAAATGAGGTTGAATCCATTGATTTCAGTGCTCTGCCTTTGAATTTGTTTAGTTTTACATGTTTTCACCTGTTTGGAGAGGATCCATGTTCTCCCTTGCCATCTTCAGCTCCTTGTCATTCTGATCCATCCATATACCCAATCAAAAGCATCAAGACTACTTCCTACCTCGCCCCAACTCGAATTCTGCAAAGATCTGGCCTTATCCCCGGACCCAAAATTGTTTTTCCCATTTTTTCAACAAAAACCCAAAAAATCAAAATCAAACTTTCCTAGCTCTTTACTAGCCTAAAATCAGTATTCATTATAAGTCATCTCAGCCCCTTTGAAGACCTTTTTCCGAGATAGACCCGGAGAGAGCCCTCTCCTGTCCTCGTAGGGCTAGCTATGAGGCTGAGCGTGGTTTGATGTAGCCTTGAGTTTTACCTTATTTCAGCCTAAGGTAGATTTGAGCGCTAACATAGTGGCGACCATACTGGGGAAGAAATTGGTTTGCTGGTTAGTGTTGATTGATTTATAGCTACAAACGGAGCCTGAAGTCATGCCAGGTAGCTTTCGAACTTCTCTTGCTCTACGAGTGCATAGTAGATAAACGCTGCTTCAGTCGCTCTCCAGTCTAGCTTGTAATCGTAACACTTAACTTATAAATTGCCCCAGTACATGTATCAAGATCAGATCTGATGGTTGATGGTGGACAACGATCAGACATAAGAAGGCTGAAATCTTTCACCTGGTGACTCCAACTCAATGTAGAGACTCCACTAGAGGACTAACTCTTTCTCTGCGAAAATGGAAGGATCTTACACAAAGTTCAGGTATCTAAAGTGGAATGGTATTCAGGATCTAATCTGCTTTCTTGTAAATTACTTCTTCGCTGGTCTTGAAGCTGTCTTGAAAGTTTTTCAGAGTTTGTTGTATGAGAAAGGTGATCAAAATCTTCACTCGACCCTTTCAAAAAGTGTAAATACCGAGTTTCCCTTTGATCCTAGCCTCCTTACTTTTCCCACATCTTATGATGACTCTCTTCAGAGTGATGAGCCTAAAGAAAACAAAATTGATCCCGCAGCTCTTGTACATACTCCTACACTTTGTAAAATTCCAGATTGGTACAAACCTCTTGTTTTACCTTCTGTTCTTCATGCTTTCCCTAAAAATTATGACCTATATCTACCAAGATTTGACGGTGACTGTAATAATGTCAACGCTGAGCAACATGTGCAGAATGTTGAGACTTTTCTAGACCTTTTTGAAGTTGATGAAGAGGATGTTAGTATTAGGCTTTTTGCTCTTTCTTTTCAAGGTCAAGTAAAGAGTTGGTTCAAAGCCCTGCTTGATGTGAGCATCTCAGATTTCCAGCAGTTCGTCGAAGTTTTCCTTGACAGGTGGATGATTGGACAGAACATTTTCTTGATTATAGAAGAGTATAATCAGCTGAAAAGAATGCCAGGGGAGACAGTACAACAATTTTCTGCTAGATTTAACCAAGTTTATTATTCGATGCCAGTTGATATAAGACCTTCTCCTAGATCTGCTCTCTTGCATTACCCGGGTGCCTTTGATTTGGAAATGGAGTTTCAGCTGAGAGAAAATAATATTGCAACACTTCATGAGATGCAGAACAAGGCCGTGAATGTAGAGGCTCATTTGCTGATCCGAAAGGCAAGGTTGAAGGAAGAAGAGATGAAAAACATGGATCCGGAGAAATCGACATCTCTAGAGGTAAAGCTTGACATGTTGGTAAGTGCAGTAGAAGAGATGATACAAAAGAAAACCACAAAGGATGAGTATAATGTTGAAGCCCATGGCTCGCTGATTGAGGAAGAACAAGTTGCTAATCCAAAACATTTTGTTTCTTATTCTAGTTGTCATAGTGATTGCTTTATAGATCATCTTGAAGAAGAGAGAGCTGTTGATATGACATGTATGCTTGATGATGTGTTGTATACTGATGATTTACCTCAGTTTGATCAGTATGATGATGATTATGTTCTCCAAATAGAAGCTAATCTTGCAAACGAATCAGTAGCTAGTTTGTGCGAGGAGGAAGTTCACTTTCAGCAGCACGAGTACAGTGATCAACCGATGCATATCAGCTATGACAATGATGAGGAAAGTGCAGCAAATTTTGAAGTAAGTGAAGGATCTTTGCCTTTTTGTTTTGATTCATTTCAGTTCATCAGAGACAACTACCATGCAATCAGAAATCAAATGTCAACAAGTCTTGATCTGGACCATCTTGAGCGCAATGAAAACCTTGTTCAAGACTTCTCATATTCAGATTTGCAATCCCCGAGTGCCATTGATTGTCAAGTTGCAGATGAGGACATGGAAGCTGGTACATATGATCAAATGATACAAGGTGACTCCGTACCATTCTGTTTTGAATCATTTCAGTTTTTTAGAGAAAAATTGCATAGTAAATCTTCAAATGAGCAGCCTATAAGAAATCAGCAATCTCTCAGTGTTAATGTTGAGGATGAGACAGATAACGAAATTTTTGAGCAGCCTGTAGCCTCAGATTTGCAGCCACCAAATGAAATTGAAGGTCAGATTACAGATGAAGGCGTGGAAGATGAAATACATGATTTGATGATGCAGGAAAATTCTATACCCTTTTGTTTTGAAGCATTTCAGTTTATAAGGTAGAATCTTCATAATATATCTCAAGGAAAAGATGAACAACCAGTAGGATGTCATACAGTTTCAAGGGATACAGTGCAGCAGTCTTCTCAAGTTTTTGATGATCCTATTGCTCGTGTGTTGGATGATGTTTGCTATAAAAATTCTGCTCCATTAGCTAACCATGTGCCCGAAAATAATGTTGATAATAATCTTGTTCAAAAGTCAATTTCATTGTGTTGTTCAACAGATTTTTCATATGAGGAGATTGATAAAGGAGACTTTTGTTCTGTTTGTAATCAGCAACAGTGTTTGGTTATTCACGAAATTCAGGATCCTTTTGGCAGCTTGCTGCAATCACCAAAGAAAGGCAGCATAGAGGTGAGAAATTTTTTGAGATTAAGGTATGGAGATTATCTGGATCAGAGCAGTGATGTGTTAATGGAAACCAGTAGCTATGTGTATGAAGATCCTTTCGCAGTATTCTTGCAGTCATCCAGTCAATTCATGCTTTGCAAGTTTAGCAGCAGTCCACTTGGTTCAAAGTTTCCATGGGAGTTGCCTTTCAGTAGTTATTTCTCATTGTTCATAAGAAAGCACTTGCAGAGAATTAAGATATCAGCGAGCATGCTTACATGGTTGCATTGGCTGTTTCATTTCACTTGATCAGGTGATGAATGAAACTGTTAGAGTAGGTTTGACGAATAAGCTCTACTTTGAGCATCTTTTCCAGTTTGTCAGTTGTGTTTAAGTATCAATTCAGTTTTTAGTTGAGTGAGAGTCATTTTGTGTCATCAATTCATCAGTTTTCAGTCATGCATTTCAGCTTGAGTTTTTGACTCCATTGCCCAATGGATGAAGGCACTGTCTGCTTTCCAAAGATCTGTAGTTCTTGGCACCTCCAAGGAGCTACCATCCCCATTGGAGCCAATTTTAGTGTCAGCCTTTGCAGCCTTCCTCCAGTGATCAAACATGCTCTTACAAAGTGATTTTAAGGTATCAAGGTCAAATTTTGTCATTTCAATGAGTCTTCAAGCAAAATTTGGTCACTAAGCATTAGGTCTAGGGTTTGTTTTCATGCTTTTCAAAGTTGTCCAAATGTCGGTCCATGTCACCATTCAGCTGATTGTACCATCATTCAGAGGGTTTTCATCATCATTTCAGGTTCCATTGGGTCATTTTACAACTTTTTCATGCTTCAGTTGTGCCTAGGTAAGGTCCATTTCCCTCTCCTAGGGTTTTGGAGGTAATTTCTCTTGGATGGTCAAATCATTAGAAAAACTTGTATCCTGATGTTCATACACCTTCCCCTATCTTTAATGTACCTTATTAAACACTTCCCATCACTGAGATTCCCCAAATTCCTCATTTTTGCACAAACCCTAGTTTCTTGCCACAACTTGGCAATTTTCTAGGCTAGGCCTGTGTTTTTCCCTTTTGGACCCCTTCCCCTCACTCAATCTCTGAGATTCCACTTTCCCCTACTTCCTAACATCCCTCCCTACTTCCAAAAATTTTCCCAAGAATTTAGAAGCCCCTTATCCCCTTCATTTCGCTTCATTTCGACAAAATCCCTTGTTTCACACATCGGGATAGGTTTCACTAAAATGATGTTTCAGAGAAATAAAAGATGAATTTTGGAACAATGAGAGAGTTTTTTGTCCACAACATGCCAAGGAAGAAAAACCTCCTTCACTTTTTACACAGGTATAATGGTCTTGGAGAAATGTCAAGAATACCGTTGCCTCAGGAGAATTGATGCACTTGCAGGAAGTAGTGCTGGGATATTTGATTTTTGATAGGGTAAATAAACTACAAATTGAAAAATTCCACTTGGGTTGGAAATTATACTCCAGCATATTTCCAAAGAGCTATCACACGCCCAATTTGGACACCAGGAAGGCCTCCAAAATCCTCCTGCAAAATGCACTATGTAGCGCGCTACGCATAGAAAAGTGCGGGCTACGCATATAGCCCCAAGGCTGGAAAACAATAGTTCATCACCCAAATTCTCATCAAACCACTTCATTTGTCTGCAAGTAAGTTATTTATGCCTGCTCAGTGATTCATGGATTTGTCATGGTGTTTCGAATGTGAAGAAAACAAGTGTTTTTTATGGTGAAAGTTAAACCCTATATTCATTTCAAAATTCGCTCCATAGGGTTTGAGAAGTGATGTTGGTCATTTGAAATTGGTGTCAAAACCTGCATTTATCAAAACACTCTTATGCCATTTTTGTGTACGCTTTTATCACTGCTGTCATTATATCATTTCCCTCACTGCTGAGATCACTGTTATTATACCACAGTCCCATTTTTATGCCACTGTTTCACATCCTTCATTTCCTTTGTTCCCATGTGGTAAAACCCTAAATCTATCACCTGTTATTCCTTCCCTCCATTGAAAATTTTTTTATGGCCACAATATTCAAAGATTATGCCTTAGATTTCATTTACATTTTGTCATTTCACCTATTCCCATTCCCAAAAATCCTCACTATCACTATTTTCCCATATCACTTGCAAATTGACCATATCCCTAAACCCCTCAAACAGTGGCTGTCCCCACACTTGACAGTACTTTATCACTGTGGTTTTTCCCATAGCACTGTATTACATATGTGACACATTTTGGCATTGAAACAAAAACACCAATTTGCTCATTTTCTAAACAACCAAGCATACAGTTGACAAACACATTTCAGCAGCGCGAGTACTATCTCCACTAGATGTGGAAGGGGTCTCGCCTTCTTCTTCAGTGCAGGTACATTCACAGGTTCAGGATAGAGAAAAATACATGTTTCATCACATGAAAGGTCATTATTGGGCCCGCATGCACGTTTGCAAGGCAAAAATGAAGATTCTGAAGAGGAGGTTGAGCAGAGCACTAAAACGGCGGAAGAGGCCTGATCCACTCTGGATTTTGGCCGAGGCTTCGTTGGCTGGGCATGATACATGATGGAGGGTCTTCACTCTGAATTTGAGCAAATTTGGAGAAATTTTTGTCACTTTGAGAAATTTTGGTCTCAAAACAGATTTTTCAGCCCAACGCGTAGCGCGTTGACGCGCTCGCTTATGATTGGGACACTTTCTGGAGGAAAAATTTATATTTTTAGATTTTTCATGGTAAGTTATGAATGCTCCAGTAGGACCAAAGAATTTCACCAAGTTCTGGATGATCAAAGGGGCCAAAACACCATGAAAATCACCGTTCTGCCACCTTTTGCACCAGCAGGAAGTACTTGTGGGAGAATGAAGTTTTGGAGGGGAAAATGAGCTCCAAATTGAAAATTTCTACTTGGGTTGGATAGCCAACATCCAGGGCTTTCCAACGAGCTATCATGAGCTCAATTTGGACTCCGGGAAGTGCCCTAAAAGTAGGCTTAAAGGCGCGCTATGCATATAGCTCAAGCGCGCTACGCATATAGATTTTTGGCTGATTTTTCATCTTCCAGCTCAGGATTTCGGCCAGTTGGACCAGTTTTGCTTGTGGGTGTAATTTTTGAGTTATCTTGATGTAATTTTATGGTTGGCATGTAACTTGGACTCAATTTTACCCATTCTAGATGATTCACTCCTAAAAAAGTAAAAATCAAATGTAAGAATCAGTTTCCTTCCTTTTAGAGGCAAGTTGTTTGGCTGCCTATATTCTAGCTCCTTGTTTAGAATTAGTTGAAACTGCTCCTAGAAGGCGGAATTCGACCCCTAGAGGCATGGGAAGGGGTTAGGATGTTCTATATTATGTATTTTCTCAATCATTTTCAGAGGTTAGACAGGTTGGACTCTTGGGAAAACTTTGGCATACTATTGTACATATTTTTCATATTTTGGCTAAGGAAAGATCAGAGGTTTTGCAGCACCTGTTGGGATTCTTGTGGCTTTCAGTTCTTGATGGTGTTTTCTCTCAGTTTATTGTAATTTCTTTCATGTTTAATTTATTCCACTCCCTTCTTATGCTTCTGAAACTAAATGAATGAGTAAATGAGGTTGAATCCATTGATTTCAGTGCTCTGCCTTTGAATTTGTTTAGTTTTACATGTTTTCGCCTGTTTGGAGAGGATCCATGTTTTCCCTTGCCCTCATCAGCTCCTTGTCATTCTGATCCATCCATATACCCAATCAAAAGCATCAAGACTACTGCCTACCTCGCCCCAACTCGAATTCTGCAAAGATCTGGCCTTATCCCCGGACCCAAAATTGTTTTTCCCATTTTTTCAACAAAAACCCAAAAAATCAAAATCAAACTTTCCTATCTCTTTACTAGCCTAAAATCAGTATTCATTATAAGTCATCTCAGCCCCTTTGAAGACCTTTTTCCAAGATAGACCCGGAGAGAGCCCTCTCCTGTCCTTGTAGGGCTAGCTACGAGGCTGAGCGTGGTTTGATGTAGCCTTGAGTTTTACCTTATTTCAGCCTAAGGTAGATTTGAGTGCTAACACCTAGCCCTAAGGCCTCTTTTTCGACATCATAGCAGAGGAATAATTTTTTCTCGGTGAATGAGCAAGGGGTGATGTGGTGGTCGAATGATGCTTTTACCCTTTTCTTGTGGGCCTTGTTGTGTTTCAGCGATTGTCATCGATTTTCATCAATAAGCTCTAGTTGTACTAGGCGTTGCTCTAGAGGCTGGGTGTCATTGAGGAGTTTGATGGTGTCATGCAAATTTGGGATTTTGCGGAAATCAATGCAAAAGAGCAAGGTACCTTGGTTTTTTGCGACAAGACTAAGGTTGAAATCCTGGGACGAGGGGGAGGCAATAATCCTATCACCAATATGAGCTGATATAAATCATATATGGTGGATTGTGTCATCGGCGTTTGGCAGGGGAAGAATCTCTATAATGGGATTTTGTATGAGCATAATGTTGGGTTCCCTACTAGAATGGTTGATTTCCGGTAGGTGGAAATTGTGCCTGCCACAGAGGTGCCTGAATGTTTCCATTAGCGGGAATGACTCTGGTGTGTGATTTTGGTCAGTGCAAATGGTGCACGGTATCACTGAGCCAACATAGTAGATAGTGTGGGATTCTATGCTACTCATTGTTCCTGATGTGGATTCTTGGAAAGGGTCAGTCGTAGAAGAGGTTGTCTTCTGCTTCCATTTCTGTATTGTTGGCTTAGGTGCGCCTACCTCTTTGGTGGAGTGTAGAGTTAACGCAGCTCATGCCACTCTCAGCTTGGGGAGATGTACACACTTAAATGTATGATGAAAGTGTGAAAAAATCCAGCAATAAGTGCATGTGATCTTCTCTTGGTTTGAGAGAAGTTTCTGAAGGAGAGAAGAGACTATTTAGAGATTGTTTGCAAGAGACTTGAGTTCACTGCATTGGTTGACTCGGTGATCATTCAGAGCACATAGGCCACATGTTATCCTAGGCCTTGCCGAGGTTACGCTTTGTTGGTGTGTTGTCTTATCTTGCATGATACACCATTGTGGGGGTGGGGACATTGACCCAGTGATGTAATTTTTATGCCATTCTCAGAGTTCATCCTGTCTCTTCTCTATGGCATTGATCATGTCGATGGTGGGATGAATTTGTGAGGCATAAGTACAATGTCACTCATAATGATTACCCTCACATATCAGGAAAAATATCCTTTATATGAAGGTTCCATCAAGTTCAGTTTGAGGTATGATGGGGAACCAGCGCCAGAAGGCTGCTAAATCAAGGAAATGGATGGCTGCATGATCTATCTTTTTTCATAACGAACATGTTGGTCGTCCCTGTGAAGAGTGGTTGTGGGTAACTAGGGGTTCCTTGGTGGGACATTCTTCAGTTTTCAAGAACATTATGGATGCGCTCATCTCATCCGCTTGGGTGATGGAGTTGCCTGTGGACTCAGCATCCATGTCATATTCTTGGGAAAGGAAGACTATGGCTGAGCGAAGGCTAGCAAGGGCTAGCCAGAATCGAGGTATGTAGTGACAATTATCCAAAAGGTGATTGTCGGCGCATAATGGGAATGTGAATTGTGCTGCCCATAGCCCCACGTAGTAAACCTTTTCAATTGGATACCATCTGTGGATGAGCTCCAGGGCTGCACACTCTTCAAGGAATTGGCCATGTTCATCGCATAGCATACAACATAGAATGGGCATAACTGGGGGTCATTCTACAACCCTACATTCCTCTTGTGAATATAGGATGGTGCGAGGCTCATCGCTGATAGATTGGATGGAGGGATCCTCTTGATAGGACTGCTTGATCGCATGTAAGGCGTCCCTATATAATGGTATCTCTAGAAAATGGTGGGTATACTGCCCATAGTTTCCACAGAGAGCGCATGCATGATTGGCACACAACACTTTTCCTTTACCTTTGATGGTAGGTTCCTTTTTATAGGAACACATCATCGAGATGTCTGTTTCAGAGCAAAGGAGTGGTTTTAATTCATCCAGCTCCAGACATATATGGGTAGGATGACCTATTACATCACATATGGTGCATATTGGTGATTCCTATTGGATGGCGGGGGTCACCATCTTCTTCCCTCTCTTTTCGATTTTCCTAGCCGTGATCACCGGTTTTGCAATGGGAACATCCTTCGTGGGGGTGGTCTCATTTCTTGGATGGGTGGGGGCTCCTCGGGACTAAGGGGCTTCAACCCTGTGGCAGTAACGTGGGTGGCTCATGTTCTGGAAGGAGGAAAGAGGTACCAAACTGGGAATGCCAACGATATGTTGGGTAATACCAATGTCGCCAAAACCTACTAGGAGATGAAGCTAGTTGGGGGGTATAGGAAAGGGGTTTGGGAGGCGGCATAGGCTAGAGCGGCTATCGTGGCCGATGCCTCGGTGTCATTACTACTTGAGTCCATGTCCTGACTAGCCTCGGTGCTTGATGTGGACATCATGCATACTGGGGCCCCTGCGACATCGAGTGATGCCTCAGGGATTATAGGAGGATCTCCTAGGAATGACCCTAGAACGGATGACGGTTTGAATTGGCCAAGGCCATATTCTTGGTACCGTGAAAGACCATCTGACGATGTATCTACATAGGGTAGAATTACATCCATGTTGGTTAGGGGATGCTTCTCGCTGTGTGTTAGCTGGTCTACAGTAATGATGCGGTCCTCATGGGGGAACATCGTAATGCGGAAGAAAAAGGAGGCTATGGCGGACATGACATACATATAACTCTGCCCGAGGAGTATATTGTAATCCAAGTGAGCATCCAAGACTTCAATGTCTATGTGGACTGCCTTTCCGGCCTAACAGATTGGGAAATTTTGGTAGAGGCCAACGGGGGTCAAAGGATGACCGTCGTACACTCAAAGCGTTATGACTGAGGGTTTTAGTTCAGGAGAACCTAACTTTTGCCAAACATGTTTTGACATGATGCATGTCGATGCACCCTCGTGTATGACACATCAGTGAATAGTGATATTCTGGACCGACATTGGTATCTGGAAGGCGACCATGGAAGGAAGACAGGGGGTTTCTTTGTCTAAGTCAAAATCCATCAAGCACGTATCGGCAGGGTCTATATCACCTAATGCAGAAAGTAGGGATTTCCATTGTTTCGGGCATGACTGCAGTACTTCCAAAGCTAACATAGTAGCGGGAGATTGAGCTAAATCGTCCATGATGCTATAATTATAGGCCGCTTTGGAGTAGTTTCCTGCTCGCCTATTGGGAAAGTTTGCCAACTTTGGAAATGGTTCTATGGGCATCTTTGAAATGGTCAAAGGTGCAGTTGGCACATTGGTACTTTCCCTTGACATAGTGGTGTCTGGTGGGGTGTCGTAGTTGCGATTTCGTGTTTGGAAAAACATCTCTTCCCCTGTCATGTAGATTTCATGGCTGCTTTTCCCGGAATCGTCTAGTTTTTGCTGCTAAGTGTTGACCATCCCTTGGTGGGGGAACAACTCTTGCATCATGGCGGGTTGATGGGAAGATCCTCCTTGTCCTCGGTTACTCTGTAGATTTTTTAGCTTAGGGATATCGGGACAGTGGTGAGTATAGTGCTTGTACTCTCCACATATCGAACATGAATGGTTTGTTCAAAGAGGTGGCATTTTTCTATGTCATTGGGCATTACTTGGCTCCTGTTTCTGATTCCAGTTGGAGTTACCTCTAGCTTGGGATCGCGGTGGGCACTGCTGGTTGCTGCACCCCTATCTAGGGTTCCCTTTTGGCTTGTTTTTTGATTTTTTCTTTACCATGTTAGGAGGGTAGTTCTCCTGGTTATACTAGTGTGGTTGGTTTTGGGACGGCTGCACAAAGTTCACCTGTGCGTTGGTTTGCGTAGGTGGGTCATGTGCTGGGGACTGAGCATAACGTTGTCCCAGGTTGCACCTGGCCATTGGAGGGGAGCTCTTCCATCAGTGTTTCTTTTTGCATATTGGGTCCCCTCAGCCGGAGGATAAGGTCCTCCCTGGTGATACGCTTGCGCCCTATTGGTCAAATTTTGTTGAGGAATATGATGACTTTGAAATCCGGGTTGAGACATGTTCTAGGTAGAACTATATGTGTAACTGGGGTTTTGACTACTGCTACCTTGGTAACCATGGGTCATTGACCCAATTAGCATGTCTGCAGAGTTTGATGCACCTAGTAATTCTTGATAAGTTTGCAGGTGCGAGGCATTAGGAAGGATGTTGTAAATGTGTCCTAACTACTTATAAATCAGTTAAAACTTCTGGGCTTTATTGATTGCATCTGTTGGGAAAAATACTGAGAGGGGGGGGTGAATCAGTATTTACTGCATATTCAAAACTTTCACTTTTTCCTGCTTCTAAAAAGCATACGCTACTTTCCTGAACCAGACTTGCGTATATACGCGGATATCCTTTACGAAACTCGCGTATACACAGATATCTATTTATGTCATTAATTCTTCACTTAAATCATTCCTTCATTTATTCATCGTATATTCAATGCTAAAGAACATGCGCAAGAAATTTAATAAATCGTCACACAAAGCATCACACATGAACACCAGGATTTTTAGGTGGAAAACCCAAGTCGGGAAGAAAACCACCGCCGCAGCTGCTCAGCCTTCAATATTTTATTATAGAGAAAACATTTTACAACATATGTGCTGGTGCAGACTTCTACCAGCATGCAGGCACCCACCTGTGCTCGTTTACCAGCCTCTCCTGGAAGGGAGCTCCAACCCCCTGACTCGTTTACCAGCCTCTCCTGGAAGGGAGCTACGACCCCCTGATCTCATTTACCAGCCTCACCTGGAAGGGAGCTACGACCCCCTGACTGAAGGCTACAACCCTCAGCACCACCTTGGACCATGTTTCATCAATTTTCATACTGGATCCAACCACTTCAATAGAACACAACTTGCAGGCCACGTTTCATCATATTTTCAGACTGGACCCTTTCAATACATTTAAGCTCAAACATACACAAGTACCGTATACATATCAATACAACGCAGATCGCATAGCGTAAAAAAACAAATGGTAATCGTATCGTATATTTCAACCCTTGCTTCAGCAAACCCTAGTTTGCATACGCGCTTTCCCTTTACTGATGTCGCGTATATACGCGCTTCCGTCCACACAAACCAGCGTATACCTCAGTGTATATTTTATTGCGCATACGCGCTTTATCTACGCTGAAGCCGCGTATATACGCGCTTCCTCCGTGTCGAAGTAGCGTATAGATCTTCAATCATTACAGAGCAGCATACTTCATCAGATCAGATATTCAGTGCAGATCTACCCTTTTGCTTCAGACAGATGTTCGCCTAGATGCTCGCCTCATCACAGATCTAAGCCTTTCATAATCAGATCTAGCAAATACAAGAGCAATTTAGATCTAGATCCCCTTCTTCATCATTGGTGCATCATACATTCAGATTTATCATTCAAGTGTAACCCTTTCCATTCAGATATACTTCAGAGAGAAGTATTCATTCAAGCTCAGACATCTTGCACCCACACTCATGATTTGCACAATGAATTTCTTCTCCTTATACAGGTTTACCCTTTTCAATACCATGAGCCCCTTTTTCAATACCATGGGCCAAAGCAATACCATGAGCCCAAAACTACCTGGACGGGGTCAATTAGGCAGATCATTACCCAATACAATGGGTCAATACCATGGTGGTTACCCTTGGTTTTGCACTTTTTGAGCGCTTTTTGCCCATACGCGACTTGGCACGTTATTTTCCGCGTGCATACGCGACTTCCCCTAGGCCAATCCGCGTATACAAAGAGACATACTCTTTTCATCATATTTTGAGCACATTCTGAATTCCTTTCTTCATTGCCTTCTATACACACTGTAGAAACATCATATTTTCTTCATCAGGAACATATTCTCTCAAGCACAACTTCATCAAGTAAGTTGTCATCATCTTCATCAAGTGGGTTGCCTTTCAAGGACAACACTCAGCATCATATTGTCAACAATCATCAGATTTACATCATTTACCAAGTCCATCAAGTCAAGCATAACTTCATCAGGTGGATTGCCATCAAGGACAACACATGTCATCAGTCGCATGTCTTCATCTTTATTCAGTGGGTTGCCATCAAGGACAACACTCTGCATCATATTTCCAACAATCTCCCCCTTTGGACTTGATGGCAACCACGATGGTGTTTGGTTACCACAACAGATAGATACCATGTCACACTCCCAAATATGTCACATCATTATCTTCTCCTCATTCAAACACCATGTCACTCTCCCCCTTTGACATCAAGGGCAAAGGGCGGATCAAAAACCAACATTCTCCCCCTTTTCTCCTCATGTGGAAGAAACATTCTGCAGATCTGATATGTGCTGAAGTGGCCAAGCTCCCAATCTTCAAACATATTTTTCAATGAAATACAAGACTCTATGAACTTCCTATCACCAAAGACTCATACTTACATCAATTATCCATCCAAGTGGATTTGCATATGAGACTCAACTACCCAACCAAGTGGGTTTACAAATTTGACTCAGCTACCCAACCAAGTGGGTTTACAAAATTTGACTCAGCTACCCAACCAAGTGGTTTTACAAAATTGACAAGTCCTTACATGACTGAATATTACAATTTTACAACATGGGTCTCCACATGACCTTTTCATCAAAAATGACTTTTCATAACCAATACCAAAAAGACCTCAAGAGAGATCATATATCAGAACCACCATAATGCCAGCAGTGCATTATACTCAGCAAAACTAATGCTCCCCCTGAATCTGTGCATCCATGCATCCTTTCATGTATTGGGCTATGATTTGTGCATCCCGAACATTTTCATGACAAAAATCATCGAGGCATCTTCCATCAAAACATTAAAAACAAAAAAATTATGAGCGGAACACCATGAGAGATACCAAACGATATCGAGAATACCAGGCGGCCACTATGGTGTCTTTGAAAAATCTTTTGAATACATCCAAAAATTGTTAGCAACCAAACATCGCGGGTTTATGTCACGAGAACTCACGTGCATACGCGGTATGTTCGAAGCCCGCGTATCTAAGACATCTTTAAATTTATACCAGTTTTTCTTTTAGTGGCGAAACACTCGACTCATCTTCATGTAAGACGCTACAAGCTGGAAGTTTAGTAAAGATATCAGCAGCTTGTTCTTTGGAAGTAACATACTCCAACTTCACTTTTTGCTCAAGCACTTGTTCACGTAGGAAATGATATTTGATGGGAATGTGCTTGGTTTTCGAATGCATAACAGGATTCTTTGAGATACTGATGGCACTTGTATTATCACACATAATGGAGATAGGATTTGCACATTTGATTTGAAAATCTTGCAAGGTTTGCATCATCCATAGGAGTTGAGTGCAACAAGATGCAGCAGCTACATACTCTGCTTCAGCTGTTGATAAGGCAATAGAATTTTGCTTCTTGCTGAACCAAGATACTAACCGGGGCCCCATGTAAAATGCACCACCACTAGTGCTTTTCCGATCATCAACACTTCCAGCCCAATCTGCATCAGTGTAAGCATGAAGAGTAAGATCAGCATCTTTTGGATACCATAGACCAAAATCTTGAGTTCCTTGTAGATATTTGAATATCCTTTTGACAGCCTGAAGGTGAGACTCTTTTGGATTAGATTGGAATCGTCCAACAATCCCAACTACATGCATAATGTCTGGTCTGGTCCCAGTGAGATAAAGTAGACTTCCAATCATCGATCTGTATTCTGGTTGATTTACAGTGGGAGAATCATAATTAGAACTGAGACTGCATCCGGTTATCATTGGTGTACTTACAGGTTTGCATTCTTCCATGCCATACTTCTTCAGAATTTGCTTAAGATATTTTGCTTGTGATAGGAATATACCATCTGCAGTTTGATGCACTTGTAAGCCAAGAAAGAATGTTAGTTCTCCAAGTAAGGACATTTCAAATTCTTGCTGCATGACGGAAGCAAATTTTTGACTCAAAGATTCTTCGTTACTCCCAAAAATGATATCATCAACATATACAACCACAATCAATAGTTTATCATTTTCAACTTTTGTGTATAAGTTGCTATCGGCAGACCCCTTTGAAAATCCTTGTTGATGAAGATATTTGTCAAGACGATAATACCAAGCCCTTGGAGCTTGTTTGAGACCATACAGAGCCTTTTTAAGTCTACAAACAAGATTTGCATCATTTCCCAAAATGAATCCTTCCGGTTGTTCTATATATACTTCTTCTTCTAGATCACCATTAAGAAAAGCAGACTTAACATCCATTTGATAAACTTTGATTCGTTGATAGCTTGAGAAAGCAAGAAACATTCTTATGGCTTAAAGTCTAGCTACAGGAGCAAAAGTTTCTTCAAAGTCTATACCTTCTTGTTGAGTATACCCTTTGCAAACCAGTCTAGCTTTGTTTCTTACAACATCCCCATTCTCATTTAACTTTTTCTTGAAGATCCATTTAGTTCCAATGACATTTTTATCATGAGGTCTTGGTACCAAATCCCAAGTGTCATTCTTTTCAATTTGCTCAATTTCTTCATCCATAGCATTATTCCAACATTCATATTTGCTAGCTTCATTGACATTGTGTGGTTCAATTGTGGATAGAAGTGCCAAATTACTAGAAGATCCCGCAAGAGTTCTCCTTGTTCGTACACCTGATTCCTTGTTTCCCAAAATTTGAGATTCAGGATGATTCTTTTGAACATATCTGGATGGAGCTTTTTCAGATAGATCATTTTCAGGTTCTTCATTGGATTCACTGTCTATATCATTTCCATCTGATGTAGAAGGCCATATGTCGCTATCATCTTCTTTTGTTGTTTGTTTTTCTTCTTTAGGAGCTGCAGGAGACTCATCAATAACAACATAAATACATTCAACAACCTTTTGAAGCCTCTTATTGTAACATGTGAATGCTTTGCTTGAAGATGAGTAACCAAGAAGTATCCCTTCATCTGATCTAGGTTCAAACTTGCCAAGCTTTTCATCATTATTTTTGATAAAGCATCTACTTCCAAAAACTTTAAAATGCTTTACAGTGGGAGACTTACCATACCAGAGTTCATAAGGAGTTTTGTCACTATTTACTCGAACATGAGCCTTGTTGAGAATGTTAACTGCTGTACATGCTGCTTCACTCCAGAACATGTCAGGAACATTAGAGTCGGCCATCATAGCTCTAGCCATTTGAACAATTGTTCTATTCATTCTTTCTGCTACACCATTTTGTTGTGGAGTGCCTGCTACAGAGAATTGTCTTTTAATGCCATGTTGTTCACAAAATTCAAAGAATTCATTTGATGAATATTCTCCACCTCGATCAGATCTAAGACACTTGAGTTTTGAATCCAATTCATTTTCTACCAGAGCTTTGAACTTCTGAAATTTTTCAAAAGCTTCATCTTTGTGTTTAATAAATGCGATCTCACACATTCTGGAGTAGTCATCGATAAATAGGATATAGTATTCTTCCCCACGTAATGACCTTTTCCTCATAGGTCCACAGATGTCAGTATGAATGAGTTCAAGAGGCTTACTTGATGATCCTTCTTTGGCATTAAATCGAACTCTAGTCTCCTTACCAAATTGACAAGATTTGCATATGGTATTTTCTGGAAGATTGACCTTGGGAAGATCACGAACAGCTTGAAGTCTGTTTGCTTTGTTGATTTGAGAGAAACTCAGATGCCCCAGCCTTCTATGCCATAGCCAATTTTATGAAGACTTGCTCAAGTAACATTGATCTATGTCGTTTAGTACATACAGGTTGCTTGGATTTCTTTTTCCTTTTATAATGATTTTACCTGTATCAAGATCATGAACCATACATTCTTTGGAACTGAAGACCACTTCTGCTCCTTGATCACACATTTGACTAACACTTAACAGGTTATGCCTTAATCCATCCACATACATGACATCTTTAGCCTTCACCTTTTCTTTTAGAAATACGTACCCTTTTCCTTTAATTACAGCAGGAGTATCATTTCCAAATGTAACTTTCTTTTCCTTTTCTAGAGCATTATAAGTATGAAGTTTGCTTTTGTCACCTGTCATGTGTCTTGAGCACCCACTATCGATGTACCATTGATTTTCTTCACCTTCTGCAAATAATGCTATCCCACAATTTTCAACTGGCGGTTCTTTCTTCTTCCACACTTTGGAGCTTGAGGGAACATGTTCTTTAGGCTGGATCTTGTTCCTGCATTCAGATTCTTCATGGCCAAAGTTATTGCAATAAGTACATTCGACTTCACTTTGAAGAGGAGAAAAATTGTTATAGGTATTCTTCTTTGGTTCGGTATCCAACCTTTTCTTTCTTGCTTCTCTTGTCATGATGGTTTTATATGCCACACATTGAATAGCTTTATGACCAAAATTGTGACAAGTGAAACATTGCCCATTGAAGTAGAAATTTCTACGATCATGGAATCTTCTATTTGAGTTTACCTGTTGGTTGTAGTGTCTTTGAAAGCTATCCCTGTTAGTGTTCCTTGAATTGAGATGGTCCTGCTTTCCCTGTAGAGATCCTCTATTCCCTTGCTGAGTGGTTGAATGTAGTAAACCACCTGTAACTGCTTTTAGATAGTTTGGTGTTGAAGTTTGAGAAGATTCTCCGGTATATCCCAGACCTGTCTTTATAAGAGGAGAACGTTGTACCTTGATAATCTCATCTAAGGTTTCAGATCCTTTAGCAAATCTAAGATTCAAGGTCTTTGCGTTCTCTACTTCTTTTCTTTGAATTACCACTTCACATTCTAGCTTTTCAATATGTTTCTTTGCTTCTTCAAGCTGCTTTTCAACAGTCTCTCTGATCACCTTTTGTTCTTCTAAGAGAATTTTGCAATCTTCTAAGCGAAGTTTGAGTTGATTATTTTCTTCAAGAAAGTCATTTTCCTCTAGAGCATCCATAAACATATCTTTTTCTTCCTTTTGTTCAAAGGCCATGAGAAGTCTAAGATCTTCTTCACAATCTTCCTCACTATTAGATGATCCATCACTATCTTCATTAGTATAGTAACTTTTCTTAGAGCTAGATCTGTTCTTATTCCTTCTAACAACTTCTTTTCCTTTATAAGGACATTTTGCAGCATAATGACCAACTTTTCCACACTCAAAACATTTGAAGGGAAGCTTACCTTTGATTCTTCCAGTTCCTAGTTGGAGTTTTCTTACGAAATTTGCTTCTTCTTCATCGGAAATATAGCTGGATTCTTTGACAACTTCCTTTTCCTTTCCTTTTGTAGAAGCCTTAAACGCAGCTTCTCTTACTTGAGAAGAACCTCCTTGTCTCATTTCAAAATCAGTCAGAGTCCCATGTAATTGAACAATAGTAAGAGTTTGCAGATCTTGCCTTTCTTCAATAGCGGAGACTTTAGAGTCAAATTTTGGAGTCAAGGATCTTAAGACTTTTTCAACCAGAGTAGTATCAGTTTTAGTTTCACCCAAATTTCTCATTCGATTGACAACATCATCTAGACGAAGGAAGAAAATGGCAACACTTTCATCACTATGCATCTTCAAATTTTCATATTCAATTCTAAGAGTTTGGAGTTTTTCATTTTTTACCTTTGTCTCTCCTTCATAGCTCAGAATGATTTTGTCCCATATATCTTTTGCTGAATGTAGCTGCATCACTTTAGCAAATTCTGATTCAGACATGCTTCCCAGCAAAACATTTATTGCTTTGGCATTGGTTTCATACTTCTTTCTTTCTGCTGCATCAGTAGGAATACTTGCCGGGTATTGATAACCTTCTTCCACGATTGCCCATACATCTGCACCAAGACTTTGCAGATATGCTTTTGTACGTACCTTCCAGAATATCAGATTGCTTCCATTGAATATAGGAGGCTTTATAGACATTATTCCTTCTTGACTTCCCATTGCGACGGATCTCCTTTAAGCGATCAAGCTTCTCCACAAGGACCTGCTCTGAAACCAATTGTTGGGAAAAATACTGAGAGGGGGGGGTGAATCAGTATTTACTGCATATTCAAAAATTTCACTTTTTCCTACTTCTAAAAAGCATACGCTACTTTCCTGAACCAGACTTGCGTATATACGCGGATATCCTTTACGAAACTCGCGTATACACAGATATCTATTTATGTCATTAATTCTTCACTTAAATCATTCCTTCATTTATTCATCAGATATTCATTAAGCAGTAAACATGTGCAGTAAGAACAGAATAAATCGTCACACAAAGCATCACACATGAACACCAGGATTTTTAGGTGGAAACCCAAGTCGGGAGAAAACCACCGCTGCAGTTGCTCAGCCTTCAATATTTTGTTATAGAGAAAACATCTTACAACATGGCAGCGCGGTTCGGCCGGCACGCGAGCTGCCTGGCCTCGTTTGACCTCACGGAAGGAGGCTACGACCCCGACTTGTTTGTTGCTACGGAAGAGAACTTGACACAGTCCTGGATTTCGGCCTCACGGAAGGGAGCTACAACCCACAGTGAAGGCTACAGCCTGACACCACCTTGGACCACGTTTCATCAATTTTCCTTGCTTTGGATCCAACCACTTCAATAAACACAACTTATAAGACACAATTCATCTCATGTTCCCGGACAGAACCCTTTCATGTACAACACAAACATACATCATCCTTGAGATACATATCAACACGGATACGATACTTCGAAACACGAACGAACGGATCAGGATGTCCCCTTGCTTCAGCAAGCCCTAGTTTGCATACGCGCTTTCCCTTCACTGATGTCGCGTGTATACGCGCTTCCGTCCATACAAACCAGCGTATAACTCAGTGTATATTTTATTGCGCATACGCGCTTTCTCTTCGCTGAAGATGCGTATATACGCGCTTCCTCCGCGTTGAAGTAGCGTATAGATCTTCAATTATTATAGAGCAGCATACTTCTTCAGATCAGATATTCAGTTCAGATTTACCCTTTCACTTCAGACAGATGTTCGCCTAGATGTTCGCCTCATCACAGATCTAAGCCTTCCATAATCAAATCTAGCAAATACAAATGCATTTCAGATCTAGATCCCCTTCTTCATCATTGGTGCATCATACATTCAGATTTATCTTCAAGTGTAACCCTTTCCATTCAGATCTACTTCAGAGAGAAGTATTCATTCAAGCTCAGACATCTTGCACCACACCCATGATTTGCACAATGAATTTCTTCTCTTTATATAGGCTTATCCTTTTTCAATACCATGAGCCCCTTTTTCAATACCATGGGCCAAAGCAATACCATGAGCCCAAAACTACCTGGACGGGGTCAATTAGGCGGATCATTACCCAATACAATGGGTCAATACCATGGTGGTTACCCTTGGTTTTCACTTTTTGAGCGCTTTAGCCCATACGCGACTTGGCACGTTCTTTTCCGCGTGCATACGCGACTTCCCTTAGGCCAATCCGCGTATACCAAGAGACATACTCTTTTTCATCATACTTTGAGTACATTCTGAAATCCTTTCTTCATAGCCTTCTGTACACACTGTAGAAACATCATATTTTCTTCATCAGGAACACATTCTCTTAAGCACAACTTCATCAAGTAAGTTTTCATCTTCTTCATCAAGTGGGTTGCCTTTCAAGGACAACACTCAACAACATATCACATCAGATTTACATCATTTACCAAGTCCATCAAGTCAAGCATAACTTCATCAGGTGGATTGTCATCAAGGACAACACATGTCAACAGTCACATGTCTTCATCTTCATTCAGTGGGTTGCCATCAAGGACAACATCCTGCATCATATTTCCAACAGCATCATCTTTGGATGTGGGGTTTTTCTGAAACACATCCTTTGAAATCTCCTCTGTCAGAGTTTTCAAAAATAAATCTAAGAGGACTCGATCGTTGAGTTTAGATTTAGATAAACTGTGATGCCGCCTCCATTCATGAATATGGTCCGAGATATGGATGGCAGGGGTTTTTCTAAAATGACTCAGTAATTCCATTCTCAAATCCTGGTGAATGGGTAGCTAAAAATATGTGAGGAACGCGGTGGCAAGGGTGCCATAGGTTCCATGTGAAGTAGGAGGTTACTCCACGTACCACTTCGTGGCTACTCCTGTAAGAGTACGTTGAGATAGCCTCAATCACATAGTGTCATCGATGATACTATTCGATGAGCACCACAGGTGAAAGGTCATTACATGATTACCTGGATCTTTCACTTGCTTGCCTTCGAATTTTGGTATATCTGAAGGGAGCTTCATGGCCATGGGAGGCCATGTAGGACCGTGTGCGATGGGGTCATTCATTAGCTTGGTTAAATCGGGTAGATTCAACGAAGCTAAGAAAGGTGTCTGGGAGGTTGATGCCATTGCAATGTGTGAAGAAAAAAATTTAAGGTTAGAACGAGGGTTATTCTGTGACGTCCCTTGCTGTGTATTCAACTAGCTTCCCGAATGTGGTGCACTCCTCTTCCCCCTAGGGGCCGAGGGAGGAGTGGTGTGCGGTGTGGTGTTGGGTGATCAACGAGGGTTCTCAACTATGGTTGCTCTAATGAAGGACGAACCAATGATGGTGGCAGTGTTCCGTCTTTGATTCCTGAACGACGAAAGACCTAGAACCCCTCCCGGTAATGGGGGGAGGTCTAAAAGATGCCTGGATCAACGAGGTTCCATTGGGACCATTCATGTGTCGACTAGGTTAGGTTTTGGAAAAAATTGAGAGGATAGAGTCTATGATCAAAGAAAAATTATGGCCACATACATAAAACAAAGCGAAAATAAAATAAATTTTCCCTTTAAATTAATCTATGTGATCAATCAAGAAAAAGAGTGAATCTTGTTTGTTTGCGTATGATACTCAAAATCCTAGAAGAATGATTGCTTCCTCACACACTCAAAGTAACTTGGCCTTGAGAATATTTCTTGTGAGTGTCAGCACAATGTCTCGTAAGAGCTGGCGACGCCCCCAATCAGTCAAAGAGAATCAACCAAGGTAAGGGTAGAGGGTCTAGCGCTTGACTGCACCATCACCTATAGGGTAAAGGATGCCCTAGTTTTTGGCCACTAAGAACCACCATCCCACGTGAGCGTTCGAGTCTTGGGCTTCTTTGTTGTTAACTAACAATACCGAGTATCAGCCAGGTCAGGTAGCCCCAACTGATCCTGCACGCACTACACCTAAGCCTAACCCCCTCTGAATCAGGTCTCTGTTGCACTCGAGTTTTCTTTGCTGTGGGCTGATAGATGGATTTGAAGCTCCCTAAATAGACAAATTCTATGTTTCAATATGAAGTATGATGAAGGCGGATTATTGGATGCCTACCCCCTTGATCCTAACTTAAGCTATAAATTCTTTTGTGGCCCCTATGGGGAGAATTTAGTGAGTTTGGTTAAGTTAGTTTTAGGTGTCTTGCTTTGCTTAGTGGGTGAGTGTGTTTGAGCATAAGGTGAACAAGAACATATTTTTAACATGTAGATATCATTGATCCTTTACAAAATCCCCTACTTAAATTATGTTATATTGTTCCTGGCTCAAATGGAAAACATGTGCGGATAATGGGCCGCTTTCAAATTTTCCTAGTTAATCTATGTGACTAACTATAGGGAGATCGAAAATTGTGAATGTGGAGCGTTCATATGCTTACCTAGGATCACCAGAGGGTGCAAAGGTAGTAGAGATTACTTTCTCTTATATAAACAATTTGATCCTAGTCCTACAATTATTAATGCAAAAATTGAACTAAACTAAACAATTTCTACACTAGAAAAAAGAAAACTAGCTATGCATGTGTGGTCTTGGGCCACTTACTTGGACTAGTTATCTAGGTGTGAATACCAAAATTTTCAAAACATAAATTGTTCAGAACACAAGTTAATTTCCCCCCTACTTAAACTATGTGAAAATTTTGCAAAAATCAACTTGAATAAAAAACTGACTCTAAGCCTATAGAAAGCAGCAAAAGTGAGTTCTAACAAGCTATGGGGTATCACAACAAGTGCTAGAAGATGCATTAGAGGCTGCCAAGCACCTTACAAGCAGAACAAGAGAAAATCTTGGGAGAAATTTCTCATTTTTTGAATTGTGCGCAAAAGGCCGTGACAGGTGCGCTTTCCTACACACGGGTCAGCACTGAATGCGCAGCCTGCACGTCTGTGAGGAAAAAATGCGCGTAAATTCCTGCAAAATAAAAATAAAAATTTAGGAGATGTTCTTGTTTAGTCTGTCACTCAAAGTGAATCTAGGGACTGTAAGATATATCAGAGGACTATTAGCTCCACTCTCCAGCATAGACAAATGTCACCTGCAAAATAAGGCACAACCACATAAACTTGGTATAACGTTAGTGGAGTTTCCAATCCTGTTGTGGTGGATTTGGTGCATGGATGTACGAAATTGCACCAGTTTAAGGGGTGTGGTTTGGTCCCCTAAACTATAGGTAACAGGTAGAAAGTGGTGGAGTTCAAAAGCATACAATTTAGAGGAAAAAGCATGCAAATGTATATACTTAATTTAAACTAAAACTAAAACACAAATATACTGAAGCTATTGAAGAGAGTCAAATGATAATAATGCAAACAGTGGCTCTAGGCCCCTTCTTATTAAGTGTTTGATACAAAGAAGAAATTTGACCCACTTGCCAAAGGGCCCCTAGACAGTGGTTCTAGTTCCCGATGCAAGGATGTTGTTTTCCAAGCTTGCCTTGGTGCAAGCTCCCTCTCTCTCTATTGTGATGGACTAAGATTGTTGGATGGCCAACAATCAAGTCTCCTCTATCTCCAGCTTCGGGTCACACATTGCTGGTATTGCTTGGGCAATTTTGGCCAGCATAACAATGTGATCACCCATTCTTCATCGCATGGTGGATTTATATAGGGGATTTAAAATCCTCCTTCCCTCCCTTGGTACATGGTGGATGGTTTTCAAGGGGGAGGTATGATTCCATTATGTGCTCACATAGTGTCTAAGGAGGTGCTGGTGGCTATCCTTAGGCGACTTCATGTAAGGAGTAACTTTTCCTTTTCTTTGTGTGGTCCCGGATAATGACATTTTTCCACTTTCAGAAATGCGTGCTTATCGGGAAAAAAGGCGCGTAGAAGGTGCTCTTCTCGAAGGATAGTGCGCACAATCAACATTTAAGACTAGTTCAAATTTGATTTTCTCAAAACCTTAGAGATTTTAAATACTTTCTAGATTCCATAATGTCTTCCTGCCCTGTAAAACCTTTGACTTGACATTAATTAATGTCATCTTCTGTTGTATGATTTTCCAGCGTTAACAGTATCATTTGTCCATCTACCTGACCATGTGGTTCATTGATTGTATTGGCACCCAAGAAGGATGGAACATAGCACATGTGTGTGTATTTTCATGCACTCAACAAAATCACGATAAAGAATCATTATCCTCTCCCAAGGATTGATTATTTTCTTGATCAATTGAGGTATGCAAAGTATTTCACTAAGTTAGAATTAAGAAATGGTTATTACCATGTTAGAATAGTTGAAGAGGACATATGGAAGACCACATTTGATACTAAACAAGGATTTTTTGAGTGGCTTGTTATGCCTTTTGGTCTTTGCAATGCTCCAACTACTTTCATGAGAGTTATCAATGATGTATTAAGAACATTTCTAGATAATTTTTTCATTGTCTACTTAGATGATATTTTGATATTCATCAAATCACGAGAATAACATGTCATGCATGTGAAAAAGGTGCATGATTTTTTGAGAAAAGAGCATTTGTTTTTAAATATGTTGAAATGTGAATTTGGAAAAAATTATTTAGTGTATTTGGGACATATTGTTGGAGGAAGTGAGATACGCATAGGCCCCTCTAAAGTTGAGGTCATTTTGAATTGGCCTACACCCAAGTCAGTCACAGAGGTAAAAAGTTTTCTAGGGGAAACACGGTATTGGAGGAAGTTCATTGCTAATTTTTCCTCTATTATAGCTCCGCTACATGAATTGACAAGTGCTAAGAAAGTCTTCCAGTGGGGAGGAAATCAGCAAAAAGAATTTGATGGTTTGAAGGAGAAGATTAGTTTAGACCCAATATTAGCATTACCTGACTTGAGATAGCCCTTTGAGATTTATACATATGCAAGTGACTATGCCATGGGTGCAGTCCTCTTGCAACATGGTAAGCCTATTTCATTCCATTCATAAATGTTTAATGGTGTAGTGATAAATTATCCTACATATGACAAGGATTTGTATGTGTTGGTACAAAATGTGAAGAAATGGATAAATTATTTGATGGGAAAGGAAACCATCATTCACATCGATCACCAACCATTGCAATACTTGCAATCACAAACAAAATTGTAGCAATCAAGGCACTTTCGATGGAATGTATTCTTGCAACAATTCCACTTGGTTATTAGGTATAAGAAAGGTATATACAAAAAGGTTGTTGATATACTTTCTAGGCCTATTATAAATTCAAATACTTTACTCAAGAATAATTATGTTTTACATGGAAGTTACATTGGACAATATGTTGTTGATAATGACTTTCAAGATATTTATGCAAACTTGAGTCAAGGTTGCCAAGTTGAGGAATTAGATTATCATGTTCATAATAACTTTTTGTATCATTTGGGCAAGATTTGTATTCCACAACATGATAGAGTGAATGTGATAAGATAAGCACACACTTCTCTTATTGTGGGACATTTTTATGTAAGGAAAACAATGGAAAATATTCAGAGGTATTGTTATTGGCGTCATATGCTTGAAAGTGTGTAACTTTTTATTAAAAGGTTGTTCTTTATGTGCAGTCATTAAGCCTAGTAATAGGAATATATGATTGTACACACCACTTCTGGTTCCTTCACGTCCATGGGAGAGTATCTCAATGGATTTTGTAGGAGGTCTTCCTTTGTTGAAAAAATTTCATGATTATTTGTATGTATTTGTGGATAGGTTTAGCAAGATGTGTATTTTGATGCCATGTAAAAAGAAAGTTACAACTAAACAATCAACTCATCTTTTCTTTCAAAATGTTTGGGTTCATTTTGGGTTGCCTACATCTATTGTAAGTGATTGAGATTCTCGATATGTTGGGAATTTTTGGTCAAGTTTGTGGGACTTGATGGACACTAAATTGAAGAAGAGTACATCCTTTCATCCAAAAAAATATGGTCAGACCAAGGTGGTTAATATAAAATTCATTCATCTTCATAGAGGATATTGTAGCAAACATCCTAAGTTGTGGGATGAACAATTGCATTACATTCAACATGCTTACAACCATGCAAAGCATTATTCTACTCAAACATCACCATTTGAGTCATGTCTTGGTTACTTGTCAAAGTTTCCATTAGTGTTGTTATCTCCCCATAATTTTGAGGCTGAAGACAGAATCCTGGAGGCAACATCAAAACCACTTAGGGCCTAGGATATAGCCCTCCCAGACCCAGAGAGGGATCTCTCTGTTAGATATAGCTTTGTTGATATGGAAATTTTAGGCTAGCTATTAGTGCATAGGGGTTTGTTTGAAATTTTGTGGTTGAGATAGCAGAAGAGGGCCACTGGGATATGGAGTCAAATAGGGGTAGACAAATTCAAATGGATGAATAACTGAAATCATGTGTAACCAAGAAAGCTAGTCATGCCAATTGATCTTACCACTTGTGAAATGGAAAGGAGGAGAAATTAAGGTTCGATGTGAATGAAGAGTAGAACCTATCTAAATTCTGCATTTAAATATTAGAGGAAAACATAAATTACTACTTCAAGACTGAGCAGGATATCCTATGGAAAATCCTACACAAAAATTTCTTATCCGCATTAAAGAAAGAAAACAGTATGTGAAACTAGAGAATGGAAAATTATAGGAAAAGAAGAACTTCACCATAGATCATAACACAAGAATCTGGAAACAACAGTGTCCTTTAATTCATCCAAAAGAGAGTGTTTACAACCAGGTGAGACCTTTACAATGGTTTTTCCCTTCTTGAGGCTCTCCCTTAATACTACTAATGCATGCAGTATTTAATTGAAACTTAGGTCAGTTACTCTATCTACTGCAGTGATTTTCATTAATTACATTCAAGATAAAATTTGACAGGTGGAAAAATGTAGGTGGTGATAAGATAAATCTGACAAAACGGTGGTTGTATTTACTCAGGCAGTCCGACATTGATTGTGAAATGATCAGAATCTGGCTAGTGTGATGCCGAAGAGGAAAGGATGGCTCTGACATCTTGGCTCTACCTCTTCCGAAATCCATTGTTGGATAGTTAAATTTGGTGCTGTGTTGGCTGACTCAACAAATCTGATTGTTATGCTGGTTTTCATGATTGTCATTTAGTCTTCTAACTGCCTCTGTCTTTGTTGCATCGGTGACTACTGCAGGGAGTTTTAAAACGGAAAACCAAATGCTCCCATTGTAAACAGAAACTCATAACCATAGTTGGAAATGCACAGTCCCCTCTAACATACAAAAATGATTTAATCTTGGAAGAAAATTGTGCAAAATGGCTACGTGAGTAGATGGTGGCGGGAGTCAGTAGTTGATGTGGAGCAGGGGATTGATGGACGATTTTTCTACATGGAGCATTGGTGGCAGGAGTAGGTAGGTGGATGAGGAGTGGTTTCTTTTTCAAAGAAGAGAAATTTTTGAGGGGCTACCAGAGTTGTAGGTGGTATCGGCGAAGGGGGGTGCGAAGTAGCCTGGGCACGCCATGTAGCGGGAATGGCGGTAAGAGATACCACTCATTTCGGACCCCCCCCCTACCCATGGTTAAATTTTGAAGGCCGAGGGGGGGCTGAAAAACATTACGGACCATCGGATGTGGGATGATGCGTGGGGGTGATGGAGAGGTGATGCACATCGCACATCTTAAAAAATAACGATAAAAAGGAGACTTGATCATAATTAGGAGAATTTTTAGGTCTAAAATAGGCCTCCTAAGGAAATTATAAAATAATAGTGGAAAGAATAAAATAATATTTGATTACATCATCAAATTTTAGAGGGTAAAAAGAAAAAACTACCTTATCAACTCGTATTTTCAACTTATATCACAAATTTTTTACTCCAATTTCAAGTGGGAGTACTTGTTCGATGTGAAATTTAATTCCTCATCCAATGAGTACTCATGTTGCATACTTTCGATGGATCTTGCTACATGAAAAATGAGAAATACATGAAAAACGTGATTGTAATCGCGTTTTCATGTATTTCTCATTTTTTCGTGTAGCAAGATCCATTGAAAGTATGCAACATGGGTACTCCTTAGATGAGGAATTAAATTTCGCATCCAATGAGTAATCCCGCTCGTAATTTGAGTAAAAAATTTGGGAGATAAGTTGAAAATATGAGTTGAAAACGTATTTTTATTATTTTATTATTTTTTAATCTTTTTACCCTTTTACTTGAAAAATGGTGAATCATCCCCCATGGTTGACATCATCATCTTGAATCCTATTGGTTATTATAAATTTTATTTTGGTTGTAAATTTTTCTTAGGAGGCCCATTTTAGACCTCAAAATTCCCCTAATGGTGCGATATGCGATCACATCGCATCACAACTCCATTCGCATCGCAACTTAAACCAATTGACCTACGATGTGTTAACATGTAAACACAAAAAACTCCGATTGTGATGTGCGATGGGAGGTGGGGAAAGGGTGACATGGCATGAAGGGTCCACTATATCACATCGGTAGATTCATAAAGTGGCAAATGGAATGTGGCTAGGACTGTTGCGAAGTGCCGACGTGAAAAGACAAGGAAGGGGTAAGATAAGGCTTATGCGGTCTATGCCATATCTATATATATATATATATATATAGGCCTAAAGTGTGGGGCGGAGCTGCAAATAAGGAAATAAACAGTAAGTTTAAACGTGAAAATTATGTGGGTGTTAGTGGGTGGGCAGAGCTGCTTTTTTAACTAAAAAAATCAAATAGTTAAAAAATGGGTTTGAAAGAAATGAAATGTGGGACTTTAGAAAATTGAGAAAAAAAGGTAAAAAGAGGGTAAATGAGATGAATTAGGTTTGAAATGAAGTTTTTTCACCATTACACCTTATCAGAAACACTTTCCCCTTTCCACTGAATTGAAAGGCAATATGATTTCTTTGAAGTTCTTGACAGTCAAGATTTCCTTTCCTTTTTTCTGGAAATAAATGACAGCCCTGGAATATTATTGACAATATGAAATATTTGAGAAAAATAATCAGTCACCTTATGATACTATAGATTATAGGGTACTAACGGAGGCTCCAGCTGGAGATGGCATCTCCTTCAAGAGGTGTCAAGAAAACCGTAGATTAGTAACCTAATCCATTAGGTTGATCCCAAATCTGCAACTTGAACTGCTACAACCTTTGTGGCTGAAATCGTCAAGTTGAAAACAACTCTTTGCGGACTAAAGTCTGGAACACACTTGAACTAAAAAATTAAAAGAAATCTAAAACTAAAACTGGAAATATGCTCAAAGTACTGAGCTTATTTGCACACCTACCTTTCTACTATATCTTAGAGATGATATATACACTAAGTGAACTCTTCTTTCCAATGTAACCAATCAAGTAAATGACTACATGATTGATTCTTGTTTACCATTTTGAGCAGGCTGAAAAAATAAAATGATCACTCCCATCTTAATTTCCATTGAGCATAAGTTTTCAAAATTTTCCTTAAATCTTGCAACAAACCATTCATGGCATAGCATACTCCTTCTTTAGATGATTCTAAGAGGCCAGCAAAAGGATCTTGGAACAATACCTGGTCCTAAGGATTCAAATAATGCGCTTCATCTAGGACTACTCTTTGTTCTGATTTATTATGCTCAGGATATTTTTGAAAGAGAATATATATACATTCTTCATGGTCATCTAATATGGAATACTAATTGTATACCAATATGATGTCCTCAAGAAAACCTGATATGTATTGACTAAGATTGATGAATTCTATTTGCAGGCCACCATTTTGGTGAACACAAGCACTTTCTGGCAATAAGCCTTCCTGAGAATGTAAAATAGCATTAGTATCAATCTGTTCTACATTTGATTCTTCATGAGGAAATACTTCAGTACATAAATCAGCAGTAGAACAAATAGAATAAACTCCTGATTATATAAAAATTGAGAGGTTGGCTGCATGCTTAGAATCTGATTAATTTCCTCTTCAGTTAAAGGAGGAGGCTTCCTTTGTTTCCTTTGGATTAAACAACAATTTTTTTCTCGCTCTCGTGAAGATTGGTCATGAGACTGAATGTCTTCTTTAGCCTCATACAAAATAACAAATGAATTGTCATTTGTCTCCATAGAGATATCTCGTGGATCTACTTTCATTTCTTGATTGCTTTCATATTCAACTAAATTCTCTTGGGTATCATGATATTTAACAAGCAAGGGACATGGAAGTTGATAAAGGTGACAAACAAGGCAATAGCTTAGAAGACCAGGCAGGCAGTTAAAGAAATGACACTCATGATGAAGCAAAAGACAACATGGCTACAAGTGAAATAGATGACAAAAGTGCAGAAGGTAATGAGGCAAGTATGAGTGAAGAAGAGAAAATTCATGATATTCATGACAGTCACGAAAATATTGAAGAAAATGACCCCCACAGTGACCATGACGATGATAAAAGTAAAGAAAAGCCTGAAGGTAATCATGACAGTCATAGTGACAGTGAAGGAAGTGGTGAGGGTGATGATAAAAATAAGGATCATAGCAGTGAAGAGGCAAGTAGCCCAAATGATGACCAAAGTGATAGTGTATAAATCAGTGAAGAGGGTGAGGGTGGTGATGATGTTGAGGACCAAGAGGGAAGTGATGAAACAAATAATGTGATGAATGATGATGCTAATGATGAAAATGAAGAGTTTAATGACAACAGCAAGTATCAGAGCCATGATAAAGACACCAATAAGACCAAACTCACTCTTTTTTCATCAGCATACCAAAGAGGGACTGGACTTGTGTTTTCTACCTCAAAGAGGAAGGGGACCATGCCCTCCACCTCAGATCCAGAGCTAGACAAAGGAAAATAAGGACTTGATCTACAAAGAAAGATGACCAAACATTATGCCCGTAGAAATCAATTTGCAAGGGCTAAACTGAAGAAAACCCTTGCCAAGCTACAGGTACTAAAAGAGGAAAAATTTCAAGAAAGACTTTGATTTTTGGCCCAAGCTTCTCTACAGGTCTCTCAAACCCCATAAGGGAGACATCCACCAATTTTGAAGAAATTTGGACAAATTTTTGTTTTTTGAGAATTTTAAGGCTTATTAGCACAGTGCCACTAGCGCTATGCTTTTCCCTCAGGAATCCTTAGAGGTAAAAATATAAATTTTTGGATTCCTCATGGCTATCACACTATTCTCACCAAATTTCAGAGAAATTAGAGCAGTTGTGACCCCTCAAAAGGTCAAAAACACCTCATTTTTCACCATTCTGCCTCCTTTTCAGGACTGGTGCTGTGCTCAGAGTAGTCTTGGAAAATTAACTTTTTGAATAGTTTACAAGAACTCAATCAGAAACAAAAAGGCATATATGTAAATTGAACTCAGCAAGCTTTCCAACGAGCCATCCTAGAGCAAACTCCGACATCGGGAAGACCCCCAAAACTTGGTTGTAACAGGACCTATTTTTCTGCCTAAAGTGGCGCTGGGCAAATGGACAACACTATGTGTTTTTGGCCAAAAAGTCAACAAAACACACAAATTGATGGAAAAATGATTTTTTAATGTTTCCTTGTGCAAATCACTCTAGATTTGATTGAGGATTTATGTTATGTTATCTTTCATTTATTAGTATTAGATATTATGTGTCTTGGGCTTTGCATGGTCTTCAAGCACATAAATGACATTTATGATGGAATTAGGGCTTCTAGAATCTTCTTATTGTTTCCACCTCCTCACTTGATAAGATAAATAGAGCATGAGGATTCCATTGTAAAGGTTTGCATTTGATTATTTTTAAGAGCAATACATGGTTTTCTTGAGCTTGAAGAAGAAATTGGTTTTGTGGAGTTTCTAAATTCCTTTTTTGATGAATGATGAATGAGGATAGCTTGTAGGATCCCTGAGCTTGGTTATTGGTGAAGTTATTCTCTCTTATGTTATTTTTTTCTCATGTTTTCACTATATTTCCATCCTTCTATGCTGCAGTTGAACAAAAGAGTATAGGTTAAGAAATGTTCTTTGAGGCGCCTTAGTCCTTCCTGTTTCTATTGTCTTTGTGTTTTCCTCTGCTGGGTTTGTTTAGGGAATTCTTAGCTACTCCTTAGACCTCCTTATGCTTGTTTATTCCATAAATGGTTCAATACAGTGGTTTCAAATATGTTTTACGGTTAGCTATGCCTATTTTATGCTATTTAAACTCTGTTTTGGAATCTCTCTTTGAAGTATTACTTGTTAGGTTTAGCCAAAGAGGCCATGTTTTGATCATGCCCTTTGTCCATGCTTGAGAAGTTTCCTTAAAGTTATTTGTAGCTTGATCATTGATGTTTAGGCATTCCCTCTTTATTGATTAAATTTATTTGTTATCTTGAATGTTTTCTAAATCTTGAAGGTGAAATCACTAAGAGTTAGATATGTTTCTTGCTTTCTATGGTTCACTAAATTGTTCATCTTGAATGCTTGTTTGCTTAAAGTATAATCTAAGAGCTATTGGTTTGCCCTGCCTTATGATTATGTTCTAATGTTGATCATTAATTGAGACATCTTGTTTAAAAGGTATTTTTTTAAGGATTCTTCACTGCCCTTAGACACCTACTTTGTTCACCAACTTATTGTTCATTCCACTTCACATACCTTAAGGATCCATATGACCAAGCTAGATTTGCCCTGTTATGCATATTATTTAATTATTAAAATATCCATGACTTTCATAGAATCCATAGCTGAATGATTTGTAGACCTCTCACTCCACCTATTTCTACTTGACCATCTTACCCAACCAAAAAAACAACAAACACTACACTTAACAACTAGCCTAAAATCAAACCCTAAAAGCAAAAAGTTCACATCCTTTGCATACAATAGAGAGAGCCCTCTCTGAGTCCAGGAAGGCTAGGTCCTAGGACTCCAAAGACTGGTTTGATGTTACCCTATGCATTTGGTCTACCAATCTGCTAAATCATGGTACCCTAACATGATGAACCTCATTACTACTCTCTAATAGCTTTCTAGCATGCCTTATCATAGGATTTCTTGCTTGGAACATAAAACCTACATCTTCTCCTCCAAATTCTATTTTCTTTGCAAATTTGGCATTTTTTAGCTTTTGTCAACCTTCCTCTATGTCCTCAGCCTGGAATGTAGGAGTTTCTTCTATGTCAATGGCATGTAATATGTCTTCTAGATTTCCTTTAGATACTTTTCTGTCTTTACAGCCACTGTTTTCTCTTCTAAGGCCACTATTTGGCTCCTTGTCATCCTTTTGGTTCCTTGTTTACTCACAGCTTGATTTTGTTTTGCAAGTTTGACCACTTTTGACTTATTTTTTGCAGGTGGGACATTTTGTGTATCAAAACTTTGCAATTGCTCTGTTTCCATCATGATTGGTTCACTTGGTTCTACTCTTGTTGGTTCACTTTGTTCTGCTACTAAGTGTGATGGAATTATCCTAGGTTTAGGAGTTCTTGAAGGAGTAAGAGCATCCAACTCAAAACCACTAACAAACAAAAATGAATACCAATCTCTCCCTAGTCTTTGGAGTTCATATAAAACCAACAGTCATTAAACCATGATGAAACAATGAAGTCTCACTCCCTTCAGATTTTTCTTGGACCTTATCTTCCATTTTTTATAAACTTTTATGTAAATAGAAAGGAAAATCAAGAGATATCTTACCAGTAAAGTGAAGGAGTAGCTTGAAATGGTATGAGTAGACTTTATGATATCTTCCTTCACAAGTAAAATACTTTTTCATGATGAGCAACAATTTTGAATAGTTATCCTTCATAAGTAACTGGTTGGTCCTCATTAAGATTGACTGTATCCTCATTTTCCTCTATATTTAAAGCCTTCAAAATTTTAGTTATATATACATGTTGGGTAGCTAACTCGGTCAAGGGAAAAGATATTTTGATCTTTGAAATTTCCTGCCCCAGGCTTAAAGGAATTTGACTCTTTAAAGCACTTGTCTCAGCCTTATTAGTTGTCACTGTATCAGCAATATCAACTTTCTGATTTGTTTTATTTACACTTGACAAATTTGTTTTCACAGGAGTACTAGCTGAAGTGTTAGTACTACTAATGTCTGCACTCTGTTTTTCATTGTTTTGAGTGCCTTTCTCTTTACCATTATCAGAATTTATAGCCACTGTTTTATCCTTTTCTTTGACAACTTTAGGCTTATTTGCAGTGTTGTTTTGTGAAGATTTGTCAGAGGTTTTGTTGTTGGGGGTTTGTTTACTGGTTTTGCTTCTAAGGTCGTATTCTTTTTGAGATTCTATGATGACATTTTCCATGTCTTGATAATAATTTTCATCATCATCTCTTCTGTCATCATAAGGTGTATAAAGACCTTGTTTTCTATCATAATGAGCTTTAAAGTCATCATCCTCTACCCCAAACATGTTGATATCATCTTCCTCTGGTATTTCATCCATTTCCTTAACCTCACTTACATAGTTTTGATGAAAGGGAGGAATGATCTGTTGGTCATCTTCCCTAGGTCTGTTTGGAGGTTGATTCCTTCTTAAATTTTGGTTTTGGTTTTGGTTTCTATTTTGAGGAGTAGTTTGATTTTGGATTGCTTGTGCTCTCTTAATTATGCTCATCTCTTTCATCATCTCTTCCATCATTTTCTCCATTTTTAAATTGGAATTAGAGGGTGTGGATTCCTCTCTAAAGGACACTCTCTTTTCATTTTTCACTCTTGTTCTCTTTTCCATTAAGTTGACTTCCACAGAAAGAGCGCCTCTTTGCATATCTTCAAGAGTTACAAAATCTCTCTCTCTCTCAGCTGATAGGCCATCTTAGGGTCAAACCATTCAGGAAAATTGTTTAAAGCCGAGCCTTGTGGAGGTTTTAGTTCTAGGGAAAGTGCATTATACACACTGTTAGATCTAGTGCAATAAGCTTGCACACTTTCCCTAGCGTTTCTATGGAGGTTCTTGTAATCGGAAAGGACTTGGAGAGGATTCTTCATTACTTCCCATTTTTTTAAGAAATTTTGATGGAAGGCTTGCAGATCATGGATACTATGGGGGGTTAAACATTTAAACCATTTTCTTACTTCTCTCCCCAGACTTTGAGCAAATAATATAAGTTTGACAGAATCATCATCAATTTCATTTCTGTCAAAGTAGTCATTCATATTATCCATGTGTTGTGATGCAGTTGTAGCGTTACTAGCATCATATAATGGAATTTGGGACTGATAGTCCTATGGAAGATTGACTAATGGTACAGGAAGGACTAAGGGAGCATACCATGCTACCATGATATGTGGTGTAGGTGGATTTACAAGTGGTGGATTACCAAAAGGGAAAGTGGGGTGAAGCGGAGTGGTTTGAACAGTGGATGTAGGATGAGTAGAAGTGGATGAACCAGGAATAGATTGCTGAGCTGATCTTGGATGAGAAATACTTAGGTTGTGAAGGAAATGTAAAAGAGGAGGTGTTGTTTCTCTGCTACCAGGATGTTCACTTGTTTCAGGAGATGAAAGTGAAGACTTAGAATCTAACTGATCTAAATCACCAAGAGACCTAGTTCTAAAGGGATTTACTAAGTCAACTTGTGATTGTTGTAGAGCTGAAAGATTTTCAGGGGCTGAATTAGCTCTCAAAGGTGATCTAAAAATAGTTGATAATTTAATCCTAGGAGACTTCCTAATGATACTTTCTGGGTTATCAACTAACTCAGGCAGATCAGGGTTAGGATAGGCTCTAGTGTGAATCTTTCTAGGAGCCACTATGCTGTGTTTTTCAGACCCAAATAGACCAGAAAAGTTCAACCAGGTATGACAATCTTTGAGAGGTTAATTAAACCGTTTACAAATATTTTAATCCTAAAGTCCTCTGACTGAGTTTGAATGATATTACAATGATAAGGGTTCTTCCCAGTGGAGTCTTAAGATCTGTTAAGGATTGTGGAGTCTCCAAGTGGAAGTTTTCAGCTCTTTTCAGAGGTAAAAGGTTTTATCGTCCACCACCATGTTTATTGAATACCAATCTGAAATATTTTTGTGTTTTCCGAGTTCTTTTTCAGTTGTGTGGTTTCTAATAATATCCTAACTTTGTTTCAAAACTTAGCTACGGTCATGAGACAAAGACAGTCTATTCTTATGGCTAAGCCAATCGATTTTTCAAGGTTAGATAAAGACTTATGAGAATCCTAGGGTTTGCCTAGTTTGTCACTGATTAAAACAAGTTTCATCATGATTACCAGCTCTTGGTAGTGCTTGAAAAAGCTTCTTTCAACTCATGAAGTTTTATGAAGTTTTTAATGGAACCTAAGGTGAAAATTCAACTGATCCCCAGTTGAGTCGCCAAAAATGTTAGTTGTTGGTGGCTCAGCTGGTTGATATAACAAATTTTCTTTGAAAAAAATCTCTGATGTCCTATGGTTACCTCAAAATGAAAATTATTCTGGGTTCGATCCCCAGCGGAGTCGCCAGAAATTTTAGCTCCTTGTAATCAGCAAGATTGGCGAAAGTCCAGTCGTAGGGAGAAACATCGTTTCAACCACTTTGGGATTCTAGGATCTAGCCCTCCTGAATCCGGAGAGGGATCTCTCCAATAGGTGCAAATATGGATTTGTCTTTGAAGTTTGGGGTAATGATATTAGGCTAGTTATGAAGGCCAAGGGTTTGTTTTGTTTTTTGGATGGTTGAGCATGATTATTATTTTGAGGAGATAATTCTAAGTGAAAAAATTTTCAAAGGTAAGAAGTTGCAAGTGAATAGAAAAGCTTTGTATAAAAAGATAGATATAACGCTAGTTTTTAGTCCATTGGGTTATGGAGTCATAATAGGGCTTTAATTGAACAACAACATCAAGAGTGATCCAAGGGGCAAGTCATCTGTATCACAAGATTATGAGATTAAAATGATGGAATGGAAACAATAAAGTGTTGGAGGGGTGGAAACTGATAATAATTTCACAAGGGATTTATAGTCAGTCCAAACAAGAAAAGCCTCTTAAGTAATTGTTTAAAACCAACCAAGAACAGGGCTAACCATAAACTTCTTGGGCAAGTTTGTATTAAAGTAGCTTAATTGACAAAAAATCCAGTAATCCGCATAATTACCTTCAAAAAGTATGAAAACACATAAGGGAAACAAAGTGTAACCTAAGATCAGATAAGGTACTTTTAAACCTAGTCTGCTTTCGGCCAACACCAAGGGAAACCTTCAGAATTTGCCTTTGGAGAATAGAAACTATAAACAGGGCAAACCATCACTTTTCTAGTCTAACTTTAATAAGCGAATGATGAAAATAACTTTCAAGAATAACGTTTAAAGCAAACAGTAGGACGAGGGAATGCCAACATTCCTAACTGCTTAAACTGTATTGAATCATTCTTAAATAAACAAATTGGAGGAAAACATTGAGATAAAGCTTATCAGTTAGAGAAGGGTACTGGTAAAAAGTAAGTCCTAACTCCATAAATGTTGTTCTTTATCAGAGAATAGTGAACAATATGACATACATAGAAGGAAAAAAATAACAAAGAAAGGGGCACTTCACCTGTGATATAGATCAGGATCCCAAGAAATAGCTTGTTATTGATGTCAAACCAGTTACAGTCTTCAAGTCCAATGTTTCAGATCAGCAATCATCTTCACTATTCAGCCTAACTAATTTAGCACAAACAGAGCTCCAAGGGCCAGTGAACACTATTTGCAATCAGAAGTTTAAGCTCAAATGTATTTCAAAGTTCAACAACCATCAGTTTCTCATATTCTATAGAAGTATTTATAGAAGAATGAGGAGGTGAGATCTGATAAAAGATTTTTTAGGACAATTAATACAGATTCAAGACTTCTTGGCCTTTGAGGGGTTCGATGGAGAATTTTACAAAAATTCTATCTGTATTAATTGTTTTATGTTCATGAAATAAGCTCGGTGGTAGATTTTATTGAATTTAAGGCTCTGTGTCATGTTTGGAGTAACTCTGCAGATATTTTTAGCATTTAAGTTCCTTGCAGAAGTAACTCTCTAGCTGCGCTGAGGTGAATATCCTCATTTGATCAATAACTTCGGCCTCTGTTCTGAATGCTTTGAGGCACAGGTGGCACTTATGGTAGCTGGGAGGAATCAATTCGCATCAAATGTGGTGGTGGAGGCCTTTGTGTCTGTTAAACACTTATGATGTTCCTTTAATTGTATTTTAATTCTGGGAATTAGGCTTTTGATAATCATTCTTAGCCATGATTCCCAAATCTGTTCTCAATCTTCTGTTCTGCTACATTTTTTCTTCAACACTGATACTCTTTTAATTGTGTTTTTAATAACATAGTGTCTTGTCGATGTGCAGGGTCCTGCAGGGCTCGTATGGCATCACTGCCTCATGAAATAATGATGAGACATGAAGTAAAGCCTGTGAATGGTTCCCTTTGATAAATCAAAGGCATAGGAATCGTCATCCCAGGCCTTTGGCCTTTATATAATGGAAAACACATCAAACACCTGCAAAACATAGAAAATATTATAAAATCCTGCGTAATTGGGGAAAAATGCTTCAGAAGGCGTGGGAGGAGCATAGCCGTTGGATGGAAGCATCCAACGGTGGGGATCTGCGTAGAAGAGGTTAAAAAGGAGAGTGGAGGGAAATGGGTTTTGGGATAAATGTGAGCCATCGGATGTGATTAGACCCATGGAGATCAATGGTGGATATTAAATCGGGAGATCGGCGATCGGGGCGAACAAACAAATGCACCGATTAAAAAATGCGATGCGATTCGCGCCTCGGGACTTAAACTATCGGTCCCAGGCGTAGGTTATATGAATGGAAAGCGTCAGGGGGCAGGGTTTATACATATGGAACTTGAATCGCATCGAAAGTTTTGATGCGGTCTTTCAATCAACCCATTGTGAATTTCTCCGATGCGATTGCGCGATCGGGTCTTTTTAATCTAACCATTTTATATTTAATCACGTGACTTTGGCTCATTAGATCGAAACTTTGGAAAAAAGGGTTTTTTAATTTTAAAAAGAAAAACATGGATCGGGAATGGATTTTTCAATGGTTTTAGCGCCCGATGTGGGACCATGGATTATATAAAACAAAGATAAGATCGGGGGTTTTAAATACAAAGGCTAATCGCATCGGAGTTTTTGTAATGGCACAAAGACATGCACACTTGGATGTTGGCGATGCGATAAGCGCCGAAAAGGGTTAGCGCTTGGTTCTAGCCTCAAAGCGTATGGTGGGAAAGTGGTTAGGACTTAGCCCAAGGGGGATTCAGTCCATGGTAATACAAAACTTGGTTTTTTATGAATTTTTTCAGATTTTTCAATGGATTTGGGGGTTTCGGTAAGGCTAAAAAGTGAGTTTTTAACCTTGTAAAAATGATTTTCATGAAGGGAAGAAGAGGAGTCATGAAAACAAAGGATATTTATGGAGAAAAAAGGGGAGAAAAATGAAGGTTATTTTTGAGTGGGAGAAGGGGGAAAATGATGGTTTTTCAACAATCTTTTCAGATGAAATCAACAAAACTTCTTAGTATAAAAAAGGGAACAGTAGTGAAAATTTCAGACAGAGGTATGAGGCCATCAAGAGTCTTCAAGAGCCAACACTTTTTAGCAATAAAATTTGTTCCTTGAAGGCTCAAAAAGTCTTAGCCACCTTTTTCTATAACAAATTTTATAGGTGGCTAACAGTGGCTCCACTTGGGGATGGTGCCTTCTTGAAGGCATCAAGAACTTCAGACTTGCATTCTCTGGGAGGCTGACCTGTGCCACATCCATTATGTTCTCTGGGAGGTTGACCTGTGCCTGATCTATTGGGCTTCCCTTCCTTTGTTGGGATGATCTTGCTTTGAAACATATTAGCAGCAATGAAAACAATGGATCTTTCATCTACAAGATTTCTACCTACCCAATCCTACAGATCTAACATTTTTTCTTCATTAGAGTGCACTTGGATTGGAAAACTCTTTTACAACATTTTATTCTTTTGAAAGCAGGAAATATAATCTATTTCTACTCCTTATTTCTCCATGGGCTCAGATTAAACAATTGAGCCCATATGATTCTCTGCCTAATCTATTATCTGTTGGGATTAAACCGTCCAATAGACTTTATTCTCTAATTTCTACAACAGAAATTGAAAAGCATTCAAGTCAGGATTGGACAGTCTAACTTGATGCTGGTCTATAGCATAAAAACAAGCTGCTCATAGACATTTATTTTGTAGAAAATTTAAATCAAAAAATTTGAAGGCTTAAGATCTGAAAATTGAAGCACTTCCTTCACCCTTTTTCATCTCTGTTTTGACTTTTGTTTGAGCTGTAGCTTCTTTGTTCTCTGGTTCAGATTTTGAGCTAATTGGAACCAGATTTGCATCTTTTTTGACTCAGAAAATGAAACAGATTTGAGTCATCTCTCTTTGGGAACTTAGGTTCATATTTTGAACATGTTTGAACCTTTAATTTCTATCCTAATCTACCTATTGATAAGCCAAGATTAGACAGTTTGGAAAATAAAATTCACTATCCTATCAGCAATAAATTTAAACCTAATTAGTCAAGATTAGGCTGTTTTACTAACTACAAGCGTGTTTTGCAGGAGTGGCATTTAATTTTGCACACTTTCAGATTTGTTTCTCTTTTTGGTATGGGGCTGTACCTTTCTTGTTGTTTATAATCTTCCCTCTTTTCTTTCTTTCACTGTTTTTGTATTTTTGATTTTTCTAGCTTTGAATGGAATGGTGGATGAGATATTTACAATGAGAAAAATATTAAAAGGCTTTTATAACATAACATGGATCAAGAGAAGTAATGCTTAAGCATCCTGCCATTAACAAGACCCCCAAACAATCCTGCTCCATTCAACTCCTGCAAGAAAAATGCATTGTTACCAGCAGCTGAATGAATAGAGTAAGGGCCAAGCCATAAGTTGTCAAATTTTCCATGCTTGCCCTTGTCTTCCCTCCTTGATTCCCATTTTAAAAATTTGTCCCCAATTTTGAAATTGCTGGCCTTAGTTCTTTTTTCAAAAATCTTTTTAATGTTGTCCTGTTTCTGCAATGCTTTGTCATAAACTTTCTCTCTGGTTTGCTGAAGATGAATGGTCTGATTTATTCTTCTGATCAGGTCATTTTCTTCAGTTTGCAATTCTTGGATCAACTTCATCACTGGTACACCAAGGCTGTTTGGAAAAATTGCATCAGTACCATACACAAGCTGGAAGGGTGACATGCCAATAGATTTCTTCAAAGTCAATCTGTCAGCCCAAAGTGCATGAACTAGATTTGTGTGCCAAGACTTTTTATTGTCCTCCAACAGTTTCTTGATTATGTTCACTAAAATCTTGTTTGAGGATTCTGCAAGTCCATTACCTTGAGGGTAATAGGCCTTGGAATGCCCCAATGTTATCTGATATCTGTGACAGAAATCAGCCATCTTCTTTGATCCAAATGCTGCTGCATTATCAGTGATAATTTTAGTAGGACAACCAAATCTAGAGAGAATGTTAGTCTCCATAAATTTTATAATAACTGAATCATTGGCCTACCTACAAGGTATGGCTTCTATCCACTTAGTGAAATAGTCTGTGGTAGTAAGGATCCATCTATGATGGGCAGAAGATGGTGGATGGATTTCTCCTATGAATTCAAGTCCCCATTGTTGAAATGGGGCTTCAACAGTGATTGGATGCAGAGGCAGGGGTAGCAGTTTTCTTTTGCCTTCAAAAATTTGACATTTATGACAGGCAAAGATCATCTTGTGTATATCAGGAAAAAGAGTAGGCCAATAAAAGCCATCCCTCAAAATTTTGTTGGCTATGGTCTTCCAGTATAAATGACCTCCACACTCTACTTCATGGAACTCGTGCTTAACCTTCTCTGCATCAAACTCAGGCAAAAATTTAATAAATAGACCACTTGCATTTTTCCAATAAAGACATTTATCTATAATGCAATAGTTTACAGCTTTTAACTTTAGGAATATTTCCTTTGTCTTTGTCAAACCAGGAGGTGTATTCAAATTAAGAAAAACATAAATAATATCAGCGTACCAAGGAGAATTCATAAAATGGTCTTCAACCATAGGATTTGGGAATCCTTCTTGGTCATCCAAAGCATCAATCATATTAATATCAAGAACTTCAAAATTGGTTTCAGCCATTAATCTAGCTAGACCTTGGCCTTTAATGAGTTTAGTGGGTTTTATCTCTAATCGTATTCAAGGATAACAACAATCCTCTTACCTCTCTTACCATCTGGGTCCTGTGTTAGAATGTCTTTAACAACCGAGTTTGGGACAAAGGCAATGATGTGTGAGTGAAGCATGTACACTCTGAAGTCTTTCAAAGCTTTAACCAAAGCAAAATCTTGCTTCTCCATAATGTTATACTTCAAATGGGCATCCCTCAATGCCTTACTAAAGAATGCAATAGGCTGCTCTTGTCCTTGTGGAATTTTCTGTAGAAGGATGGCAGCTATGGTATGTTCTGATGCAAATGAAAAAATATAAAAATCTTTTGAAAAATCGGGACTTATTAGGACCGGTGTTTTGGTTAACGATTGTTTCACCAGATCAAAATACTTCTTTGCTTCAAAGGTCCATTTTACCCCTTGCTCCTTCTTCAACATGTTTGTGATATTCCTAAGGAGCTCGGCCAAGTTGGGAATGAACCTTCTCAAAAAGTTAATCTTTCCAATGAAAGATTGCAACTCCTTGATGTTCCGAGGATGAGAGATTTGCAATATGGCCTCAATCCTCTTTGGATCTATCTTAATACCCTCTTCTGAAATGATGTGCCCAAGAAGTTTACCTTGTTGGAGACCAAATAGCGTCTTCTTAGGGTTTAAAGATATCCCAAACTTCCTGCATTTCTCGAAAAATTTTCTCAAATGTTCTAAGTGCTCTTCATCTGTTTTTGAAAAAACAGTGACATCATCAAGGTATATAATGATGAAGTAGCCCAATTCTTCCGAGAATGCTATGTCCATGGCTCTTTGAAAATTTTCTCCAGCATTCATTAGACCAAAAGGAATTTTCACATACATGAAAGTGCCCCATGGTGTAGTAAAGGTTGTCTTTAATTGATCAGCAGGGTGAATTAAGATCTGATTGTACCTTGAATAGCCATCCAGCAAAGAAATTCTTCTAGACCCTACCACCCTTTGTAAAATATGATCCATTTTGGGTAAAGGGTAGTTATATTTCAATGAAGCTTTGTTTAGGTCTCTAAAGTCTATACAAAGCCTGATCTCTCCAGTTTTCTTCCTAACCGACACCAGATTAGACACCCACTCAGAATATCTAATAGGGACAATAATACCAGCCTCGTAAATTTTCATGATCTCCTTCTGAACCAAAGGCAACTGGACAGGGTTTATTTTGCGCAGCTTCTGCTTGAATGGTTTTTGGTTTTCTTTGAGGGGAATTTTGTGCTGTATTATTTTAGTGTCATAGGATTTAAGATCTTCGTAACTCCATGCAAAAACATCAGAAAATTCTTTAAACAACTCTATGTATTTGAGTTTAATGTGAGCTGGTAAAGTCTTAGACAGTTTAATCATCAAAGGTTTAAGTTCACTACCTATTTTGCACTCTTCCACTTCAGTCTTACAGGTTCTAGTTTTGGTTTATTTGCCACATCGTTAAAATCGAACAACTCTTCCAAAGGTGCCAGACCTTCAGGCAAACTTTCATCTTTAGAGTGTAGAGTTTCTAACTCCTCTGTTTCTAACTCTACAGTCATTTCTATTTTGTTTTTAATTTTTTCAGATAACAGGTTTATATTAGCAAGTTCAAGAGACATCTCTTCTTCATCAAGAAAATTTTCTTCAGTAGGGAAGTTGGTTTCATAATCTGAATCCGAACTTGGTAGTTTGAATTCGTTTCTGAACTGCATGAAGTATTCTATTTGTTTGTCTCCGTCGAACACTTGCCAATATTTTTCGTTATCAAGAACGGCTGGTCTAAATTTTATCTGAGTTGTGTAGTCTTTGGTTTCATATGGCGTTAAGCATGTTCTAGCTGCAAAGGCTAAATTGTGGGTGGCAATATTTCCTTTTCTTGGGACAAAAACCAGTTTGGACTCCTCGAATGTTTTCAAAAGGTCCATGACATCGTTTCAGTAGGCCCTAAGTCTGGGATGATTTGCGTTATATTCCCCATTGACCTGCTTAATGACTAACTCTGAATCCCCATACACATTAATTCTTGTGGCTCCTAACTTTTTCAATAAATATAAGCCTAAGAGAAGGGATTCATATTCTGCTATGTTATTGGAACACTGAAAGTTTAGTTTGTAGGAAATGCTTTCTATGTGGTTGTTTTCAGTGTTAGTAATCCAGACACCTACACCAACATTGTTCTTAGTGCATGATCCGTCAAAGTGCATACTCCATAGAGGACTATTCTCAGTTACATCTGGGTCACTATTCTCTACAACAAGCGTTCTTTTGGTTTGTTTTTGAATATCAATGCTTAGTTGAATTTGTTTTAATTCCTCTGGTTTCTCGCTAAGCTGAGGAATGAATTCTTGACTATCAAGGTTAAAAAGCGATGGACGCATGATTTGTAGTTCAAGACCTGTGTTGGGTTTGCAAATATTTTCAAAAGAAGCAACCTATTTTGACACTCCTACGTTGTTTTCTTCTTCCTCTCCGTCGGCCATTAGTTCATTTAAAGTGACTTGTTCATCCAATATCTCATCATTAAAAAGGATAAATGAATCAAGGCCTGTGTTTACAGAGTATAAAGGGGAGTTTTGTGGTCTGTTTTGACTTTTTACTGTGTATTGCATATGGGATTCCCTGTAAAGTCTTCTAGTCTGATTGAAAATAGGGATAGTCGCATAGGTCATGTCCATCTGCATAGTCCCCTGTAACTTAGCCCCCCAAAATCTAGATAATAAAATTCCATACTTTGGGGGCACATTAGCTACAACAATGTCCATAACTAAGCATTTGGCTGGGATCTGTGTTAAACTAACATAGAGGTCTTTGATTAATCCTAAAAATTTTACTCTGCTTGAGTCAAAGGAGTACAGATCTTTATAAGTTCTGGTGATTTCTAGACCAAGGCTCTCCATCACAGCTTTAGGCATTAAAATATGAGAAGCCCCGAAGTCATGCATAGCGTTGTGAAAATTTTTGTCATGAACATTTAAACTCACATAAAAGGGAGGAACAGGTCCCTCTTGATACATACCTTCAATCTTTGGACCAACAATAAGCTCTGGTTGGTCATCATTAAGATTGACTGTATCCTCGTTTTCCTATATATTTAAAGCCTTCAAAATTTCAGTTCTATATACATGCTGGGTAGCTAACTCAGTCAAGGGAACAAAGATTTTGATCTATGAAATTTCCTGCTCCAGGCTGAAAGGAATTTGACTCTTTAAAGCACTTGTATCAGCCTTATTAGCTGTCACTCTATCAGCAAAATCAACTTGCTGATTTGTTTTATTTACACTTGACAAAGTTGTTTTCACAGGAGTACTAGCTGAAGTGTTAGTACTACTAATGTCTGCACTCTGTTTTTCATTGTTTTGAGTGCCTTTCTCTTTGCCATTATCAGAATTTACAGCCACTGTTTTATCCTTTTCTTTGACAACTTTAGGCTTGTTTGAAGTGTTGTTTTGTGAAGATTTGTCAGAGGTTTTGTTGTTGGGGGTTTGTTGACTGGTTTTGCTTCTAAGGTTGTATTCTTTTTGAGATTCTATGATGACATTTTCCATGTCTTGATAATAATTTTCATCATCATCTCTTCTGTCATCATAAGTTGTATAAAGACCTTTTTTTCTATCATAATGAGCTTCAAAGTCATCATCCTCTACCCCAAACATGTTGATATCATCTTCCTCTGGTATTTCATCCATTTCCTCAACCTCACTTACATAGTTTTGATGAAAGGGAGGAGTGGTCTGTTGGTCATCTTCCCTAGGTCTGTTTGGAGGTTGATTCCTTCTAAAATTCTGGTTTTGGTTCTGGTTTCTTTTTTGAGGAGCAGTTTGATTTTGGCTTGCTTGTGCTCTCTTAATTATGCTCATCTCTTCCATCATTTTCTCCATTTTTAAATTGGAAGTAGAGGGTGTGGATTCCTCTCTAAAGGACACTCTCTTTTCATTTTTCATTCTTGTTCTATTTTCCATTAAGTTGACTTCCACAGAAAGAGCGCCTCTTTGCATTTCTTCAAGAGTTACAAAATCTCTCTCTCTCAGCTGATAGGCCATCTCAGGGTCAAACCCTTTAGGAAACTTGTTTAAAGCCGAGCCTTGTGGAGGTTTTAGTTCTGGGGAAAGTGCATTATACACACTGTTAAATCTAGTGCAATAAGCTTGCACACTTTCCCCAGTGTTTCTATGGAGGTTCTTGTAATCGGAAAGGACTTGGAGAGGATTCTTCTTTACTTCCCATTTGTTTAAGAAAGTTTGATGGAAGTCTTGTAGATCATGGATACTATGGGGGGTTAAACCTTTAAACCATTTTCTTACTTCTCCCCCCAGAATTTGAGCAAATAATCTAAGTTTGACAGAATCATCATCAATTTCATTTCTGTCAAAGTAGTCATTAATATTATCCACGTGTTGTGATGCAGTTGTAGCGTTACTACCATCATATAGTGGAATTTTGGACTGATAGTCCTGTGGAAGATTGACTAATGGTACAGGAAGGAATAAGGGAGCATACCATGCTACCATGATATGTGGTGTAGGTGGATTTACAAGTGGTGGATTACCAAAAGGGAAAGTGGGGTGAAGTGGAGTGGTTTGAACAGTGGATGTAGGATGAGTAGAAGTGGATGAAACAGAAATAGATTGTTGAGATGATCTTGGATGAGAGATACCTAGGTTGTGAAGGAAATGTAAAAGAGGAGGTGTTGTTTCTTTGCTGCCAGGATGTTCACTTTTTTCAGGAGTTGAAAGTGAAGACTCAGAATCTAACTGATCTAAATCACCAAGAGACCTAGTTCTAAAGGGATTTACTAAGTCAACTTGTGATTGTTGTAGAGCTGAAATATTTTCAGGGACTGAATTAGCTCTCAAGGGTGATCTTAAAATAATTGACAATTTAATTCTAGGAGACTTCCTAAGGATACTTTCTGGGTTATCAACTAACTCAGGTGGATCAGGGTCAGGATAGGCTCTAGTGTGAATCTTTCTAAGAGCCACTATGCTATGTTTTTCAGACCCAAATAGACCAGGAAAGTTCAACCAGGTATGCCAATATTTGAGAGGTTAACTAAATTGTTTACAGATATTTTAATCCTATATTCCTCTGACTGAGTTTGAGTGATGTTACAATGATAAGGGTTCTTCCCAGTGGAGTCTTAAGATCTGTTAAGGATTGTGGAGTTGCCAAGTGGAAGTTTTCAGCTCTTTTCAGAGGTAAAAGGTTTTATCGTCCACCACAATGTTTATTGAATACCAATCTAAAATATTTTTGTGTTTTCCGAGTTCTTTTTCAGTTGTGTGATTTCTAAGAATATCCTAACTCTGTCTCAAAACTTAGCTACGGTCATGAGACAAAGACAGTCTATTCTTATGGCTAAGCCAGCTAATTTTTCAATGTTAGAGAAAGACTTATGAGAATCCTAGGTTTGCCTAGTTTGTCACTGATTCAAACAAGTTTCATCATGATTACCAGCTCTTGGTAGTGCTTGAAAAATCTACTTTCAACTCACGAAGTTTTATGAAGTGTTTAAGGGAACCTAAGGTGAAAATTCAACCTATCCCCAGTTGAGTCGCCATATATGTTAGTTGTTGGTGGCTCAGCTGGTTGATATAACAAATGTTCTTTGAAACAAATCTCTGATGTCCTATGGTTACCTCAAAATGAAAATGATTCTGGGTTCGATCCCTTGCGGAGTCGCTAGAAATATTAGCTCCCTGTAATCAGCAAGATTGGCGAAAGTCTGGTCACAGGGAGAAACATCGTTTCAACCACTTTGGGATTCTAGGATCTAGCCCTCCTGAATCCGGAGAGGGATCTCTCCAATAGGTGCAAAGATGGATTTGTCTTTGAAGTTTGGGGTAATGATATTAGGCTAGTTATGAAGGCCAAGGGTTTGTTTTGTTTTTTGGATGGTTGAGCATGATTATTATTTTGAGGAGAAAATTCTAAGTGCAAAAAGTTTCAAAGGTGAGAAGTTGCAAGTCAATAGAAAATATTTGTCTAAAAAGATAGATATAACGCTGGTTTTTAGTCCATTGGGCTATGGAGTCATAATAGGGCTTTAATTGAACAACAACATCAAGAGTGATCCAAGGGGCAAGTCATCTATATCACAAGATTATGAGATTAAAATAATGGAATGGCAACAATAAAGTGTTGGAGGGGTGGAAAATGATAATAATTTCACAAGGGATTTATAGTCAGTCCAAACAAGAAAAGCCTCTAAAGTAACTGTTTAAAACCAACCAAGAACAGGGCTAACCATAAACTTCTTGGGAAATTTTGTATTAAAGTAGCTTAATTGACAAACAATCCAGTAATCTGCATAATTACCTTCAGAAAGTATGAAAACACATAAGGGAAACAAAGTGTAACGTAAGATCAGATAAGGCACTTTTAAACCTAGTCTGCTTTCGGCCAACGCCAAGGGAAACCTTCAGAATTTGCCTTTAGAGAATAGAAACTAGAAACAGGGCAAACCATCACTTTTATAGTCTAACTTTAATAAGCGAATGATGAAAATAACTTTCAAGAATAACTTTTAAAGCAAACAGTAGGATGAGGGAATGCCAACATTCCTAACTGCTTAAACTGTATTGAATCATTCTTAAATAAACAAATTGGAGGAAAACATTGAGATAAAGCTTATCAGTTAGAGAAGGGTACTGGTAAACAGTAAATCCTAACTCCATAAATGTTGTTCTTTATCAAAGAATTGTGAAAAATATGACATACATAAAAGGAAAACAATAACAAAGAAAGGGGCACTTCACCCGTGATATAGACCAGGATCCCAAGAAACAGCTTGTTATTGATGTCAAACCAGTTACAGTCTTCAAGTCCAATGTTTTAGTTCAACAATCATCTTCACTATTCAGCCTAACTAATCTAGCACAAACAGAGCTCCAAGGGCCAGTGAACACTATTTACAATCAGAAGTTTAAGCTCAAATGTATTTCAAATTTCAACAACCAACAGTTTCTCATCTTCTACAAAAGTATTTATAGAAGAATGAGGAGGTGAGATCTGATAAAAGATCTTTTAGGACAATTAATACAGATTCAAGACTTCTCGGCCTTTGAGGGGCTTGATGGAGAATTTTACAAACATTCTATCTGTATTAACTATTTTATGTTCATGAATTAAGCTCGGTGGGAGATTTTATTGACTTTAAGGCTCTGTGTCATGTTTGGAGTAACTCTGCAGATATTTTTAGCATTTAAGTTCCTTGCAGAAGTAACTCTCTGGTTGCGCTGAGGTGAATATATTCATTTGATCAATAACTTTGGCCTCTGTTTTGAATGCTTTGAGGCACAGGTGGCACTTATGGTAGCTGGGAGGAATCAATTCGCCTCAAATGTGGCAATGGAGGCCTTTGTGTCTGTTAAACACTTATGATGTTCCTTTAATTGTGTTTTAATTCTGGGAATTAGGCTTTTCATAATCATTCTTAGCCATAATTCCCAAATCTGTCCTGAATCTTCTCTTCTACTGCATTTTGTCTTCAACACTGATACTCTTTTAATTGTGTTTTTAATAACATAGTGTCTTGTCAATGTGCAGGGCCCCGTAGGGCTCATATGGCATCACTGCCTCATGAAATAATGACGAGACATGGAGTAAAGCCCGTGAATGGTTCCCTTTGATAAATCGAAGGCACAGGAATTGTCATCCCAGGCCTTTGGCCTTTATATAATGGAAAAACCATCAAACACCTGCAAAACATAGAAAATATTATAAAATCCTGCGTAATTGGGGAAAACTGCTTCGGAAGGCATGGGAGGAGCGTAGCCATTGGATGGAAGCATCTAACGGTGGGGATCTGCATAGAAGAGGTTTAAAAAGAGAGCGGAGGGAAATGCGTTTCGGGATAAATATGAGCTGTCAGATGCGATTAGACCCACGGAGATCGACGATGGATATTAAATCGGAAGATCGGCGATCAGGGCGAACAAACAAACACACCGATTAAAAAATGCGATGCGATTGGTGCCTCGAGACTTAAAATATCGGTCCCAGGTGTAGGTTATATGAATGGAAAGCGGCGGGGGGCGGGGTTTATACATATGGAACTTGAATCGCATCGGAAGTTTTGATGCGGTCTTTCAATCAACCCATTGTGAATTTCTTCGATGCGATTGCGTGATCGGGTCTTTTTAATCTAACCATTTTATATTTAATCACGTGACTTTGGCTCATTAGATCAAAACTTTGGAAAAAAGGGTTTTTTGATTTTACAAAGAAAAACATGGATCAAGAATGGAATTTTCAATGGTTTTAGCGCCCGATGTGGGACCATGGATTATATAAAACAAAGATAAGATCAAGGGTTTTAAATACAAAGGCTAATCGCATCGGAGTTTTTGTAATGGCACAAAGACATGCACACTTGGATGTTGGCAATGCGATAAGCATCGAAAAGGGTTAGTGCTTGGTTCTAGCCTCAAAGCATATGGTGGGAAAGTGGTTAGGACTTAGCCCAAGGGGGCTTCAGTCCATAGTAATACAAAACTTGTTTTTTTATGAATTTTTTCAGAGTTTTCACTAGATTTGGGGGTTTCGGTAAGGCTAAAAAGTGAGTTTTTAACCTTGTAAAAATTATTTTCATGAAGGGAAGAAGAGGAATCATGAAAACAAAGGAGATTTATGGAGAAAAAAGGGGAGCAAAATGAAGGTTAGTTTTGAGTGGGAGAAGGGGGAAAATGATGGTTTTTCAGCAATCTTTTCTGATGAAATCAGCAGAACTTCTGAGTATAAAAAATGGCACAGTAGTGAAGATTTTGGACAGAGGCACGAGGCCTTCAAGAGTCTTCAAGAGCCAACACTTTTTAGCAATAAAATGTGTTCCTTGAAGGCTCAAAAAGTCTTAGCCACCTTTTTCTATAACAAATTTTATAGGTGGCTAACACTTCGCACCCCCCTTTGTCGATACCACCTACCACTCTGATACCCCCTTGAAAATTGCTCTTATCTACATATGAAACCACTCCTCGTGCACCTGCCCACTCTCGCCACCAATGCTCCACATTGAAAAACCGTCCACCAATCCCCAACTCCACGTCAGCTACCGAATCTTACCACCATCTACTCACGTAGTCGTTCTGCACCATTTCCATCCAGAAAAATTATTAAAGAGTTTTTGTATGTTAGAGGGGACTGTGGATTTCTGACTATGGTTATGAGTTTTTGTTTATAATGGGAGCAGTTGGTTTTCCATTTTCAAACTCCCTGCAGCGGTCATCGATGCAGAAAATATAGAGTTGGTTAGAAGACTGAATGACCATCATTATAGCCAACACAACAATCAGATCTACTGAATCAGCCATCGTAGCACCAGATTTAATTATCCAGCAATGGATTTCTGAAGAGGTAGAGTCGATATTTCAGAGCCATCCTTGCCTCTTCGGCATCACACTAGCCAGATTCTGGTCATTTCAAAATCAATATCGGACTACCAGAGTAAATACAACCACCATTTTTTCAGACTTATCTTATCACCGTCTGCATGGTTCCACTTGTCAAAGTTTAGATTGAATGTCATTAATGACAATCACTGTAGTAGATAGAGTAACCGAATTAAGTTTCAATTAAATACTGCTTGCATTAGCAGTATCAAGGGAGAGCCTTGGGAAGGGAAAAAAAAATTGTAAAGGTCTCATCTGGTTGTAAAAAATCTCTTTTGGATGAATGAAAAGACAATGTTGTTTCTAGATTTTTGTGTCATGTTCTATGGTGAAGTGCTTTTTTTCCTGTAATTTTTCATTCTCTAGTTTCACATAGTGTTTTATTTCTTTACTGTGGAAAAAAAAATGTGTAAGATTTTCCATAGGGTATCCTTTGCAGTCTTGAAGTAGTAATTTATGTTTTCCTCTGAGATTTGAATGCATAATTCAGATAGGGTCTTCTCTGCGTTGACATCGAACCTTAATATCTCCTCCTTTCCATTTCACAAGTTGTAAAGATCTATTGGCATGACTAGCTTTCCTGGTTACACATTATTTCGGTTATTCATCCATTTGAATCTGTTTACCCCTGTTTGACTCCATAGCCCAATGGCCCTCTTCTGCCATCTCAACCACAAACTTTCAAACAAACCCCTATGCACTAATAGCTAGCCTAAAATGACCCTATCAACAAAACTATATCTAACAGATAGATCCCTCTCTGGGTCTAGGAGGGCTAGATCCTAGGCCTGGAGTAGTTTTGATGTTTCCTCTGGGATTCTATCTTTAGCCTCGAAATTACGAGGAGCTAACATAGTGGCGACCATACTGGGGAGCGAACTATCTCCAACAATTCACTTCAATTTTTAGTTTTAAATTTGATGGTGAATAGAAGTCAAACACCAAAATGATGTTCCATTCACCTGGTGACTCCATCGATAACAAAATCCATAAACAAAGATTCACTGGTGACTCCACAAGGTCAAAATTGGATCAGATGCAAGGAGATATGCTCCAATGAATAGAGGTCACATTCCCGACTTCCCAAACAAAATGCCTCAGGTAAATTGGCAAAGAAATGTTCCTATTTTTCAAGATGAGAATGTTGATGATGCTTTTTTACATCTCATTAAATTTCATATACATTCATGGAAGTTGAAATTCGAATGGCATGAGGATTGCCTCATGAAATTTTGGTGAACTCCTTTTTCCAATATAACCATTCAAGTACATTATTCCATGAGTGATTTTGTTTCAGCTCTTTGACTGTGGTGAAGAAATCAAAAGGACACTCCCACCTTACTAGTGTTTAAACAGTAGAGCCTAAAATGTTCTTGAAATTCTTCATCAAACTACTCTTGACATGACATACCCCTCCTTTAGATGTATCTAATAAATAATCAAAGGAATCTTGAAATAATACCTGAATGTGAGGATTTGGAAAATAAGCTTGATCCAGGACTGCTTCTTCCTCCACTTGGCTAAGCTTGGGACTCTTTTAGGAAATAAACTCCTTCTCTTCCTCATGATCATCTGTACTATCAGACTCATCATATATTTCCATGTTGTCCTCTAGCAAACTTGATTGAATAGAGCCATAAATATTCTCTTTCTCTTGTGAAAGCTGGACATAGGGCTGAATGTGTTCTTTGTTGTTAAAATCAATACCAAAAGATTCCTGACTTCTGATTGCATTAAGGTCGTCTTTAATGAACTGAAAGGAATCACAATAAAGAGGTAAAGGCCCTTCCCTTTCTCCCAAACTTTCTGCACTTTATTCTTCACTGTCATAGCTGAGTGTATTTGCTGATCACTATATTTCAGCTATTGAAAATGGCTGTCTTTGTCCCACAAACTAATCGCTGATTGTTCTGTAGTGTTATATTGAGTCTGGAGAACATAATCATCATCATATTGATCATATTTGGGCATCTTATTCATAGGAGGAATTTCATCCATTATGCACACTTGATCAAGAGATTGTTCCACCATATGAAAAGGAGAGTGTTCTTGGCCAATAGCTTCTCCTTTAGCAATCTAAAATGATTCGAAGCACAAGGGTAGGGACTCAAGAGCTGCTAGCTCATCTTCCATTTCTAGTTTTGTAATCCAAACAGTCATACCAAGATGATTTGAGGGGAGAAATTCTGGATTTGAAAAAGGGATTGTATTATACATTTCTTCCCTTACTGATTCTTTAGAGAATTATACCTTGTTTCTATTTTCAATTTGCTCGTAATACTCTCTTAATAGTGAAGCACAAGATGTAGGAAGGCATATATTACTTACTTGACAAATTTCCACATCTTCTTCTTTGCAACCTTACTCAGCAAGCATGTTTTTATAGCTATATTTTCATTGAAATGACTGATTTGTTTCTTCCCAAGAAAATGGTACTGGCTTCTTTGAATAATCAACACCAACCTCAACCTTGTACTCTTCCTCTTTCCTGCCAAGTATATGCATCATTTTGTTGATTGTATCTATCAACATCTGTAGCTTTACCTCTAAAGATATCAGTCTCTCTTGATATTCTTTGTCTTTCTCTATTACACTTAGCTTTTCTTCCCTGTTTAGTATGTTGGCTTCCACCTCAATTGTTATCCTTTTCATTTCCTCCAGGGTCGAAGGATCTCTTTCTCTTATCTGGAAAACCATCTCCAAGAAAAAAGCACTTGGGTAGTGATAGATAGCCCACCCTCAAGGTGGCTTTATCTTAGTAGCTATTGTATTGTATAATTTATTGAACCTGGCTAAAACTTCTTGTACTGTCTCCCCTGGTTGTCTGTTTAAATGGTTGTATTCCTTTATGATGAGAACTTCATTTCCCATGACCACCCACCTATCTAGGAAGACCTGAGTGAATTGATGAAAATTTATAATGCTTGCAGCTGGAAGTTCCTTAAACCAACTCTTATTTTTTCCTTGTAATGATAAGGAAAACATTCTAATACGCACATCATCTTCTCCTATTTCTGTAATATCCCAAATGAAGGATTCAACTATACATAAATTTTATAACGGTATTATGATGATGAATAAGCTTAAAATAAGTTCAATAGACACATATACATCATTTTTAAGTACAAAAACAACTTATATTCTGATCTATGATCCAAACGATGGGGAAAAGCAGTGATTTATGCACTAAAAAGCTTAATTTCAGAGATGTGTGTAAAAATAAGGGCAAGTGACGGTGGTGTCTCGTAGATTAGGTCATTATGGACTCACATACCAAATTTCAGCAAAACAAAATGACTCTAGCTATGTTAAACAGGTCTCCCACTCCCGATATGGCTTAAAAATACCCAATCCCCATGACTTGTGGTATGCAAAAATTACTGAAGCTTATGCATCGTTATTTTATGAAGGTGCTATATGCAATATGGTATAAAAATTAGTAAATCAGATTCATAGTGTTTCTCATACAGTATAAGAGGAAGAATGAAGACTTTTATGAGAAAAACCCTCTAAAAGAGGTGCTGCAAAAATTGTATTTCACTGTAAAACCTTGACAACGTTATTTTATGAAGCATATAGCAGCTGGTGATTACATATTAGATCTAGAGAATATCTTTGTACAAAAATTTAGATCCATATCTGATCTTTACACTAGAAAGGATCCTCTTTCAGATCCCCTTGGGGTTTTCAGCAAAACATGAATGTACAAGAGTAGATCTGAGATCTACTGCAGCAGATCTACAGAATGATTCAGAAATTTTCAAGTATATATATCAATAAAAAAATCAGATATGAAAAATACATGGATTGTATGGCCAATCCATGGATCACCACAGTGTAAGGAAGGCTCCTTAACACCAGAGATCTCTCCTCCAAATAGTTTCCAAAACACTCTGCAACTTCTCACTTGCAAATAATGCACTGTAGGGATAGAAACTGTGTTGTAGGCTTGATGCACTATTTGGCCTGATGCCAAGATGTATATTTGAAGCTCCAATCAGCTAATACACTCTTCTAGGAGGATAAAAGACTCACTCACTGAGAAGAGGCACTAGTATGCTCTAGATCTGAATAGATCTAGCCCCCACTTGCTGTTGCTTACAAAGACAACCAAACCCTCAAAAAGATCTGCTTTTAGTTGGAAGAAGAGCTTGTACAAATGCTTGATAGTGGACAAGAAATGCAAGGATCCTCCAAGAGCTACTCAATGGAAGAGGTGGGATTTCTGATCAGGAACACCCAAGTGCTAAACATCACTATTCTTTGCTAAACAACCAAGAGAATAAGAAATGTCTAAACAGACAATATCTTATGAAATCATATGGTCTTCAACAACCCTCTTTTGTTGTCCTTATCTTCCTTTTATAAGATAGAGTCCTTGCAAACCCTAAACCATCTCAAATGAATTAGCCATGTTCACATGAACAGTCTCCAACTTGATCTGCGCTGGTTATCTAGGAGGTTTAATGAATCTAGACAAATTTTTGATTTGGTCATGTTGACCCAGTCAAATAGTTCAACCCCCTTCACACATAAGGGAGTTTTAATGTAAATAGCCCAGATATGTCTTTGTTCACACGTGGCATTGATTTATTCATAGCTTTAGGAGTTTTACATGTCCTCCTTTGCATTTTTATTCATAAAAATGAAAAGAAAAGAAAAACAAAGCAAAATTGAATATTCCTATTAGATTGGGCTAATTTAGGAATATTACAGTCCTCCCCTCCCAAATGTTGCTTGTCCTCAAGCAACTGTAAGGATAGAACTGGAGAGCCTCTCCTCTTCTTCTTGTAGCATCTTCAAATGATATGTTTCTCCAAAGAACAATATGCCTTCTCAACGATATGCCCTCAATTTGTTCCTCCCATGTGTATAAGCATGCCTTTGGTAAAATTCCCAAATGGCTCTCATCATGAAAAATTCGAACATACATGGAAACAACAATATGCGATCTAGAGGTCTTCTTGAGGCATGGAATCAGAAATATGTTGGGAATCATCATCCCCATGAGAAAGCTCCATCCCCAAGCTATCATACACAAAAATTGAGTTACCCTCCAACATAGTAACTCATGAAACATCTCTTCCACCTTAAGTTCTTGCAAAGAAGGTGGGCTGCATGGCTGAATTTGTGGGATCAAACTGTCCATCCCACTCTGCTTCTCTCTCCACTTATGATATGTGTGGAGCTAATGCTAACCTTGGGCTGAAATATAACGGTCATCAAAGATGACTCAAGTCACTCCATCAAATAAATCACCCATGAGGTGCCTCCTCAAATAACTCAATATCTCCAGATGCATCCTCCCATAAGAAGACAAGAGGTGTAGCATGGAAATCATGGTATGCCTATTGTTTCTCTTGAAACATGAAACATTTGAAGTATGGAGAATCATACTCCCAATGGGCACCTTCATCTCTTGTTCCACTCCCCCAATAGAGCTTCCCATAACCATAAGAACATCAGTAGTATATGGAAGCATGAACAAATGAAAACAAGTTGCCATGTGACAACCAGGGGGTGGAATATTGTTCCATATGTGGAACCAGCACAGTGCATCCCTTGCCTGCTTCATATCATAGTGCAACAAGTGTCTTTTCAGGCACTTTTTTGCTGCCACATTCATCTTACAAGATGAGATCATGAAAGTAAAATTTGGTGCCAATGGTGCACACCATAAATCATGTGGCATTCCCCCACAAACCACAAATAAAATGGCCAACATCAATGTTGGAAATGGCCTCAAGTACATCATAATACAATAAAAAATAAGGAAAGACCCTCCTTGGTACAATATGCTTCTCAAAAAGATAAAGGAGTACAAATCATAAAGCAAAAATATACATCCTCCATCGTGTACATTGGTCATTGAGCTGAAATGGCTCAATTGCAATTTCTCCCACACTTTAAATGAGTAGGGAAGTGGTTGTGCCAACCTCTTCATCATCTTCCGGGCTATGCATCTCTCCATATGCTGATATACATCTAGTTGGATTCCCTCCCAAGTGAACTTATCCAGTAAAGAATGGTATGCATTAGAATGCATGGGAATAAATCTCACCAATGCTGCATGTGGATCTCTCTCCTTATGCTTGAAAATCCAAGTTAAGGAAAATCATAGAAAATAAGATCATGATAATGTGATAGATGTCTCCATCCACTACTCCATCATACTCCTCTCCTACATGCCTCCATAGTGCATCATATGTGAAGTGATCCTGGGAACACTCCATAAAATAGTTCAAACTCCCAAGTGACAACATTATTCACTCTTGCATTGAAGCTTCTGTCATCTCATAGCTTCTCCTTTTGACACCCCATATGTCAAAGTCATCATGAAACATAATGTTGTTGTATGTGAGAGATCCCTCCTAAAGTGTAAGTGCCTCCTCATCCTCCAAAGCCAAAGAGTAGCCCCTTTGCACCATGATAGTGCCATCTCCTACTCTTGCAACATCATGCAAAGTATGGAATGAGATCAGCCCATACTCTCTCAATAACAACCAAAGCAACAATAGCTCTAGTTGCCTCCTCACACCATCATCATACAGATCATGGAGTAACAACATAGTAAAAGGTATGAACGAGATCACATCACTCCAATATACCCAAACTCCTTGTTGCCATATGATGTAAGTGTCCTGTCACATACCCTTAGAAAGAGGATGATGACCAAACTCCTTCAAGAGTAACCAATGCAGTCTTGCATCCTACTGTCCAGTAGCATAGATTTGCAAGTAGCTTTCCAACTCCTTGCTCATCATCCACACCCATCCATCCATATGTGGGTGCCTTCCATCTTGTTCTTCCTTAGCACTCTCCTAAGGAAGGCTATCATTATCCCAAATCATATTTCTACTCTTGCATTTCAGTGATCCCATAAGGACCCAAATAGGTGGTAGGCAAAACCCTCCCATCATAATGTGTATGGATAAAGAAGTGTCCACCACAAACATGAGAGATGTTATCCATATGAAGATGTCCTCCATCATATATTTTTTCCTCCTTGAATCCATGAAGATCCAAGTGTGAGAAGGAAAGAGCCTCCTCAAAATGTTGAAGAACCTTGCACTTCATGATGTGTTGAAGTGCACCTCCAATGAAATATCTCCATGAGATTTCCTCCTCATGCATGGCCTTCCAAAACCAAAGAGGCCTTGGATCTGCTGCAGGTAGAAGTTTCTCTTTGAGCTGGGGAGTGCTCATTGAGAAAGTGTAATCTAGAAAGGGGAAAGGGTTTCTCACTTCAAGATGTCTACCATCTACCATTCCTTCCTCCATTGCTTCATGAATGAAGCTGCCATGTGAATGCTCCCATGAGGAATGATTCTTCTTTTCTTCATCACTACTCTTATACAGTGCAGTGCAATTCTTATACTCTAAGTCAATAGTATGCAGTGATGTGGACCCATCCATAATGTTTGTTGAAATGACAAGAGATGGACATTTAAGCATACTTTGGTGAAATTTGGAAGCTCCTTGCAGGGCTGCAAGAGTCTCCTCTTCATATGTGTTGGCTTCCCAAACTGCTGAAGATGAAGGCTACTCCTCCATGGCTACAACAATGCTAGTACATGCCTCTTCAACCAGTGGTGATGGATCCTCCCTCCTTCGGCCAAATCTCTTGATCATCCTTTGAGAAAACTCAACAAGAGTAGAAACCCTTGCATGGCTCAAATGGCTAAACCACCAAATATTCGCTTCACCTTCAAGGTGCAGCACTACAATTTCTATAGCTTTTCTGTCTACTATAGGATGTAGCAAGAAGAAAGCCTCTAGATTCATCACCCAAGCCTCTACTGCACATGTGAGTGATCCATCAAAGGTGGACAATAGAAATATATTGCCTCTCATCATCCCATACCTGTGGGGTCTTCTTTCTTCTTCCAGCTGAATAAATTGTGGTAAAGCTAGAGTCTCCTTGAAGGCTCTAGGTTTAGCTTTGTATTCAGCAAGGTAATCACTTAGAATTTTTAATTCCAAGTGTTCTTCATGCTTCATGCCTTCTTCTCTTTAAGAATAGGAAGTGCATCATCCTTCCTCTTCTCCTTCTTCCATCTTCTTGACCTCCTTGGAGAGGTCCTTTCTGAATCTGAAAACTGATGAGAGTAATATCATCCTCTCCACCATTTTTTTCTTTGCTTTTTATTTTTATTCTTCTGATATTTGGATCTCACAGGCTAAGCCAGAGATCATGCTTTGATACCACTGTAATATCCCAAAAGAGGAATTAGGCTATACATAAAATGTATGATGGTATTGTGATGATGAATAAGCTTCAAATAAGTTAAATAGACATATATACATAATTTGGAAGTACAGAAGCAACTTATATTCTAATCTATGATCCAAAATATGGGAAAAAGCAATGATTTATGCACTAAAAATATTAATTTCAGAGATGTGCATAACACTAAAGGAAAATTATGGTGGGGTCTCATAGCTTAGGTCATGAGGGATTCAAATACCAAATTTCAGCAAAAAAAACTGACTCTAGCTATGTTAAACAGGTCTCCCACTCCCGATATGGCTTAAAAATACCCAATCCCCATGACTTGTGGTACGCAGAAATTATTGAAGCTTATGCAGTGTGATTTTCTAAAGGTGCTAGATGAAATATGTTATAAAAATAAGTAAATCATATTCATAGTGTTTCTAATACTGTATAAGAGGAAGAATGAAGACTTTTATGAGAAAAGCCCTCTAAAAGAGGTGATGCAACAATTGTATTTCACTGTAAAACCTTGAAAGCATTATTTTCTGAAGCATATAGCAGCTGGTGATTACATATTAGATCTATAGCAGATCTGTGTACAAAAATTTAGATCCATATCAGATTTTTATACTAGAAAGGCTCCTCTTTTAGATCCCCTTGGGGTTTTCAGCAAAACATGAATGTACAAGAGTAGATCTGAGATCTACCGCAGCAGATTTGCATAATGATTTAGAAATTCTGAAGCATAAATATCAATAAACAAATCAGATCTGAAACATACATGGATTGGATGGCCAATCCATGGATCACCACAGTGTAAGGAAGGCTCCTTAACACCAGAGATCTCTTTGTAAAATAGTTGCCAAAACACCCTGCAACTTATCAGTTGCAAATAACGCGTATAGGGATAGAAAATGCGTTGTAGGATTGATGCACCATTTGGCCTGATGCAAAGATGTAGATCTAAAGCTCCAATAAGCTAATACACTCTTCTAGGAGGATAAAAGACTCACTCACTAAGAAGAGGAACTAGTTGTTGGAAATGTTGTCATTGATGGCAAAAGAGATGGAAAAGGAGATAGCATAGAAGTAGAGAGAGAAAAAGAGGCAGCAAGATGTAGAGAGGGTTGAGTAGCAACAAAAGAAGCAGGGCAATAAAAGAAGAGGATGCAGAGACAGAGTACAGAGTACAGTGACATAGTAAAACAGTCATGCACAAGACAGAGGATGTAAAGACAGAGAATACAGAGGTAGAGCCGTGAGATGAAATGGTCGAGAAGTAGAGAAAGGTTGCAGAGAGTATAGTGAAATAGAGACAGAGAATAACAGAGACAGAGAATAACAGAGGCAGAGACAGAGAATAACAGAGCTGGAACCAGTAAGGGCGCAGAACCAAGAAGGAACCGTAATTACATAGTGAAAACCTAATGGAGTCAGGCGTTCAACATATGGAAGCACTGTATTATAATGTCGAGAATTCAAGAGGAAACAGGAGCGAAATCGGGAATTATTTTAATAAGAGTTAAAATTTGATGAAGCGGAACCATGTGCTAGACGAAACCCTGAGCAAACAGTGAAACCAGAGTTTTGGAAACCAGCAGTATCGTGTGCATTTCGGAGTGGTAGGTGGATTTTGCTTTTTGAATGCGATCTATGTCGCTGATGTACACGTGTCTTTGGGTGGTATTTGGATACCACTTACATCGTGTAACTTTTGTGCATTAACCTTCGACCTAAAGAAAAACGCGATATTGTACGTCATCCGTCGAATGGGGGTCCAAAGTTTAGTTGGAGCATGAGAGTACATTGACCATCTAATCTATGCGATGTTTAATGCAAAGAAATATCATGTGGGGCCAATCTTTATTTTATATTGACATTGGTAATTTGCGTGGAGGTTTCATATGGCGTTTGTTGATGTCGGGGTGCATGAATTAAATGGGCAGCGACATTAAAATTCCTAAGTCCGAGCCTTTATATTATAATGTGCTGATGGTTGGTTATTAACCAAGGTCAAGACTTATTACAATGTTGAGAAAGGCTGATTTTATAACATATATTAATATAGGTTGATATATATGAAGCGAACCTGTGTAATTGGATTTATATGTTGAGCACAGCATATTCATATGCGTGGCATATACCTATGTTGAATTGTGATAAAGCCTAAGGAGGGTCGAATGTAGGTTGAGTTAGTCCACGTGAATTTGAATACATGGTAGAGTGTTCACATATAAGTTAAATACGTGGGTTCTATTATAAGGTTCATAATAAATTGAATGGGGACGTAATATATGTCTATATATTATAATTGATATGCAAGTCACCAAGGGGTGCTACGTATGATGGTTAGCATATAGCAGTACGCAGTGGGCCCGAGCGCTATTACATGAAGTTGGGGTTTGATATCTAGTGCAATGTTAATATGTTACATGGCTAAGTCTATGCTGTGAGCGGAAGCATTAAACAAACTATGGAGCCCGAGAGGTTATATAAATATATATATATATATATTAGTGCTGGGTTTAAGTATGAGTCAAATACTTAATATAATTTTGACGGAGGATATGATATGTCTAGTGTGGGACCCCATGTAAAGCGGAAGAGTACAATGCATGTTTATTTCGAGAATCTTAACCCAAGCTGAAGGATATATAAAAGCTGAAGCGGCAATATATATATATATATATATCTCTGTGTGTGTGTGTGTGTGTAGCACTTTATATACAAGGTACCAAGGCTATAATATAAAGCATATGTATTATTGTGCGCGAGATTAAAAGAACAAAAGGTTCTATTGTTCGGGCTTAAAACAAACGAAGCATTATCGGTGGGATCCTCACGAATCGCATCGGAGAAAATTATGGCAGCAGAACATGTTAAAAAAAGTTTCGATTGCGATAGCAGACCTGATTCATTATAAACAGTGATTCTTATTTTTGTTTGAGTTCTGGCTTAAAGTGCATTGGAGCAATTCATCGCATTGGAGGTGAAAGAGTAACATACAATTGAAAGTTACGATTGCGATTGAGCGATCGGATGATAGTCGTCAGATTTGCTAAAGGATGGACGACATATATGAGTTGTTTGATTACATGGTGGGGCCTTTGTTAATCGCATCGGCACAGTCAAGTGGAAGTGAACAGTGAACCATCGCATCGGAGTAAAGAAGAATATCAGAACATACAATTGAAAGTTTCGATTGCGATCAATCGCATCGGAACCATCGCAAGAGGTGTAATCACATCGGAGCACAAGAAAAGATTGATTAGTTGGACAGAAAAAGAGTTTTATTTATTAAAAGGGTCTATTATGATTATATCACCGAAAGGAATTTGCGTTACACATAAAGGGATGTTTATATGTTAAAAATGCTTTATTATTACGCTAAGAGTTGAATTGCGTTATATAAAAAGCGCAGTTACATATATGCAGGAGTTACGAAACAACAATAAACAGAAAAGCATATAGAGAGGAAAAAGACAGAGAAAGCTGCAGAAAAGACAACACGCAATGATCCAAAAGGCTGAATGGGTTGAGTTGGAATTCACATTGTAACTGAATGTAAATGTTTTTAATTGGTTTATATTGTTTGTGATGCATTGGCAAGTCTCCATAGGAAACAAAACTCCACTGTAAAAACTGAAAGTTGTACAAATTGCTGTAGTTTTCTGAATGAGATGGATAAAGGAGTAAGGAGGTAGAAGGCTAAGAGTCAGGGCTATTCACTTTGAATTCCCCGTGGAATATGAACAGTATGAGGAAAACTGTATAAAGGATATCACAGTGATATGCATAGAGAGGTTAGAGAATGTAGAGTATGAAGAATTGAGGCAGAGAAGATAAGAAAGAGGAGGAGCAGAAAGAGATGCTACAGAACAGAGCTGATATCTAAGGTAAATCAACAAATATGTTCTTTTGATAGAATGAGGAAGTTGGAGCTTCCCTATCAAGTTGAAGCTTGATAGATGTCAGTTGTAGCTGACTGAGGTTGGAGCCTCCTATAGGTTGGTGCCTGCAGAAAATCAGTGGTGAGAGGGAATTGGAGCTTGCCTTTGCATCACAACAATAATAAGATGTGGTTTTCTCCCTTTATGGGTTTCCACTTATATCTATTGTCTCTGTGTGTGTTGCCTATGTGTTGATATGTTCTATCCAATCTACTTAATGCTTGCTTCTCTCATAATAAGTTTGGTGTCACATTATCTTAATAATTGCTGCTACATATTAAGACTGTTCACATATTAAGTTGGTTATAAAATTAAGTTGTAAATAAGCTTGATGAAAAGTTTTAAAAAGCTCATGTATGTGTTAAATTGATTCACCCCCCCACCCTCTCAGTTTAACTAAGGATTCAACAATTGGCATCAGAGCAGGTTCCTTTTGTATCAGCTTAACAAATGAAAGGAGATCGTAGGTCCCCAGGATGGCTAGTCAAGAAGGAAGCTCAACCAATAAAGCCCATTTTTTCACTGGTGCTAATTATGCCTTCTGGAAAATTATAATGAGAGCTTACATAATGTCTCTAGGAATAGAAGTTTGGGCTGCTGTGGAATTTGGATATGCGCCAAAGGCAACTGACTCAGAGAAAGAAGCTAAAAAAGACTTTGTAGCTAATACAAAGGCCATGAATGCAATCTTAAATGGACTATGTGAGGCTGAATTTATCAAAGTAATGCACAACAAGACTTCCAAAGAAATGTGGGATACTCTTGAAAACATCCATGAGGGAAACAAAAAGGTGAAGACAGCCAAACTTCAAGTATATAGAGCTTAGTTTGAAAATTTAAAAATGAATGCTGATGAATATATTGGCAACTTCTTCTTAAGAGTTGCAGAAATTGTTAATAATATGAAAGCTCTTGGAGAAACCATACCATAATGTGTAATTGTACAAAATATTCTAAGATCTCTTCCACCCAGCTTTAACCCCAAGGTTTCTGCCATTGGAGAAACACCTGATTAGGAAACATTAACCATGAACGAGTTACTTGGAAATCTAACATTCTATGAGATGAGACTCCCACAGAAGAAGCCAAATGTGAGGGAGGCAGCCTTTAAGATAGAGAAGAAGAAAGAAGAAAAGTAAGATATATGCTCTTGCTATGATGAAGAAGAGGCCAAATTTGTCAAGAAACTGGATAGAGGCTCAAGTAAATATAAAGGTAAACTTCCATTCAAATGCTTTAACTGTGGAAGAGTTGGACACTATGTTGCTAAGTGTCCTCATAAGAAAACTAGGAATCAAGCTCAAGAATCAGAGAAAACTATATCAAAGAACTGGCAGAAAGGAAAGAAATTCAATAGAAAATCTTTCTATGCTCAAGAAGACAGCAGTGCATCTGAAGACTCAGATGAACCCTCAAGTGAAGAAGGAACCTCTGAATTTATGTTGATGGCCATAGAAGAACTTGAAGGACTCCTTCTAGAAGATGAAGAAGAAGGTGAAGTTGATCTTGAGGGGGAGCTAAGAAGTGCCCTCGAGGAGATTGATAGACTCAAAATGAAGTGAAAAAAACATAAAGACATTCTCCTCAAGTATGTAAGAGAAGAAAAAAATTTAAAAGTACTCATTCAGCTAAAAGTAGAGCTTGAAGAAGCCAAGAAGGTAGAAGACATGATACTTAAGCAAATTAAGGATAAAATTCAAGAACAAGAGAAGTTGGAAGAAGAAGTAGTATGCCTGAGGAAGAAATTAGAAAATTCCCAAAGGAAAGTGTCTATAAATTCTTCTCAAATGACAAGCTCTGGTAAGTTGAATGAAATTCTGGATGCTCAAAGATCTCCTCTAATAAAAACTGGGATAGGCTATGAAGGAGAATCAAGTAAAGGCAAAGAACAGGAAAACAAAAATATTATTTTTGTAGAAGCAAATAAGGATGATGAAGCAACTCAAACGATTCCTACAAAAGAAGAAACATGCAATGAAGGAGATAGAAATGAGAAGGAACCTCTAATAACAAAGAATGAAATAAATACTCAGCCAACAGAAAAAGGCTCATATACCCCTGAGTATGTGAAATTTGGAAGCCATCAAAGGAGATTCTTCCCTCCTATGAAAAATGCCACCTGTTATGCCTGCCATAAGCTGGGACATATTGCTGCATACTGTCATACAAGGAGGATTAATTCATACCAGGAAAGGATGCAAACAATGAAGATATTATCTCAAGAAAAGAAATGGAGAAGAAAACCTTTCATCAGGTATGCAAATTGTTTCTATGGATACTATTTTTAGTGTAAGGAATTTGGCCATAAAATCATTGAATGCAGAAAATATGGACAAAGATTGATGTTCAAGATCTCAAGGAGGTTTATGAATCATGGAGATTTTACTCATACTCAAAATTCTACAGAAATTATGATCAAATGCTATGTATGCAATAAAATTGGACATATGCCTTCCAAATGTCCTCTCAGAGAATGTGGTTCATCATCTCAGAAAAGGTACCAAACAAAAGGATGCTTGCAGTGGAAAAAGAAGGTGAATAAATGTGACCTGGCTCTAACTGCTCAAGACCTGAAAAGCCAATGGTATTTGGACAGTGGATGCTCAAAACATATGACTGGAGATAGAAGCAAGTTTATAACCTTTGATGAAAAGAAATCTAGAAATGTTACTTTTGGCAATGAAAAAGCAGGGAAAATCAAAGGAAATAGCTCAGTCAGTCTAGATAATGGCAGAGGAAAGGCCCAAGATGTACTATTTGTGGATGGGCTGAAAGAAAATCTGCTGAGTGTCAGTCAAATGTGTGATAAAGGCTATGAAGTTTTTTTTAGAGCACAAGACTTTGAAGTCAGATCAAGCACCACAGGGAAGACTCTGATCAAAGGTGTTTGAACAGAGAGTAATGTCTACATAGTGAAAGAAGAGAATGAAGCATGACATATTAGCAAACTTGAGGAGTCATGGTTATGGCATAGGAAATTGGGACATCTTAACTTTGACCATATCATCAAACTGAGCAAGAAGAAAGTTGTCAGAGATATGCCAGCAATAAAAAAGCCTTCAAATACCATATGCAAATCTTGCCAATTGGGAAAATAGACCCGGACATCCTTTAATACCAAAGATGAGCTATAAACAAGTAGGCCACTTCAGCTTGTACACATGGATCTGTGTGGACCTTCAAGAACTAAAACACCAAGTGGAGAATCCTACTTCATGCTGATAATAGATGATTTCTCAAGAATGACATGGGTTGAATTTCTCAAATATAAATCGGAAGAACTTGAGAAATTCAAGATATTCAAGGCATTGGCAGAAAATCAAACAGGATGCAAGCTAAAGTGCATTAGATCAGACATAGGAGGTGAATTCACAGACTATGACTTTGCAGACCTATGCAATGAACATGGGATAAAACAACAATTTACTATTGCTGGGACACCTCAACAGAATGGAGTGGGAGAGAGACAAAATAGGTCTGTACAACAAATTTCCAGAGCCATGATGCAAGAAAGTAACATTCCTCAAACCTTCTGGGCAGAAGCAGTTCACACAGCTGTGCATATTCTTAACAAAGCTCATCTTAGACCAAATAGTGACAAGACTCCTTATGAACTATGGAATGGTAAACCAACATCAATCAAGCACTTTAGAGTCTTTAGAAGCAATTTTTACGTAAAGAATAATGATGAAAATATGGGGAAGTATGATGCAAGAGCAGATGAAGGAATATTTTTTGGATATGCATCCAAGAGTAAAGGTTACAGGTGCTACAACAAAACACTTCGGAAAATTGTGGAAAGCATTGATGTAAGATCTGATGAAGAACTACCAAATAAGACAAGAAGTACAGGTTGCAGCAATCCTCTAGAAGATGATGAAGAAGAGAACCAAGATGACGATGAAATAAGCAAGACAACAGAAGATGTTGAACTAAGCTCGAAATCCCCCTCAAGATACACTCAAAAGAACTATCCAGAAGATCAAATCATTGGGGACAAGAGTGTAGGAGTCCAGACAAGAAGACATCTAACTAAACATACAAAAGAGGTATACATAGCTATGTTATCACAAATAGAGCCAAAGAAGTTTGAAGAAGCCAACAAGGACAAGTATTGGGTGAATTCTATGAATGAAGAATTGGACCAAATTGAGAAGAAAAACACCCGGGAATTAGTTCCAAGACCCACTGAGAAAAATGTCATAGGCTCAAAATGGGTATTCAAGAATAAAATGAATGAACAAGGACAAGTAATCAGGAATAAAGCCAGACTTGTATGCAAGGGATATTCACAAATTGAAGGTCTTGATTATGATGAAACATTTTCCCCTGTAGCCAGAATGGAAGCTATCAAAATGTTTCTGGCCTTTGCATGCTACCATGACTTCAAGGTTTATCAAATGGATGTGAAATCTGCCTTCCTGAATGGAGATCTAGAAGAAGAAGTCTACATGGAACAACCTGAAGGATTCTCATTAACAGAAAAAGAAGACTATGTGTGCAGACTAAAGAAGGTCTATATGGACTGAAACAAGCTCCTTGTGCTTGGTATTCAAGGCTTGATAAGTACTTGCAAAAACAAGGCTTTAAGAGAGGAGGAGTAGACAACAATCTATACATAAAATCCCATGAAAATGAACTCTTGATTGTTGTAGTATATGTTGATGACATTATATTTGGAAGCAACACAGATGAGTTAGCAAAAGGGTTTGCTGAAGAGATGAAATCAGAGTTTGAGATGTCTATGATTGGAGAGCTCATCTTCTACTTAGGAATTCAAATTCAGCAAAAGAACACATGTAAATTCATCTCACAAGAAAAATACTTAAAAGATATGTTGAAAAAGTTCAAAATGGAAGACTACAAACCTGTGTCAACTCCCATGATCACTGGATGCAAGCTATGTGCTGATGATGGATCTACTGATATAGATCAAATACTTTACAGATCCATGATAAGAAGTCTACTATACCTAACAACATCTAGACCAGACATTATGTTGGCAGTAGGACTTGTGGCTAGATATCAAGTAGCACCAAAACAAAATCACCTTCTAGCAGTCAAAAGAATATTCAGATATCTACAAGGAACTATGCAGTATGGGCTATGGTATCCAAAAGGCAAGAGCTTCACTTTGACAGCATATATAGATGCAAATTGGGCCAGCTGTGTGGATGACAGTAAAAGAACAAGTGGAGGTGCATTATACTTGGGAAAAAGTCTGGTGGCATGGCTAAGCAAGAAACAAACATCTATCTCTCTATCTACAGCAGAATCATAATACATAGTAGCAACATCATGTTGCACACAAGTCATGTGGATGAAACAAAACCTCCAAGACATGAAGGTAAGCATTGATGAACCTATCTCTATCAAATGTGATAATACAAGTGCAATAAGTATATCAAAAAATCTTGTACTTCATTCAAAAACTAAACACATCCCAATCAAGTACCATTTCCTAAGAGAAAAAGTAGCACAGAAGGTAGTGAAGTTGGAATATGTGCCAAAAAAAGAACAAACATCAGATATATTCACAAAACCTCTTGCTAGAGAGCCATTCGAATATCTGAGAAACAAACTAGGGGTAGTGTCTTCAGATACTACTCTCTGACAGAAAAGAAAGCTTCATTCCAGGGGGAGAACAGAAAATAATACATCATTCCAGGGGGAGATCAGTCAACAAAGAGATTCAAAAAAGAGCCAGAGCAACTAAGCAGATCATGAAACAGGTCCTCAAGATCAGAGTAACATGGACAAGATTTAAAAGCACACTGGGAAATGAGCAACCCTTTTCCATTGGTGTCAAAGGGGGAGGAAAAGCAAGCAACAGAAGAAAGGGTCCTAAAAGGCAAGCAGAGGAAGTGTATTGCCATCAATGCCAAAGGGGGAGACTGTTGGAAATGTTGTCATTGATGGCAAAGGAGATGGAAAAGGAGACAGCATAGAAGCAGAGATAGAGAATAACAGAGGTGGAGATAGAGAATTATAGAGATAGAGAATAACAAAGGCGGAGATAGAGAATAACAGGGACAAAGAATAACAGAGGTGGAACCAGTAGGGACGCAGAACCAAGAAAGGAACCGTAATTACACAGTGAAAACCTAATGGAGTCGAGCGTTCAACATATGGAAGCACTGTATTATAATGTCGAGAACACAAGAGGAAACATGAGTGAAAGCGGGAATTCTTTTAATAAGAGTTAAAATTTGATGAAGCGGAACCATGTGCTAGACGGAACCCTAAGCAAACAGTGAAACCAGAGTTTTGGAAACCAGCAGTATTGCGTGCGTTTCAGAGTGGTAAGTGGATTTCACTTTTTGAACGTGATCTATGTCGCTAACGGACACGTGTCTTTGGGTGGTATTTGGATACCACTTACATCGTGTAACTTTTGTGTGTTAACCTTCGGCCCAAATAAAAACGCGATATTGCGCGTCATCCATCGGATGGGGGTCCAAAGTTCAATTGGAGTGAGAAAGTACATTGACCGTCTGATCTATGCGATGTTTAATGTAAAGAAATATCCTGTGGGGCCAATCATTATTTTATATAGACTTTGGTAATTTGCGTAGAGGTTTCATATAGCATTTGTTGATGTCGGGGTGCATGAATTAAATGGGCAGCGACATTAAAATTCTGAAGTCCGAGCCTTTATATTATAATGTGCTGATGGTTGGTTATTAACCAAGGTCAAGACTTATTACAATGTTGAGAAAGGCGGAGGTTATAACGTATATTAATATAGGTTAATATATATGAAGCGGACCAGTGTAATTGGATTTATATGTTGAGCACAACATATTCATATGCGTGGTATATACCTATGTTGAATTGTGATAAAGCCTAAGGAGGGCCGAATGCAGGTTGAGTTAGTCCACGTGAATTTGAATACATGGTAGAGTGTTCACATATAAGTTAAATACGTGGGTTCTATTATAATGTTCATAATAAATTGAACGGGGCCGTAATATATGTCTATTTATTATAATTGATATGCAAGTCACCAAGGGGTGCTACGTATGATGGTTAGCATATATCAGTACGTTGTGGGCCCGAGCACTATTACATGAAGTCGGGGTTTGATATCTAGTGCAATGTTAATATGTTACATGGCTAAGTCTATGCTGTGAGTGGAAGCATTAAACAAACTATGGAGCCCGAGAGGTTATATAAATATATATATTAGTGCTGGGTTTAAGTATGAGTCAAAGAATTAATATAATTTTGACGGAGGATATGATATGTGTAGTGTGGGACCCCATGTAAAGTGGAAGAGTACAATGCATGTTTATTCCGAGAATCTTAACCCAAGCTGAAGGATATATAAAAGCTGAAGTGGAAATATATATGTGTGTGTGTGTGTGTGTGTGTGTGTGTGTGTAGTGCTTTGTATACAAGGGACCAAGGCTATAATATAAAGCATATGTATTATTGTGCGTGAGATTAAAAGAACAAAAGGTTCTATTGTTCGGGCTTAAAACAAATGAAGCATTATCGATGGGACCCTCATGAATTGCATCGGAGAAAATTATGGCAACGAAACATGTTAACAAATGTTCTGATTGTGATAGCAGACCCGATTCATTATAAATGGTGATTCTCATATTTGTTTGAGTTCCGGCTTAAAGTGCATCGGAGCAATTCATCGCATCAGAGGTGAAAGAGTAACATACAACTGAAAGTTCTGATTGCAATTGAGCGATCGGATGATAGCCATCGGATTTGCTGAAGGATGGATGGCGGATGTGAGCTATTTGATTACATGGTGGGGCCTTTGTTAATCGCATCGGAGAACTCCAATCACATCGACGCAGTGAAGTGGAAGTGAACAGTGAACCATCGCATCGGAGTAAAGCAGAATATCATAACATACAATTGAAAGTTCTGATTGTGATCAATCGCATCGGAACCATCGCAAGAGGTGTAATCACATCGGAGCACAAGAAACGATCGATTAGTTTAATAGAAAAGGCATTTTATTTATTAAAAGTGTCTATTATGATTATATCACCGAAATGCATTTGCGTTACACAGAAATGGCAGTTTATATGTTAAAAATGCTTTATTATTACGCCAGAGTTGAATTGTGTTATATAAAAATCGCAGTTACATATATGCAGGAGTTACGCAATAGCAATAAACAGAAAAGCATACAGAGAGGAAAAAGACAGAGACAGCTGTAGAAAAGACAACACGCAGTGACCCAAAAGGCTGAATGGGTTGTGTTGGAATTCACATTGTAACTAAATGTAAATGTTTTTAATTGGTTTATATTGTTTGTGATGCACTAGCAAGTCTCCATAGGAAGAAAAACTCCACTGAAAAAATTGAAAGTTGTACAAATTGCTGTAGTTTTCTGAATGAGCTAGATAAATGAGTAAGGAGGCAGAAGGCCAAGAGTCAGGGCTATTCACTTTGAATTCCCTGTGGAATATGAACAGTATGAGGAAAAATATATAAAGGATATCACAATGATATGCATAGAGAGGTTATAGAATGCAGAGTATGAAGAATTGAGGCAGAGAAGATAAGAAAAAGGAGGAGCAGAAAGAGATGCTACAGAACAGAGCTGATATCTAAGGTAAATTAGCAAATATTTTATTTTGATAGAATGAGGAAGTTGGAGCTTCCCTATAAATTTGAAGCTTGATAGACGTTAGTTGTAGCTGACTGAGGTTGGAGCCTCTTATAGGTTGGTGCCTGTAGAAAATCAGTGGTGAGAGGGAGTTGGAGCTTGACTTTGCATCACAACAATAATAAGATGTGGTTTTCTCCCTTTATGGGTTTCGACTTATATCTATTGTCTCTGTGTGTGTTGGCTATGTGTTGATATGTTCTATCTAATCTGCTTAATGCTTGTTTCTCTCATAAGAAGTTTGGTGTCACATTATCTTAATACTTGTTGCTACATATTAAGACTGTTCACATATTAAGTTGGTTATAAAATTAAGTTGTAAATAAGCTTGATGAAAAGTTTTAAAAAGCTCATGTATGTGTTAAACTAATCCCCCCCCCCCCTCCCCCCCTCTTAGTTTAACTAAGGATTCAACACTAGTATGCTCTAGATCTGAATAGATCTAACCCCCACTTGTTGCTGCTTACATAAACAACCAAACCCTCAACGGGATTTTCTTGTAGTTGGAAGAAGAGCTTGGCCAAGTGCCTGATAGTGGACAAGAAATTCAAGGCTCCTCCAAGAGCTACTTAATGGAAGAGGTGGGATTCCCGATCAGGAACACCCAAGTGCTAAACAACACTATTCTCTGCTAAACATCCATGAGAATAAGAAATGTATTAACAGACAATATCTTCTGAAATCATATGGTCATCAACAACCCTCTCTTGTTTTCCTTCTCTTCCTTTTATAAGATAGAGTCCTTGCAAACCCTAAACCATCTCAAATTAATTAGCTCTGTTCACATGAACAATCTCCAACTTGATCTGCGATGTTTATCTAGGAGGTTCAATGAATCTAGACAGTGCTATGATTTGGTCATGTTGACCCAGTCAAATATTTCAATACCCTTCACACATAAGGGAGTTTTAATGTAAATAGCCCATATATGTCTTTGTTCACATGTGGCATTTATTTATCCATAGCTTTAGGAGTTTTACATGTCCTCCTTTGCATTTTTATTCATCAACATGAAAAGAAAAGCAAAACAAAGAAAAATTGAATATTCCTATTAGCTTGGGCTAATTTAGGAATATTACAATTTCAAATAGGTTAAGTAAATTCTCAATATTTTGAATGTGTTCTTCAAAAGTGACTTTTGAGCTTTCTCCATCAAATCTGGGTAGTTTGTTTGCAAGATTTGCAGGGTGGGCCCGAAGGATAGGAGGAAAAACTAGAGGCTTGTATCTTTATGGGACCTATGTGGGTATAGGTAGTGAAAAAAGAAATTTATGATTGTTTGAGGTTTCAGCAAGAGCAGGAAAGGTAGCATGAGGCTCATGTTTCACTAGGTCTTCCACAGGTGAATATGGGGTAGGAATAGGTATATAAGTCTGCTCATGGTCTAAAATTTGAGGCTCAAATTTTCTAGGCTTGAGATCTTTCCAATGATCAATGTAGATATCATCAGTGTATTCTTGATCAGGCTTAAAATAGGATAGAACATAGTTATAGATAAAAACAATAATTTCTTGAATCCAACCTAGGCCTGAGTGATATTTCTTTCTAGGATGACTAGTCATGTTTTAGGTTCTTCCTCCAGTGGAGTCTTTAGGTCTATGGAGATTTGTGGAGTCGCCAGGTGGATGATTTCAAATATTTTTAGGTAGGCTACTTTCCACCATCAACAACTAAATACCAATCTAAGGATGTTTATGGGTTTTCTGAGGTCCTAAGGCATACTTAGATTTTCACTGACTCAGAAGGTCCCACGTGATCGCCAGAATGTTAGGGTCCTATGATTTAGCAAATTGGTAGACCAAATGCACAGGGTAACATGAAACTAGTCTTTGGAGTTCTAGGGACTAGCCTTCCTAGACTCAAAGAGGGCTCTCTCTATTGTATGCAAAGGATGTGAACTTTTTTCTTTTATGGTTTGATTTTAGTCTAGTTGTTAAGTGTAGGGTTTGTTGTTTGTTTGGTTGGGTAAGATGGTCAAGTAGAAATAGGTGGAGTGAGAGGTCTACAAATCATTGGGCTATGGAGTCTATGAAATTCATGGATATCTCAATGATGAAATAATATGCGTAATAGGTCAAATCTAGCTTGGTCATATGGATCCTTAAGGTATGTGTGAAGTGGAATGAACAATAAGTTCGTGAACAAAGTAGGTGTCTAAGGGAAGTGAAGAATCCTTAAACAAATACCTTTCAAACAATATGTCTAAAATAGTGATCAACATAAGAACATAATCATAAGGCAGGAAAAACCAATAACTCTTAGATTATACTTTAAGAAAACAAGCATTCAAGATGAACAATTCAGTGAACCATAGAAAGTAAGAAACATATCTAACTCTTAGTGATTTCACCTTCAAGATTTAGAAAAAATTTAAGATAAAAAATAACTTTAATCAATGAAGACATAACACCTAAACATCAATGATCAATCTAAAAATAAATTTAAGGCAACTTCTCAATCATGGACAAAGGGCATGATCAAAACATGGCCTCTTTGGCTAAACCTAACAAGTAATACTTCAAAGAGAGATTCCAAAACAGAGTTTAAATAGCATCAAATAGGCAAGGATAACCATAAAACATATTTGAAACCATTGTATTGAACCATTTATGGAATAAAAAAGCATAAGGAGGTCTAAGAAGCAACTAATAATTCCTTAAACAAACCCAGCAGAGGAAAACACAAAGACAATAGAAACAAGAAGGACTAAGGTGCCTCAAAGAACATTTCTGAACCTATACTCTTATGTTCTACTGCAGCATAGAAGGATAGAAACATAATGAAAACATGAGAAAAAAATAACATAAGAGAGAATAACTTCACCAATAACCAAGCTCAGGGATCCTACAAGCTATCCTCTTTCATCATTCATCAAAACAAGGCATTCAGAAACTCCACAAAACCAAATTCTTCTTCAAGCTCAAGAAAACCATGTATTGCTATGAGAACTCATCAAATGCCAACATTTACAATGGAATCCTCATGATTTATTTATCTTAGCAAGTGAGGATGTGAAAACCACAAGGAGCTTCTAGAAACCCTAATTCCATCATAAATGCCATTTATGTGCTTGAAGACCATGCAAGGCCCAAGACACATAATATATAAGATTAATAAATGAAAGATAAAATAACATAAATAATTAATCAAATTTGGAGTGATTTTCCATAGAAAACATTAAAAAATCATTTTTCCATCAATTTGTGTGTTTTGTTGACTTTTTGGCCAAAAACACACAGTGTTGTCCATTTGCGCAGCGCCACTTTAGGCAGAAAATAGGTCCTGTTGCAGCCAAGTTTTGGGGGTCTTCCCGATGTCGGATTTTTCTCTCTGATAGCTCGTTGGAAATATTGCTGAGTCTGCTTTCCAGATATGCCTTTTTTTTTCTAATTCAGCACATGTAACCTGTTCAAAAAGTCAGTTTCCCAAGACTGCTCTAAGTGCAGCGCCAGGCCTGAAAATGAGGCAAAATGGTGAAAAATGAGGTGTTTTTTGACCTTTTGAGGGGTCAAAACTGCTCCAATTGCTCTGAAATTTGGTGAGAATATTGTGCTAGCCATGAAGAATCCAAAAATTTAGATTTTTTCCTTTGAGGATTCCTGAGGGAAAAGCGTAGCGGCAGTGGCGCTGCGCTAATAGGCCTTCAAATTCTCAAAAAACCAAAATTTGTTCAAATTTCTTGAAAATTGGTGGATGTGTCCCTCATGGGGTTTGAGAGACCTATAGAGAAGCTTGGGAAAAAAATCCAAGGATCTCTTGACCTTTTTCCTCTTTTAGTACCTGTAGCTTGGCAAGGGTTTTCTTTAGTTTAGCCCCTGCAAATTGATTTCTCTGGGCATAATGTTTGGTCATCTCTCGTTGTAGATCAAGGTCCTTATTTTCCTTTGTCTAGTTATGGAACTGAGGTGGAGGGCATGGCCCCTTGAATTTTTGAGGCAAAAAACACAAGTCTAGGCCCTCTTTGGTATGTTGATGGAAAAGGAGTGATTTTGGTCCTATTGGTCTCTCTATCATGGCACTGATCCTTGTTGTTGTCATTAAAATATTCATTTTCATCATAAGCATAATCAATCATCACATTCTCTGTTTCATCACTGCCCTCTTGGTCCTCAACATTATCACCACCCTCACCCTCTTCACTAGTTTCTACACTGTCACTTTGGTCTTCATTTGGGTTGCTTTCCTCTTCACTGCTATGATCCTTATTTTTATCATCACCCTCACCACTTCCTTCACTATCACTATGAATGTCATGATTACCTTTTTCCTTTACTTCACTTTTCTCATCATCATGGTCACTGTGGGAGTCATTGTCTTCAATATTTTCATGACTGTCATGACTGTCATGAATTATCTCTTCTTCACTCATACTTTCCTCATTACTTTCTACACTTTTGTCATTTGTTTCACTTGTAGCCATGTTGTCCTTTTCTTCATCATGAGTGTCATTTCTTTGATTGCCTGCCTGGCCATCTGAGTTTTTGCCATGTTTGTCACCTTTGTCAATTTCCATGCCCCTTGCTTGTTCTTCATCATCTTCCTCTTGCTCATCTTAATTATCCTCTGTCTCCATGTAATATTCCTTTTGTGGGCTCAATTTATTATCACCCTCAACCTCATTTAGGTTTGGCTCATTTTCATCGTTACCCCTATCTTCATTTGATTCTTCATTTCCACTTCCTTCTTCATTTGATGCATCAAGAGATGGGGAGGAAGGGAGGTTTTCTTGAGGAGGGGATAGAGGAGTAGAGGGAGGAGGATGAGATGAGGAAGGAAAGTTTAGTTGATGATGTGGCTGAGGGCTTGAATTTGAAAGAGGGCTCATTTGGAACATGAAGTGTGACTACCCTAATTCACTCTCCCTTAAATGACAATTAATTTGTTCAAGGAGGCCAAAAACAGAGGTTTATTATGCATTGAATACTAGGGTTTAGTTATTCCATAGCCACCAAATGACTAAAAAAACTTGAGAGGAGGAGAAAAAAGGGCACCTAACAGCTTCACTTGCTTGCAGGTCTTTGGAGGAAAATTTGAGGGTGTCCTTGAGCCTTTGGGAAAATTTGTTACAAGTCTGGAGGAAATTCTGCATTAGCGTAGCACTGGGCTATAAGTGTAGCGCCAACCTCTATATTAAATATGGAGAACCCTATTTGCGTAGCGCCAGGGTCTGCGAGCATAGTTCTAGTCTCTAAGCGCAAAACCAACACTTGGCCAAAAACACACAGTGTTGTCTATAAGTGCAACACCACCTTTGGCAGAAATAGGTCCTGTTGCAGCCAAGTTTTGGGGGCCTTCTTGATGTCAGATTTGGCCCCATGATAGCTTGTTGGAAATCTTAACCTATCTAATTTTTAAATATGCCACTTCCTGATTGGAGTTGATTTACCTTGTCAAAAGTTGAGTTTCCCAAGACTGGTCAAAAAGTACTGAGTGATGGTGCAGAAATGCAGAGTGCTAGTGCAGACAACGTTTGGGGGCCTTCCTTAAATCAAAATTGAGATCATGATAGCTCATTGGAAATATTGAAGTCTAGCTGTCCTTTTATCCATCAAACAAGTCATGTGGACACTCCAGCTATGAGAAAACCTGATTTTCCCAAGGTCACTCCAGCAGTGCAACAATTCGCCCGTGACACCTGTATTTTTGAAATTTCTCCCAAGCCATGATAACTGTGTAAAAAATGAAGGAGGGTTTTCTTCTTGGACATATGATGTACAAAAACCTCTCTCACGTTTTTCAAATTCATCTCTGTTTGGTCAGAAACATAGTTTGAAGCAAAATCAGCCCTATGAGTGACAAATGGCTTGATTCTTGGAAAATGATGGACGCATGATGTTTATGAGTTGGTATGGATTTATTCTTGCTTATATTACCTATCATGTGGATCCTTTACTCCTATGCCTGTTTTCCATTGCAAACCCTAGCTTATTTGGAAGAGGAAATTAGGTTTTATGTAGACAAAGCAGGGGATTTTAGGACTACCTTGTAGAGGGAGGGGAATGAAGGGGTTAAGGGTTGTATAAATTCTTGGGAAACTTTTTGGGCATAGGGATAGATGCTATAGAGTAGGGGGAAGTTTAATTTCGAGAATTGAGTGAGGGGAAAGGGTCCAAAATGGAAAAACATAGGCCTATCCTCGAAAAGTGTGAAATTGTAGCAATAGGCTAGGTTTTGTAGAAAAATGATGAGTTTGAGGGATAGGAGTGATGGGAAGTGTTTATGAAGGTATATTAAGGATAGGATGAGGTGTAAGAGTATCAGGATATAAGACTTGTTGATGATTTAACCATGGAGGTCATGACACCAAGAAAAAACCCTCAAACCCTAGATGGACAGTGGAGTCATAGGCAAGGGATAAATAGAGTAATGAGATTATGGGTAGGAAAAAGGATGGAAATGAGAGGGAAAAGCCATTTGGAGTCTATAGGAGTTACAAGGTGATCATGAAATGGAAAAATGGTAGGATAGTAAAAAAATTTCTCTAAGGATAATGAAGGCAATGAGATTTCTAAAATTCACAATGTTCATGGAATTTTGTTTTTAGAAATATAGAACCAATAATTAGTCATCTACGGATAGTGAAAATTACTGATGACTAAGTCGTCCACCTATTGACATAGTCCATCCACCACATGACATCATTGATCTTTCATCACCTGTAGAGAAAGATACAGTTAGGAAATCAAAGAAAGGAAAAAAGAAAGTGATGGAAAAAACAGAGTTTCAACTCCTTGAAGAAAAATTGAAGTTTTCCAACCATGAAATTTATGTTATGAAGAAAGAAGCAAGGAAACACAATGTAGAGAAATTTCAGTTTCAAAAGATGAAGGAAATCTGGGAAGAGCAATTTGACAGTGTTTCCAAGACTTTAGATAATACACAAGATCTTATCAAATGGACCATTCCATTGAGGAAAGAGGTCAAGCATGTCAGGAAAATGAACATACATTTGAAAGCCACCAACATAAAGTTGAAATATTAGGTTAAGGACCTCCAGGAACAACTTGAACTAATCCCTGAGGAGTTGGAGAAAAAAGGACTTAAAATGACAGTAGTTGAGGAGCCAGTTACTCAACTCATCATCAATGAGGAACAAACCCCTCAAGAAACATGATGTGTGCTGGTTTATGATCTTGAAGGCTAATGGCAGGTTAGAAACAAGGTTGTTTCACTTAGAAGGTATATTTTGAAGCTACACAAAATTCTAGAATTTTGACTATTTTCAGCAGTTTCATAGCATGCCTGGGCTTGAAGAACAACAAAATGCTATGAAACTACTGTACTTTCCTTTTTGCATTTTGAACTATTTTTTGGAGCTCCCAAGAGATGAAAATGATAAATAAGATGCATTAAGGCATAATGAACATCATGCAGGAGAAAAGAACTAGAATTATTGATGGAAAAAGGCATTTGTGTAACGCTACAAAGGTACACTACGATATTTTCATACTTTTGTAGCGTACTGTTTTGAAGCTATAGGGGAAGGTTTTTGTGCACTTTTGGACAACTGGACACTTTCTGAGGCTCAAGGGATTTTACCAGTAGTCATCCAAAGCTTAAAGACCACGTGGTGAATCCAACTCATCAGCTAAACCCTTCGTTGAAGATAAGGACCAGTTTTGCCTAAAAAACAGGGTTTTGTTTCCAGTTTTAGAGGAGGTCAATTAAGATGTCACGTAGTGATGAGTCCCATCACACCCTATTCGAACATGTGAAGTCATATTTTTCAAATATGTAACTTTTTTAGGAGATAAGGTTGTTATTGTAATAATGAATAGTTTGAGTCCTATTAGGAAAAGGACTGTCAAGTAGGATAACTGTCATTTTCTCATTAAATAGATGTTTTATGGTTATGCAAGGTGTCATTAGGCAAAAATTCGATGAATCTAGCCAGAAGGCAGATCATCTGATCATGTAACAAGTCTATTAAAGGGTAGAGAGTTGAATTTGTCAAGGGGTGGAGATTTTTTAGCAATATTGCAGCTTTAAGTAAATTGACTATTTTCAGTAATACAGAGACTTGTTTCTTGACCAACCTCAGATTCTGATTGAGTTTTTAGTTTCTATCTTATCTATATCTTTGATGTGTACTATTTTTAGTGGTTTTCATCTTTAATACTCAGAATTCATTCATGTAATTCTTTGACTTCCTTTAAAGATGAATTGACTGTGTGATTTCCTGTTTCATGTGTGTCTACTTCTGCTAAAAACTCTTACCTGCCTTAGCTTCCATGTCAAGTGAAATGTCTACTGAATTATTTCTTTGTTGACTCCATAAGCCCAATTTTTGCAGACTGATACTATTTTCAACCTATACTCATCACAAGAAATTTGTTTTCCAGGTAGAGTTATCCTTCTAAATACATCTTTATTCAATATTATTAACCCTTTGAGAGAGCCCTCTTAGACTGAAGAGGCTAAGCTTCAGTCACAAGATTGGTTTGAAAAAGTCACGTGAGATTGTCTGATTAGTAGCCTATCAAGTACAATTCTGTGATAGCATGTATTTTTTTCATTAATTGCATTGAAGCATTTTATTATTTTTGATAGTTGTCTGAAGTGCGTGAAGAGTGATAAATGAGAAGAAAAAACAAGTTTTTATTTATTATTAGCTTCGCAAAACCCATTTAGAAATCTTTTTTCATTGAAAGAAAAATATTGCATCTTCATGTATTAGTTTTTTATTGATTTCTTTTTCATTGAAAAACATCATCAGTTTCATCTCCATCTACCCATGACTTAAGTAACAACCATTTAAAATAAAGCTATCTAATTAAAATGAACTAGAAGTTTTTTGTATTGTCATTAATTATACACCAACTAGCTAGGGCATAGGGCCTTGGAATAGGTGAGTGGAGAGTTAACTCTCCAAGGCCGTTCAAAAGTTTCAAACATAGAAATATGATTAATGAGTGAAATCCAATTTCGTTAAGTGGACTAGGAAATATCTACCTCCAGAGAGTTAAGCGTGAGGGATAGTGAAGGCAGAGAAGTGAGATACCCCCTCCTATTTGCTGAATCTTGACCTAAGACCGTTCCACCCTGCTGTTGATATGGATTGGTGGCCTTAGTTTCCTTTCCTAGGGATCACATAGGTGATTTCGAAGGGAATACCCATGGTACCTGACACAAACATTGTATCAATTTCATTAGTACTTCTTGAGGGTGCCCTTACGAAGCTCGGGTACTTTCACCGGCAAAGGCTTTTGTCAAGAGGTCAACATAACTGTTTCTGTTACCTTCACTAGTATTCCTAGGACGTAATTACCCCAGACACGCCCACAAGGGAGGCTTTACGCATGGGTTCACCTACTCTTCTTACCTTATCATAACGTGTTAGAGTCTCATTGGGGATATGAAATTGGTGGGGGGAGTACAATTATACAAAACATTACAAGATCAAGACATTAAAAAGGTTCATGCTTACTAAGGGCTATCAACTTATCACCAATATTCGATCACTCGATGATAAATAATTATTTATTTTTGTGAGTAGGCTTCTGCTGCATTATATCTTCCTTTCTTTCCATAAGATGATCCACCCTAAAATAACCAACAAAAAGAGTAGGAGGAGCCACTATCTAAATGACCTGAATTGCAAATGTTTTCTTGATTTCCAACATCTCAATTCTTTCCTACAACACACCCATCATTTCTTCCATTGTGTCAATCCTTTGATTATTGTTTTCCATGTATATTTCAATCTATATTTTATTGGATTTTTATTAAATTTACGTAAATTTTGGTGCATATTAGTTTCATTTTCATTAATTGAGCCTCCAACAGATTCCTTCTATCCCATTCTTTCCTTCATCCTTCCCATTTCCAAGCATAATGAAAGATGGTTTGATGCCTCTTCAATATGCCTCTCACATCTTCGTATTTCATTATATAGGTTGGAGTTATCATAGATGACGCCTTGTTCCAAATGTCCATGTGAATTTTTCATTGCTTCATTTCCACCCATATTCTAAAACACAAAGCCAACTTCTATGGCACAGACCCAAATCCACCCTTCATCCAAGACACAAAGATGACATTTAGAACATGGGGTTGACATCCATAACATAAATTTGACTTTTGAAACACAATTTTTACTCCTATATTACAACCTCTAATGCTCTCCTATTCTTAAATGTCAAATTTCAAGAAGATAATGATAGGTTGATAATAATAAAAAAAATATTGCATATTCAAAACAATAAACCAGATGGAAATTACCATCCCATCCTTGCATACCTGAAAATAAGTGTATTTTTTCCCCTTGAAAAAAATTGTAATTTATTTATTGATATAATGAATCCATTACATATTGTAGATGCATCTGTGTGCATTCTTATATATCATCTCTCTACTGTTATAATATCTAAAATCGTGACAGAGTCACTTCCAGTTTCTAGATTTGTCTATACAAACTAGAGACCTTGAATTGTGTACACAAATAGACATGTATATATCCATTTTCCTGTTTCATATACAAAACACAAAATCTCCCATAAACATTAAAAAAAAGCAAGAAATAGATATCATAAATTGTTGTTACTATTATGGCTAGATCCCTTCGATGAAAGGCCTATGGAAATATTCCTCAATGTCTTCACCTATTTGTTGAAAGACCTTCCAAATTCCTAGAGCCTCTATACCACCTTCTTTAGATAATGTGTCTGTAACCACATTACGTTCCCTATAGATGTGGAAAACATATATATGAGCACATAATTCTTTTATATGAATAATTTCTTCTAAAACAAGCAACAAGGGGTGGCTTTAGCATCTTTGAGTCTTTTTGAACTATTTTATGAAAAACATGGAATCTCTGAACATTTGTAAGGACCAAAAATATTTTTCAAGAGGAAAAAAGGAGAAGCCTAAGTTCTAGTAGTTCCACATAGTTTTTCAATCTTTTCCCAATCCAAAATAGAGTTTGTATGAGTGTCATTCTTGGAGAAATAAGACTTCTATCCCCCCCCCCCCCACAACCAAATAAGCCCCATCGAAGTATGCCCAAGGGAAATAAGGATCAATCTCTTTGAATTTGATTTTGTGAGTGACATGAACATAATCAGAGGTAGGAAGAAGGGAGAATATAGAAATAATCTGAGTAGCCACCCTACTAAAGGAGGATAATTTGTCTTGGAATATGGAATTATTCCTTTCGATCCAAACTCCCTAATAGATTAGTGGGGGTATATTCCTAAATTGTTTGGAACCTATCTACTCCCACCAGTTTTTCCAATACTAAGAAAATGCCTCCCCTTGCCAACTATTACCTAGTGCTAAAATCCTTCTACAATATTCCCATATACCTAACGCAAAGGGAAATGATAGTAAAATATGGTCAACAAATTCTTATGCATTTTGATAGGGAACCAATTGGGCCTTTCCTTATGATTCTTGTGGATTTTTCTTTCAATGAGACACCACCTAAAGACCCCAAATTATGTTTGGAATCTTAATTTCCAATTTTTATTCCACCACCACACCTGATCCTCTAGCCTGGTAGAATTGATTAAGTGTTTGAAGCACATTTTGGAAACCTATCATAGGGAATATTCCCTATCCTTGAGCCGCACATGTGATACATTAAGGGTTGTTTTATATTTTGTTCTTTGTACCTCAAAAGTAGTTGGAATATTCAATTGGGTTGCATCTTTCCATCCTTGAGCCCATATGGATGTGAATGTGTGTTCTTCCACCTAGTTTAGTGTAACCCTTCCATTCCCTTTGATAAAATTTACTAAATCCCATGGAAGATGAAATTTTACCCCACAACCCACCCAAGGATCAACATTGATCCTTAGTTTCTCGTCGTTTCCCACCTTCCAAGAAAGACCCCATTCAATCACTAAGAAGGATGAAAATACCACTTTCCATTTGACTCAAACACTTGATTTTTTCTTGTCTAAGGAGCAAACCCATTCCTCTATGTTGCTAGGATATATATACTTCCTGTGAACAACTAAAGTTGATAGACTGTTTGTGGATGGAAGCCTCCAACCCACCTTTGCTGCTAGTTATTTTTCCAATAAAGGAATATTTTTAAAAATTTCCCTCTCCATTTTTTGGGAACAAAAATTTGGTCATATCTCACCCATGGAAGAAAAAAATAATCCTTTGTTCCTACCCATAGAAAATTAGCGCAAACTTTTCTCACTGTATTGAGAACACCCTTCAAAATACAGAATAGGGACATCTAGTAGATAGGGACATATTTTTTCTTCTATTATAAGTCTACTAATTCGACCACCAAAAGGAAAAACAATGGGGAAAGGGGGAATCCTTGGTTAATCCCTCGCTATGCATGAAAAAATGGGGAGGCCGATCCATTGATGAGAACCACAAAAATGGTCAAAATCTCTACAAATCATAACCCAATTTATGAAAGGGACTTCAAATCCTGAGTGATTAAGAATCATACATAAATATAGCAAATTGAACCAATAATATAATTTATATAGGTTAATTTTGATCACAATAGCTTTAAACTCCTTAAATTTGAGGCTATGAAGTCCTTCTTGAGCTACCACAATAGCTTCATGGATTTGAAAAACTTCCAAAAAACAAAATTGTCCCTTGGAAACATTTTTGGAAAGTATCAGCTTGATTATGTTTGTAATTATTTTAGTGATCACCTTATAGATACAATTGCATAGATATATTGGCCTAAAATCATCAAAATATTGACGGTCATCCGATTTGGGAATGAGAGATGTAAATGTTTATTTGAAAGATGCCAAAATCCTTCCATTATCTTGGGAATACTTGAGTAGGTCTTCTCCCAAATCTCATAAAGACCTAGAAAAATTTCTAAAGGCCAACCATCTTGTTAGTGTAAATTCTTATCGCAAGTGTATGAAAAGAGCTTACTTTAGCTGTGTGTGACTGTTGTGGAGGTAAATCCCCTCTGCAGACAGAGGCGATCCCTACTAGCCCAGACCGGGTCTAGCAAAAATCGTTCACGCTATAGTGTAGGTTCCTAATTGCAAATAAACCAACCAGCGATGAAGGCTTACCTGGAATCCAATGTTGTTGCTTGTAGAAGAGGTGGCGCTCGCGTTCCTTAGCCCTGGTAGATCACGATCCCCACGATCTCCGTGTTGGACACCTGCACATGTGAGAAAAAAAAAATGCAAGCGTAAAATCTAGTAGATGCAACTATATGTCAGTCAGAAAGGACATAAATCATCATCATAAATAAAAACAAGAGTGAAACCATAACCAGTAGTCGTTTATTATTAATCAATCAAAGGAAAATTACAACCAAGTTCTGATGCTGAATTCTCCTTCGGAGGGTTGCCAGCAGAACACGTCTCGAAAAGCCTGTCAAGGATGGGACAAAACTCTCTCTTCAGATCTTGAAAATGGTCTCCTTGCTTGAGTTTTGCCTTAGGGGAATAATCAAGGTTCTTGCAGCATAAGGCTCTTGGGAATTTAGGGAACTTGAAGACTAGCTTGCAATGGAGATGAGAAAGATTTTATAGATGGAGGAAGGGGAGTTGGGATCCCTATAATCATGGGATTGGCCCTATCATCAAGGAAGCTTCCATGAGAGGTGGCAAACCACTTCCTCTCTATGGAAATCCGTATCCAAACCTCCCAACTCAAGATAGATAGCAGTCCAGGAATTTGTTAGGACGAAACTTTCGCCATTTATTTTTAAAAAACACTGCTTAAATTGGCTGGCGCGAGTGCGACTCTGGGACAGAGCGCCAATTGGCACGCCCTCTTTGAAGGATTTCCCTCATTGGCGCGGGTACTGAACTGGCTGCCTGTGCCAATGCAAAAAGAGGTGTTTTTAGGGTTTTTTGCAAAGAGATGTCTTCAGGGAAATGAAAGCTCATGTTCAGAGGGATGTCATGAAATTATTTTCAAGTCTTGTCTCTGCTCACAGGTCACGGAATGAGCCCTCCAATGTGCAGGATGGGGAATGGCAGGGATGGTGACAAATTACTGTGTAACAGATGCCCCCTAAAGTATGAGGCCCGAACGAGAGAGAGAGGTGAAATGCTTTACGAGAACGTGTCCAACTGAAAACTCCGCTGTCAGAAAACCTGCGTGAAGAATTACAACTGATGTCTCAAATACATGATATATATGTGGTATGGGCGCAGCCATCCATAACAGAGTATACAATAATCCGGATCCAAGGCATGGACGCAGCCATCCAGTGAGGATCGATAAATAGACTCAGGTATGGTCGCAGCCATCCAGTAAGTGAGTCATGTAAATAATCATAATAATCCACAAACTCGCAGCCTGGATTACAACAGACACAATCCAGGGTCTTGCGCTCCATCTCAATCCGAATACAGCACAAGTTCAAGCATGCGAATAAGGGAACTAAAGTCGAACATGCAATAACATCGTCTGATTACTAGCCAATGATGAAATTTGTTAACAGACGCGAGAGGTACCACCAATAATGACAATGGCCCTCAAGGTACTATAGGTACAATCTACGACATGTGAATCAATGAGCTGGCGTCGAACACCCGTAGAATCACTCGATCAGAGGCCAATGATGAAAACCTCGCGTCGAATGCAAAGAACCTGCAATTGAGGCATGAAGGCTCCAAGGTACCAGAAGGGAGTCTCTAGATTAGCTTCCTGGATAATGAGCTGAAGTCGACAGGAAGTGACCTTGATCGAAGGTGGGCCATAGTGTTTCCCACATCATCGACGCGAGACAGAGGAACATAGTGTTTTTGTGAATCACGATCAGATGAGAATCAGAGGAAGGTTGGTACTTGCAGAGGTCAACTTCTCTTGAACATATGAACGACACGACAGTGAACTTGGCAGTATTTGACATCAAAATATCAGAGGTCATAGTGACGAGGCAAAGAGCAGATGAGAGGTCAAAAGGGATTACCCAAACCCACGGAGGCAAGTGAAAAACGAGATGAGATGTCCCCAACCCGACACGAATGCAGACAAGTGCCATGTTCAAGAGCGACATACTGCCGACATGACAATGATGCTGGTTCCATTTTTCCCCACCATTCCTGGCGAGTACCCCAATTATTTTTTATAACAAGCTTGAAGGGGATAGCATATGCTTGTAATATAAGTCCATCCTTCGGACGGATCCATCCTAGTACATTTAACGAGCCCTAGGAAGGAAAGACTCGAGTAACGTCATTATGACTGAATCCAATGTCATCAGGGTTTAACGAGTCTGACAAAGGAAGAACTCGGCGTCTTTTCATACTTAGAGAGTTTGAAAAAACAGCTGAAAAGTAAACTCCAACAGTCCCTTTTCGTAAATAGTTCCCCAGATCTGAAAAGGTAGAAAACTATGTCTGAGAAAACATCCTAGTTGCGATAGGCTAGGGTATTCCTTTTTCGTAAATAATCTATTCCAGCCCAAAAAAGGGGTAAACGTATACTAGGTAGATGTCATTTCGCAGCCACTTTAACGAGATCGAAACGACGAGGGCCTCGGAAATATTTTCATGTTTAGAGAGTCAGAAAAGAGTTGAAAGATGACTCCAAAATGACTTTTTCGTGTTTTTACCGAGTCCGAAAAAGTATAAAATACAACTCGTTTCACCGTTGAAGTCGCGTAGAAACCTGTCGCTGCACACAGAGGCAAGTGTAAAATCCATTCTCGACAAAATATATCAAAATATTAATAAAAATGACTTTTAAAACCTATTTTAGATTTCAAAAAGTTATAAATAGTCTCAAATGGTAAAAACAAAATTAATTTTACTATTTACCTCATAGGAGAGCAATAGTGGTCTATTTGTGTGTGAACTTCTGACGGCGATTGCGACTGATCCGAACTACCATTCAGATTCCCGTTCATTCCAGGTAAGAGGCGCTTCCCTGTACTCCATTTTGATCCATTTTTTCATAGTTTCCATTGCTCACTAGATTTCTGTGGAAGATTTTTGTAATTTTAGGGCTCTGCCCATTGGCGTGAGTATCGCGCCGGACGGCGCGATAGCACTTTGATACGAAAATTTTGTGCCGTGGTGCGGCACGATTTTCAGTTTCAAAATTCCAATTTGTGAGTGATTTGAATGGATTTCTAAGCATAACAGAGATCTAATCAAGGTTTTTTGACCATGTTGATGCAGGCAACCGAGTACAATGGTGATCGAATGGAAAGAGAGGGAGCATGGGGAAGAGGACGAACTAGCCATGGAGAACGAAACTTGTATGAATGCTCTCAAGAACTGTGGGCTTAAAAAGTTCTTCCTGACACCTTGCTTACGAGCTCAACCTGAGCTCCTACAATACCTGATCAGTATTTGGGATGAAAATGAACAAGTGTTCAAGCTGCGGGATCAAGTATTAGAACTGGAGGTTTCTGACGTATACTTCATAACCAGACTGTCGCGCAGAGGTCCAGTGCCCATATTGACAGGGAGCAGACCATCTAGTGAAAAGATGGAGCAGGTAATGGCGAGGGTGTGCCCAAGGGCACGAACCGGATCAGGAAGCGGAAAGGTAGACATTCACACTATCGAGGATCTAGCACTCAGAGTAGTGCTACACACCATTACACGAGCTGCAGGATCGCAAGCTCCACATGAGGCGACCAAGGCCCAACTCATACTAGCCTTAGAGTGTATGAGTCCTACACTGTTTTACTGGGCTACAGTGGTGACAGTCAACATGAAGAGACAACTCACAAAGTGAAATCAGGCCAAACTGAAGTAGTTTGGCTACAGTTCTATCCTGGTATCATTCATTCTAGAATGACTACCAATATTCCAGAGCCAAGGGGCCATAGTAGCTGAGCCGGTACCACGAGAGCCGAGAATGGCTCGCTGGGTAGCACTGATGCCCAGAGCAGGAGGGGGCCAACAGATGTCCTGGAGGCCGGAGTTTTTTGGGTGGCTACGACGTCAGTTGATCGTAGTCGAAGACTGGCCATATGCAGGGACCGATTTCACTGGTTATCCAGATCTTCCACTCCCAGAGGGAGATGACTGGGATGAGGAGTTGGGTAAGATCGTCTTTTTGATTTTTGTGTTTTATGATTTTTTGTTAATACATGTCCGTTCTGACAGCAGTTATATGCATATGCAGATGTCGGCCCAGAGAGACCAGCCGGTATGTCTCCCATTTCACGGAGAACTCATCCCGCAGCTGACCCTCAGGCAGAGGGTGCCGAGGGAGGAGAGTTGGTCCAGAACCTCGAGGGGATTGCCCAGGGGATTCCAGACTACGCCCAGCTGGCAGATGTTCCACTAGCATACCAGAGACATACGGTGGGAGTGCCTAGTCGCCTCCATCGTCTTCTGAGACGCTTAGTGCGTGTTGTGGCTTGTTATCACGAGCACCACGCAGATTAGACACCTAGGGCTTTATTTCATGCATATTTTTTGAGAGACATGTCGTCTCCGGATGTATTAAGATGAACATGTATATTTTTTATTTATGTAATGCACACTATGTAAACATTTCGATATATATATACATACCTATTTCTAGATGGATCTCTTCACATGTGATGATGTTTTGTTTATAAATTGCGCAAATGTCTATCTAAAACCAAATTAGCTACTGCATCCGTTAATGTATTCATATGTCTAGGTATATGTTGATATGTAATATAGTCAAAGTTTCTTTCCAGTAGACGAATACACAGATACAGACGTAAAATGGATGGATTTCTGACTGAATAATGCCCGTTGAGCTGTAATACTACAAGTTGTGAGTCTAGATACACAAGTAATTCACGGATACCAAGGTTTACAACCTCGGTTAATAATTCTAACACAACACTATATTCCGCGATGTTATTTGTAGCACGTCCCAGACACACACCTTGCAGGTTGACCAACTCACCAGCAGGATCGTAGATTACCCAGGCTGCCGAAGACAGATTCCTGGTACTGCGGGAGGCACCATCCGCGAAACCAACAAACGGATTGACGGACATCTGCACAATCAGGAAGACCCGATCAACAGAAAGATGTTTACATCGCACACCACACCACACATGCACGCAAATGAAAAACACACACCTATGTACACACACCACACCAAAAATCACTTCAGGCGTAGTATTTTTTCAGCTACAACCCATTTCTGGGTTGTGCCAGCGGTACTCCTTCATAATCTATAAGCTCATAAGCCCCATTCTTCAATACTCGTTTAACTATATAGGGCCCATGCCACATAGGTTGGAACTTACCGACCCCAAGATTGTCATGCGCTTGATTGTACAGGAGGACGAGGTCCCCTTCGACAAAGGAACGTGGAGAAACTGATTGATCAAAGTGAGCTTTGACCCGCTTCTTTTGTGCTTCAATGACTAAAGCAGCCAAACGGTGGGTTTCATCTAACCATTCCAGATACAAAAGATGCTCTTCCTCAGCAGAAGTGTCAGGTAGAAGTTCCACAACCAATTTCAGAGAAGGAATCTCACATTCAACCGGAAGAGTTGCTTCCAGACCATACACCAATTGAAATGGTGTGAATCCAGTTGCACTCTTTGCAGATGTCCAGTAGGCCCATAGAGCTGAGAACAGTTGGAGGTGCCAATTGGATTTATGAATACCAACTGTTCGTTGAAGCATAGTGAACAGAACCTTGTTCACAGCCTCAACCTGGCCATTTGCCTGAGGGTAATAAGGCGTTGAGCTATCGTGGCGTAAGCCCAATCTTGAAGTCAGCTCGGCCATCATATAATCTCGGAAATGAGTACCATGGTCGGTAACGATGGCCTGAGGGACCCCGAAATGTGCAATGATGTGGTTGAAGATGAATTGGGCAGCTGTCTTACCGTCGGCAGCTAGTGTAGGCATCGCTTCGGCCCACTTCGTAAAGTAGTCTACGGCGATGATTATATACGCATGCCCCCCGGCCGAATGAGGGTTACACGTCATAAAATCTACACCCCATTTCGCAAAAGGGCCAACGGTAATAACAGGATGCAAAGGGAGAGGCGGCGCCCGCATCTTGCGCTGAAAGACCTGGCACGCGTGACATTTACGGACTGCGACGATACAGTCTTTGAATATTGATGGCCAGAAGTAACCTGCTCGCAGAATTTTCTGGGCAGTGACATATCCAGACATATGACCGCCATAGGTGCCACTGTGGCAGTCATTTAGGACCCTTTCAGCCTCTTCCAAGGTTAGGCACCGACGGAGCACCGAATCTACTCCAACGCGGTATAAGGTATCTCCTACGATGCGGTAGGGTTGAGACTGATGCCGAATCCGACGTCGGGCATCTTTAGTCAACTCAGAACGAAATGTGGAGGTCTGAAGATACACAATTATGTCGCCGTACCAAGGGTCATGAGTACTGATAAGGAAAAGAGTTTCGTCCGGGATATGATCCTCGGAGTGTGAAGGAGTGGAGTCTGTTGGGAGTGAGCATATAAGATCCGCGAAAACCAGTGATTTGGTTGACTTAGCAGTAGTGAACTCTAAGTCAAAATCCTTTAGGATAATGATCCATTTGGAGTATTTTCCCCCCAGTAATTGTTGAGAGAGAATATATGTCATGGGGTTACAATCTGAAACCACTGTTATCGTATGCAACAGGATGTAGTGGCGAAAACACTGTACAACGTGTACTGCGGCTAACGCCAGCTTCTCGACGTGAGCATAACATGTTTCTGTTTTGAGAAGGTTTAGTGATAGATAATAAATGACATGTTCATTTCCATCATCGTCATCCTGCACCAGAACCATAGCTATGGTGCTAAACGCGGCGGTAAGATACAAAGTGAAATCGCGGTGATAATTAGGAGGACGAAGCAAAGGAGCATTAACCAGTAATGTCTTAAGCTTCTCAAAGGATTCTTGAGCAATGTCGTCCCAATGGAAGGGAACGTTATACTTTAGAAGATGCATGAATCCTTTGGCCACCTTCACGTAGTTCGGGATAAAGCGTCAAAGGAAGTTAGCTTTTCCCTGCAGACTCTACAACTGATATAACGAGGAGGGTGATGGGAGATTGATGATAGCCTCAAATTTTAAAGGGTCAAGGTGAATTCCGTCTTTGGAGATTATGAATCCCAAAAGATGGCCAGAATCCACACAAAAGACGCATTTATGAGGATTAAGACTAATATTGTAGCGCCTATAGCGAAGGAAAATCTGGTGGAGGTGTTCAAGGTGGTCCTCTCACCTAGCTGAGTGAGTTGGCAAGTCGTCCAGATAAGGCTGAATGATATGGCATATGTCATGGAAAGCGTAAGACATCGCACGCTGGAAAGTGGCTCCAGCGTTCTTCAAGCTGAACGGGAGCTTTTTATAAGCGAAAGTACCCCATGGACAGATGAATGCAGTCTTATGTTGATCCTCAGGTAAAATATTGATCTGATTGTACCCGGAGAAGTTGTCCATCAAGGAATAAATCTCACTTCCGGCACATTCATCAATAATTTGGTCTATGAACAGAGTGGGATAGTTATCCTTTGGACATGCATGATTAAGATAGCGGTAATCAACGCAGACCCTAATATTACCCTGCTTTTTATCGACAGGGACAATGTTGGAAACCCATTCTGTGAGGGGGATGGGATAAATAAAGCCCATGTTCAGAAGTTTTTCAACTTCTGACTTAATTGCAGCGGCTTTGAGAGGATGCACCAGGCGTAAGAATTGGCGCATGGGCTTCGCACCAGGGTAGGTTGGAATCTCATGCACTACAATACTGGGATCAATCCCAGGCATTTCCTCATAGGACCAGGCGAACACATCTCTAAATTCTTTAAAAAGATCAGTATATACTTGTATCTCATCAGGAGAACAAGTCACTCCCACGTGTATGTTCTCAACGATCCCCGGTTTAACGGAGATGTTGATCGGGATGGTTTGAGTGATATTACTCAGGTTTCCTTCCAAAAGAACCTCGTGCATCAAAATGGGCGTTTGGAGAGGTGGAGTGGGAACCTGAGATGCAAAAAAATCTAGACAATATGACATTGCCCCCAGGCAGGGCATAAAGGAGGAATGATGATGTCCATCGCTCCAAGGAAGCTCCTCAAGAGACATTGTTTCAAAAATGGCTTCATCAGAATGAAAAATCTCTTTGAGAGGATCAGGCGAGTCGGTCTCGCCAAGCCAGGGGGACTGAGAATAGATGTCTAAAGCCATGCTCGAAGGAGCATGCTGAGGCGGTGGAGGATCAGATGCGGAAACAATTTCATAGTAGCTAAGCTCTACTGGTGTTAAGGGCATTGATTCTCCAAACTCAATCACTTGCTCAGGTGTAGGGATGAGCCATGGGTCGTCAGACCTAGAGATCATATTAACTTGAGCGGTGTGCGGTGGCGGTGCGGGAAAAATACCCATGAGGACAGGGTCTTTGAAGAGACCGGGTCCTAAACTGTCAGGGGGATTTTGAATCTGATCCATGTACGGAACATTGTTCTCAGAGGTGGAGGTGAAGAAAGACAACTAATCCACCGTAACGATTTTGCCCTCGTGAGGGAACTTAATAAGTCAAAAGAGGGTGGACGACACGCATAACATGGCATGAGTCCAGTTGCGACCGAGAATTATATTGTAGTTAAGCTTGGTGTCAACCACTTCTACTTCTACGTTGACATTCTTCCCCTGTAAAGTGATCGCTAGACTCTCGAGAACGGCCAGGGGTTTGGATTCCTGACCATCGAATGCCTCTAGGGCATTGGGAGACGATGAAAGGGCCGGAGAGCCAATGGCCTTCCAGCAAGTGGACGACATGACGTAGGTAGAGGCACCTTCATCCACAACGGGCCTATGGATGTTAAGACCGTTGATCCCAACTTGAATAACAAGAGTGATTTGATGTGGAAGTCGGGGGGTGAAATTTTCTAAGTCGAAGGTAAGAAGACTAGAATCAGCGGGATCGATTCCACCGATTGCAGATAATAAAGCTTTCCATTGTGAAGGAAAAATTTGAAGAACTTCCAAAGCAGACGTGGCAGAAGGTGCCTGTGCCAGATCCTCAACAATACTATAGTGCTGAGCGGCACGAGCATTCGGATTGTAGGAATATTTTTGTAGAACACCCTTAGAGGGTGGCTTCACAATGGGTTCAGTAGTAGGCTTCTCAATTTCCAACGAACTGGAGACAGGCGGGGGAGGTGGACCATCTGCAAATGCCTTCCCCGGTGCCTGACGCGATCCGTTGTAATCCTTCGAACACGTGGCGATAGAAATAGGTGCAGCACCATCCATCATAAAGACTTGGGACCCAAATGGTGCAGATGGTGAGGGTTGTTCAACCATCTGGGTCTGCTGAGACGAGAACGGTTCTTTAAGAACTGCCGAAGTCCCTTTGGAGCCTTTTAGAAGTTGACTAACTTCAAATCGTCGAGGACAATCCTTAGTATAATGATCTCCTTCACAAATGACGCAGGGGTACTTCGGTTTGCGTTGGGAACCGTCCTCGGTCCGAGGTTTGGACTCTGGCTTTGGGGTGTCAGATTTGGATTTACCTTTGCCCTTCTTCTTTCCTTTGGAGGTCTTTTCCATAGGATTGGCCTGAACGGCGTTGAACTCCGCAGTTTTTCCAGAATCGGTAGGGGCGGGAGGAGCAGAATTATTGGATGAGTTAGACTTCTGCTTCCCATTCGAAGATTTCTTCGAATTCTGAGACACGGAACCAATAACACCATCCACCACCGGGGTAGGTGGAGCCTTAGAGGTTCCAAACCATGGAGCATCAGGAAAAATATCATACAGCATGCCGGATTGTGAGTATACCAGATCCAGAAATTGAGCACGCGCTATGGCTTGTTCTTCAGTCACAAATGCTCCCATAGCAATATCTTGGGCAATTTTTTTAATGAAAGAGGTGGTGAACCAATGAGTTAGTATCTGATCAGGTATATGAAACTTGATCAATCTACAACGACGTCGCCACTCATGAATGTGATTAGAAATGTGGGTGGCTTTGTCCTGCTTTAAAGAAGTCAGGAGGTGCGTCCCGGCTTCGTAGCGAACCGGTAACTAAAAATGAGTTAGAAAAGCCATGGCTAACGTATTGAAATCTTAAAATATGCCACAAGATAATTCGATATACCACTTAGCAGCAGTGCCAGTCAAAGTGCGCTGGAAGAGGCGCAGACGAATTGAATCATCCACCCAAGAGTTCGACGAACACCAAAGATGGTAAGTCATCACATGAGCTTGGGGGTCCTCTCCATCTTTTCCCTCAAACTTGGGGCAATCACCGGGCACCTTGGTAGGAATCGGAGGCCAATAAGGATTGTGCAAAATCGGATCATTGGTTAATTTTGAAACATCCGGTAACTCCAAGTTAGCCAGAAACGACAATGGTGGATTGGACAGCATGCCTGGCCCTGGTTAAGGACCAGTACCTGTACTCCATGCTGGTTGGGAATATCCTTGCCCCCAGGGGTTCTATTCAGTAGGATTTTGACCGTAGGGGATTTAGGTGGTGTAACCAGCCTGATTCGGTTGCTGGTAACCAGCGTACGGGGGTTGATAACCAGAGTATGGACCCTGATTATGAGTCGGACCTGTGTAAGAAGCATTTGGATTTGGCTGCTGAGTATAGGTGTAGCCGGGCTGTTGGGGAAGATAGTTAGAACCTTGGGGCTGGCTATAATTCGGTCGGTATTGACCATGAGAATAGTAGCCGCCTTGAGGTTGAGTGGGCTGCTGATAGGTGGAACCCTGTAGAGACTGATAATTTGGGTGCAGCGGTTGATTTGGCTGTGGCATCAAATAAGTCGGCTATTGTGCAGGGTTAATAGGATGTGCAGGCTAGCCTGGTTGAGCAGGCTAGCTTGGCTGAATGGGCTGCCCTGGGTTAACAGGTTGACCTGGGTGAACAGGTTGTGCCGGTTGCACAGGTTGACCAGGCTCTTGAGAAGCACCATGTTGTGCCGGGTAGACCGGTTGGCCTAGAGGCGGAACACCAGGTTGTGTTGGATAGGCCAGTTGCCCTGGTGGAGGAATGGAGCTAGGTGGTAGCTGGTAACCGGTTTGACCTACAGCAGGACCATAAGATGGTCCTGGCTAGTGTGCAATGTTTGGATTGACAGGATACTAAGGTTGCATGGGTTTGGAAGGTTGGACTTGCCCCCCAGGACCATATACCGGTCCCGGTTGGTACCCTGGCTGAGGCTACACGGGTTGACCGGAAGGGTTGTAGTACTGTCCTTGCGGACCGTACGATGACCCTTGCTGGCCCGTAGGATAGCTTTGCACTGGCTACCCCTGTGGGTCATAAGGATAGCTAGGCTGGCCCGAAGGTTGGCCTTGGAAAGGTTGCCCTTGTGGGTTACAAGCCTGGTTATAAGGTAAACCTTGAGCATGAAGGTGAGCCTCTGGAGCGGGTAAACGTAAAATGTTCTCGTGCTCATCGTATTGATCTGGAAAAGCATACACAGGTGTGCCATCCTGTGCATAATGCGAAAAATAAGAGCGGTTGGGATCTTGTGAGGATGGTCCAACCTCGGGTTCGGTTGTTGCAAGGATAACCGATACTCCTCCAGAGAGATATTCTCCGACATAGCAGTCGCTATATAAACTTCTTCAGGAGGCGGCACATCCCTCACGGAGGGTGCCATGACAGCGGCTGCAGACGCGGCCACACAGACAGTGGGCCAAACAGGTACAGATGTGACGGGTGTCTGAGGAGACATCCCCAATGAAGGAACCACCGGCCTCGTAGAAGGAGCTGACACCCCCATAGAGGCCGCGACGGCAATAATTTGACCCAAGGATCTATACCCTGCCAGTAATGAAGGACCGGGTGATGACATAACAACTGGTTCAGGGTTTTCTCCTGGAAATAATCTCCGAGGAAATAACTGGTAATCCTCACCGGACATGGGGATTTCCTCATTGGATTCAATCATGATTGAGCTTGCCGCTAGATCTCGTAATAGATGGCGAGGACTAGGAGGAAAAACAGCAGCTATAAAAGGCGAACCCAATGTAAGAGAAAGGAAATCTGCCCCTACTCTTAACTCAGACCAAGGGTCGGAAAAGGGCCAATTGAATTCAACTGGTCCCCCAAAGGGTTGCTCAGCAAGAACTGGTCCCCTGTCAGGAAACTCGGAAATAATGGGCTGCTGAGGTTCAACAGAGGGTTGAGAAGCCTCTAATGAATCGTCCATATAAGGACTAGCAGTAGACAAAACTGAGGGTTCCGCCACTGTGGTAATAATGACAAGGGAAAAAGATCAAACGCACACACGGGCTGAAAAAGAGTCAAGACACACAATCAAACAACCAACAAGAAAAATCTAACAGGGCGTGTGATCACGGGTGATTAATTTTTTACCACATTGAAAAATAGGAAACTTCACCGTTTCATGTTTTAAGAGTCGAGAAACGGATAAAAGGTGACTCTATCTCTTTCAGTTTTGAAGCAAGCATGAAAGGACAAGCGCTTGGTGATCCTTTCAAATTTAAAGAGTCCGAAAAGATCAAATGACTACTCAGGAATACTAGGAAAAAGGGTGTACCAAATAACCGTGAACTGCAATATACACCTTGGTTTCAAAATGAAAGCGAAATCAACCAAGGACTTTCCGTATGTGCAGGTAATCTCCCCGAATGCTGTGTCCGGTGTATCACGAGTATAGGGTGGTAGACTCGGCTTCATATGAATAAAGGATAGAAACCTAGTGGGGTATCCCTTTATATACGCGATGGTACGGGGAGCACAAGTCCATACTAGTGCTGTCTAAAGCCAAGAGGCGAACGACAACTACTAGGTTTTAAGACGCCGGAACACGTCTCTAGCCTAGACCACTAAATGTGTTTCGTTAGATTTCAATGCTGCCTTAGTGTAAATTGAGTAAATTTTAAAGTTTATCTTCAATTACGTTTTAGTTTTCAGGCCCTAGCGAATGTAATGTCTCAAAATCTCCTAAATGCACTCTATATGCCACAATATATCATTTCATTCGATGAAATCTATTTATGAGAGAGTTGAGAGCTTTTCACACAATAACGAAATGAACAGAAAATAGCTAATGATGTCTCTAATGCAGCTAATGAAAACTAAAAAGCTTTTTGTTCAAGGTTACCAATCACTAATAACACCGAAAAGATCTAATTTACATTAACTAAGGAAAAGCAAAAGAGATTTTTTTTTTATATTTTCAATGTTTATGAGCAAAATGCACTAAAGAAAATGAAAACTAATGGAAATCAATTTGAGAAATGGTGATAAGAGAGCAAAAACAGGTATGTTTCACTCAATAACAAGCACAATCAAATCTCAAATCGACCAACAGTCCTTCAAAACCAAGAAAAATCCCAAAGACACCAAATGAGCTATGTAATCTAGGCTCAAACGAGGCAAGGCGGAATTTGAATGGAGAAGGGAACAATCACTCAAACAATGCGATGAGACAATAGAAGAGCACCAAACGAATGCAAAGAAGCAATCACAAGGTTGACTGAACCGATAGAAACCGAAAAATCCCAAGGAGGGCTCGACACACAATAGCACATAGATGACCTAGGGCTAGAATGCAAAATCGATGGAAATGGGCAAACAACCAAAGGAAAAAGGTAACAGTCAGTCAATCAAGACTCCAAAACACTCAAGCAGTCGAAAATATGAAACCAAAATCAAAGATCAGGCTCAGAAAGCTCAAAATCAAGCAAACCCTAGCAGTCCCCAGCACTGGCGCGACTATCAGGCTGAAACTAGTGCCATATCAGAATTGGCGCGGGTAATACATTGACAACTAGCGCCAATTGGCGCGACTGTCACGCTAAAAATGCGCCAATCAAGTTTTCTATGCCAAAATAAAAAACAAGCAATCCAAGATCAGACCAGTGATGTTTGAAGTTTTTAAAAACCCAAATTCATAGAAAGAACCAGCCCAAAGAGCTGATCAAGCAAGAAGAATCAAGAATCAACCGAAAAGACAAGATAGTGCTCCAAGTGTTCAGTTTACAAAATAAACCAGAGATTGACTGAAGCAGCTTTGATCTACTTCGTAATTACAGAGCAAAAGCGTTTCGAAGGCTATCTGGCCAACTTCAGGCTCCGTCTATAGCTTATAAAACGAACGACAACAAGCTAACGATCCCCAGCGGATTCACCAATTTTTTGTGGAGGTAAATCCCCTCTGCGGACAGAGGTGATCCCTACTAGCCCAGACCGGGTCTAGCAACAATCGTTCACGCTATAGTGCAGGTTCCTAATTGCAAATAAACCAACCAGCGATGAAGGCTTACCTGGAATCCAACGCTGTTGCTTGTAGAACAGGTGGCGCTCCCGTTCCTTAGCCCTGGCAGATCACGATCCCCACGATCTCCGTGATGGACACCTGCACATGCGAGAAAAAAAAAAAACGCAAGCGTAAAATCCAGTAGATGCAACTATATGTCAGTGAGAAAGGACATAACTCATCATCATAAATAACAACAAGAGTGAAACCATAACCAGTAGTCGTTTATTATTAATCAATCAAAGGAAAATTACAGCCAAGTTCTGATGCTGAATTCTCCTTCAGAGGGTCGCCAGCAGAACATGTCTCGAAAAGCCTGTCAAAGATGGGACAAACCTCTCTCTTCGGATCTTGACAATGGTCTCCTTGCTTGAGTTTGGCCTTAGTGGAATAATCAAGGTTCTTGCAGCATAAGGCTCTTGGGAATTTAGGGAACTTTAAGAATAGCTTGCAATGGAAATGAGAAAGCTTTTATAGATGGAGGAAGGGGAGTTGGGATCCCTATAATCATGGGATTGGCCCTATCATCAAGGAAGCTTCCATGAGAGGTGGCAAACCACTTCCTCTCTATGGAGATCCGTAGCCAAACCTCCCAACTCAAGATAGATAGCAGTCCAGGAATTTGTTAGGATGAAACTTCCACCATTTATTTTTAAAAAACACTACTTAAATTGGCTGGCGCGAGTGCGACTCTGGGACAGAGCGCCAATTGGCGTGCCCTTTTTAAAGGATTTCCCCCATTAGCGCGGGTACTGAACTGGCTTCTCGCACCAATGCAAAAAGAGGTGTTTTTAGGGTTTTTTGCAAAGAGATGTCTTCAGGGCAATGAAAGCTCATGCTCAGAGGGATGTCATGAAAGTATTTTCAAGTCTTGTCTCTGCTCACAGGTCACGGAATGATCCCTCCAATGTGCGGGATGGGGAATGGCAAGGACGGTGAAAAATTACTGTGTAACAGTGACAAACAACCCTAAAAACATAAATGGCCACCAAAATCTTTAGATATGCAAGGAATAGTTAGAAAAAACACTGCAAAAACCCAGATATATGCAGTGAAAGTAGTTAAACAGTGAAATTAAATAGTAATTGCTCAATGCATCCAGCAGACAAGACAAGATTTAAAGACTTTTTTCATATATTATTGCATCTGGTGAAGGGAACAAATAGATGTTACCAGTCCCACTCAATGGAATGGGTTTTTGCTTGTTCTCAATGATTCAGTTCCAAAAGTTTCTCTCTCTCAATGATGTAGAAAACCCAAAATGTGTTGAACTCTATGGGAGCTTAAGAAGAAAAAAAAATAGTAGCAATAATGATAATGATCAAAGTGCGACAATGAAATGGATCAAAGTGAAGAATGAATATGAAAACCCTCCTATTTATAACAAAATATTGAGTTATCTTCGATATGGCAAATAATAAAATATTATTAACCAAGATCTAGATATAAACGCTTGGAATATTTTATTATATTTTATTGGAGGGAAAAGGTATTTAAATTGGTTAAACACTTTTATTTAGAAATAATAAACAAAAAATGATTTGTTTAATTATTCCTAGGTGATTTAGTGAAATTTAACAAGGAATAATAATTAAATAATTATTTAATTAATTATTCGTAGAGAAAAATAAGAAAAATAATGATTTATCTAATTATTTCTCATAATTGGGTTAAATATGACCAATAATATTATTTTAAAAATGGTTTAATTAATTATTCCTAGAGGAAAATAAAATAAATAAGGATTTATTTAATTATTCCTCATGGGGTTTCTTATTTTAACCAGAAATAACTTAATAAAATATGGTTTATTAAATTATTTCGTATAGTGAAAGCAATTTTACTATGGTAAAATTGGTCTTACATGGTGTAATTTGATCCATCTATTTAGAAATGGTTAGATGACCATTTTTTTTTTATAACATTTTTCCCCCCCACGTGCAAGCGTTAGGATAAAATCGTATGACTGAAGTGCGTTGTAAGAACACAATCACTAGACACCGAAGGGGAGTCAAAGAGAGAGATACATATACGAAATGAAGCACAAGAGGAAAATGAACAAGGGGGTGAGACCTACAACAAGATATAAGTCTCCCTTTCTATTGGAGTACCTAATCTTAATGAGGTGGGGGAGGCATATCTATGCCCACCGAGATTTCAAAGTACAAAGAATGATAATGGGCCCAACAATATGAAACTGAGAAATAAAGTACATGATAAATGGTACATGAAATGTTGTCATAAATGGGCTAGAAAAAAAATATAGATAATGGATCCCACATACATACTGCGCCTCAAGAAACATGAGCCAGGATTGAATACAAAAATATGTGAGTACATGAGACATAATAACAAACAAAGAAGGCATGCTAAAGAGAAAAGGGCTATGAAAATATGAATGGATCATCTGAGTGATACATGCATGCTATGGGAACTGAAAGTGGTTGAAACCGAACCCATCAAATATGTGGAGTTCCTTCTAAGGTTGAAGCATAATCTGAGGTCATCTGGTCATGTGGGGGGCTACCTAAAGGGCCACCCCCTCATGAGGTCTAAAACATCTCACACATACCTAGGAATCACTGATATAAGCTGTTGGATCATCAAATCATCAAGTATATGAATCTCAATCATGCAATAATGAGCTGAGGCTAAGTAAATCTGAAAAAACCAAGTCAAAAGGTAATGATGATTCCCTTTTCTTGATCCGAGGCATCGAACAAGAATGGAAGCTGGAACCAAGGTACGCCGCCTTGTAGACTTGTCTTCTAGAATAAATATGTCGATGTCGACTGAAGTAGGTCCACCATAGGTGAGGCAATGATGAATCTTCAACTAAGGCACAAGGGATCATAGTAAAGTAACTGATGCCCTGACACCAGGGATGATGATGGAATAAGGGGATACTAAATAGTGGATGGATGAATTCCCTTGTCAAATCATGAAAATCATGGATGAACTGGTAGCGACTGACTCAACTCTGGGGGGGATGAGGGATAGTATGACTAGAGGAAAAAATGGGTGACACGAGAGGAATGCAAAGAAAAAGTGGATGGAATACTATAATAGGAGGCAAAGGGACTCAGGATAGAATCCATGGATGCGATGATGGCTCAACTCAGATGCTCTGATCAAGAGTGACTTGATGATGCTACCACATAAAATAGGCCTAATGGGGACCATAAAAGCATGAGAAAAAGATGGTTACTCATGACAAAAATCAACATAGGAGTTGAAAAATATGAAGGCAAAGTGGTGCCCCAAGTACAAGCAATGCCTGTGAAGAAATTTGATTTTAAGAGGTGGTAAAGTGACCCTTCCTGGAAAAATAGATTCCTAGTGAAGTGTTAAATTACCAAAAAAAAAGTAGACTGATTATAGTTCTTGGTGAGATATTTGTTGGGAAAAATACTGAGAGGGGGGGGGTGAATCAGTATTTACTGCATAATCAAATCCTTTTACTTTTCATTCCTTAAAAAACCCATACGCTACTTTACTTCAGTAAACCAGCGTATATACGCGGATCCCCTTTATGAAACTAGCGTATACACAGAGATTTAGATATGTCATTAAATCTTCACTTAAATCATTCCATCATGTATTCTTCAGATATTCAATAAGCAGTAAACAGGTGCAGAATAAACCATCACACAAAGCATCACACATGAACACCAGGATTTTTAGGTGGAAACCCAAATCGGGAGAAAACCACCGCTGCAGTTGCTCAGCCTTCAATATTTTATTATAGAGAAAACATCTTACAACATATGTGCTGGCGCAGACTTGACCAGCACGCAGGCACCCACCTGCGCTCGTTTACCAGCCTCTCATGGAAGGGAGCTCCAACCCCCTGACTCGTTTACCAGCCTCTCCTGGAAGGGAGCTACGACCCCCTGCTCTCGTTTACCAGTCTCACCTGGAAGGGAGCTACAACCCCCTGACTGAAGGCTACAACCCTCAGCACCACCTTGGACCACGTTTCATCAATTTTCACACTGGATCCAACAACTTCAATAGAACACAACTTGCAGACCGCAATTCATCATATTTCCAGACGGAACCCTTTCCATATTTTTAAGCACGAACATACATCATCAACGGATACATATCAACATAGATCAGATAGCAGAAACACAGCAGAACAGATCAGATATTTCATATCCCTTGCTTCAGCAAGCCCTAGTTTGCATACGCGCTTTCCCTTCACTGATGTTGCGTATATACGCGCTTCCGTCCACACAAACCAGCGTATACCTCAGTGTATATTTTATTGCGCATACGCGCTTTCTCTTCACTGAAGCTGCGTATATACGCGCTTCCTCCGCGTCAAAGTAGCGTATAGATCTTCAATTATTCCAGAGCAGCATACTTCTTCAGATCAGATATTCAGTTCAGATTTACCCTTTCACTTCAGACAGATGTTCGCCTAGATGTTCGCCTCATCACAGAGCTAGGCCTTCCATAAGCAGATCTAGTAAATACATTTCAGATCTAGATTCCTTTCTTCATCATTGGTGCATCATCCAATCAGATTTATCTTCAAGTGTAACCCTTTCATTCAGATCTACTTCAGAGAGAAGTATTCATTCAAGCTCAGACATCTTTCCCCCACACTCATGTTGTGCACAATGAATTTCTTCTCCTTTTATATGATTATCCTTTTTCAATACCATGAGCCCCTTTTTCAATACCATGGACCAAAACAATACCATAAGCCCAAAACTACCTGGACGGGGTCAATTAGGCGGATCATTACCCAATACTATGGGTCAATACCATGGTGGTTACCCTTGGATTTGCACTTTTTGAGCACTTTAGCCCATACGCGACTTGTAACGTTCCTTTCCGCGTGCATACGCGACTTCCCCTAGGCCAATCCGCGTATACCAAGAGACATGCTCTTTTTCATCATTCTCTGAGTACATTCTGAAATCCTTTCTTCATTGCCTTCTGTAAATACTGTAGATACATCAGATTTCCTTCATCAAGGACATATTCTATCAAACACAACTTCATCAAGTAAGTTGTCATCATCTTCATCAAGTGGGTTTCCTTTCAAGTACAACACTCAGCATCATATCATCAACAATCATCATATCACTTCAGATTTACATCATTTAACAAGTCCATCAAGTCAAGCATAACTTCATCAGGTGGAGTGCCATCAAGGACAATACATGTCAACAATCGCACGTCTTCATCTTCATTCAGTGGGTTGCCATCAAGGACAACACTCTGCATCATATTTCCAACAATCTCCCCCTTTGGACTTGATGGCAACCACGATGGTGTTTGGTTACCACAGCAGATAGATACCATGTCACTCTCCCCAATATGTCACATCATTACCTTCTCTTTATTAAAACACCATGTCACTCTCCCCCTTTGACATCAAGGGCAAAGGGTGGATCAAAAACCAACATTCTCCCCCTTTTCTCCTCATGTGGAAGAAACAGTCTGCAGATCTGATATGTGCTGAAGTGGCCAAGCTCCCCCTGAGTTCATGCTGAATCTTCAAACATATTTGTCAATGAAGTACATGACTCTATAAAATTTCTATCACCAAAGACTCATACTTACATCAAATATCCAACCACGTGGATTTACATATAAGACTCAAGTACCCAACCAAGTGGGTTTACAAAATTTGACTCAGCTACCCAACCAAGTGGGTTTACAAAAATGACAAGTCCTTACATGACTGAATATTATAATTTTTACATCATGGGTCTCAACAAGACCTTTTCACCAAAAAAAATAAATATGACCATTTATGACCAACACCAGAAAGTCCTCAAGAAAGAGGACATATTTCAGAACCATAATAATGCCAACACTGCATTATAGTCAGCAAAGCTAATGCTCCCCCTGAATTTGTGCAACCATGCATCCTTTTCATATGACTAAGGCTCCCCCTTAGTTTGTGCAACCTGAACATTTTCACCAACAAATCATCAAGGCATCTTCATCAAAATATTAGAAACAGATTTATGAGAACTGGAACACCACCAGAGATACTAAACAGCACTGCAGCTGTGCTGAAGAGAGCTGAACCAACCAAGAATTGTCAGCAACCAACCATACGCGGTTTTATGTGCAGGAACTCGCGTACATACGCGACTGTGTTTCAGGAAACCCGCGTATCCCAAGACACCTTCTAAGTTTCAACCAGATCCGATTCTTTGTAAGGCAAAGACAGTGTTCAACTTCTTTCTGAGATATTTGACTGCTTCCCTGGACTACAGATATAACAGAATAGTGTAGTTGTGTCTTCAAGCGTCATCCAATGGTTGTAGCATAAGCCCATTAGTAACTAAGCCTTCGGATCCTGTGCAGCATCAATACATTCTTTCCAAAAGAGATTATCATATCAGAACAGCATCTTCAGATATGTGTCAAGCAATCATCCATGTGGTCCAAAATCACCATGATCTTCAAGAGGTAACATGAAGTAACATATGTAGGCCAAAGATCTCAACCATAGCAACCAAACTCTATATGATCTGAAACAAATGATATCCAACTCATCCACACAAAGATACTTATCAGCAACTAGGGCTCAAAATCTTATCATAATAATCCATGTACCAAATCATCATCATTTGAGCATGAGTATCACCAAGACAAAAGAATAAGCAGTCATATTTCCAACAATGCAACCATTAGAATTCAACCTGCTACTCCCCCTAAACCAGTGCTTCTTCCTTAACTTCTGCAATCTGAGATACCTTCAACAGCAAGTCATCAATAACAATCTCTGCATGATCTGTCCTCATCTCTGAACTATAAGACTTTCATCTCAACAATGAATGCTCTTCATCATAAAGAAACCAGGCTTCATCCATAATATTCAACACAAGAACCCATGCATCATTTCATTATCATGAGTATAACTAGAATGATGCTAACAGTGCAATCATCAGCAGTCAGACTGATGCTCCCCCTGGACCTCTGCTTCAGATCTTCAGCTATCAGATAAATTTTCTTATCATCTATGCATACGCGACTGCGTCTTCTGGAACTCGCGTGTATACGCGACTTTAGTTAATGGAACCTGCGTATGGAAAGTGAAGCATAGAAAATTTCCATCTTCCTTCTTTTCTTCCAGAGCTTGTACCTCCTGTACCTGTCCTTTCCACATCAGATGCGCTGTCAGAAGTAAACATAACCAGTATAATCAAATCAACCATGAGAGTCATCATGCATTGCTCCTCTTGTGACGATACATTACTAGATCTCATAATGTATCTCATATTATTCCTGCAGTCAACAAGAAAAGTCAGCTTCAGAAGCGGATGACTGCAGTAGGGTCATAATTCCCTACGTTTCTGATCGGTCCTTCATCTTGAATTGAGTGTTTTCTTCAAGAAAATCATTGTTTTCTAGAGCATCAACAAAAACATCCTTTTCTTCTCTAGATTGTTTCTTATTCCATCCCTCCATCTTCTTCCAGAGTTGTTTTCTATTTGTGTGCTGAAATTTCTCATATCTGTTCGACCTGCATTCCTTTCTTATATGTCCATACTTGTTACAAGAATAACATCTCATGTGTCCAGAAAAATAAGCATAAGACTCATAATGAGTATTTCTATTCTTCCTCCTTTTACAATCAGCTGCTTTGTGTCCATACTTGTTACATGAAAAACAATATCCCTTGAAGAAACCAGAGTACCTTTCTGTGTAGGAGCTGTTTGTTTGAGGCTGAAATGATCTGCTCCTGCAATTTGCTGCAACATGTCCATAATTATGACATTTAAAACATTCAACATTCTTGAATGAATTCCTTTGAGAATTCATGATTGTTGGTTGAGCTTTTGTCTCTTTCAACACTTCAGGTTTTGCATTGACATCCTCCGAATTTTTGGCACTTCCTTGTGAGCTAGATTCTCCTTTAACAGTTTCATGGAAACCAAGACCATGTTTGATAGCAGGAGACCTTTGATTACTCAGAATATTGTCCAAAATGTTAGTACTATCATGAAACCTCAAAAGTTTAACCTTTTCTTCTAATTTACCTTTGAGAAAATTTACCTCAACCTCCAAGGCTTGACATTGCTTTGTCATGCTTTCTTCTTTTCTTCTTCCATCTTCAACTTGATCCTTCAGATTTAGAATCTCTTCTTTCAACCAATCTTCATTTCCTTCACAAGTTTGTTGCAGCTCTTCATTCTTCTTGTTTGATTTTTCCAGATCTTCTTTGAGAGAGATAATTTCTGCTTCAAAGCCTTCCTTTTCAAAGGATTGTAGAGGTTCCTTATTCTCCTTACTTGATGCTTCTAGCTCTGCTTGCAGAAAGATGATAGCAGCTTCAAGTCCTTCATTCTTCTTGCTTGGTTTTTCCAGATCTGCTTCTAGATCTTTAATTCGATTGGATGCATAAGTATGAAACCTTTGATACTTGTCCACCTGTTCATTTAGCATTTCTATTTGATCTTTCATTTGTGAGATCATCTCTTTATAGATAGTTTCTTGCTTATTGTATGAACTTTGTAGTTCTTCTTCTTTAATCTTGAGAGCTTCTTCTAGATCCACAACTTTACTTTCACTATGTTTACTATTGTTTGCACAAAGAAGAGTATTACAAGTGGCCTTCTCCTTTTTCTTCTTTGCCATGAGTGCTTGTAGATCTTCGTCAGAATCTGTTTCATCTTCTTCAATTTTTTCTATACATGATTTCTGAGATATCTCCTTTCCTCGAGTAACCTTCTTCTTTTGCTTCTTAGCCATGAGCACTTTTAGATCTTGGTCAGAATCTTCTTCATCTTCACTGGACACTTCATCATCATCTTCTTTTGCATAATAACTCTTTATCTTTTCAAATTGTTTCTCTTTACCATGCTTTTCTCTATAAGGACATTTAGCAGCATAATGACCAACTTTTCCACACTCAAAACATTTGAAGGGAAGCTTACCTTTGAATCTTCCAGTACCTAGTTGGAGCTTTCTCACGAAATTTGGTTCTTCTTCATCGGATATATAGCTGGATTCTTTGACAACTTCCTTTTCCTTTCCTTTTGTAGATGCCTTAAAAGCAGCTTCTCTTACTTGAGAATGGCCTCCTTGTCTCATTTCAAAAGCAGTCAGAGTACCATGTAATTGAACAATAGTAAGAGTTTGCAAATCTTGCCTTTCTTCAATAGCTGAAACTTTAGAGTCAAATTTTGAAGTCAATGATCTTAAGACCTTTTCCACCAGAGTAGTATCGGCTATGGTTTCACCCAAATTTCTCATTCGATTTACAATATCATCCAGACGAAGAAAGAAACTGGCAACACTCTCATCACTATGCATCTTCAAATTTTCATATTCAATTCTAAGAGTTTGGAGTTTTGCACTTTTTACCTTTGTGTCTCCTTCATAGCTTAGAATGATTTTGTCCCATATTTCTTTTGCTGAATGTAGCTGCATTACTTTAGCAAATTCTGATTCAGACATGCTTCCCAATAATACATTCACTGCTTTGGCATTGGTTTCATACTTCTTCCTTTCTGCTGCATCGGTAGGAATACTTGCCGGGTATTGATAACCTTCTTCCACGATTGCCCATACATCTGCACCAAGACTTTGCAGATAAGTTTTTATACGTACCTTCCAGAAGATCATATTGCTTCCATTGAATAGAGGTGGCTTTATAGACATTACTCCTTCTTGACTTCCCATTGCGACGGATCTCCTTTAAGCGATCAAGCTTCTGCACAAGGACCTGCGCCTGCCCCGGCGGTACGTTCGTGCCAATTGTTGGGAAAATCTTTCGAGAGGGTAGATGGAGGTGTTCTTGCATACTCAAAACTTTTTACTTTTTCATGCTCTAAAACCCATACGCTACTTTACTTGATAAACAAGTCCATATCTGTGAATCCCATTTGCCTTTGTAAAACTAGCGTATACGAGAAGATTTAGATATGCCATTATTTCTTCACTTATATCATTCCATCATTCATTCATTAGATGTTCTATAAACAGTAAACATGTGCAGTAAGAACAGAATAAACCATCACACAAAGCATCACACATGAACACCGGGATTTTTAGGTGGAAACCCAAGTCGGGAGAAAACCACCGCTGCAGTTGCTCGGCCTTCAATATTTTATTATAGAGAAAACATCTTACAACATATGTGCTGGCGCAGACTTGACCAGCACGCAGGCACCCACCTGCGCTCGTTTACCAGCCTCTCCTGGAAGGGAGCTACGACCCCCTGACTCGTTTACCAGCCTCTCCTGGAAGGGAGCTACGACCCCCTGATCTCGTTTACCGGCCTCACCTGGAAGGGAGCTACAACCCCCTGACTGAAGGCTACAACCTTCAGCACCACCTTGGACCACGTTTCATCAATTTTCACACTGGATCCAACAACTTCAATAGAACACCACTTGCAGGCCACATTTCATCATATTTTCATACTGGACCCTTTCCATACTTTTAAGCACAACCATACATCATCAACAGATACATATCAACACAGATCAGATAGCAGAAACACAGCAGAACAGATCAGATATTGCATACCCCTTGCTTCAGCAAACCCTAGTTTGCATACGCTCTTTCCCTTCACTGATGTTGTGTATATACGCGCTTCCGTCCACACAAACCAGCGTATACTTCAGTGTATATTTTATTGCGCATACGCGCTTTCTCTTCGCTGAAGCTGCGTATATACGCGCTTCCTCCGCGTCAAAGTAGCGTATAGATCTTCAATTATTACAGAGCAGCAGACTTCTTCAGATCAGATATTCAGTTCAGATTTACCCTTTCTCTTCAGACAGATGTTCGCCTAGATGTTCGCCTCATCACAGATCTAAGCCTTCCATAAGCAGATCTAGTAGATACATTTCAGATCTAGATCCCTTTCTTCATCATTGGTGCATCATCCATTCGGATTTATCTTCAAGTGTAACCCTTTCATTCAGATCTACTTCAGAGAGAAGTATTCATTCAAGCTCAGATATCTTGCCCCCACCCTCATGATTTGCACAATGAATTTCTTCTCCTTTTATATGATTATCCTTTTTCAATACCATGAGCCCCTTTTTCAATACCATGGACCAAAACAATACCATAAGCCCAAAACTACCTAGACGGGGTCAATTAGGCGGATCATTACCCAATACTATGGGTCAATACCATGGTGGTTACCCTTGGATTTGCACTTTTTGAGCGCTTTAGCCCATACGCGACTTGTAACGTTCCTTTCCGCGTGCATACGCGACTTCCCCTAGACAAATCCGCGTATACCAAGAGACATGCTCTTTTTCATCATTCTCTGAGTACATTCTGAAATCCTTTCTTCATTGCCTACTGTAAATACTGTAGATACATCAGATTTCCTTCATCAAGGACATATTCTATCAAACACAACTTCATCAAGTGGGTTTCCTTTCAAGTACAACACTCAACATCATATCATCAACAATCATCATATCACTTCAGATTTACATCATTTAACAAGTCCATCAAGTCAAGCATAACTTCATCAGGTGGAGTGCCATCGAGGACAATACATGTCAACAGTCGCACGTCTTCATCTTCATTCAGTGGGTTGCCATCAAGGACAACACTCTGCATCATATTTCCAACAAAGATATGGATACTCCTCGAACATTGAAACAAATATTCACAATTTCAGTTATGGTGACATTACTCAAATGTATGCAAATTAGAGGTCTGTATTTTAAAGGCCTACCACTACTCCAACAATATTTCTTTCACTTCAAAATTCTTGTGAAGGAGCAACTGCCCCCAACTTGCTAGGCCTTTTGAGGAACGTATGATCACACCAGTTACGTATGCAACTAGTCGGTTCATGACTACTTTCTCCACAAACTTTCCATTTCCATTAGTTATTCACTTTTGGGATGTTTTTATTCACGAGGGGTTGAAGGTTGTCTTTAGAATGGGCTTGGCACTACTCAAATTCTTTCAAGATGATCTGAGAGGATCTCTTACCATTTATGTGAGGGTTCCCAAAGGAGGTTTTGGATGCAAACACATTGATCCCAGTGGCCTGGCTTCTGCTTCACATGAATGAGGAGGAAGCATTTTCATATTTCAGGTTTTGGTCAAGTTCAAGGAAGCTTCAGTGTTCTGCAGTGGGAATGAATGCCCTCTCTTGCCTCATGAACTAAAGAAAATGTTCTATAGTGGGACTTCTATGCACACCGCCATGAAATTAGATGCCAGTGTTAGACAAAATCATTCTTATCTTCCTAATATTGGTGAGAAGTTTAGTCAAATGACACTTTCCAGCAATAACGCCACTCCAAGAAAAGAGGAACAATTCATCAGAATCGTTCCCTATTTTGACATTTAGTTGAAAAATTAATATTATTCATGGAAAATTGTTAAGATAGATAATATGCCTCCTATATTTTGATTGGCTGATTGAAAGCCCCAAATTGTAATTCAATGTATATATAAGTTTCCTAGAGCAAACATTTAAATTAATTAGGCAGTGAATTAGGAAATCGATCAAGGGGAATTGGGAGGCACGCGTAGGCACAGAAGGAATGCAAAGGAGGGAGAAGCACGTCCCAATGTAGCATAAAACATATTGTAGCTTGTGGATCGCTTCTCCTGCTTGTTGGAGTTAAGTGTTTGTCTGCATAATGTAAAGATTGATTTGAGGAATTAATTGAAGCAATTTTCATCCATGCTCTGTTTATTTAATTGTTGCATATAATTATTTTAATTTCTATGTAAACCATGTCGCTCATAAAGGGTGACAGTTGTTTGGGTTGGCTTCCAGACTAGCTCGACACTGCTCTCCATCTCTCATATTAAATAGCATCCAATTTATTATTTACTATGCGAAGTTATTTAATTATTTTCAGTCTCTTTCCTTCCTCAAATTAATGTTATTTAATTTGCTGCAAGTTGTTCCTGTACCTGAAATATTTCATTTGTTGCATTAAGATTTGTGCTTGCACTTGAGATATTTCTTCATATCAAATTGCGTCCCTCCAGAGCTGTAACATGAAACTTGAATTCCTTGAATTGATCTAGACCCATTTAATTCATATTCCTGACCCTGAGATCTATTTGAGTGTATATGGAAGTAGAAATCACATATAAATTTTTGTTTCCATAATGGAAAGTACGTTATGTTGAAAATGATAATATTTATTTTCCATCAAGCTTCTGGAAAATTTTACATGATTGACTTTTGGGGAAAAGAAAGGCGAGATATTCATATTAAATCAATTTCTTTACAAGTAATTTAGACATGAGATTTACTTGTTATGTTTTTGATGCTTTCAAGTTAATTTCACACAAAATTAGTGAAAGAAGAATTAGTACAAGAAGAATTAGTGCAGGCATAATGGTTTTGAATTGATTTTGAATTTATTACAGCATTTATAGTCTTTTGATATTGTGCGACACTGCTTGGTTTCCAGTTCTTATTTCCCTTCTGTTTGGTCACACTTATAATTTCCTTTTGCATTCATAGTATAGGATTTCCTTTTATTTCCTACATGATTTTAATTTATTGGATTGGTGTTTCTCAAATTCTCTTTTATTGCAGGATTTCATTTATTTCTGAGATTAATGCCCAAGATAGACTAGAATTTTTTCTGCAGGTTGCCAAGGGCTGTCCCTGGAATTTCCAGTGCTGCGTATCAAAGTTCACGAACTATGCAAATTGACAAATTAAATGTTGGTACATTTGTAGACCCTATACTACACCCAACATTTGTCTTGTGAAAATCCCTGTGCCGACCATCCATGTCGACCCAAGCCATCATGCCTAATTTAGAGGTGCAGGTGATATTAATATTAACTTGTATGTTTTACCTACAATAAAGTTGCACCACATGCATAGTATGATTGTCAATGAACTTCAGTTCCATGAGGCCCATGCCCACACAACTACTATAGAATCAAATAAGCGGGCCACAAAAGCACAACAAAAACAACAAGCAACAGAGGAAGCATGTCGTATGGCCCAAGCCTAGCCCGTTGTGCTCGAAGCAAAGATCCACTGTGTGCAGTGAAGTCCTAGTAGCCCTAGCCACAATTTTCGATGAAGAGAAATTAGAAGGACTAGCTGTCGCATTGAAATCTTCTCGCGCTAAATTTCAGACCGTCTGGGCTGAGTTTGAACACCAAATTGATTTTCTGCAAATGAATTTGCAGCCTAAAACTCTCCCTAAAGTTAGAGTGAAGCGAGCTGTTGAGGTAAAGCAGTCCACTGACAATATTGATGTCGCAGTCACACAATGTGACAATCTTTTGGACGAGGCTATGGGCATTTAGAATTTGGTTTAGAATGACCCTGTGGTACAGTAGCTGCGCAACGAGCTACACATAAAAGAGAAATAGTTTGTTGAGATCATAATGGTGGCATCCACCCTTGTTCTTATAAAGAACCTCACCCGCTTACAGGAGGGCCAGATCATCCAAACTAAAATCGATGACCCGTGTCGCAAAGAGTAGTTGATAGAAGCACAAATGCAACCATGGGTTGAGGAGGCTCTCCAACTATCATAGACTTTGGACAACACCTTGGAGGCCATTCAACAAACATGGAGAAGTATCAAGTTGGCCACTGAAGGGCCAACCACTGATAAATTGGTTCTTCAAGCACAGGTTACTACTGCATAGAGTATGGAAATGGTGCTCCCTATCAAATCTTCTGTCAGCATGCTCCAAGCTAAGGTGAATGAAAAAACACCAAAAAGACTAAGGACAAGTCACATGTTTGTGTTGGGGGCCTGTTGGAGTAGTCTCCCCTAGGGTACACTTTTTGGATATATTTTTGGTATAAGTTTTGTATATGCATGCTGCACGAATAGTTCAAGGGGTTTTGGGGCAGTTCAAAGTCCCTCTTTTGATGTAAAAGGGTTTTAAGGGTAAAATACGGGCCTCAAACCATGGTTTGAGACCATAGTATCTGCGCGTTAGATTGATAAAAATAGATAGATTGAGTCTAAGGAAGTAGTTAACTATTATTCATGTTTTGGATCTAAGTTTATGTGTCTGTGATACTTTTGTAAGGGTTTCAATTTGGGTTGGGTAGAAAGGCTTTTGTTGGCTGTGTGTGTGGAGACCTAGTCTTGGTTGTGTACACATTCTGTTAGTTGGGTGCACAGAAGGGTAAAGTGTAAGGGAAAGTGTGATGTACTGAATTTCTCTGAATTAATACAAGGACTTATTTTGGAGGAAAGCATCATGTTATCTCTCTGAGTTATCTATTTATTGTTCTGTCTTAATATTTCTTTAATTCTATTATGCTTATTTGTATATGTGTGAATACATCTATTATTTATGCATGAAGTTATATCGATGGTTGAATATGTGGATGAATCTGCTTAAGCAATTGTGCATTATATAGATCTGGACCTAGTTTTGTTATGATATATCTACGACGAAGTGATTTTCAAGTATGATAAGTATTATGAATTTGTGCATATATGTTAAGCTCTTTATAAGTTCTGCAATCAATCTGCTTAGGGCCACTACATTATTTTCTTCCTCTAGGTGTGGAAAAGTGGTTCTAGCACCCCCCCATACTGATTTGGGTGAGACTTTGATCTGTGCAAGCAGGTCATTTCTGAAAGGGCCAGTAGTTGGAAGGTTTGTTGGTTGCATGATAAACTCTGAACCAGGGTCAGGATCCCTCAAGCCAACAACTATGACTAGGTGAACTTGGGTATCTCAAACATATTGGAGAGGAAGACTTTAAGTAGAAAACTAAGCTCCAATATGATCCAACGGTTAAAGTTAGAAACATTCATATCAAGTGTGAAGCCAGTGGTGAATTAAATTTTTTGTTTGACCTAATATCATATGGACAATGTGAAATAAACTGGGTTTGTTTGCATACTAATATGATAATATTTAGTCTTTTTCTATACTCGGTGTTGGTCAATAATTTTCATTGATGAAATATAATCTCTCTTGATGAGCTCTCTTAATGGAAGATTGATAGATGTTGTACTATGACATATGATGACAAGGAAGACACACCATGATGAAGAAGCTCTAATGATCTCTTACTATCCCAATCACCTTCTTCACTAAAATTTTATGAACAGTCACAAATAAAAATAAATTTAGACACCTTGGAGGCATCCTTTCACAATGAATCCTAGACCATATTAAAGAGGATTTTTCCCTTTTTCCAACAAGCTCTTACTTTCCCCAAAAGTACCATTAGTTTGTGATAAACTAAATTTTTAAGATAAAAAATATATATTTAATTCAAGCTGACCTATGTAGTCATATAATGTCGGCCCTTATTCCAATGGATGTGTCTCTTCATAGGGAAAAACTACTATATATATAAATCTGCGTTCATCCATTTCAGAGTTAGCAATTCAATGAAGAATATCTGCGACGCACAGCACTTTAAGGAGAGTTCACATCTTGTGAACTAAGGCCAAGGAGGACTTAAAAAGGACATTTGTTTGGGTTATTCTTCCTCAAGCTTGGACAACAGATTACACAGTCACCTTTTATGAAGTTTGGATTTGTGGCAGGTGTGTAAACAGTCTTCTTTTGGAGGAACAGTGGAAAATCACCTACTCTGTGCCTTAACCTCAGTACCTCAGACATATAATAAGGTTTAACTGTGGACATACAACTCGAATATACTCATGGTAACTCGGACACAGCTGTGGAGAAACTGTAGCTCGGATAGACTTGTGGAATTACAACTTGGTTCTCTAGAGGACTCATAAATTTTGGACCTAAGGACAATTATTTATGGAGGCTCAGAATTGCAAGCTATTAAACCTGTGATACTTTGGATCTGAACTTGTAGAAGGATTGGACTTACCCTTGAAGGCTCAGGCTCAGAATTGCAAGCTAGTAAAACTATGATACTTCAGATCTGAACTTGTAGAAGGCTTGAACTTACCCTTGAAGGCTCAAACTTAGAACTGCAAGCTAGTGAACCTGTGATACTTTGGATCTGAACTTGTAGAAGGCTAGGACTTACCCTTAAAAGCTCAAACTTATGTGAGGACTATTGAAGTCACATGATGGACAAAGTATAGTGAAGAAATAACAGTGAAGAATCTTGTTGATGACAGTCAAGTAAGTACATCACATAGTTTCTATTAAAAAGAAGACCGAGGGATTGGTGACCTTGGGGTAGGTGCCCCTAAACACAAGGTTGGTGCCTTGAGAAGATAGGGTCGAAGCCCTAAAGGTCGAAGCCTCATGAAAGTCCAAGTTGGTGCTTGTTTCATTAAAAGGGTTGGTGCCCTTCTCTAATATATTTTATACTATTATTAAAAGGAGATTGAAGTTCTCTTTAATTCTTAATAATATTATTATATATATCTCTCTGTATTTAATTGTGAAGAATATAACTGGCAATAATTAACAATTGAAAAGAAATATTGATTCACCCCCCTCTCAGTATTTCCAACAATTTGTATCAGATCCAACTTCTTCATTATCAGCCTAACAGCTGGAAGAAGGATTCTTAGGCACAATTAAGAACATGGTAGAAATAGGGAAACTCCCTATCTTTGATTGAACAAATTTCAGTTTCTAGAAAAAGTGGATGTCCTACTATCTAATGTCTCTTGGCCCTAAAGTATGGCACTCTGTTTTGAATGGATACAAATCTCCCACCGGCCTTCCAACTGATCTAGATGAAAGAAAAGCCTATATTTCTAATGCCAAAGCTTTAAATTTCCATCACTAGTGGAATCACCGATTCCGAATTTACGAAATTCATGAACTGTGACTCAGCCAAAGAAGTATGGGATAAATTGGTTTCGATATATGATGGGGACTACAAAGTTAAGAAGGCAAAGCTTAAAATGTATAGAAGACAATTCAAGAGTCTGAAATGGATGATGAAGAAGATATTGCATCATACTTCCTCATAGTAGTTGAAGTGGTTAACTCTCTTAAAGGACTAGGGGAAAATATTGAAGAAAGCACCATAGTTCAAAAGATCACTTCCTGAAAGATTCAACTCCAAAGTAAGTGCCATAGAAGAAATGAAGGACCTAGATACTCTCAAGATGGATGAAATTCATGGAATCCTTATTGCCTATGAGATGAGGAAAGGGATCCAAAATTTCAAAGAAGCATCTTTCAAAGCCTCAAAGTTTACAAAAGAAGGAAAATGATGGAATTACAACAACGATGAATCAGATACTGAAAACGAGTTAGATCAATTTGTATGAAGAATAAAAAGGGGATATAAGCTAAAAGGTAAGTACCCTCTTATTTGTTTCAATTGTGGAAGAATAGGTCATTACGTTGCAAAATGTCCTCATAAACATGATAGTGATGATGAAAAGGACTTTAAAAGAATGATGTATAAGAAGAAAGGGTTTAATAAGAAGAACTTCTTCTCTAAACAAGATGAGTCTGATGAAGATGAATTCGTATTCATAAAGAGGAAATCAACTAGAAATGTGAATCAGTACAAAGAAAGCGATGATGAATCAGATCAGGAAAGTAATTATGTTGGAAGCAAAGAAACGCTATTCATGGCATTTACAAATGATGATGACTCAGAAATAGAAGATGAAAGAAACATGGATAGTTTTCTAATGAGTGCAATTGAAGAAAATGGGAATCTAAAAAAGAATATAATTTCTCTCAAAATAGAAAGAGAGGAAGCAAAAAGAAGGGAAGAGTTCTTGAACATCAAGTTAAAAGAGAAGGATGATATATGTGAAAAGCGTGAAGCTGAAATAGTGTCCCTAAGAAAGGAATTGGAGAAAATCAAAAGGAGTTGGCAAAGCTCTCGAGCTCTTGACAACATTCTTAACACTCAAAGACCCCAACATGACAATTCTGGAATTGGTTTCAAAGGAGAATCATCAAGTACGAAGAATAATTCCAGAAGTTATGTTGATTAATCTCTTGCCATCCAAAATAAGAAAAATCATCTCAGGAAAAAGGTCACATCTCAAAAACAAGATTTTAAAGAGAAACTCCAAGGAATAATTTTGATTCAAGCTATGGATACTACAATAGGTATCAAACTATTTTTCTTGGACATTGTTACAATTGTAAAAACTTTGGGCATCAAGCTAAGCATTGCAAGGCTCATAAGAATGAAGCACCAAGATTGAGTAATCAACCAAACCAACTGTGTGGGCCTAAAGAGAAAGAAAAAATAAAAACTTACAATTCCTTTGATCCTTTGCATAAGTTTGATCCATCTTCCTCATTATGTGATGATTATGATCATAATGAACAAAATGTCCCTCTCAAAAGGGAAAAAGATAAAAACATATATCTCTAAACTGACAAATGTGGCCTAGCTCTATGTGCTCATAGTGAATAAAATCATTGGTTCGTGGATAGTGGATGCTCGAGACATATGATAGGTGACCAAAATAAGTTTATCTCGTTTAACAAGAAAAATTGAAATGTATCCTTTGGAGGTGGATCTGCTAAAATCATTGGAAAAGGGACTGCTACCCTTGTCAATGGAATAGGAAAGGCTCAAAATACCTTGCTGGTAGAAGGGCTCAAACACAATCTCTTAAGTGTCAACTAGATTTGTGACCAAGGACATAATTTTGTCTTTAGTACAAAAAATTGTGAAATAAGAGACTCGTCCTTAGGAGAGCTTGTGGCAAAAGGAGTAAGAACACTAGATAATGCTTACATTCTCAGTAGAATCCAAGAAGATAAATGTTACTTAAGTCAAATAGAAGAAAGTTGGTTATGGCACAAGCGATTGGGGCATACAATTTTTTATAACCTAGTCAATATTAGGAAAATTAATGCAGTAAGGGATATTCCAAAAATGTGCAAACGAAATCAAGTTGTGTGTGGCCCATGCCAACATGGAAAGCAAACCAGAACTAGCCACAAAACTAAGGAGTTCTCAACAACAAAACCTTTGGAAACTATTCATGCAGATTTGTGTGGGCCAACTAGAACTCCAGCTTTTCAGGGTGAAAGGTATTTTTCTCTATTTGTTGATGACTGTACTAGAATTATGTGGATATATTTCATAAAATATAAATCCGAAGCATTTGAATGTTTTAAAAATCTTAAGGCTCTCTTTGAGAATGAGAAAGATTGTAATATTAAATGTCTCAGAATGGATAGAGGAGGATAATTCACCTCAAAAGAGTTCTATAAATTTTGTAAAGAGCATGGAATCGAAAGAGAACTCTCAACTTCTAGGACACCCCAGCAAAATGGAGTAGTTGAAAGAAGGAACCAAACCATTCAAGAAATGGCAAGGACAATGCTACTAGCAGCCGATTTGCAACCAAAATTTTGGAGAGAAGCAGTTGGCACCGCAGTTTACACCTTAAATCGAACTCAACTAAGACCAAATAATGAAAAGACTCCTTATGAATTATGGAAAGGAAGACCTGCTTCAGTAAAATATTTCAGGGTTTTTGGAAGCAAATGTTTCATAAAAATAAATGATGACTCACCAGGTAAATTTGATTCAAGAGTTGATGAAGGAATATTTCTTGGATACTCCACTAGGAGCAAAGCTTACAAATGTTACAACTATCGTCTACGAAGAATAGTGGAAAGCATTGATGTAAAGATTGATGAAGGCCTTCCAGAAAAAGGAATTGAAGATCATGAAGTTGAGCCTTTCTTTGAACAAAGTGAAGAAGAAGAACCTGAAAAAGAAGAGGAGAATGAAGAACCTCGAAGAGAACCTCAAAATGAATCTTCACAAACTCCCTCCAAGATCAATTTTGTTCAAAGATATCATCCAGAAGAATAGGTCATCGGAAATATAGATGAAGGAATCCAAACTCGAAGAAGGATGATAAGCACCCCTAGAAAAAATGATGTGGCTCTATTATCTTTAATAGAACCTGAAAATTTTTCTCAAGCAAGCAAAGATCCTCATTGGATAAAGGCCATGGAAGAAGAAATGTCTCAAATCGAAAAAAATGAGACTTGGGAACTGGTACCTTGCCCAAAAGATAAAAATATAATTGGAACAAAATGGGTATTCAAAAACAAGATGAATGAAGATGGAAAAATCATCAGAAATAAAGCCAGACTTGTCTGCAAAGGATACTCGCAAATCGAAGGAATTGAATTCGAAGAAACCTTTGCACCAGTAGCTCGAATGGAAGCCATAAGAATGTTTTTAGCATTTACTTGCTCAAAAGGATTCAAGGTTTATCAAATGGATGTAAAATCAGCATTCCTGAATGGAGATCTCAAGGAGGAAGTTTACATGGAGCAACCAGAAGGATTTGATCTTGCTGAAGGAAAAGACCTTGTATGCAAACTAAAAAAGGCCTTGTATGGATTAAAACAAGCCCTAGAGCATGGTATGCAAAGTTGGATCACTATCTGCAACAAGAAGGTTTCAAAAAGGGAGTGGCAGGTAGCAATCTCTACATGAAGATGGACAAGGAAAAACTTCTGATCACTCTTGTTTACGTTGATGATCTAATCTTTGCTAGAAATGATGAAGAAATGAGCCATGAATTTGCTCTAAATATGTCCAAAAAATTCGAGATGTCAATGATTGGTGAGTTGTCTTACTTTCTTGGGCTACAAATATCTCAAACCTCTGCAGGCATGTTTATATCTCAAGCAAAATATCTTAAAGACATGCTTAAAAGATATGGGATGGAAGATTGTGCACCTATGAGCACACCAATGACCACAGATTGTAAATTAAGCAAAGATGATGATACCCCCCAAATAGATGCAACTCTTTACAGGTCAATAATTGGAGCTCTCCTATACTTAACAGCGACAAGACCAGATATTATGCAAGTAGTAGGAATGGTAGCGAGATTTCAGTCAAGTCCTAAACAATCCCATCTAGCAACTATGAAAAGAATTCTCAGATATCTGAAAGGAACGACTGATTTTGGTCTTTGGTATCCTAAGAGTTCAACTCTTATTGTGACAACTTATTCTGATGTTGATTGGGCCGAAAGTGTGGATGATCGAAAAATTACCAGTGGAAATGCATTCTTTATGGGAGATTGTCTTGTATCTTGGCTCAGCAAAAAGCAATCATCTATATCCCTTTCTACAGCTGAAGCCGAATATATAGTTGCTGCTGATTGTTGTACACAAATTCTATGGATGAAGGAAGCCTTGAAGGATGTCAACATAGAAACTAAGCAACCAATTACTATTTTTTGTGACAATACTAGCACCATCAGTCTTTCAAAGAATCCAGTGATGCACTCAAGAACCAAACATATTCCAATCAAATACCACTTTCTCCGTGAACAAGTTGTTGAACACAATATCAGGTTGGAATACGTCAATACAAAAGAGCAAATTGCGGATATCTTTACAAAACCCCTTCCACGAGAAGCATTTGAGTATCTTCGCCAAAAGATGGGGGTCATTGCTCTTGCATCACATTAAATCAAGCAGCATGTCAGGGGGAGTAGCATAACAGGGGGAGTACTTGGGCACCCCATTTTCCATTGATGTCAAAGGGGGAGAGAATTCTATAATATTTCCATCAATGACAAAGGGGGAGATTGTTGGTCAATAATTGTCATTGATGGAATATAAGCTCTCTTAATGGAAGATTGATAGATGCTGCACTATGACATATGATGACATGGAAGACACACCATGATGAAGAAGCTCTAATGATCTCTTACTATCCCAATCACCTTCTGCACTAAAATTTTATGAACGGTCACAAAGAAAAATAAATTTAGACACCTTGGAGGCATCCTTTCACAATGAATCCTAGACCATATTAAAGAGGATTTTTCCCTCTTTCCAACAAGCTCTTACTTGCTCCGAAACTCCCATTAGTTTGTGAGAAACTGAATTTTTAAGATTAAAAAAATATATATTTACAGTCAAGCCGACCTATGCAGTCATATAATGTCGGCCCTTCTTCCAATGGATGTGTATCTTCATAGGGACAAACTACTATATATATATATTTGCGTTCATCCATTTTAGAGTCAGCAATTCGGTGAAGAATATCTGAGAAGCACAAAACTTTAAGGAGAGTTCACATCTTGTGAACTAAGGCCAAGGAGGACTTAAAAAGCACATTTGTTTGGGTTATTATTCCTCAAGCTCGGACAAAAGATTACATGGTCACCTTTTATGAAGTTCGGATTTGTGACAAGTGTGTAAACAGTCTGCTTATGGAGGAACAGTGGACAGTCACCTACTCGGTGCCTTAACCTTAGTACCTCAGACATGTAAGAAGGTTGAATTGTGGACATAAAACTCGAATATACTTGTGGTAACTCGGACATATATGTGGAGAAAGTATAGCTCAGATAGACTTGTGGAATTACACCTTGGTTCTCTAGAGGACTCATAAATTTTGGACCTAAGGACAGTTATTTATGGAGGCTCAAAATTGCAAGCTAGTGAACCTGTGATACTTCAGATCTGAACTTGTAGAAGGATTGGACTTACCCTTGAAGGCTCAGGCTTTCCAGTAGGAACATGACATGACGTAGGTAGATGCACCCTCATCCACAACCAATAAATGGATATTCATTCCATTAATTCCAACTTGTATAATGAGTGCAAGCTGGTGAGGGAGATGTGGGATGAAATTCTCCAAGTTGAAAGTGATAAGGCTCTATTCAGCAGTATCAACCCCATCGATCGCAGATAGCAAAGCCTTCTGTTGAGACGAACAACTCTGAAGCACTTCTAATGCAGACATCACAGATGGTGCCTGAGCCAAATCCTCAACAATACTGTAATGTTGAGCAGCACAGGGTTAGGATTTTAAGAAGAATTACAGAATACACCTTTGGAAGGTGGTCGTACAATGGGCTCAGTACTAGGCCTTTCAATCTGAAAAGGGCCAAAAGCAGGCGAAGGAGGAGGACCATCAATGATCTCTTTCCCTACTGCCTGACGCAGTTCTGTATAATCTTTTGACCAGTTAGCTATGGAAAAGGATTCAGAATTATTCATCATCAAAACCTGAGAGCCAAATGGGGCAGAGGATTGAGGTTTCTCTACCAACTGAGTCTGCTCTGACAGAAACGGTTCTTTGAGAACGGTCGGAGTTCCTTGGGTACCTTTGAGAAATTGAGTCACTTCGGCCTGTCGTGGAAAGTCCTTGGTGTAGTTCTCTTCATCAAAAATCAATCAAGGTTACTTTGGTTTACACTATGAACCATCATCAGCACGAGATTTTTGAGAATATTGTTTCAGGGTATTGGCTTTGGCGTTACCTTTACCCTTCTTTTTACCCTTGGAAGTTTTATCCGTTGGATTGGCCTGAACGACATTCACTTCCGCAATTTTACCAGAATTCAGGGTTGGCTGAGAAGCAGTATCATTGGAAGGAGTAGATTTTTTCTTCCCAGGTTTTGGAGGAGAAGACTTCTAAGAAGTCAGAGACATAGAACAGATAATACCGTCGACGTATCGTATTGTCGGTGCTTTGGAAGTTTCAGGTCTAAGAGCATCAGACAAGAGATATTACAGCATGCCTGACTGAGAGTACACAAGATAGAGGTACTGGGCACGAGAAATGGATTTTTCCTCAGTAATGCATGCCCCCATAGCAATGTCCTTAGCAATAGGATTAATAAAAAAGGTAGTAAAACAATTAGTTAGGAGCTGATCAGGAATCACAAACTTGATCACACAATGACAACGCCTCTATTCATGAATATGATCCGAGATATGGGTAGCTCGATCTTGCTTCAGGGATGTGAGGAGGTGCATCCCGATTTCATACTGAACCGGTAACTGAAAGTGCATGAGAAAAGCCATGGCTAAAGAATTGAAATCCTGAAAGATTCCATGAGATAAATTGATGTACCACTTGGTAGCGGCACTAGTAAGAGTTCGTTGGAAAAGATGGAGTCAAATAGAATCATCAACCCAAGAGTTAGAGGAACACCAAAGATGGTATATCATAATGTGCACTTGGGGGTCTTCTCTAGACTTGCCCTAAAACTTGGGACAATCAGCAGGGATTTTGGTTAGAACTGGAAGCCAATACGAGTTATGAAGGATTGGATCGTTCGTCAATTTTTACACATCAGGAAGTTCCAACCTAGCGAGAAATGACAATTGAGGATTAAAAGGCATTAGAGGTCATTGATAAGGACCAGTGTGGGCATTCCACCCAGGTTGAGAGAAATTCTTCCACCATATGTTTTGTCTCGGAGGATCCTATCCATAGGGTTATAAGCCTAATAGTTCTGCCCATACTGGGGTTGAGGACCGGGATATTGATTCTAAGCGTACCATTGAGATCCTTGCTGATAAACATATGGATTTTGCTGCGGAATGTTAACATTTCGTTGAGGTGGATTATACACCATATTATATTGACTTTGAGGGTAATAAGTGAAACCTTGGGGCACATTATATACTGCCTGAAATTGACCTTGAGGAGGGTAAGTAGTGCCTTGAGGTTGAGCAGGTTGTCCCTGCGGAGTAGGTTGAACGGGCTATTGAGTTGGTTGAACAGGTTGAACTAGTTGTTGAGCAGGTTGAACAGGTTGAACTGGCTGCTGAGCGGGTTGAGCAGTTTGGATCGGCTGCTGAGGTTCGACAAGCTGTCCCTCCGGAGTAGGTTTGCCTGGATATTGAGGGCCACTAGGTTGTTCTTGTGGAAGAGGTTGGCCCGATGGTTGAGATTGACCAGGTTTCCCCTGAAAACTAGGTTGACCCAGAGTAGGACCTTAGGGTTTTCCTTGTTGTACAAAAGCGTGGCCTTGTGGAACATAAGGTTGTTGCTATTACACAAAAGTTTGTCCCTATGGTGGATACATTTTCCCCCCAGGAACGTAAGACGCTCCTGGTTGAAACTAAGGTTGACCAGACGGACCATAGGGTTGTCCTTCTTGGACTGAAGGTTGTCCCTGTAAGGGTTTTCCTTGCAGACCGTAAGGTTATAAGAGTTCAGTATCTTGCTTTAGCATATCGCATGATTGGATTGGATCCATTGAAATACATTTTGTTTGTATAATTTCTACATGGTATTGAAGCATAGGAAATCACTATAGTGGAGAAGAAATTGAGTTTGTGACTGAATAATATTTGAATTTGAAAAAGCATTATTGGCACGACAGGCGGATCAGTATCAAGATTCATTTCAATGGCTTGAGGTTGAAGTATGAACTCAATGGAAGTCCCAATTATATTGCATGGAAAGATAGGATGGAAGCAGTTCTAGAGGACAATGGGTTGAAATAATTCATTGATAATAACATTTTCAAACCTGCTGCAGTAGATGCTGCTCTTCTTGATGCTTAGAAAAATAAGGTTGGAAAGGTGAGGAGGATCTTATTGTATGGATTACTAGACCACATTGTCTCAAGTATCCATGGAAAAGTGACACCATATGCAATGTGAAAGGCTTTGACAGATCTGTTTCAGAGTAGCAGTGACCACATAAAATTGGCACTGAAGGACAAGCTCAGGAAAATCAAAATGGAGAAAGGAGACACTATTCCTAAATATTAAACAAAGTGTGTCCAATGTTGAGATGAGCTTGGGAGTGTCGGAATTATTTTTGTGGATAATGACTTGGTGAGCCTAGCTCTTCTAGGCCTTCCCAAGAGTTGGCATAGTTATGAGGACTTTATCAATGGGAGGGAGAAGCTACCAGATTGGGAACGAGTTTGGTCATATTTGGTGCAAGAAGAATTCAAGAGGAATACCAAGGATGGATCTTCATCTAAGACAAATGATGAAGAAAATTGTGCCTTGGCTGGTAAGGTGAAGAAGGGGAAGGTAAAGAAATCCTATTCCAAATTTGAGTCCAGCAAATAAGGCAAGAAGTGCGACATGTCTAGAGTGAAGTGTTTTCACTGTCACGAGCATGGACATTATGCCACTAATTATCAACAAAAGAATAAGAACATGAAGGATTCAGGATCTGCAGTTGGTGAGGCCTTGGCCTCAAAATTCATGTTGGACTTCTCGCTCATCGCATGCATGGTGTCAAGTGTGATGGGATCAGTGTGGTTCTTGGATAGAGGTGCATATTTCCACACGAAGAAATACAAAAAAAAATTTAGTAGCTTGGAGGAGAAGGACGTCCAGATGCATGTCAAAATGGGTGATGACGGGAGGTACAGTGCTACCGAGATCGGTATATTTACCTTCCAGAGACAGTAAGGTAAGCCTTTCTTATTAAAAGATGTAATTCATGTACCAGGCTTGGAAAATAATTTAGTTTTAGTTGCAATGTTGGAGGATAGAGGCTATGATGTGGTTTTCAGTGAAGGGAAAGATTTCCTTCGACACAAAGACAAAGGACAAGCCAAGAAGATAAAAGTTTGTGTGAAGAATCTCTATAAACTTGATGTACATGCGTGCGCGACATTGATGTGTAAGGGAGACAAAGTGGTGAACTAGGATGAGGGTGAATTATGGCACAGGAGATTGGGCCATCTACACCACAGTGCCTTGAAGGTCATGCAACAAATTTCTACGGAGCTTCCAAAGGTTACTCTTGCACAGATAGACACATGCAAGGAATGTACCATGGGGAAGAATGCAAAGGCCACTTTTCACAGGAAGGAGAACCAAGTAGCAGAAAACCTTGAGAGAGTCGACTAGGATGTGTGTGGACCATTCTCTACAGCTTCGACAACAAAGCTTAAGTATTATGTGATATTTGTTGATGATTTTCCTTAGAAATTGTTGGATCTACTTCATGCTGAAGAAAGATGAGACGTTCTCAAAATTTTGTTAGTTTAAAACACTGATGGAAAAAGACATGGGGAAGCATGTGAAGGCTCTTAGGAGTGAAAATGGTGGTTAGTACATCTCCAATGAATTCAATAACTTCTATAGCAAAGAAGGAATTCGGAGATATTTAATTGCGCCTCATAACCCACAACAGAATGGGGTTGCAGAAAGAAAGCATAGAAAAAATGTGGGTGGAGCATGATTGATCTTGCATGATTAGGGCCTACCAATGCATCTGTGGGAAGAGGCATGCAACACATCGGTATTTGTGAAAAACCGTAGTCCTCATTGGATACTTGGCATGAGTACACCAGAAGAGGATTTTTCTGGTAAGAAAGCTGATGTTTCATATTTTAAAATTTTTGGCTCATCTCTCTATTTCCATTTGACCAAAGATTCTAGGAATAAGCTCGAACCAACAACTGAGATTGGGATATTTTTGGGGTGCACAAATACTCCCCACAACTATTGGGTGTGTTTTCCAAATAGAAGGATGACTTTTTTGAGACGGGATATAAAATTTGATGAGGAGAAATCGATGTGATTGTCCCTTGAGAGGGAGCTTGATTTTCCTGCAGAGAAGGAAATCTTGGTTCCAAAGAATTAACCTCAATATGTGGAGAAGCTACACACGAAGGATCATGGACTGGAAGAAAACACTCATGCATAGCCATCAACCAGACATGGTAGAAGGTGCACCACAAAAGCTGATAGATTGAGACTTGATGCAGAAAAACATGTAGGGGCACCTACTTCACTACGCAGACGGAGATAGTCTCTAGACAGTTTTACTAGATACATGGTTCTTATGAGAGTGTATTATGACATAACCATGCTCTTTTGAGGATGAAATGCAACAACCAATTCGGGTTGACAACATGGTTGAGGAGTATGACTCCATAGTCAATAATAGTGCATGGGAAGTTGTCCCAAGACTAGTCAGAAAATGAGTGGTTGGATCTAGATGGATCTAGAAGGTGAAGCAAGCAGTATATGGGAGTGTGGAGAAGTACAAGGCTAAATTTGTAGCTTGGGGATTCTCACAAGTTGCACGGATTTCCTATGAGGAGAATTTCACACCGGTTGTGAGATACTCATCAATTAGACCTATTGTCGCACTCTCAGCACAGATGGGGTGGCAGATACATCAGATGGATGTGAAAAATGCATTTCTCAATGGATTTATTGAGGAAGAAGTGTATATAGAGTAGCCAGAAGGTTTTTAGATCCCTGAGGGTAAGTCACATGTGTGACGACTCAAGAGAGCATTGTATGGACTAAAGCAAGCATCACATGCTTGATACACTAGGATTGACAACTATTTCACTGGGTTGGGCTTCACCAAAAGTGAAGTGGATGCGAACCTGTACCAGATTATGGTTGATGGTAAGCTCTTGATTATCGTACTTTATGTTGATGATCTAATTTTGACAGGTGATGAGCAACTCATAATTTCTTGCAAGGAGGATCTTGCAAGAGAGTTTGAGATGAAGGACATGGGACTCCTTCACTATTTCCTTGGTTTGGAAATATGGCAGTGGGATGGTGAGCTATTTGTTTCTCAAGGAAAGTATGCCAAAGAGATTGTGAGTAAGTTTCACATGGAGAGATGTAAACCCATGGAGACTCCTTTTCTAGGAAACTGGATGAAGGAGGATGCTACTTTAGGTGAGGTAGTGAATGCTACTATTTACAGGCAACTTGTGGGTTCACTTATGCACTTGGTGAAAACCAGACCAGAAATTTTCTACGCATTTAACCAACTGAGTCAAGCTATGGTTAAGCCGACCAAGCTCTTTTGGAAGGCGTGGAATCATGTCTTGAGATATCTTAGGGGCACTACAGAGTATGGATTATGGTACATAGGGATAGAGGGAGTGAAGCTTCAATCCTTCACTGATGTAGATTGGGTAGGTAGGCAGTCCATCAGAATGAAAGAGAACATCAGGAGTGATCTTCATCATAGGATCAACAAAATTTTCTTGGTACAACAGGAAGCAGCAATCTGTGGCACTCAGTTAAGTCGAGGCAGAGTACATGGCAACAAGTCAAGCTGCATGTGAGGCCATATGGATGAGAAATATTTTGGTTGGTATTTTTGGTTCTCAGATGGATTCGACGGTGATACATTGCAATAACCAGAGTTGCATTAAACTCTTAGTTAATCCAATATTCCATGATAGGCCGAAGCACATAGACAACAGGTACCACCATCTTAGAGATTGTGTTCAAAGGAAAATTATGTTACTTCAGTACATTCCCATGGAAGATCAGGATGCAAATATTCTGATGAAGGCACTCGCCAGGAGAAAATTTGAATACCATAGAGGTAGGATTGGGGTGGAAGATAATCCCTTTCTCATTGAGAGGGAGTGTTGAAAATTCAATAAGAAATGTGTGTCTAATTTAATTTTCCCTTAATTAAATTAGACAATAAATTGTAATCTTATCTCATAATCACTGGTAATAGTTAACTGAGTGTGATAAACTCAGTTAGCTCATGAATTTCGAGTTGAGGGTGGTCGATGAGGCATGCAGACTGATTCTATCAGTTATGGAGTTCGAGTTGCAGCTAGTGCATTAGCTTAATGCATGAGAAATCAATTAACTCAATTAATTGAGTTAAATTCAGTTGAGCTAGTTGTAACTGTTTGTTGCACTAGTGAGAGATAAAGTGAATTAAATCAGATTTAATTCACATGTAGTGATCTGCCATGCAACTGATGACTTACTATTAATATTTTAATTCATGTCAGTTCCAAAGGAGACCCAGTTGAGACAAACTTTAAAGGGATGTTAACTATCATTTGTATGATTAGTAGGTTTCCCGCATTTAGTAAGACAACCATAGGATTTCCTATGAGAATTGTGCATTTTTGGAAGGTTTAATTCCCTAAATAATAGGGATTTCATTCCACATGAATTGTGCAAGCAAGGAAGGCTAATTATAGGTAGAAAATTGGCTAAGTGTTTGTCAATTTTATCTAGATCAATGTGAGAGAGTTGTGAGAATGCGAGGGACTCTTTTGAGAAGAGTGCATTGTAATTGTTTCATGATTCCTTGTGAATATAAAATAGAAGATATAGGGGTTTTGAGGAGCAAGCTTTCCTCGAGAAAATATATGTGTTGTTGTTTGATTTGCTTCTTTCTTTACTTGTTGTGATTAGTGATCGTGTTTAATTTCTGAAATTGATTTGTAGAAGGATTCAATATCTTGCTTTAGCATATCGCATCTTCAGATTGAATCCATTGATATACATATTTTTTGTATAATTTATACACGACAGATATCTATAGCCTTGACAAGATTTATTTTTAACCCATTTAGGATTTATATGGTTTTCTCATTTCTTCAGAGGGATCAATGTGCTGGCATGGTAACCAGATAATCACAGTTCCATTCATCAGGGTATAATAGAATGATCAGGATAGCTTGTGATGAGACCTCCTGTCCTTCCAATAGTTGGACTATATGGAAGGCCATTACCCTGGTGTGGTGGCCATTATGGGAATTTCATTTGTTAAGTTCCTTATGATCATGGTAGGTTGGCTCGTGATGAGACCCCCTATCCCCTTTGAGAAAGCTTATATTATTTTTCAAATTCATATTATAAGTTGAGGGAGGCTCATTAACTCCTTAATAGTTAGGGATGGTGTGAGAAGTAAAATAATGGCAATAAAATTTATGTTTGTATTCCTATATCATCATACCAAAGGGAATTATCAATTGAAAATGTGAAGGATAAACGAGCATGGTATTGAGATACTGAATCATTTTATGATATATCCAAAGAGGAGATATCCAGCGAGTCATTAAATAGATGAACCATGTCAATTTCAGAATAAATATAATCATCAAAGGTTGAAAAATCATAATGTTATTAATATAACTGATTTTCCTTTAAATTTGGTGTAACTTTCCAGCCAAAAAGGTGATTTAAATAGAAAATCATGTGAGATAAAAGATGGTTTCTCAATTAGGATTGAACGAGAGCTATGTTGATGTCAAAAAAAAATATGTTCATTTAACTGAAAAACATCTATTCATTTTACTGAACAACAGTTGTTTATTCTATTGAAAAACAATGGTATGCGAAAGTAAATCATAAAAAAAGAAACCACAACTGTTCATTTTACTGAACATTAGTTGGTCATTTAACTGAACAACAATTGTTTATTTTACTAAACAACAGTTTTTCACTCTATTGAAGAACAACTATTCATTTTTACTGAACAACAGTTTTTCACTCTATTGAACAACAACTATTCATTTTTACTGAACAACAACTATTTGTTTAACGAAACAACATCTGTTAATTTTACTGAACAACAATTTTTCATTCTATTGAACAACAATTATTCACCTTTTTATAAAAGGAACAACAACAATGAAATACTCAAGCCAAAAAAGGAATGAAATAAACATTGTTCACTTAGAAGGGGACAATAGCTATGCCAAGAAATGAACATCAACTGCTAAAAAATGACGTGAAACAACAATAAAGGAATGGTGGTTACTTCGATTGTAAGAAACACTTTCAAAGAAAAAATCCATGCATTTATAAATTAATTATTATTCTAAATAGAACAAAGAGATGACAATTTATAAACTAGTTATATAAAGAAAATATATACATTATTTACAGCTAGAAAGAAACAATTTTCATCAAAGTAAAGTTGTTGGGTTATCACCCCTTACAACTAAAATTTTCATAGTGGGATCATTGCGTTCCTGTCATAAAAATGACTCTTTGGTTAGTGGCTTGTAATAAAGATGTACCCGGTGTCCATTCATCCAGAAATAAGAGCCAGACCCATTGATGATAGTTAGATTTATAGTGTCATTGTTGTGCACTTCTTGAATTTCATAGGGGCCAAGCCCTCTTTTCTGCAATTCAACGGGAAAGTCTTGAAACTTGGAATCATATAGGAGTGCCCACTATCCTTCTTAGAATGTATTCTTTTTATAATACTATCATGCCACTTAGCCTGTTGCTGTTGAATAATTGTTGTGCGTTGTAAGGCAAGGAACCTTGTTTCATCCAATTTATTTATTTGTTGAAGTCATTTAGTTTGAGCTTCTATCATGTCCAGTCCCACTTCCTGGGCTATTCTAAGCGTTTTTACTTCAAATTCGATAGGAAAAATAGGTTTTTTTCCAAATACAAGTTGGTAGAATGAATAGCTAGTAGTACTTCACCATGTTGTGCGATAGGCCCGCAAGGCCTCTGACAGTTTAGTAGCTAGTCTTGCCAATGTGTTGAAACGTTTTTGGTCAAAATTTCCTCAATGACCTTATTGGTGCTCTCAACCTGCCTATTAACTTACATGTGATATGGAGAAGTGACTCTATGTGCGATATGGTGGTTTAAAAGAGTGGCTGTAATCTTATGTCCTACAAACTGTGGCCCCCCATCTGTTATCACTTCCCTGGGTAAGTCATTCCGCACAAATAAATAAAAAATGAAATTAATTATGGTTTCTTTCATAACTCTTCGCAAGGCTACCACTTCTACCCTCTTTGTTACATAGCCTGTAGCAACTACTATGTATGCCTTTTGGTTTGATGGCATATTGAATGGGCCAAAAAAATCTAATGCCCACCATTCAAAGGTTCCATTACTAATTATGGCTGCAATGAAATTTCATCAAATTGACCAAGAAGGCCCATCCTCTAGTAGATATCATAGTATAGGACATACTTCTTGGTGTCTTTAAAGATAGTAGGCCAGTAATAGCCCATATGTAGTATTTTATGTCTGGTCCTACGATCTGTAAAGTGTATGCCACAAGTCCCATCACGGAATGCCTTCAGTATGTCGTCAATCTCATCTTCACAGATGCACCTATGTATTTTCATATCAGAACCTGTATGAAAAAGGTATCCATCAATTCAAGAAAATTAGGCACTGTGTTGGACAATAAACTTCCTCTCTTTAGCTGTTAGATGATTTGGTAGTTTTTCTACTTCCATATAGTTTGCTACATCTACATACCATGGTGCCTTAACTGCTATGACAAGAAAATGTTCATCTGGAAGTTGATCATATACGACTAGAGGATCGTTTGTTTTCATAACCCGAGAGAGAAAATATGCAACTCAATTTTCCTTCCCTAGACAGTCCTTAATAGTAATATCAAACTCCTGCAAAAGTAACAACCAACTGGTTACCCGCCCATTAGTAATCGGTTTATGGCTAAGTATCTAATTGTCGAATTAAAAGCGTACAGAAAAATTTTGTAGCCTGTAATATAATGTCTAAATTTATTTATGGAATAAATGATAGCTAAAATTTACTTTTCTGTTACTGTATAATTGAGTTTAGCAGAAGTGAGATTTTTGATGATATAATAAATAGCTTAGGGATTTTTGTCCTCCTCTTTCCCGAGGACAGTGCCTATTGTTGTCTTTGATGCATCTGTAGAGATATGAGAAGGCAAATCCTCCTTGGGTCAATGCAATACTAGTGTAGTCGAGACTAACTTCTTCAAATCTGTAAAAGCAATGTCACATTTATCAAACCATTTAAATTCAACATTTCCCATTAAATCATACAAAGGTGCAACAATTCATGAAAAAATCTCTATAAATCTGTGATAGTATCCTTCATATCCAATGAATCTACGTACCTTAGTTTGCGTTCAAGGTGTAGGTAGTAGGAGAATTACCTCTATTTTTGTTGGGTCTACCTGTATTCAAGCCGCAGAGATGTAGTGTCCTAGGATTACGCCTTTTGCCATCATCATGTGACATTTCTCGTTACTTAAACACAGCCTGGTAGCGATGCATCATTCCAGAAATTTCTCTAAATTATGTAGCACTTGGTCAAAAGCGTTCCCTTACGGGGTGAAGTCATCCATGTAAACTTCAAGTCCCTCATTTATCATATCAGAGAAAATATTGAGTATGGCCCTCTGAAATGTAGCTGGGGCATTGCACAAACCAAAAGGTAACACTCTATAGGAAAATATATCCCATGGGCATGTAAAGGTAGTTTAGTCTTGGTCTTCAGGGGAAATTTGACCTGGTTGTAGCAACTGAAGCCATCAAGAAAGGAAAATAATCATTTTCCTTCCATCGCATCAAGAAATCTATCAATAAATAGAAGATGGAAGTGGTATTTTTGTGTGGCCTTGTTCAATTTCCTATAGTCCACACAGATCCGCCACTTCCCGTTATTTTTGGGAACAACTACCAGCAGGGAGACCCACTTACTATCTGAAATAGGATAAATAAAATTCACATCCAGGAACTTCTACAATTATTCCTTTACGATATCCTGGCGATGTGGATTTAGTCTTCGTTGAGGTTTCCGGATAGGATGGGCATCCTTTTCGGTGTAGATTTTGTGTGTACATAATTGAGGGTCTATGCCCTTCATGTCTGGATAGTCCCAGGCAAAAGGCCCTTTATATTTTTTGTAGAACCTGAATAAGCTTTTGTTATTTTTCACTATCCATATTATCATTATTGTTCAAAATATTGCTTGGTTCAATCTCAACAAGTCTGTTATTATGAACAGTAGTGGTTGGTATATGCTGATCATCGACATCTTTTGAAGGGTCTTCCTGGGCTTCATTATCAAGAATTGATTTCAACATTTGACATTTTACATTATTCACAGTAGTTGATTGATTAATAAAATTATTAATTAAATCATCTTCATTATGATTCTTAAACTCAAGCACTTCTTCTACTGTAACAGGTGAATAGATATTTTCTTCCAAGTATGTGGGTGGATGTTCATGAGTTTCCAGAATGGGTAGGCTTGGCTTAGTAGGGGGATATAAAAAAATATTTTTTGAAGTATTTCCTTTTCTAATGGTCATGCTACCAACACAACATCCTATATAAGCATCGGTTGTTGCTAACCAAGGTCGACCCAGAATTAAAGGGTGTCCATCTAATTGACTTCTCATGTTGATAACTAGAAAATCCACTGGGTATTCCTATGATTCAACAGAAAAAATAATGTTCTGTAAAGTTCCCTCGGGTTTAACGACCGAATGATCAACAAGTTCTAGTAAGGTAGTGGTCGGTTCCAGAGCTATGATACCAAGTGCCTCACAGGTTTTAGTCGTTAAAATTTTAATGGTTGCACCTAAGTCGACTAGCGTGTTCAGAAAAGAGCAGCCATATATTTGAACTGTAACTATGGGACTCCCTGGATCTTCATATTTTACTGGTGTTTCTCTCCCTAAAAGTAGATTAGATAAAGTCCCACGACATGAACGGTTGGTGAAAATTTTGGTTTCCTCGTAGGCCTTTTCACACATAGTTCTTTAATCGTTTTAGCATAAATAGGAATATCTTGGATAACCTGGAGGAGAGGAATTTTAATACATAAATTTTTGAGTTCCCCTATGAGATCAAATTTTGGATAAACAATGGGTTTTGGTATTATTAATATTTTAGGGAACAGAGGAGAAGTGATTATAAGTTTTGCAGGATCTTGCTACTCGATTGTGTCTTCTTCCTGTTTGATTTCTGTGTTAGTCACAGTCGAAGGTTTAGTTATGGCTAGTGTTTTTGTCTCATCTTGTTGCTAGTTTTTATTTTCCTCAAGGGTAATAATGCATCCCAATATCAGCCTAATTTCATTGCATTCCATTCGTTTTATTTCAGGATCTGAATTTTCAACAATTTGTATTAGCTGAACTCGTCTGTTATTGGGATTTGGGTTTGGTTGAGCTGGAAATTGGGGACACATAAGAGGATGAGGATTTTTCCACGATGGATATGAAACTGGTAATGTCGGTTTAGGATGAGGACCCATCCCCATAGGTGGATTAGTTATCCCCAGAGGTCACTGCCAATTTGAAGACTAGTTTGGATTTAGTGAAGTGGAGGCAGGCCATTGGGAAGGGTACAAATTGTTTTCCCAGAAAGGAGTAGAAATAATAGAGTTTGGCCAACCAATACCTAGAAAGGGCTGGTTTGGCCAAATTGGAATAGGAAATTATTGGGACTACCAAGTAGAGAAAGGTGATTGGCCTTGCCACGTTGTTCCAAAATTCTGTTGTTGATAAAATGGTGGAGAAGAAAATAACAGGGATGGGTCTTGTTGCATACATGCAGATCAGGCTTGCCATTGTTGACGTTGGTTCATTAAATATATTGGTTCTGTCTCTTCTTCCACCTCCTTAAAAACTTATTTTAATCTTGGAGTGATGGGAACTACTTGGTGCATGATCCTTAGTACAAATAGCGCATGCATGGGCCATATCCAACGAGCACTCCCTCTGATTGTGCTTCTTTTGGCATCATGGGTAGAAGATGGCTAAATTTTTTTCTTCTACGACTTGTTTATGTCTGGCTTGCAAGATGCCCAACTCTGTTGTGAGGGTGCCCAGGATATCGGTTTTGAAATCTTATAAGAGATTGTTGATTTCCATTTGAGTTACACTTCCACCAGAAGCTTTATTATTTCTGGCGATAGTATCTCGTCTAGTTGGCCTAATGCACATATTTCCTCGAGAGCACCTGATACACAATTGAATAATATCGTCATAATTTTCCTGATAAATATCTAAGTTTTCCCATTAAATTTTATGTTTCTATCCATTCATCCTTCATCCCTTTTATCATAGTTACTTTTAGAAAAAATTTAGATAATGCAACATAAGGAGACCTTTGTAAATTGTATTGAACCTGTTCAACGTACTCTTCTAGAGTTTTTTAATCTTTTGTGGTCATATTAAATATTTCATCATTAAAATATCTAGTTTTGCAATAATCTTTATATTTAGTGAGAAACGAAGTTTTCATTTGATCCAAAGAGTTAATAGTTCCTCCGGCAAGCCCCATAAACCATCGCAAAGCTACTCCCGTTAATGTAGAGGGAAAATTTTTTAGTTTCTTGGGATCGGTGGTATAATAATATACCCTACATAAAACATCAAATTCAAACAGGAAAGCATATGGATCTTTTGACGTTAAACCATGGAAAGTAGGGATGTTCTGCAAAGGAATGGCTTTCACGAGGGAATTAGAAATTGGGCCGACAATAGGATACTCCATCGTCAATTTTTGTCTCTGAGGCTGATTATACGCCATTTGGTCAAAGATGTGCCAATAACCTTTAGGAATCTCTTGGTCTGGAAAGTAAATTTCGATAGGAGTGGTAGACAGACTTGGAAGCGGTCTTACAAAACTGCCTTGATCTAGGATATCATGTATCTTTTCTTCAACTGAGATCCCAGGAGATCTAGGTTCTAGTATTTGTACATGTGTTCCTATAGCACCACTAGTTTCTCCCTCTCCTTCTTGGAGATTGCACGAATTTCCCTCTTGTGAAGGGTCGGAATGAATTTTTTTTTGTAACATGAAAGCTCTATTCAGACCCTTTGGTTTTTCTATGGATCACGGTGTGAGCTGCAGATGGTGAGCTTGCTGATTGATGGATTACATTAGGGCTTTCTCGAGATATTGTCTGGGGTCCTCTTGACACCTGAGATTCTGATTTTCTTATGATTTTGTCTATAAAGATCAATATGCCAAGGGTCACCGATCCCTTGGGTTTGGTGGATTTAGATTTAATTCTACTTTTTTCTTCCTAGTCATTCATAAAACATCTATTCCTATATAATATTTATGCATTTATTGAAAAAGGGCTCTTGAGAAAGCGTTTTACTTGCTGGTACGTAGGTTCTTACCTCTCGTTTTCAATATAGAAATCTTTCGCAGCAATACAATTCAAAAAAAGAAAAAAAAAATCATGTTTTAAAACTCTCCCCGGCAACGAAGCCAAAATGTTGGTGCACTAAGATTGCTATGAAAATCAATCTTAATACCTACATTAATTATCGACCAAGGATACACTTGTTTATTTTAAGAGTGTTGGCACTGTCTATGCAAGTGAGATCAAAGATTATTTAGGAATAAAATGAATCTAAATCGTTGCAATAACCAATTTCTAATTTTCAAAGGTCAATCTAGAAAAATTCAAAAGAAAACATTAAATCATTTCCAAACCATAAATATTGATCTAATCTCAACTAATTTATAAAGAAATTGAATTCAAATGCATGAGTTGAGGGAATCACACATAAACAACTGTTGCCTCATGTTAACAACAATTTATCTAATGAAAAGAGAAACTACAGTAAATGAACAAAAATCAACTATTCAAGCCTTTAATTAATAATGGTAGTAATTAATCACTCGGTATCTATAATAGCATCACTCAGAAAGAATAATAATCAATTTTAATGCTTGAGCTAATCTGAACAATTCATTAAATAACAATATGCAATTTTAAAAGTAACAACATCTAAGATTTGTCTCAAAAGGTAAAGGTAAATTATGAAAATGAATTCTAACATCATGTAGTAATCTAACTGAAAAGATATAGTGATTAATAATCGCAGAAATGAAGGAAATGATTATGGCACAAAAGAAGAAACAAATCTCCTAGCGACTCGGCCCAAAGCCTCGAGAAGTTACTACTGAGAATAATCAGAACATGATTATAAAGAAAACATTATTTTTCTCATTAATCATAGTAGTAAATATACAACATCACCGAAGTGAAAATACTATATCTTCAATACAAATAATAATGTCTAAACATAGTTTAAAGCTCGGAAATTAACAACCAAATTATTTTCCACCTATTAGCCTTATATAACCTAATGGTAAACTAATGGATGAGAGTGATCCTCGAGATCAGGAGATCATGAGGATTTTGGCAACTAATAATCGGATTTCAACCATAGAATTAGCTTGATTCTCCTTGTCTTTCTCTAGCCCGCATGATCAAGAAGTGGTCTTCTTTCTTTATTTGGCCTTTTTTTTCCATCGATTGAACATAAATTGTCTAATTCTGATTTCTACACATAAAGGAAAGAAAAAGTTACCTTGGGTTTGGTGGATTTAGATCTAATTCTACTTTTTTCTTCCTAGTCATTCATAAAACATCTATTCCTATATAATATTTATGAATCTATTGAAAAGCGGGCTCTTGAACAAATTTTTTACTTGCTGGTACTCAGGTTATTACCTCTCATTTTCAATATAGAAGTCTTTCGCAGCAATAAAATTAATTTTTTTTTAAAAAAAAATCACATTTTAAAACTCTCCCCAGCAACGACGCCAAAATGTTGGTGCACTAATATTACTATGAAAATAAATCTTAATACCTACATTAATTATCAACCAAGGATACGCCTGTTTATTTCAAGAGTGTTGGCACTATCTATGCAAGTGAGATCAAAGATTATTTAGGAATAAAATGATTCTAAATCGTTGCAATAACCAATCTATAATTTTCAAAGTCCAATCTATAAAAATTCAAAAGAAAACCTTAAAGCATTTCCAAACCATAAATATTGATCTAATCTCAACTGATTTATAAAGAAATTGAATCCAAATGCATGAGTTGAGGGAATCACACTTAAATAATTGTTGCCTCATGTTAACAAAAATTTATCTAATAAAATAGAAACTATAGTAAATGAACAGAAATCAACTATTCAAGAATTTAATTAATAATGGCAGTAATTAATCACTTGATATATATAATAGAATCACTCAGAAAGAACAACAATCAATTTTAATGCTTGAGCTAATCTGAACAATTCATTAAAGAACAATATGAAATTGTAAAAGTAACAACATCTAAGATTTGTCTCAAAAGGTAAAGGTAAATTATGAAAATTAATTCTAACATCACAGAGTAATCGAAATGACAAGATATAGTGATTAATAATCGCAGAAATGAAGGAAATGATTATGGCACAAAAGAAGAAACAAATCTACTAGCGACTTGGCCCAAAGCCTCCAGAAGTTACTACTGAGAATAATCAGAACATGACTACGAAGAAATCACTATTTTTCTCATTCATCACAGTAGTAAAGATACAACATCACCGTAGTGAAAATACTCTATCTTCAATACAAATAATAATGTCCGAACGAAGTTTAAAGCTTGTAAATTAACAACCAAATTATTTTCCACCTATCAGCCTTATATAAACTAATGGTAAATTAATGGATGAGAGTGATCCTCGGGATCTGGAGATCTTGAGGATTTTGCAACTAATAATCGGATTTCAACCATAGAATTAGCTTGATGCTCCTTGTCTTTCTCTAGCCCGTGTGATCAAAAAGTGGTCTTCTTTCTTTATTTGGCCTTTTTGTTCCATCGATTGAATAGAAATTGTCCAATTCTGATTTCTACACATAAAGGAAAGAAAAAGTTAGCTTTTATGCTAAAATCATACAATTTGTTGACAATTGATTTTATTCATCTTTCACAATATTTTCTTCTAGATTCTTCCCAAAAACGAAGATAAATACATTAAAGTAAGTGATTAATCAAGCTAATATGAGGATAAAAACATACCTTTTATATGACTCAACAATCGGTGAGAATGGTTACAACTATGCATGCCAAGCATAGTCGTAGGAAACATTGTGTATTATTTGCAATGCACATTTCTAGTGAAAAAGTTAAGGAAGTTGAGGATGAAAATGTTTTGAGAAGGCACCCAGTTCTACAAAAGTTTCATGATGTATTTCCCATAGATGTTTCAGAGATTCAACCTCACAGGGAATTATACTTTTCTATTGAGTTGGTACCAAAGGATACGCTAGCATCTAAGGCACCTTACAAGATGAGCACTCCTGAGTTGATAGAGTTGAATTTTTAGTTGAAGGAAATGATGGAAGAGGGATAAATTAGGCCAAGTGTCTCACCATGGGGTGCACTGATATTATTTGTGAAGAAGAAAGATGGTACCCTCAAATTATGCATTGATTACACAAAGTTGAACAAGGTGACCATCAAGAACATGTAACTGTTGCCGAGGATTTTTGACTTGTTTGATTAGTTGAAGGGAGAAGTAGTGTTATTAAAGACTGATCTGAGACCGAGATATCATCAGGTACACATTAAATAATATGAAATTCACAAGAAAACATTCTAGAAAAGGTATGGGCATTATGAATTTGTTGTAGTTCCATTTTTTTTTACTAATTCTCCAACTCATTTTATGTGCTTGATGAATAGCGCGTTGCATCCTTGTTGGAACACGGTCCCCTAAAAGCTATGAATTTTGTACAATTTTTCATATTTTTGGTCTTAATTTGTCTAACACGAGGGTTTCAGGGTGGGTTAAAGCCCTGAATGCATTGTAATGGATCAAGGGTAGACCAAGAGTCCACAAACGACGGTTTGCGGACCATTGGAAACATAGGCTAAATATATATAAATTGATAAAAATTTTGAGTCTTAAGGTAGGAAAGAATTAAGTCTGATGCTAAGTGCAAATTGTTAGATCCATTGTTGGGTCGTTGGGTAAGGATTCCTACTCACTGTGTGCATGGAGATCCTTTGTCCTGCTGTGTGTGGACCCTGCTAGCTGTGTGTACAGGTTGTGTTGGATTGTACTGGGTTTTGGATGCTAATATATGTGGATCTGGTATCTCTATGTTATCCGGTTTAATGCGTTACTATTGATTTGAACCTTTGGAATATGTTATAGCTACGAATACAGTTGTGTTATCTGTTTATGCTGTGAATATGTATATGTTATGTTATATCTGTAATCGGTTAATGATGCGTTATGATATTATGTATTGGTAATTGTTGATATGCATGTGGATGCGAAGGTATTGACTAGATCTATGCTTGGTAGTAGCTCCGTTGTACTCTGATTTGTACTAGTAATAAAACTGTGATCAGACCTGTCTTACGCAAAACTAATAGGTTGGGAACATGGATCTGCTTGACTTACCTACTCTCTCTTAGGGTGCAGAAACTTGGTTCCAACACCCTCCCATACTGCTTTGGGTGAGACTATGGCCTGCGCAAGCAAGTCGGTGCCAAAAGGGCCAATAGTATAGGGGTTTGTTGGCAAACCTTAACCTTTGAACCTCGGTTAGGACCCCTCGAGCCAAAAAATGTTTCCATTGCTAGGATCAGGAGAATTTTGAGAGGGGGATCGAGTAATGCCAAGGGAACATTGGAGACCTGAGAAGAAATAAATTGAAGAGTGGTTCGAAAAAAAGGTTAAGGAATTTGCGGTAAAAGAGAATCGCAGCACAAATTTAACGGTAGAGAAGTGGAAGAATAAGTAAATTTTCATAGAGGTATATGAAATTTTCTTTGTGACATTTGTGACCAAGCTTTAGGAGTGGCTCCCAAAGCTCGTAGATTTCTAGAGTCACACAGTGGACTCCAAATTTGATCTAGCAGTTAGAAAAGGTTGATAACATCATCACTCGTATAGGAGATCACTGGGTAGATAGTGTGCTAGGAGGGTTTGTGACATAATTTGTAATTGATCAATTTGTATCCTATTCTGAGGCAGAGTGGAGGTTCTTCAAGGTTTTCTGAGGTAAGTTTCTGAAAACCTTGCGATTATTTCTTAACATATTATTGTGCGAAAAGAGCATTTTGTGCAGCCATTCAAAGTGAATGAGCTCCAATAAGAGCGAGGGTACAACACAGAGTGGAAAATACTACATAACTAATCAAGAAGGGGATAGATCTGTCTATAGTCCAGTAAGGGATTTGGCTGCAGATATCCCTCCAACTACACCACCTTCAAATCAACATAGGTGTAAGAACTCACCTGTACCTTCACCACCAGAAGACGAGATGGCCTCACATATGAAGCTACCGACCTTTAAGGATGTAGGGGACGAAGATATGAATCGATTCTAGTTTTTTGCAGAGTCGGTATGGACTTCGCAGAATGTGGCCAACGATGCTATGAAAGGGTGCAACTATCCCTTGCCTTTCAAGGAAGAGCCCTAGAATGGTATATGGGATACGTAGCTCAGCATGCAAATGTGACCATTAAAGAAGCTAAGAATGCCATAAAACAACAGTTTCGAAAGCCTAAATCCTACTCTGAGATAGTGAATGATCTAAAATATTTCAAGCAAGGACCCTCTAAGTCTATATGGGAAGTTGACCAGCAGCTAAAGAAGGCAATCAAAGAAGGGGAATTTCTGTATGATGACAAACAGCACAAGGAATGGTTCATTGCTATGTTACTGCCTCACTTGCACATACCTATGGGTCAGCAAGCCATTGAATCACAGGAAAAAGCCTTGGAGATTGCTATGAAGTTGGAAGATGCGCCAAGAGATGATACCCAGTTATGAGTACAAAAAATCCAAGAGCAACTAGGGGCGATGCACATGGAGATCCAGAACCTGCAAAAGGACCGATGGAAAGAAGCTAGTCCAAACATATGGTGCATATGATATAGGGTATCTGGGCATACCAAGGATCAGTGCCCACTACTGGCATACTACCTACAGGTGTGGGGACTTAGTCCATTGTGCCTAGTACTAAGTGGACCAGCGTTGTGGTACGATGATTGTTTCGTAGCCGGCTTGCATGATACTAACCATTGCCCCTGTCTAGGTGCGTATGTCCCATAACTAAATCAACAATGGTGTAGGTTTTTCCGATCAGTAGGACATGATGAGCAGAACTGCTGAACTTATGATCTAATGATAGACTAGGGAAACCTATATAGGGTACAATTAGATTCTTATTCACCAATATCCCCCTCAGGCATAGATGGCTCGCTATCTAAGGGCAGGGGAGGGGGTCGGGGTGGAAGCGCAGGTAGGGGAAGAGGAAAAATGATTTGTTATAACTGCAGAGAGGTATGACACTTTGCGAGGGATTTCCCGAACCCTGCAAGAAAATCCTATAGATATTGTAGACAACTAGACCATGTGATTTAAGACTGCCCAATTCTGATAGCGAAAATGCAGGAAACACAGCAGACACCTATGTAGAATGTACAAAGGGTTAAGGCAGAACCTCGAGATGAAGGACCAAGCGTTAAGGTCAAAAAATGCAATGGCATGGCCACTGAGGGAGCTGAGGAGAAAGATGAGGTGGAGCCTCTTATCTAAAAAGAAACCATCAAACAAGAAGGCTTTGATTTACCGAAGGAAAATGAAACCTTTGTCGCATCTGGCCAAGACTTTGCTGAGACCGAGGCATCTACTTCTCAAGCCCCCACGTGCCTCAAAGAAGATTATGAGGTCAAACCATTTCTGTAGGCTTGTATGAAGATTATGCGCAACGAAAAGGCCATAGAAAATATCTAATATTTGATAGATAGTTGCGCAGAAAGAACAACCCCACCCATGGAAGTTAAGGATGTGTACAAACTGTACAAGCATAAGAAATGCACCAGTAGGGAAATGCGGTTAACCGCACAACTTGGTGATTATGAGATGGATCAGGCTATTATGGACCTAGGCTTAGATGCGAACGTACTACCTAAGAAAATTTGGCAGTAAATGGGAGAACCAAAGTTGGAATGGTACACTATCCAGCTGCACATAGCCAATCAGCAGAAGATCATACCATTGGGGAGACTATCAAAGATCATGGTAGATATCGCAAGAGTTAAGGTCTAGCATGGTTTTGAGGTCATTCAAATTGTAGAAGATGCAGACCCCTATCCTGCGCTCCTAGGATTGGACTGGGCCATAGATATGAGAGGTATCATCAACCTAGAGAAAAGAAGCATGGTGTTTGAGAATGAAGGTACGCGGGTGATATTACCATTAGACCCTGTAGAAGGAGAATGGTATATAGAGACCATGCGTGGAGAAGAATATGTGAATAATATTTATAAGTTAACTGCATGGGATGAGGATTGGATCAATCCCACAATAGATGGTGTACTCTTCTAGGAAAAGGATAGTGAATGTTTCTCTGACTCCAATGGAGAAATGGAAAATTGGCAGAATCGGTTACATGATGTATCTGCACTGTGATTCCTTAGGATCACCAAGAAATTTCGATGCATCTCCTCTGAGGTAAGATAACTGCCCTACTTTGATGGATCTGGTAGTATTAAGGAGTTTTTGTGAGCATTTGAAGCTAATGTTCCAAGCGATTGAAGGTTATGGGCTCTTAATTTTGCTATGCGCGCAACACCTGAGAGGTGGTGGGACCCACATAAAGGGGCATTCCAGGACTGGGAAGAGTTTCAGGATATGATGGTCTTGCTATTTGAACCTCTAGTTCACTTACGCGTAAAGACATTCCTTGGGCCAAGGGACCCGCATGAACATTTTCTCACTTGGATGGAGAAGTGGTGTGACCGGATTACAAAAGAATGGGTTAACTTGTTTATTCATCCATTGGGATCACTTCCAAGCACATGGTACTTAGATGCGGAGCTACATCAGCGCACCCACCACTAGGAAACATTAAAGGATGAATTTGTAGGCACATTTTTGTTAACAGGGGGCATGGAGGCACTTGGCGAAGCTCTATAGGATATAGATACCTTCGTATTTGATGAATCACACCCTTCCATGGCACTTGGGACACCAACATGGGAAATGAAGATGCAAGATATTGTCAATTGCCGCAATATAACCATCGAAGGATGCGATGAAGATCTGAAAAATGTCTCTATCTTGGAATAAGAGTGAGAAGGTGCAGTTGTGGGACCCCCACTACACATTGTCAATGTTACGAAGCCTCTAAAGCTGTGAGAAGTCAACATTGGCATGGAAGAGCAACCTAAGTTGGCTAAAATTGGGGATTACTGGGATGATGATATAGTGGGGAAAGTTGCAAAACTACTTACAAAATATCAAGACTTATTCCTGATGAAGTTTTTGGAGCTTAAAGGGATCACAGGGGACTTAGGGGTCATGCGCATCACATTAAAACCAGATGTGCACCCTACGAAGCAGTGTCCTTATCGGTTGAACCATAACTATAAACAAAAGGTCAAGGAATAAATTGAAAAAATGCTCATCGCAGGCATCATCGAACCGGTTGAAAAGTTAGACTCGGTAAGTCTGATGGTGGTTCAAGAGAAAAAGACAAAGGGATAAATACAGATCTGTGTGGACTTACGCAAACTGAATGATTCCTACGTACATGATCCCTTTACTACATTGTTCTCAGAATAAATCCTTGAAAACGTGGAAGGGCAGGAAGCATACTCATTTACAGATGGATTCTAGGGCTACCATCAAATCAAAATCGCACTTGAAGATCACAGAAAAAATGCATTTGCTACTGAATGGGGATCCTTTCAATATACTGTCATTCCTTTTGGGCTCAAGAATACCCCTGCCATCTTTTCGTCGGTGGTGGTCATAGTATTAAAGGAATTCATCCAAAAGTTTCTTTAGGTATACTTTGATGACTGGATTGTCTTTTGGTTGTTTAAGAATCACGTCTCGAACCTGCGCATGATGTTGGATGCCTGTAGAAAGCACCAGATTTCCCTAAATATCAAGAAGTGTATATTCTACGTAACCTTCAGAAACTTGCTCGGGCATATAGTTTGCCAACAGGGGTTGATGGTTGACCTTGCGAAAGTCACAGTTCTCATAAATCTTGCAGTACCTACAACTGAGAAACAGCTGCGTTTGGTCCTTGGACATACAGGCTACTACAAAAAGTTTATTCAAGGATACATGCTGATCATAGCGCTTATGGAAAAGTTGCTTAAGAAGGATGTTGCCATTTTTTTGGATGACGAATGCCAGAAGAGCTTCGAGCTACTCAAGGAGAAGATGGTCTTTGCACCTATTCTCATCTTCCCTGATTGGGTGAAGGAAATCCATGTTCAGGTAGATGCATCAAGAATTTCCCTGGGATCGGTCCTTACGCAACCTGGAGATGGGGAAATTGATCACCCGGTTGCATTTTCTAGTCGGAAAATTTCTGGTGCAAAGCGCAACTACTCCACCACGGAGCGGGAAGGATTGGTCATGGTCTATGCATTACTACAGTATCAACACTATCTATTAGGAGGACACTTTAAAATGTTTACGAATCATTCGGCCTTGAAGTAATTGGTGAATAAACATGTGTTGGGGGGGAAAATATGTCGATGGCTACTGCTATTCCAGGAATATGACTTTGAAATCATTGTAAATCCAGGAAGTTGAATGTTGGGATAGATCACTTGTCCCACATTGAGAGTGGCAAGGAACCCACCAACCTGGATGAAGGATTGCTTGATGTGGAACTGCTTGCTATTAAGATAGTTGATGCGCACTTCACCAACATCATCCAGTTCCTAACTATAGGCATGGCACATGTAGAGTATTCAGTAGAGCAAAAGAAAGAATTGGTAATCCACACTGCATATTTTACCATCATCGCAAGTCATATATATAAGATGGGAGCTGATGAAGTGCTGCGAAGGTACGTTTTGGAGCATGAACGACATCCTATCTTGGCAGAATCCCATGATGGGGTAGTAGGTGGTCACTACGCAAGGAAAGCAATGGCGTAAAAGATCTTGAGAGATGGATTATGGTGGCCTACCCTGCATAGTGACTCTCATGACTATTGTAAGGCCTGTGATACATACCAACAAACTGGAAGGCCATCACGCAGAGATGAAATGCCCCTTCAACTACAAATGGCCCTGCAAGAATTTGAGAAATGGGCCATCGATTTTGTAGGACCTATCAACCCACCCTGAAAGAAGACAGGTGGGCATTACATTATAACTTCCACTGATTTTGTAACCAAGTGGGCCAAAGTACAAGCGGTGAAGGCTTTCACTAAAGATACCACTACGCACTTCATCTTTTAACAGATTCTGACTAGATTTGGATACCCGAAGATCTTGATGAGCAATAGAGGTACGCATTTCGTTAACGAAACAATGCAGGCTTTAACAGAAGAATTTTGGATCCATCATGTGAAAAGCACTCCGTATCATCCCCAGGAAAATGGAGTGGTCGAAGTTTCAATAAAGTCTTGGAACACACACTGACTAAGGTTTGTAACACTAATCACAACGACTGGGATGTGCACATTCGGTCTGTTGTTTGGGCCTACTAAACCACCCGTAAGAAGCTAAGAGGGAAAACACTGTTTAGGATGGTTTATGGCAAGGAGGCCATTATGCCCATGGAATACATTGTTCCTAACCTACACATCACAGCATTTACGAATATGATAGAGCCTGATATCTTGGAGGAGAGGTTAGCGCATCTTGTGGCTTTGGAGGAAGATCATTTCTTTGCTAATATACTGCCAGGCAGGACTTAGAGCAAGCCGATGAGACTTTAATGGATTTTCTCACTTGGCAGAACACTAATGAGGGACAAGCAGCAAACTTGCCTAAAATCTTAGAATCCCATAAAGAAATTCTATTCATGGAGTGGCAGTCCCAATTGATGAAAGCAGAGAGAGAGGTTTCTAGATGCAAATCATCTACGAACAATTTGATTGACTTGATTAACAATACTCTCTATTTATCTAACATGATCTCTCAATGTACACCAGGTAAATTATTATCAGCCAAGACATTGGAACAATCATGTTGTCAAGAGCTAGAAAAGAATGGGAAATTGATCACAGGAATTGAAAGTTTAACTTGGGACACCTATTGGTTGTTCCTAGTAAAACCATACAGCCAGAAATCCGCCCTCAAATGCTTAACGGATGCAATCGGGTGTATCATTCCCGATATACACGATGCCACCTATGCTGCTCAAATCAATTCTCGTCTCAGCCGCCCTCAAGAAGTGGAACCAATGCTAGCAATATGCCAACTCAAGACAAAAGGTAAACAGTCAGAGTGATGAATCATGCTACCGATTACCAGATTGCTGTAGAGGATATGTTCAAGATCGGGTTATACCAATTTAGTAGCATTTTAATTTTGAAGTTTGTTAGTTTAATTTAGTATTTATAGACCCTTTCATGTATTTAGAAGGGGTCGTAAGTTTTTGTATATGACTGAAACCTGAAGTTGCACTACTGTACTTCAGGCATATTTTTTTATGAAAACTGGACCAATTTTTTCCAAATTTTGATAACGAAGCTTTTATGTGGATGTGCACTACTGCCTTTATTTAAAAGTATTTCTGAGTCGAAAGAAGGAATTCAAATTGCGATTGACATTGGGAAAGATTTTGCAGCTCATATGGTACTATTATCTATGTCTGAATTCATTCTTTTTATGTAAATTGTTGTTTGATTATTCTTGCTATTATTGAATATATGAATGTGTTTTAACAGCAGCCTTTATACTTTCCACTACTGGATGTTTACAGTTTGCTATTCTTCTAATCATTCATATATTAGTAATATAAAAAGATAAGTGTAACAATGTTTTATCAATTACTTCATTCAACTATTTGAACGAAGTAATTATTATTTAAATAAATGTCTTTGTTTATTGAATAGTGTCATCTATATGCCTATCGACGAACACAGATCACCAAACGTTGCACTTAAGAATAGAAGCTTCCCGGGATAAAATAGTCATTTACGTTTTCTCTTATAGATTAAGTACTCCATTCATTATCACTTATTAGAAAACCAATCATTCATCCACCCCTTTTATTCATTACTGGGAAACTGGTCCCATTATATCCAGTCGGAGCCACCATCCCAAATGGAAAAGGAGTTGTATTAAGGTCCGGACCGGGTGGTTATCCCCCAATGTTGATGTAACGATTTTCGGGGCATCAACATTTTTGGCGCTAGAAGGAGGGCCCAACTATGAATGGCGAGTAAATCAAAACCTACAGACCATTCTCAGAGTAAATCACCCTCCACCTCAGCTCAGACCTCCCGTTTGCATTCTGAAACACCAGTGTCCAAACGAGAAGAAGAGGGATCAACTATCACTGCTCAATCACACCATACTTCAGAACGTTTAAGTCCGGAGTCCCCTGAAGTTCAGTCTATCATCCAGAAACTTCAAAGATTCTCCATATCACCTCAGAGATCTGAAGTATCTCAAGGCAGTCAGACTTCACAATTCTGCCTACCTCATCATCTCACCAGACTTCAAAGCGAAAAACTCGGCATTGAACCAGCTGAGTTGCCTTTACCCCAAAGGAAAAGGGAAAAAAAGAACACTGAAGGTTCTGATAGTGAGACCTTTTCTCCATCATCTTCCATCTCATCATCTCCAGTGCGAAGTCAAACATCCACTTCCCCATTACATATTATTGTTCACCAGGGGTCACCACCTTCAACATCACAACCTTTTCAGTCTTCATTACCACCTCCTCCCCAAACACCTGGAACACCACAGGTAAACGTTGGTACTCCCAAGATGGCTCAAAATCCATGGAACAGTCCTGGTGCAGTCACTATGCCTGCACCATTACATCCATTACCTGATTATCCTGAGAAGTGGTTACCAAAGTTTAATCCAGACGCTGGAACGTTAGCTGAGGAACACATAAATAATTTCATGTTGTCAATTAATCTAAAAGGAGTAACACAAGAAGATGTTGTAGTTAGACTTTTCCCCTACACATTACAAGGATCAGCTGGGTCTTGGTATTTTTCCTTACCCTCTGGATCCATTACCAGTTGGAATACCTTTCAGGAGCAGTTTATTACTAAATATGGCGACGATAGATCCTTGGCCACGCTCATTAATGACCTTTCAAATCTAAGAATTGAGTCTAGAGAACCAATTAAGGAGTTTAACTCCCGATTCAATAAGCTCTTGAATAAAATTCCCACCGATTCCAAGCCAAGTGAACAAGTTAGAAGCGAGTGGTACATCACAGCCTTACATTCAAATATAGCCATTTTTGTAGATAGGGCTGCGAAACCAACTTTGGCCGAAAACATGAAAGAAGCCATCACTGTGGAAAAACGTATAATTGCTTTGGAAAAGAAAGCTGCTCTCGAAGATAGGAAATCCAAAAAAGTGTCTTTCAAGGACGATTCAAAGAAGAAAAACACCAAAGATCCATACGATATGGAGGGTCTTCAAAAGGTCCTCAAAACAATGTCAAACGAAATGGTTGAAATCAAAAAGCAAGTAGCAGAAACTTCAACAAAGAAACCATATAGGAATTTTAAGAAAACTGAGTCAAAACCACCAAATATTATATCCAATGCAGATTCAGACCCTGAGGAAGAAGAAGAAGATGAAACAATTACATCATCCGACGAAATTGAGGAAGAGGAAGTTGTTGAATGCCATGGAATGTGGGACTTCATATTGCCTAACTCCGACACCGAAACTGAACAAGAAGCTTTTCCTGTGACTACTAGGAGCAAAAGTACCCCTGAACCTGTCCAGGCAAGTTCCAAGAAAAGGAGTGTAGGTACTAATACTACAAAGGAAAAAGTACCCACAAGGAAGCCGACTGCAACAGTCCCTCAAAACCCACCATCGTCCTCAAATATACCTTCAACATCAAAGACGTTGGTAGTATCGGATTCAATGGATTACAATATTATTGATGACATGAAGAAGACTAAGGCAAACATCACCATGTTTGAACTCAGTAAATTAAAACATCAGCAGAAATTGCTTCTTAAGGAACTAAATGCAGTTCCTTCCTCGCCTCTTCCTAGTGCTAAAGCTGCAAATGATTCAGGACAACCACCTTTTGGTAGAGTTGAGGCTACTGATACGATTCTAATCGGAGACAGATCAAATTCCCATACCCCCCCTTTCCTCTTAACCTACGAAATCTACAATCGAAATCTACACAACTGTTTAATTGACTCAGGGGCATCATCTAATATAATGCCAGCTTTAGTTTGTTCTAAACTGAACATAGAACCCCAAAAGTCTTCAATTCACATTGTGCAGTTAGATAGAACCAAAGTCCAAGTCTTAGGGGAAATAAATTCTGTTACTATCAGGTTATCGACTGATCCACGAGTAGTTCAAAGAATTGATATCTTAATCGCTGATATACCTGAGTTTTATGGTTTAATCTTGAGCAGGGATTGGTCTGAGAAACTCCATGGGTATATTTCTACCGATTGGTCTCATATGTGGCTGCCCTACAAGGGAAAGCCAAATCAAATAAAAATCAATCGGGAGAAACACATGACCCATACTGTCACAGAGTTCGAACAGGAGAATCAACCAATTGCATTTAATAATAATATATTGGGAAATTATTCTTCTGAATCATTCTTTGGCAATTATATTGCCCAACCATCTTCGTTCTTAGTAAACAATTTCACATCCCAAATCGAAAATTTTTCACAAACTGTCAGATCAAGATGTGCTAATGTTACTGAGAATTCTGTAAATAAAATTGTTGATAATTCTTTATTTTGGTCTTTATATTTTGACGGTTCTAAATCCAGTGAAGGATCAGGAGCAGGTTGTATTCTAGTCAGCACTGAGGGAGAAAAAACAATGCTTTCTTGTAGGTTAGAATTTGAATGCACGAATAATACAGCTGAGTATGAGGCCTTGGTGCAAGGACTATATAAAGCTATTGGCCTGAAAGTCCAATATTTGAAAGTGTTTGGCGATTCAGAGATTGTTATAAAACAAGTTCGAAATACAATCCATTGCCTCTCTAATCACCTCAAACACTATCAGTCTTTAGTCCAGGAACTTATATCTCATTTCTTAGCATTCAATATTTCACCTATTCCCAGATCCTAGAATGCAGCAGCTGACTTGTTAGCCAATGTTGCTTCTAAAATCCTACCTTCCGAAGATTATAGCCCAGATAGATTTTCAGTAGAGTTGATTTTTAGGCCATCAATTCCTGACAATGTCACCAATTGGCGAGTGTTTAATCACGATGAAGACATCTTACATTTCTTAACTTCCGACGAGTCCTACAATGATAAGATCATTGATGAAAACGATCATGATCTTCAGATGAAAGAAAAGCATGAGGAAAATTCAATACCAAAACATGTGGTTAAAATTGAAGATCTCTATGATATTAAAGACAGGTTTAAACAGGTAACCAATTCAAAACTCCAAATTTCTACCTTAAGATTTGAATTGATAAATCTCGGTACTGAACAGAACCCTCAAAATGTCAATTTAGGACTAGGGCTTTCTGTGGAAGAAAGGATAGCATTTATTAGATTATTAAGGAAAAATAAACATGTCTTCTCTTGGAAGTATGATGACTTAAAAACATATGATACATCAATCATCCAGCATACCATTCCAATGCTTTCTGAACAAAAACCAGTTCAACAAAAATTGAGGAAAATACATCCAAACTTAGAGAGTCAGATAAAATTAGAACTCAATAAACTCTTGAAAGCAAAGATTATTTTTCCTGTCCGTCATTCAAACTGGGTCTCCAATATGGTGCCTGTTAGGAAGAAAAATGGTGACATCAGGATTTGTATAGATTTCAGAAATCTGAAGAAGGCAAGCCAAAAAGATAATTTTCCATTACCTACCATGGAGCAGATACTCCATTCGGTAGCAGGTTTTGAGCTAATGTCCTTTCTAGACGGTTTTTCAGGATACAACCAAATTCTGGTCCATCCTGATGACAGACTCAAAACTACTTTCAGAACAAAATGGGGAACTTACGCCTATCAGAAAATGACTTTTGGACTTATTAACGCAGGAGCTACATTCCAAAGAGCAATGGATATAGCCTTCAAAGGATTGATCAACAAAACAATAGTCATCTATTTAGATGACATTATTGTATTTTCTAAAAAGAGATCCAACCATTTACATGATTTGAATCAAATCTTTGAACGCTGTAGAAGGTATGGTATTTCACTCAATCCCAAAAAATCCTTCTTTGCTCTAAATCAAGGAAAGCTCTTGGGCTTTATCATTTCCAAAGATGGTATTTATATTGATCCTGACAGGATTAAAGAAATTTCTGAAATCCCATTTCCTCATAACAAAAAATCCATGCAGTCATTTTTAGGTCAGATCAACTTTGTCAAAAGATTTGTTCCCGATTTTTCTCACATCATTTTACCATTACAAACCATGATTAAGAAAAATTCAGTGTTTAGATGGGGATCTATGGAAAAGGAAGCATTTGATTTAATCAAACAATCAATAATCAATGCCCCCACTTTAAACACTCCCAATTTTACTAATCATTTCACATTGTATACTATCGCGTCTGATTCATCTTATGCAGCGGTACTCACTCAGATTAATGATCACAACTTGGAAGCACCGATTTCATTTTTTAGTTCAAATTTCCAGGGTGTAGAACTAAATTACTCCGAAGTTGAGAAACAAGCCTTTGCTGTGTATAAAGCCATTAAGCACTACAGGCCCTTCCTTTTAAAAGCCCATACAAAAGTTATAGTTCCTTTTTCTGCAGTAAGGCAATTACTGATCCAAAGGGAATTAGGTGAGAAAAGGGCAAATTGGGTTACAACACTTCAAGAGTATGACTTGGAAATCAAGCCAGCAAAGATTGTTAGAGGCCAAGGTTTTTGCAGGTTATTAGCAGGAGCATCCAACATTCCAGAATCAGATGATACAGAACTTATTGAAGAAATCAACCAAATAAGTATTACCAATTCTGAATCTCAATACGCAGATTTAATTTTTTATTTGAAAAATGGATATGCACCTCCTAATCTTTCTTATAAAAACAAACGGGCCATTAGATTAAAAGCAAAAAACTTCATAATCATTGATGATGTACTTTTTAGGCAAAATTATGATTCAGTTTTATTAAGATGCCTAGAAAAACCTGAAGCACAAAAGGTTTTGCAGGAGCTACATGATGGACCAGCCGGAGGACATTTTGGAGCTGACACTACAGCTCACAAAATCATTCATGCTGGGTATTATTGGTCCACTTTATTCAGAGATACTCACTAATATGTAAGGAAATGCCAAAGTTGTCAAACCTCCAGTGGAAGACAAAGAAAATCAGCTTTCCCTTTGCAACCAGTCAACATTGAGCAACCTTTTGAACAATGGGGATTGGATATCGTTGGAGAAATTTCTCCACATTCCTCCAAACAACATAAGTATATGCTTACTGCTACTGATTACTTTACCAAGTGGGTTGAAGCAATTCCGTTAAAAACAACAAACTCTGAAGGAATTATAGAATTTATAGATCAATTCATCATTACCAGGTTTGGTGTCCCAAATGCTCTTGTTTTTTATAATGCATCTTATTTCTCTGGAAATTCCATGTTTGAGTTCGCTATTAAAAGAGGATTTAAATTGAAATATTCTGCAAATTACTATCCCCAGGGTAATGGTCTAGTAGAGTCTACCAATAAAAATCTACTTAAAATCATTAAGTGAACTATTGAACAGAATCATAAAAACTGGCACAAATCTTTAATATTCGCACTATGGGCTGATAGAATAACGCAGAAGGCCTCTATAGGTACTTCTCCATTCAATCTTGTATATGGGAAAGAAGCAATACTACCAACCAATCTAGCACTTCCTTCTCTAGCCCTAGTTCAGTTTATTTAAGAAAGCCCCTCTTCTTCTATCCAACTCAGACATGATCAAATTTTAAAATTAGAAGAAGAAAGAGAAAAGGCCAAAATTACTCATGCAAAACATCAGCAGATAATCAAAACATCATTTGATTCAGCTTCGTCTAGTTCTAAACAGTTGCAGGTTGGTGATCTAGTTCTCAAATGGGATAAAGCCCATGAGGATAAAGGTAAACACACCAAGTTCCAAAAGATGTGGCTTGGACCATTTCAGATTAGCGAAAAGATAGGCCATTCGACATTCATATTACAAGATCTATCAGGAAAGAGGGACTCTCTTCCTGTTAATGGCCTCATCTTAAAGAAATTCTTCAATTGAGAAGGTAACCCCTTCTCTTTTAATTTTAGTAGGATTTATAGTTTTTAGGACCATTAGGAAATAAAGTTGTAAAATAGCTTCTATTGGCCTTTGCTATATTGAAAAGTTTCTCTAAAGAAGTACTTTTAATATTTACTTTTGAAAATAGAAGCCTTTAAAAAAAAAAAAAAGGGGGGGGACAATTTCTATGGAATTAGTTATATTCACATTTCTGAAAACCCCATTTTATTTTTGTGAAATCTTCTCAAGATTTAGAAGTACTGTAAATCATTTAATGTTTTCAAACTGGCCACAAAAGGGTTATCAATATCAAAACAGAAACTGATTCAATCTTAGCATCTTCAACTCTTACCTTGTCATCCATTTTCTCTTAAGGAGAAAATTGTCCATCCCATTCATCCAAGTTTATGATTACTCAGAGTGTAATTCTAAAAATATCTGATATAAAGATAAGGGGTCTTATCACAAGCCTGCTTACCATGATCATTGGAAAATAGTCTAATCGACATTACCAACACTGCATACCAAAAGAGGGTAATGGCTTATAAGCATAAGACAAGGGGTCTCATCACGAGCCAGCTTGTTCGATTAGATTACAACCAGTGAATGGCATTGTCAAACAGCTGGCAACCAAACCAGGACAATGGCTTTTTTATCTTACAAAATAATGGAAAAGAAAAGAAATACAAAATATGAAAACATATTTTGAATTCATTCTTTTAATCATACTCCGAGATGGGAGGGGTCATGGACAATCAAATGGTTAAAAGGTATCCCTGTCGAAACTATGAACGTTTGCTGGCAGCAGAGGCTCTACCTATGACAAAGGAGTCAATAAAAAAAGGCTAAGTTGGAAAGGTGTTTTGTTTTATCATTATCAACCAATAGAGGCCAATTTAAAACTTAGAATGTATTTAATTTTAACAAGAGGAGAAAT